>CM065182.1:16906714-17506714 GCA_033026295.1 Channa striata | reverse complement strand
AAAGTTGCTAAAAGAAAGTGGCCTAAGGCCAAAGAATAATAGCATCATTGTGCCATAAAACATGTTGCAACTGACTTGTCGGTCCCTTTGCGCTGCTCCAGGGTTATTGTGAAAATAGCATGTGACCGTGAAGATGCTGCATTCATCGCTGTAGAGCCCACAGTGCGAGCAGAGTTTCCAAGTTCCAGACAGCCGACCATTTCATGGGCAGAGAACACCTGCCTTTCAGTTAATCCCACAATCTGTAAGAGGATATTATCGATTAAAAAACATGTATTATTTAAAAAAAATAAATAATAAAGGTTTAAATGACTATATAAAGGCATTGAACAATGTGTGTCGATAATAAAATGTCAAAGCACTCACCTTAATACCGTCTTTGGGATCTTCACGAATGCTGATGGCAGGTTTATCTTTAGATGCACACAGCAAATCCAGTATGTCTTCATTATAGATCTTCAATCAAAAAGAGATAAGATAAATAAATTACTTTAAAGGTCAAGGTATGCAATGAATTAACAAAACATCTGATCAAATATTAAATACAGTGTAACCAAAAACAATACATTTCCACCAACCTCCAGGTAAGACACTGCCAGACAAAACTCACAGTCTGTCCTCTTCTCCCTTTCCTCAAAGATCCTTCTGATTACACGTGGAATTACTCCAACTGAAGGATCATTTTCCTGAGCTGATGTGTATGTTCCTCCCATAGAGAAGGTCTTTCCTGACCCAGTCTGTCCATATGCAAGAACAGTGGCATGGTAGCCTAAAAAAATTAGGGGAAACGATGGTTTTACAGTTATCTAACATCTTAGATTATAGCTTACCAATGCATCTAATTGTGATTTTCATTTGTGTGAATATAATGGCAAGCACAGTTCCAAAAAACTGCAGATGATGCAAGATGCAGGGTCAACACACAAGAGGAGAACAATAGCAGATTTCAATAAATCATCATGCCCATGACAAGTGATAGAGCTACCTTTGAAAAGCCCATTCAATAAGGGAGACACAGCAGAAGTGAACACTTCTTCTTGTTCAGCAGTAGGATCGAATACATAATCATAAGTGAAAGCCTTCTCTGTGCCAACAATCACCTGAAATAAAACAATGCAGCAAATTGTAAACATTTTGTATAGTGCAGGTGTAAAAAACAAGAATGTTTGAATTTATAAAGTCAACTTTCTACATAAAGTGGTTTTGTGATCTACGGAGCACAGACCTGAGGCTCCCCTGGCACAAAAGTCAGACAGCACTGACATCCTTCGTTGATTTCTTTGGGGACCAACGGACGGCATCGCAAGGCAACCCGGACTGGGATAACTTTAGCATCCTCATGTGTCATGATGCAGGCTTACAGTAAATCTGGATTTAAAAAAAAAAAAGAGAGTTAGGTTTAACAGAATTTAGGCTATGAGGCATATATTCAATGAAGTAGATACCTAAGATAATACATATTTAATAAAAACAGTGTAGCAGCATAACTACATGATGTTGACACAATAGCAGTCAAAATCAATCATAGATAATGATACAGTGAATCCCATCATTATAAAGGAAAATATTTTCTTATAACAAAATTTTAGTATGGGATTTAGTATTGAATTGCAAAACATATCAAGATAGTAGTTTGTAGAAAGAGACATGCAAACCAAATGAAAACCTGAAAAAAGTTCATATTAACCAGGTTTTTATTGTTTGAAAGTAAAAAGCTAAAATGAAAATATATCATCACATGACATTACTTTCTAGTATAGTGAGTCATGCTACATTTTATTGGGAGATTGTGGCTAATATTTATGAATGTCATATGCACTGACTGGGACGATGGGGTGCTATCATGACTGTACTGATGCTGCCCCAATATTTGTACACAGCGCTGCTGCTTTAACGTTAACTGAATGTTGCTAGTTAGAGCAGCTAGCTAAATTAACTCTAGCAATACCTAACGGTACAACGAAGACGCAAAAGAAGCCGAAGTCAACAAATTTATAATCATCGTTCACTGACGGGCAGTTTTTATGATTTTAAAAGTAACACCAGTGGGCGAACAAACCATCTGCAGCCCAGGTGATGGATGACAACTAAGTTAAAGCAGCGATAACAAGTGAAGTTAGCTAGGTTAGCTGCAGCCAGACGCTGGAATTAACGTTACCTTTTCACGTTTCCCCCTGTGCCAGCGTTAAATATCAGCAAAACTGTATTCAGCAGGCGTGGTTAACAATGAAAAAACTTATCCGACAAAATAAATCAAAAGGTTACTGTCGAATGTTGCTGCTCGCGGCTTCATAAACTCCCAGAAACGTCTATCATTAATATTTTCACTGCCCGCCACTTTCAAACGAAATGCTCCGCCTCCTGGTTCTTCTTCTTCTTCTTCTTCTTCTTCTTCTTCTTCTTCTTCTTCTTCGTGGTTTATGGCAGCCAATATCCCAACTGTTGCTCTGCTGCCATCTTCTGATTTTGGTCCCTCACTACATATACTATAATCTTGTTCTTAAAATGAGACCCGTTCTTCATTAAAGAAATGAAATACTGCACTTGTCCATTGATTATTTGCTTCCAGTATGTCCTTTGACCCCACATTCAGCGCTCCTCTCTCTCTCTGCTGTGTACTTCCTACAGTTGAACATAACATGCTTTCTAAACATGCGTTTCTAATTCTGGATATTCTGCACAAAGCCCAGTCTGTTGTTTCCCTATTAAGTGAAGAGTGCTATTTAAATTACTGCGCCCTATTTGTTGCCTGGTCATTACGACTTCCTCCTTTCTATTTCCTCCCCTATTCCTCGGACCTAACACTGCTCTGGATGGAGGACAGCTGTCTACCCTTCTTTTCATAGTCTTTTCATATACCCGATCTGATGCTGGACAGGGCAGAGACAGAGTCGGTGCATATCAGAACAATGTTAGGCCTCGCTTGCTGTACCCAGTCAAGGCCTACCACAATAGCATAGAGCTCAACTGTGTACACAGTCAGAGAGTTTGATGTTCTTCTGGCTATAACAACTTTTCGGGATGGGACTGTAACTGCAGCACCAGTTATGCCTGTTTCTGAATCCTTTGATCCATCTGTATATATTTGAATATATCCCAGATATCTATTTTCTGTGTGGCTATAAAAATCACCCATCAAATAATGTGTACTTTGTTTTTCTTTCCTGTTGGGTAATTGTAAATGCACCACTGGTGTTTCCAATAGCCAGAATTGAACTATAGACCATACCACTGTTGGACAGATCTCCAAATCTTCCACTTTTAAATCTTTCGCTTCTGTCATTCCCAATCCATCCAAAACTATGCTTTGTTTTTTTCCACTTCTGCCAACAAACTTCTTGAACATTTTTAATAGGATGAGTGTCTTCATGCCCTCTAAAGTTTAACTAGCAGTTTACTAGAAGCTGTTTCCGGCACAATGCTAATGGCATTTCACCTATTTCTACTTGTTGTGCACATATTGGAGATGTCTTGTTGCTCCTAAACAGAGCCACATTCAATGGGGCTGAATCAGATCCAGCACTTTCAGTTTGGATTCTGCTGCAGAGCCATATGCTATGCATTCTTAATACACTCTGGATCTAATGAGAGCAACATATAATTAGCTCAGAGATGACATGTCTGTTCCCCATTTCAACCCTATTGGGCATCTCATGACATTGAACACAATTCTCCTCAATGTTGTTATCTTGCTTTCTTCTTCTACCAGTATTTAAATGGCAGAGTCAATACAACTCGGTTAAATTACTGACATCTACAGGATCAAGACAAAAAGACAGCAATACCACACTAAACTATTCTTTGTTTAATTCATTAATTGACAAAGGTCAGTTGTTGTTGTTTGATACTGTTGCAGTACAATGAAAAATACATTCAAACCAACTATGTTTTCTTCTCTTCTCTTCTCACTTGCATAGTTACCGAGTCGACATCTAAATTTAATTAATAACCAAACAATAATGGCAAAGTAAGTCATCAAAACCAGAATCAGCTTCACTGGCAATGGATGCTAGGATCAATACTTGTTCCTATCAATATTAGGAATCCTCTTCTTGTTATCAGTTTTCTCATAAACGCGTTCATTAGTTACAAATACAGACAACAATGACACAACGAGGCAACACAATTCCTTGTTAGGCCAAGTCTGTTTCTGTGTGCGTATGTGTGTGTGTTTAGTCACTGTGCAGAGATCTAGTGTTTGAGCATTAGTTTTGTCCATTGTGTACAGTCCAGCATGACTGCAGCAATGTAGCAGAAAGTATGAAGTCAGTTTTTAATGATTGTGAAGCTTAAGTGTCTGGTAATTTTGGCAGACAGGGCTTGGTAGCACCTGGCAGATGGGAGAAGCTGGAAGAGGTTGTATCCAGGGTGAGAGGGGCCAGTGGTAATTTTCTTTGCCCACTTCCTGGCGTCCTGGAGAGTGGGTGGGGGAGCACCAGTGATTATTTCTGCAGCTATCAATCTGTCTGCTGCAGTCTGTTCTATTTTGTTTCTATCTTGTCCTATTTGGTGGCTGTGAAAGAGAAGCACCGGACAGACTCAATGACAGCCGAATAGAACTGGACCAGCAGCAGCAGAGGTATATGGGTGTTTACACGACTTCTCAGTCACTCATTTGGACTCACACTCACACACAGTCACAAACCAATGGGGGAGCTGGAGTTCAGTGTCTTGCTCATGATGCACGTGATAAGATAATTTGCCTCTATGACCAAAAGTTGTTAAACTGACTGAAGAGAGTGAGCATCAGAGCCACGCTGTACAGGCAACAGTACATGATAAGCCATGTTAGGAAAATAACGTCAGGAGATTTTATTTTCACTTCAACAAGAGCAACTAAAGGAGGTTGATATGGCAGAAGGGAGGCTGAATGGGTGAGTTGATGAGATGGGTTTAAGTGTACAATAGAAAATTGGGAGTGACTCTTGTGTTCTGGCTGGAAGAAAAAGGTCATTATGCTGGAAGCCACAGAGTAAAACAACTGAATCCAAATAAAGTAATGACAAGATTTGTGCAAGGAAGACAGAGCTAAGGAGTCAATAAAGTGGACAAAGCTAATGGATGAACTGAAATTCCATTTTTGTGATTGATATTCATGCATTTCTCTTGTTTTACTATTAAAAATGCAAAACAAACCGCCTCTGCCGAAATGTATCCTGTTAATGCAATGGGGAATATACAGGACAAATGAGCACAACCCTGTTAAAATGGGCCCTATGCAATCTATGACCTTTACCAACCTTGTGACCACTGGGAACTGCAACAATATTGATGGCGCTTATCCAGTCTAACACAGATGTCTGGCTCTCCCTCTACCTCTCCTGTGATAGATGCTGCTGACATCAACAATGAAGTCACACTTTTACAATATGAATCTATGAGCTAAGAACGAAGGCATCCTTAGACACATTTAATGGACATGTCTGATGTCACGTTAACAACTATCACCCACTGAGAATGATTTAAAATAATTAAGGCAATAACTAATATTATAGAAATAAACACTAGAGCAGGCTAGGGGGGACTCTAGCAGCCAACTGTCCCCAAACAATGAGCCATTGTTTTGAAATCCAGAAATCTTAGCAAAAGACCCAAGAAATCTGAGTCACTGAGCTCCATAGCCATTACATACCACATGAAAATAAAAATATTTTTTTTTCACTTTAGTTCAGTTCAAATGCACAACCCATTCAAAACAAAATTACTTCACTTTGGCACATTAGGGTGCAAAATAAGCATGTCTCAATTGTCATACACCTGGGAAAATTGTTGGATCAGCAGTCGTTGAGAATAAGCCTTAAAGGTAAACTCTGTGGTTGTTAAAAAGAAATGAGATGTGATTTGGCTTACTTGTGAGGGGAACGTGTCATGCAACAACTAATAGCAAATGACAGTAGGTAAACAGCTCATAGTCCCCAAGGAAACATTTTTTTGTTCAGCTTTACACAGCTTTAGTCTTTGCTTGGATAGGAATGAAAAGCAGCTTAAAAGTATGTTAGGACTAGAGAATGGTGTCATCTGTCATAGGACCCAGCAGAATTATAGAGGCACAGCATGAGGATTGGACTGAAGCTTGTGGGCCAAAGTGGAATTTGACAGGAATACTAAGCTTCAACTGGAATCCTCACTAAGCTGTTTATTGATAACAGAAGTTAGACCCACATGAGGTACAAATAAACACTGTAAGTTTGTATTTTCTGATTTTTTTAAGCACCTGTGCCTTCAGTGAGCTACTGTACTAGTTATCTCGTAGATGAGTGAGTCCTGCCGCTTTAGGAAATTCTATCACACGCCCTAATAACAACACACCAGTGTCCTTGCTCCCAAGAATAGAACAGACAGTGAATGAATGGAACAAACTAGTCTATTCTATCCATTAATTGATGACTGGCTGCTTTCTGCTCCGGCCTAGATAATATAGGTCTGCATTTGACAGAATGGACTGAATGCATGTTAAGATTAAGATAAGTTTGTCAATCTTTGTCTTGAATAGAAAGATTATTGAATAAAAATGTTCTCCCCTCAGCCTCTCCACCCTATGGTACAGTATGTAAAGTCACCTTCATGATTCAGCCTGCTTCTCCTTTCCTGTTGTGGTTTAAAAAGATATTCTGGATAGGATGGATTGCAGTGCAATGACATCACCCATGTCTAAAATCCAATGGTCTGCCTGAACAGGGTTTTGAAGGGAAAACACTCTACTCAGCTGCACTAACCAATCTGTGCATTTTAGCTTCATGCTCTACTAAACTAAATATTCTTTAATGTTGCATCACTTTAACTGATAATGTATAATATGATAAAAATAATTTGAATCTGAGTAATGTACCATAACAAAACAATTAAGGCAGCTGAACATTAGTTCATTTTTAATTCACTTGATATGCATATCCACATCAGAGCCAGTTAAACTAGACTTCTAAATGTTACAAGTAATTCATAACATATATTATGACTATGGCTGTAAATATTTTCTACATTCTGACCTAAGTAGTATAGCTGTTGTCATTAAATAATAATACATTTAGAATTTCAACATTGCTGTTAGTCTATATGACAAGGCAAAAATGTTGCAATGTAGTATTAGTCTGAAAACAACATGTGCGCATATAAATATAGGGAAGTAATGAATGTTGAGCCAACTGCTAGTAGCTTCTCTATATATTACTGGCCAGTAAATGGGTTATAGGTGCAGGAAGCAATGCAGCGATATTCAACAATATTGCTGTCATTGCTGCTAGTCATATATTTAGAAATGTTATGATGAGCAATTGTTTGATTTACAAAAAAATATCCAATGAAAACCAAAATGTATCTGAATCACACATCTGCTAATCAGTTAGCATTTGTAAGACCTCTGGGTTTTCACCATTGATTTTCCAAGTCCAATAAACAAAATACATGTTGTTGGAACGTCCAGAGCATTGGGGTTTAAAGCTCACAGTCTTTGCCTAAACTTAAGTTATGTAGATTTTTGGCAATATCATATTGCAGATATTCATCGCTTCCACTGGAACCAGTACAATAATGAGAATTAACACCACATATAAAGCAAACAGCACAGATAATGATGATGTCAAGAAAGCTTTAGATACTAAGGAATGGAGAGCACTTCACAGATTCCAAGATTGTTTGGAGACTGTAAACTGTAAACTGTCTTGGCCATTTTTTACCTAAAGAATGCTGTTTGATGCTTTTTAAAATACAATGTATATATTAAAAATGTATAGATAAAAAATATATTATTACATTTTCAGACCATAAACACAAATGTTTAGCCTGGAATTAGCTTCAGGTTAGTTTGATTACAGTAACTAACCTGTTTAAGTATGTATATTACCCTATTATGAAGTGTTCACTAGCAACTGGGCAATCAAGTAGTTGCAACTTAAAAACCGTAAATGAGTTTAAAAGATGGACAAAGAAGTGTATTAAACTTGTTGAATACTATCTACTAATATTATTTAAGTCATGTAACTCAAACACAATGGTATGATTACATACAACAGTTTACACAAACTGAACTAGTCTGGGTTAGGCATAGTGAATTCCTTTAAAAAATCGCCATAAATGAAATAGTAAAAACATCAGTCATTTGTTAAAATGTTATCCAGACTGACTTTACTGCATTTCCCATACAGTAGCACAGGTCTAATCGAATAGAGGCAAATAGAGGAAAGCATAAGCCAAAAAGTACAATCTCAGTTTTAATGTCTAGGTGTGTAATTATGAATCCAGAGACTGAGCTCTCATAGCCATGTGCCACCCACCTGTGGGCCATATTTCACTTTGTCATGCCATGTTTTCATTTTCTAGCACACCCCATCCAGCATCATGACTCAGGGAATGTTCACTAGGAGCTATCAGCTGATTCTATGATTTGTAGCCTTTGAATCATTTAGACTCTTTACTGACTTTTGTGGGCAAATGTGCACAAGAACCAGGGCTAGAGATCAGAGACTCGTTGGGGGGACAAACCCCAAAATGACACATTAGTTCATTGAAATGGAAAACGTAACGTCCATGTTAACCTTAATGCTGCAGTGACTGGATTCACTGCTTCACGGCGTTCGTTTAGACTCCGGTGGGACATCTGAAATGAAGCGGCTCGGAGAAAGGCCACAGTGGTCGTATGCCTTTAATAACTCCCCCCAGCAGCGCGCTCGGTTCTCTCTGAACTGCACATTCGATACCCCCAGAATCTACGCAGAATGTGCAGCTACTGCGCGCAACACGCTTCGTGAATCCGGGTCCGGCGTGCCGACGACACCGATGCCTGTGCCCACAGACTGAGCACAGGGCTTTTACCCGAACAGCACTGAATGGTAGCAGCTGAAAGACGGGTGCGGAACGAGGGTTGCCAAACCCGGAGGCTTTTTCACGGCTCACGGACTAGAATGCTCTTATGTATGTATCATCATAAACGGATGACAACCTCCAAACACACCTATACTGAAAACTTTCAGCTGTGCATTTGACGCGGGGGTGTTATTCAGTATTTTTATTTTTGATTTTTTACCCAGCTCCAAGAACAGACATCATGCAGGTGCAAACTGTGGGCTACCGTTACTGAGATGACTTGCTTGGCGCTGACGCGTTTCATTGTGCCATGCCAGCCCCGCATTGTCAGATGCCATTTTCCTCTGCGTTATCCCAGTGTCTGGAATTCCAACATACTGGGCCTGTTGTGTAATTAGAAGTTCGTGAGGCTGTAGCGAACAAGCTGGTGCAATGAGAAGCTACGCTGTCCAAGACGTTGTGCGCAATTTGTGCTGAAGCTTATGGGTCCTGCGTACTCAAGTACCCGGCTTCCACTCGGAGAGGTGTGCTGCGGGGCTACGGCGCACTGGCTGTCGGCTTCACATCTGGACCGCCTGGCTACTGTCATCTGCGGCCTGTTCGGATTGTGAACTCCCTGAACTTGGGACGTTTAAGGGGAATCGATTGAGATCGCCTCGACCGGTGTCGTGTTAGGGAGAAAGGGGGGAATATTTGCCGGGACTTGACGTTATCGGTGATCCACTGGAACACCATAGACTGGAGCTGGACTGGCTGACTACTCAAGGAAAAAATGCTTATCCAGTTATGGATTTTGCGTAGTGAAGTCACGCATTTTTAAAGGCAACGCTAGGGTGACATTGCAGTCTTCTCACCACACCGGTTATTTCGTCGTCCGACAAAAAAAGAAAAGAGTGAAAGTGGAGTATTGTCCGTCATACGTATCAACGCAGTGGGATTTCTACGTCTGGTCGGCGTCCCCCCCCACCCTTCCCGCGGTGACGGTTATGGGTCGGAAGCGGTGTGTCGGTGCAGATTGTTCCAAGATGGCGGCCGGGTGCTGCGGGGTGAAGAAGCAGAAACTGTCGGGATCGCCCGGGTCGGGGGGTCCCGGCGGGGTGGGGGCGGGAAGCGGGGTGGCAGGAACCGGACATTGTGGCTCGGAGTTGGGGATTGGCTCCTCCGCGACCGTTGCAGCGGCGGCGAACGTGAGCAGAGCCAACGGCCTGGGGGGACCCGGGGGTAACGTTAGCGGCAGCAGTAGTAGTAGTGGTAGCAGCGGCACAAACGCGCTGTCCGCAGCCCCGGCCGGTTACACTTCATCCGGCCTCTCCCCGAATCTCAGCCCGGGACCTGGTTCGGGAAGTGGAGGCAGAAAAATGGTCGTGTCAGCGGAGATGTGCTGCTTCTGTTTTGACGTGCTTTATTGCCATCTGTACGGATACCAACCTCCGAGAACACCCAGGTTTACAAACGATCCCTAGTGAGTATTTGGTCTTTTGTTGTTTTGCTGCACGTCAAAGCTCATTGGAGTCTTCCCCCAACAAATGGTTGCTGCGGAACACTTGGTGGTTTTATCTCCGGGTTCGGCTTCGGTTCGAAGGGCACAAACTGTCACACGAAAACAACCTTTCACTTAAACAGAATTTAAAGCCGAGAGCTGGCGATCACAGGTTGATTTGGGCAAGTTGGAATTTGGGCCTTGTCGATAAGACTGCACCGGCCCAGAGCCGCACAAGCATTACATTAACGCCACCGTAAATGATCTCATGTGATCTTATCAGACTATGTATTGTGGAATGATGGACAATATCACTTTCATAATTCCTATTGGTACGTGGCGAAAAATCAATTAAAGTACTCTTTGTCCAACTCGACTAACACCGGCTAGCGTTAGCTAAGCCTTTTAGCTTCTGGCTAATGCCAGCTAACCACTAGCTACCACTTTAAAAAGGGTGTAGAACAAGCGAGATGATATCTTTTTAATTTTGGGTTTAACAGAAGCAGGGTTGTTGCCTGTGATGGGTCATTTATAATACGCAATATGAGCCAACTGACATGAACATTACTAGTATTGTTAATCTTTCCGTTATCCTCAATGAACTCCGGATTGCCACATACGGGGCTTAACGTTAGCTTAGTCAGCTGCGAGCTACAGTAGCTTAGTAGTAGCACTGTTGAGCTCGTAGTAATTAATTTAATGGCAGATGTATTAAAAGTCTCTGATATCACCATCAGATAACGGTTCGGATTAGTTTCACTGGCTCGTTTTACAGCAGGTCTAGTTTAATCGTGACTGTACTGTCAAATTCAGGAAAACTTGCCAAAGTCTACCGTCAGCCAACAAAGGAAAAAGTGTTTTTTGCTAAGTGCTTAGCAGCCTGATGAGCAAAGAGACTTAGACAATAACAGCGCTGGACGAACGGCCCAAACAGCTGTGACATGTTTGCTGAACATTAAATTATTTGCCGTGAGTAAATTCACCTAAAGGTTAATAAACGGTCCATTTTCGGACCGGACATTTTAGGTCTGGGTCACTGACACATGTCACCCACAGCTTTCTTCCAGCTCGGTCAGACAATAGCACGCGGCTGTGCAGACCTTTTCCTCACGCTTGGAGGCTGGACAGGGGTTGTTTACATCTCCAGTCCCAGCTGTGGGTTGCCCAGAAATGGACGGAGACACATCGGAGTGATTTATTGACGAGGGCCAAGTTTACATGAATTAAAGTAGTAATCATTGTGTCTCTACTGTGATGTGACAAATGGAGGCGTACAAGTCAGACTGTTTTGCAGTTTACAGTGCTGACAATAAAATACAACATTGCATGTGTTTCTGGTACATAACACAGCTTGGAAATAGTTTGATTTTTACACACATTGCATCCAAATCTGTTTTAATTCATATCTGTTTCTTTTAAAGCATGTTGAGCTGTTAAAATTGTGCTTTTGGCATGTTGACCTTTGAAACACTGTTAGGGTCATTGTGTGGGGAAAAAAAAGGACTTTGTTGTCTTGATGACTAGGGTGTCCTTTGATAATCTATCCCCAAGGCTCTTTCCTAGTGTCCTTGCTAAGCATTAAACCTTCATCATCTTCAAACATTCATTAAGTGCCTCTTTGCAAGGGTGTCTGGCAGGAATGTGACAACTTTTAACTTTCTAAATCAAACCCTTTGTTAACAAGACAAAAAAAACTTACTTGCACACTTACTCAGGGAACTGTATTATAACAATCTCAAAAAGTCAGAGTTTTATCCACACTGAGTTGGTGTTTTCCATATTCAGTTAGCCCCTGCCAGGTTCATTCGGAAAGTCACACACAGACTGTACGTGGGAATATAATCACTGGTCTGAGCATGTCATTTTCAAATTTACTAGCTCCCCTCAGTAAGTAATGACATTCAAATTGAGCCTAGATCAGTTTGTTCTGAAATGTGAACATTGGATTGTACTGCACTGTGAACACATGAAAGCAGGCTCTTAATCCAACCAACCTTTCTGGTCTAGGAATGTAGCAGACTAATGCTCACCAGTGCAGAACTACCACAGGTTTGGGAAATTCATGCTTTTGGTCTGTAGTGTCCTAGACATGACCTTTACTTGAGGGTATTGTCAGATTCAATTAATAAAACACTCAAAATAACAAGAATATTTGACAAAGACACAGAGTGTGCAAAGTTGGCTTGTAAACAGTGCAGGGCCTCAGACTCTGACCATTTTGTCACATTTTGTAAAGGTCGTTACATAGTTAATTGCAAATTTAGCATCAACAACACCCTCCTCTTGGCAAACTTCGGGTTTTATTTTATAAAATCATCACAGTTTGGTTGTTGTAGTTCTGTAAACGTATTCGAACCTTAAACAACTGTTTGGAGAATTTGTCTAGGTCAGTGGTTTTCTGTCCTGGTCATCAAGGACCCCTGCTCTGCTTGGGTTCTAACTATGTCAGCACTACCCACTGCTGAATACCTGGGTCATGTGTGTTCAGACAAACAGTACATCTTTGAAGATACCAATTCTTCCCTCACTCCAGCCTTATCTAAGGGGCATCTTCCACTCACTTAATGCAGATAATCAGCAGTGGGTAATGATTGGAAAAGCGGGACAGGGGTCCTTGACGACCATGATTGTGAACTACTGGTGTAACGCCTATATTGGTAAAAACCTGTGCTACATTTTAAATGCACAACCACTGGACGACACACACAGCGCTGCTGCAGGTATGTTAATATAACTCATGGGATAAGTCAGCTAGCTAAGTTTAGGATACTTAAATATTTATATGGCCTGATAAAGGCCACCATGGTTATTTAGTTGCTGTTTTACTGTGGTTCTCAATGCTGGTCTGCAAGGATCCCTGTTCTCCTTGTTTTCCAATTAGCCCTGTGCTACCCACAGCTGATTACCTGGATCAGGTGTTTAGTCGATCAGAGGTTGGCAGATACCATTTTACTTTCCCCCTTCTGCTCCACTCTCCATTGAGATGGTATCTTCCAATTTGTGATGGACTGAACACATCCTGATGCAGGTAATCTGCAGTGTGTAACGGTGGGTTAAAAAAAAAAGTTTGGGATGGTTGGAAAGCAACCAGAGCAGGGGCTTTAAGGACCTGGAATAATAACCACTGATGTATAAGCTTATATTTGTATTTGTTAGACTGTACTTTAATATCAGCTACAGTAAATTAAAGTTTATATGAAATAATATGGGTTGAAAAATCACTAACATTTTTAGCTTAATATGTGCTTACTATACCCTTTTCATCAACCTTTGCTTCTGTTGATCTCTAGTTTGATGACAGCAGAAGGCATCTGCTTTTTTCCACAGACAGAAAAAGAAAAATCAAGCAAAGATAAAACGGAGCTGCGAGGTGTTTATTGTGCAGTGTATTTCTAGTAACTTTTTTTTTTTTTTTTGGTTTTTTTGTGAATTTTCTCGATTTGCATCTACAGCTGCTACCATTGGGCAGCATTTTTTTCATTCAACCTGTGGCCTCTGTTTGCTGTAGCTGTTATATTAGTAATTTATATTTGCTCTTTGATTTAGATTTTTTTGTGATATTTTTGTAACATGAAGTTAAAAATAAAAATGTAACACTTGAGAGATAAAATGTCTCACCTGTTTCTCTTTAAAATTTCAAAGTTTTAGGCCCTTTTTTCAGTGACCTAGTTAAAAACTTTACCATTAAAGTGAACGTGTTCTTAATTCTGTATCAAAGTTAAAGTGAGTGTTATGGTGGTAAAGCACTTCTTTACTTTGTCCTTACATTGAGTAAATCTTGTACGTTTAGTTCCCGTTAAGTCAAGGAGGAGGAGAAAACCTTTTGTGTATGCCTTGTTAAATCGTTTGACTCCAATGAGAAAGGTGATGAAGGCTTTATGTTAAACACAAAATGAAAGCAACTAGGAAGATGTGATGACACTTATATCTGTGAAATACACCTTTTTTCTAATTTTGTCACTACATTCATCAGCTACCCAAGTAGTTGTGTCAAAGTGTGATGCTGAATGTTGATTTAAATTGGCCCTTCTTAAAATGTCCTGACGTTTATATGAAGAGGGGCCATAAAGTCTAAATTCTCATAATGGTACGTGAGTTGGCATCCGAGAATTGATTTTCATGTGCCAGTGACAAATCAGTAAAATTGAATTTACAGTAAAGATGTGAATTACATGTGTCATTTACTGTTGAGCCCCCAGGGCAGAAGCAGTCCTGTCAGTGTGCTGCTGTATCTGTTTGGCCACAGCAAAGTCCTGCACCCAGAGGTGTGTTCATGTTGCTCAAACACACAACACAAGCAGTATTCATCACAAGTATTTTGAAAATATACTGTGCATAAAAAGTGATTATTGTTGGGCTTTATTAAATAAAACTTCATGGCAGTTTTACTTGGTATTTTATGATGGATTTTTCCTTCAAACCCCAAATGACATGCCTTTTAAACTGTTACGAGCACATATTCTCCTTAAGCACAGTTTAGTCCTTTGTATGCAGCATTCAACTGGGCATTTAATTGACATTCACACTATCGAATCGAAAAAAGTGGTGACCTATTATCTCATCATATAAGGCATTCTTTGTGTGAACAATCTGTTTTTCCCCAAGCACATCAACACGCTTATATTCTTACAGAGAATCTGTAAAAACTGACCACTACAAGAATAGAAGGCTGGTTTAAAAAAAAAGAGAGCTGTTTTTCAACTGCTGGGTGCACAGATGGTCAGCATTATAAACTAAAAGCCTGTATTAAAGATAATAAATAATTCTACGGATAATGTATACGTTTAACTTTTAACGCCTTTTTGTCCTTCCTTGTTTTTCAGCCCGCTGTTTGTCACATGGAAGATAGGCAGAGACAAGCGGTTGAGGGGTTGTATAGGTACATTTTCTGCCATGAATCTGCACTCAGGACTCAGGGAGTACACCCTTACTAGGTAAGTATAAGAACACACGTGGTGTTTGTTTCTGCGTGGTCAAACTGTAACAACGGGACTGTGGAGAAGTAGTGACACTGGAGGAAATGAAGTGAACAATGAGCAAATTGGAATCAAAGAAAGAGCCTCAGTAGAGACAGGTTGGATGCTACCTGTTTAAGCTATTAAGAATCTAAATTCTATATTTATGCTATTGTCTTTTAACAATCATGTAACTTGTGACTCATCTAGCAAAGTAAAGAGGGCATGAGTGGGCAGATGTGGGGATGACTGAAAGTAAAATTTAATTTGGTACTTGGACGTTTCTGAGTCGGTGAACTGGCTGTTGCAACAACGAACAATCTGTTTTGAGACTAGTTGGTCTTAATTTGTAGAAAGAACCCTCTTCACTTGGTGTAGAATGTTTCTTTAGCAGTAGTTCTTGACCTGAGGACAGATATAACTGACAAGTAACATGTGAACACACGAAAGCTCCTCGCTGGTAATGTGTATGATAACTAAATAGGATTATTATATCTTGTTCTGCAGAAGTGATGCCCTCTAAATGCCTGTGTGTCAGCTGGAACAGATTAAAGTCATGGCTGATTTCTCATTGTGTTGTAAATTGAATTTAAAATTTCGCTGAGTTAAACAAAGGCTTATCAATGTGTATCCAATTTTGAGACTCCACCAATGGTAAAGAATCTTTTGATACTCCACTGTAACAGCGGCCATCAAATCGCCTCTATTGTTCTTTGTGTTTGTCTGTCTGCAGTGCCCTTAAAGACAGCCGCTTCCCCCCTATGACAAGGGATGAGCTGCCTCGCCTCTTCTGCTCAGTGTCTCTTCTCACCAACTTTGAAGATGTCGGTGATTACCTAGACTGGGAGGTAAGAGGCATTCTTTTCTGCTGCATGACTGAGACCTGGGTTTTACCTCAGATGAAGAACAATATTTGAATTGAGAATTGTGGTCACAGTTGATAAATGCTCTTAAACAGCTGTCATGCTGTTTTTGCTATACGGGACCAAAAATATTTAAATTGAATTGGACATGGAAAGATACTTATTGCAGTTTTCTGCAAAAACGCTGTTTCTATGTCCAAACAGGTCAGCCTCACGAATCAAGTCAGTCTGCAAAAGTATAGATTTTTGTTGGAGTGGGGGTGTCTGCTTCTCATCCAAATCATCTGCAAGTCATTGTGTTTTCAGTCTGTGGTGACTGTCACCCTGCCTAAAGTCATTTTTAAAGCTACATTATGTGAAGTAAAGCCTTTCTCAACTTTCTTCTGTTGTGTAGCTGGGCGGTAACTTGGTAGGACCTCTGCAAAAAGAGCAACTAAATGTAAAATAACACTCTTCTCTATGTTGCATTAAAGACGTTAAAATTGAATGGCTTTTTCTGTTCATGACATTGTTGGATTACAGAGGGATTTATGTGCTTAAATATGTTCTTTGTTTGTTGCTGTTGTCTGTAATTGTAGGTGGGTGTTCATGGTATTAGGATAGAGTTTTTCAATGAAAAAGGATCAAAGCGCACCGCCACTTATCTACCAGAGGTTGCAAAGGAGCAAGGTGAGATCTTTGTCTGCAGTTTAGCCTCATCTGCTTTTCTTGATGAATGGATAAATCAAACAAAGTGTGCATATCCATAAGTATTTAAACAGATTTAATTGCGTTTTTTGAGGTTGGGACCACATTCAAACCATTGATTCCTTACTAAGAAAGGGAGGTTACAAAGCTCCCATCACAAATGACTTCAGGAAGACCATTAAGTTAACCAGGTAAGATTACACTCATTGTATTAAATTTGAAATGCTGAAATGTGAATTTCCACAAGATATGCATTTTTTTTTAGTTATAAAGAAAGATTAAAAGCTTCACAAAGCACCTTGTGGCTCCTCGGAGCTTCAGGAAATCTAATACATTCATTGTTGTTTGGACCTGAGGATTCAAAGTTAGCAACTGTGAGGAAAAAAAATCTGAGTTTGCCAGACAACCATAGCCCTTCTCTCCTTCAGACTTACAGTTTTTAGCAGACATTAGCTATCAGTTAAATTTGTTGAGTTGCAGGCATTATACTGTAGTTTCAAAGTTTTGACTAGAAAGAAATAAAATTCAGGGAAAAACAACACTTCTTTTGTCGAGTGGAGCAACAACTCACCCGTTGGGCACAACCAGCCTCTAACAACACACATTTTGTCATTCCTAGGTACCGTAGCGAGAAGATGACAATGGGTTATGCAGAGTACATCGCCCACCGCCAGCACCATCACTACCAGAATGGCATTGGGCACCCTCTACCACCCTACAACCATTATTCCTGACAGCGAGCCGCATGACCAATCATTGGACCTCTCCGCGGACCTTTTTCCAGGAGAGCCTGCCCCCTCCTGGTCTAGCTATTTCTACTACTGTACCATTTTATGATGATAGTTTCCGTTGCCATGCTGGCCGTCTCCCAGACGTTGACATGGCAACGGGTGGCAACAAAGCATCATTTGATTATGGCAAGAAATCCACGTTTCTTTCTTTTTTGCCTGTGGTTAAGTTTTTGCAGCATATGTATACCTATATCTATAACCCCCTCAATCATATTTTTGAAAATTAACAAATAATAGATTTTATTAATCTTAACGTATTTTCAGCAAACCTAATCAGGTGTTTGATTCTGTGGATGGAAGGAAGTCTCTTACAGTGGATTAGTCTTGCGCTTGTATTGTTTAGGCTTTGCTACAATTTTACATTTACTAAAAAAAAAATCTTATTTTTTCCTTTCTATTCTTTATTTTAATATCCAGACATATATACCATGTAGCAAGGCAGCTGCAGTTCTCAAAGGCTGTGTCGTCTCTATTCTGATTCCTCTCAAAAAAAGGACTGAATGTTGAGGTTGTCTGAGCCTTGTAGTGTTGTAGTTGGAAACTTTTATAGGGATCTGTATTCTCCAAAGTATAGCTAGTAGGATTGTGATGCCCTTTGACCGGCTTTTGCTGGTGGTGTTTATTGTTCGAGCTCACAATCGTGTGTTTTTCTGTGTGTGGATATAGATACTGCTTTGCCAGAGTATATCAGAAATTGGATTTTACCTAAAGATTCCCTGCAGCAAACCTCTCTGAATATTTGTAGTGTTTTTGTGGTGGTTCCAGTAAACCTTGATCTGCGTTTGGCTAAAGCTCACAGCTGTGTTCCCTAGTTTTATTGTTACTATTGTTGTTTATTTCTTTTAATGTTTTCCAGTTTAAGGCAGTTGTGGAGGAAGCCATTTTGTATGGGAATAAGCATGTCCAAATTTTCTGTGTGAAATGGGCTGCAAGTGGGTCTGTTCCCTGCTTCAGAGTAGGGGCAACAGGCACTTGTACAGCCCCCCCCCCCCCAAAAAAAGTGTGTACAAGAACAGTGCTTTCTTTTAAAATTGAGTTTCTCTTGGTTTCTGAGTTTACTTGCAGGGAGTCACTTGACAGGGACATGCTATGACTACAAGCCATATTCTCTTTTTATTCCACACTCTGCAGGAGCAGTCTGTTGCTTAGCTTGAAGAGTTTGCATTCAGTCATCACAATTATAGTCTTGAGTCTCTGAATGCAAACTTACACTAGCCGGCTTCAAGCGGGGCTGCGTCCTTAAATACTTGTCCGCACTGGCAGTTTGAGTCATTTGTTGGATGTGTTGTGTAGGAACGTGTCGTCGTGAAAACATTGTCTTGCCGTTTCAGATTATAGCTAACCATTGTCACTCGTCCACCAAGTATGATGTACTAAAATTGTCATTTTTGAAAGAAGACACGCTGCTTGATGCACAAAGGGAGTGATCTGATACCATGATTGTGTCATTTAGAAGTGCATGTCATTGTTCTCTTTAGATTCTGAAGCAGTTGCAATAATGCAGCCTGTAGGTTTCATTGTTAAAAGCGCACAGAAACCGTTCTCTCCTCTCGCTCTTCTGTTGGGTGAGATCCCGTTGATCTGTGCATCCATAGCACAGGAAATGTTTTGGTTTTTGGTCTGTTTAGTCAGCTGTTTGGCAGTACGTTAGAGCAAACAGAGTTAAATTAGTAAGAGCAGAGTCGCGGCATGGGGCCGGACGGCTCGATGTTGAAGTCTCCAAATAAAAAGCCAGGGCTTTGTAAGGACTTAAAAAGCCATCTCCCATTCAAATATTACTTGTGAGCCACATCCACACACCAGGCTAAGTTGGATTTACTTTCCAGAATGTTTGAGCTGTTGATCTGCCTGTTTTTGGTTTGGTTTTAGTTTTGCTAACTGGAATTTTTGAGAGGTTCTTGTTACTTGACCAATATCTTTTTCGTAACAGCCTTTACCAACTGACAGGTTATTTTAATTTATGCAAAATGTCAAGGGCTTTTGGCACTCCATCCACAGTAAACCGAAATGACCCAGATTTCAGTTGTGTTGCCTTAAATGAATGATTTAATAAATGATGGACCAGTAGATGATACTGTGAGTGTCTCTCTCGCCCATGGTTTACTCTTCCCCCAGTCCTGTCGTCACATCAGTATCAGGACTGGCCATGTGTTCCTCACTTGAATGCCAACACGTTCTTAGACATACAGGGACACCTGTATGCCTGCAAGTCTTCTGTTTACTCGCGTCCTACCCAGCTGCTGGTCTTCAATTCTTTCATTTTTTGTAACCCACACTTTGTGAACGCATTCTTTTAAAGTAGTGCTGGGTACTCTGGTGGTATTACCTTACATGTTTAAACCATGGGAAGACAGTTTCATGCTCCTACAAAAATGTATGCTTGTCTGGAAAATGCACTACACACTACATAGAGGAACAGTCATACACTCATTTCCTGGTCCATTTAATACAGCACAACCTGAATTTTTCTGCTGCAAAACCAAATTGACCATGCTCTTTTACATATGTCTTTGTATTAACATGCAATGTAGTTTGTTGCATGTGTGTCTGAGTATGAGACCTATGGTTTTATCCATGATATGCTTGATCTATGGCTTAGACACTCTTATTAACCATTAAGAGATTTAAAAGACAAATATGGTGCTATCGGACCTCATATTGGGGTGGTCACAGCTCGTGACTGGTCATGCGGACTCATTGATCATATCATACTTAAAGATGTTACATGTAAGATTTTCTCCCTAGTACGTTGCTGTGAAATGACTCATGGCGGCACATGTTGATACCGAAGGAAAACTATAATACTGATACAAACAGTAGCCCCAAGACGCTCTCCTTTCATTAAGTCCCATGTGGGTGATTTTCGGGATCAATTCCCTATGGGAAAAACTTAAGATATTCTTACATAGGATAAAGAAGGAAAAGTCCCAGCAGCAACACATCATCACAGGGGCTATAGAATGTACTGTTAATGGTCGTTATATCAATTTAACAGCGATATATTACGAGAAAATCCTACATGTTACCTTTACTATCCTTGATATATGCAGATCTGTTCAACAGGTTTTTTTTCCTACCAGTGCAAGTCAACACCCCTGCAGGTTTGAAAGGACAAGAAGTCACACGTTAACCTCCTTTCCCTCAATTTACTCCCTACACTGTGGCCCAACCTCATGGCCGAGTTTGTCAAGGTGTGACGTGTGTCGTTTGGTAGACGATGGCAGTAGTAGTGTTAGTGATTGTTGCCTCTCCTGGAAGATCGGATGCTGCTTTCTTCCAGAGCACATCCTCTATTTTCCATCTAGCTGCTGAATTGTTTGACCTCTTCACTAAAGGCAAAGTTTGACTCGTTCACAAGTGAAAGCCTCTCGTTGTGGAGGCTTTCACTGCCTCACTCAAACTATGTTGAAGGTAAGGATCTCCTGTATTAGGACACAAGAGTTAATGTTTTATGGAGAACATGCAGAATATAGTTATGCTTCTGTACTGATGAACTGTTTAAAGCATTGATACCTCATTGGATATTATGGAACGGCATTCATAGTTTGTTGTAGCAGATTGTGTTTTGGTTCCATACCAGGGTTAGAGTTCAGCCTCAGCATTCCTTGCGTGGTCATTCTCATATTATGTGGAATGCTCAAGCTCATGTTACCTTCGTATGTTTGACTGAACCAAAGACGCCAGCGGCCATGCCCAAATGCTGCTCTTCAGGCCTGGCTTCCTGTCCTTCCAAAAAACACCCCTGCAATTGACAATTTGTATTATTATTATTATTTTTTTGTTTGTTTTTTTTAGATTCGTGTGTGTGTGTGTGTGTGTGCGTGTGTTTGTGTGCGTGTGCGCGCGAATTCTCAACTGTCTTGACTTATTAAGCAACCCAGTTTTTCAATGATATTTCATTGTCTATCTCTGAAGCCGTACATGGCCTCAAGGATGGGTGAAATGGTTGCATATTGTTGTTACTTGTTTTGTTTATTTTATTATTATTATTATTATTATTGCTATAATTTACAAAAATGAAAATCCCATGGTGTGCCTCCTAGCTTTATGGGTTTATAATTTTTTTCCCTAAAGACCAGCAGTTATACTTTGTATAAAAGATGGATTTTCCTTTTTTATGCCATTAAAGAAGAAAAAGCCTGTTTTCTTTACTCTGGACCCAGTAGCTGCACTGGTATACAATCGCACTGATAGATGAATAATAAAAAAAAAAAGAATAAATGAATCAATAATAATAATGATAATGACAAATGAAATAAGAACTACAATACACTTGTGTTTGAAATTTTTATTAAAAAATATTTTAAAAGCAAATAAAAAAAGAAGAAAATGACTGTTTTTGTACATCAAAATAAATTCTTTTCAAAAGAATATTTTGGATCTAGTTTGAAAATTATTTTAGTGGTTTTCTATGTTCTGAATTTTTGAGACACTGACTTCTAAGACGTGTCACTGTACAAATGACTTTTCTGTTGCAGTGGCCTGATGGGCTGGGAGGGTTACCTGGTGTAACTCCTCATACCAACTTTCATTTCTTTTACTTTAGATTCTTTTTTTATCTTTTTTTTTCTGCTTTAGTAACTTAAAATGTTGATGGAATAATATGAACTGGGAACTTCAAATCCATCCCCTTGTAGAGCTAGACCCTTCCTCCTTTCCTATTGAATTGGTGTTAGTGTGACAAGACTTGAAACGGGCATTTATTGTGATAGTATGACTCAAAGAAAAAAAAAACACAAAAACAAAAGAAATTTGCAAAAATAAAATATTGCAAAAGAAAAGTATGGGGAGGGTTATATATACATATATATATTGATGGGTTATCTGAGTATGTAAGCAATGGCTGTGAAGATGATGTAGTTTTAAACATTGTTATTACCTTTTAAATCATTTATTCAATAAAAAATACAAAATCAACTGTAAAGAGAACATGTGTCGTTCTATTTTCTTCAAGCACATACACCTGGAGTGTTTTCGAAAAGACTTTATGTTAAAGAAAAAGCTTTGAACTATAGTGTCATGTGGACGTTGAGCCATTGGATAATGCTTTTTTTGTTCAATAGAATTTCTTGATTAATAATTTGTTAATGTATTGTAGCCACGTCAAGCTTGATCCATGCAGATGAATCTGCTTCAAAATTGCAGTGTGAGTGAATGGTCTAGTTTTTAATTTAAATGCATTAGTGGAAAGATTTTTCCACTTGTCAAACTCGACGTTTTCTTTTTCTTGTCTTTTTTGAAAAAAAAAAACTTCACTGGGACGTCTAATTATTCTGACACTTTCTCAGAGGGTTATACATGGACAGTTTTTTGTTTGCAGGGTCTAAATTAAATAAAAAAGGAATTATTCATTTTGGAGATTATTTGAACTAGTACCCAATATTACAATTAATAAAAACTATCAATATCCTGGCAGTTATTGTAAAAGGGTCGTTTCACATTCACAGTTGTGATAAATGGAAGTACTAAAAAACCACCGGCTGTTTTGCTTTCCCCATGATAGAAATTGTTAAAAGAAAAATTTGATAAATGTTGAAAAACAAGTTGTTGAGGCATCGACAATCCCCCAGAGGGTTTATTAAAGTTCAGAGGGACACTTGAACATTTTGGGGGAAATTAGTGAATCAAATTATGTAATTCTTTCCAATTATGTGAAATGACTTCCAGCCTTGGACACTTTTATGATCTTTGGAAAGCAGTAAACCATGCAAACCTTTAATAGCTGATAAAAATACTATTCAGTGCAGATCTTTGCAGATCTCAATTTGATTATCCTATGAATGAAAGTTCTAGAACAGCTGCTGAGATTTTCTTGTCCAGAAGGAAAATTACATCTTGGCCCATTTAACCAGCTTTATTGAGTGGAAACGCTCGCTGAATGTTATGTTATACTGTGCAGTAACACAAAGTTTAGATTTACTGTCGGGGTGATAAATGGAACAGACAGCACATGTGAGCCATGAATGATGGCTGAGGCCAAACCTGCAACCAACGAAAGTCAAGGCCACAACAAATAAATGGTGGATTAATGTGAAATTTAGTGTTTAGCAAGATAACATTAACTCTTGTATTGTCTTCTTCATGTAAAACCATTGAACTGATTTCAATTAGGATAATTGTTAAAAAAAACAGCATTGCCAAAAACATTAACATTTTCTGAATGTCTGAAGCTTAGATCAGATGCAAAGTTCCACCACAGATTGGGAAATACTGTTCACTATTTAACGAGGTAAATATCAGCAAGATCTGTGGTACTGAATTCCATCTACGATCACTGTTGTCTTTTCATATTCAGGCACATTGTTCGAGCCAATATCAAGTATAAAAATATTTTGATACCAAACACCCGCAAAACAGTTGATGTAGCATCAGCTTTAGTTGTACTTTGTGTTTGACACTAATTAGTAAATTGCTTTGTGTCTAAAGTGTGTTTAATTTCTATTGTGGATTTGATAGCATTTTTAATAGCATTTGCTTTTGGATTTTAAAGTTATTTTTATATTTACTCATTTTACTGTCCATAGCTGTGCTCTTGTTGGAAACACAAAAACTGGCCACACTGAGACGCACACAGACCTCAGACACTAACAATTTTCCGCTAACGATCGGCCTGCTTACCACCAAGTCAGAAGAACTCTGGGAATATGTGTGTGTTTTTTTTTATCTGCATGTTACATGATATTCATTACTAAGTGCTTAGGAGGAGTGGTTCGCTCTGCTAAGTGTATATAAGCTCACATGAGCTCAGCGCTGTCCTGAGATCAAATCCAACCAGCACTTTATTTTCTCTCCCAGCCTGCCTCTGGGCTCCCATCTGTCTGAATGAATGATCCTGATGAGGGAATGAAGTTACAACTGGAGGTGTTCAGGCTCTAACTCCACCAAGTCCATTTTTTATTCACTTTATTTCACCTGTGGATTTATCTCGTGTGCCATTTATTCTACACAATGTGTCAGCTGTATCAACTCTATTATCCACCTTTACTCAGCACTCTTCATCTTCTCCAGCTGTAATTATTTCTCTGCTGACACTGAGAAAACTGACTATATATCATGTGAAAAGATGCTTTTCTGTTGCTCATATTAAGCTGAAACAGAAACCAGAGCCTAGTCAACAGCCTCTTGCTATAATACCAATATGTCCTGTAGTCACTGTATTGTGTAACTCTGCATATGACACTCTTGAGGTTTCTTTGCAGCCACTGTGGTGGGTTGAAGAACAACCTCTATTCACCGTCTCTCCGAACGAGGCAACGCAGGCCAGTGGAAACTCTGCAGTCGATAAGCTGCACTTACAGCTTTGCAGCCAGTCTGGACTCCCAGAACAAACGGCACAAAAACACGAGCCACACAGTGACTTCAGTCTCGTATTGTTGTGTGATGAGAAGCAATAGGTTAAAGCTCAAACAGCTCAACGCATCATCGGAAATGCTATAATAATTTGGTGGAGTAATGAAAAGTAAATAAATGCCAGATATACACTGAGAACTTAACATTGTTTTAATGTCATCGCAGCACATACACTCAAAAATACAAAAAAAGTTTATTCCCTTCTTTACAGTGAAGCAGAGAATATGCTACAGTAAAACACACTTGAAATAATATTTACCATGACTGACATATTCCAAGTAATACTCTTTATACTTTCTTTCACTTTTACAATCAGCAAATGACATAAATTGACTTCCTGCAGAATATCGGAGACATTTCCATAAACACTCACATTGCAGCTGCAGCGGTGGAGTGAATTCAGAGGCCTAGTATGACTGACTCGAGGGTCAAAAAACTGTATTCAAGTGTCATTATATATTTATATATATATGTATATGTATATTGTACCTCACATTACATCCAGTCATCCAAACAATGTACTGAAGTTTATCCTTCACTGAACATGGTCCAACATCACAATGAAACATTTATTAAAAAAAACCTAACTTTCTTGGCATAGGTAATATTAACATCCCATTGTAAATCCATAAATCCCTGTTCATCATTACACTACAGCACATCCTCATCCCCTGATTATCACAGCTGGAATGATTGGAATGGGCTGGAGACAGAAATACCAGAGAGGCCACTTAAAAGAAGGTTTTTATATTCTGTACACGTGTGGTACAAGGTGGGAGTTTCTATATTCAGTCATGACAACACTGACACCGTTGGTCATACATGTCAAACAAAAGTTCCATAAACAAGCATTAAACGTTTGCAACAAGTCACATTCACAATTTGTTTTGAGACAAATAAAATGGCAGCTTTACCCACTAACACAGATCTAGCAAAACTACCACATTAAAAAAGTGTAACAACTGCTGATCACTGGTGACATTTGGGCGACTCCAATTTTTTATCCTTAAAACACTTACAAAAAGGCAGCTTGAGCGATATCCCACAAATTTTATATAATTTCTAAAAGCTGTATTCCAAAAAAATGGCCAGATTTTGCCAACTCCACAATGCTAACTACCAGCCTTAATATGCCTTTAACATTTCTGCATGCGAGTATGTATGCGAGCCAACTACAGCACTAAAAGAATGACACATTGGTTCACTGGCCTTGAAATGCTAACTCGTTTTCATTAAAACAGAAAAAAGTTCTTAGAAGATGCATAAAAATGTTGCTTTAAAAATAAGAACTGGCATTTATAGTGAAAGGCTAGGTGTGTGTTCATCTTCGTGGATATTCAGTCAACTTTCTTGCTGCGCAGGCGGAGCATGTCCAGCAGGTATCTGCAGAAGGAGCCAGTGTATTGTGAGAGGAGTGTGAGGACCTTCCCGTGAATGAGGGTCAGCAGAGTCTGGTGGCCTGTTGCCCAAATCCGATACCAAGGCCCGTAGAAAGGGTCCGACACAGCCGGGCACAGCATGTTGTTCAGGTTGACCTCAGTGACCTGGAGGAGGACAGAAAGAGACGCAGACTGAGTGAACACTCAGTCCTGAATGAGCACTGCTCAGTTTTATGACCTCTCTTTAGTATCGTTCATTTCTCATGGAGTTCAGCTAATTTCTTGGCAGCAGAAATTGGTCAGATAATTCACATTAATTTACTAATAAGGTTTGTATTTGAAACTAAACCTTAATTTTACATATAGATTCCCAGTGTTTTAGGCAGCAATTTTAAAAATATCAACCCCAGTAACGTCAGAAACGTTTAGCAAGCGTCACAAAACCAGTTATTTACTGTCAGCTAGTCAACTGCAGCTCTGGTCTAACCAGATGTTGACCTGGTTAGACCAGAGCTACAAAAAGCCTCAAAATCTGGACCCCTGGACCCATGTACAAATACAACATGTAAAGTACAACTAGGAACACATTACAAAACATTTCCTTGTAAGCAAATGACAACAACTTTGTAAGGTTATCTACACAATCAAAAATAACAGCCATGCGTCCACACCCACACCCACACCCACACACACAAAATATCTGGCTGTGGTTCCAAGCGATGAATAACATTACAAGATGCCAGTCTCACCAATAAGAGCAACATAACATCTACATGTTCTAATCATATTCAAAAAGACTGGGGGTTCTAAGGTTTTTGGCCACCATGTTCCAGATGAGGTGGCCAAACCACCTCTTTCATTAATGCACTCCATCACGACTCCACTACCCACTTTGACCTCCATGTACAACATTTTGGAGAGTTTCAACCCGAAACTGAGAAATTCTAACATTGTAGAAGTTGAATTCACTGTATTGTATTGCATTTAATTGTTCCAGGTGGTCATAATGTTATGCCTGATTGGTGTGTAAACTGTCCATTTGAGTTTAATGCCCAGCAGAGGGCTCCAACTTACCAGGCCAAGGACCTGCAAAAAAAGGAAGTGATAGAGGAATAGAATGCCAGTGGAGAGCAGCGCCCACCAAATGTCCCCCAAAGGCTCAGGCTTGTACACACCTGCAAAACAAACACACCTTTCAGAATTATATTACTAATACATAAAGAGGAATGTGTGAGTTTTGGACTGCTGCACTACCCTCTAGATAGTTCTCTCTGGCATGTGCCGGATTTCTACCAATTTACTACGCCTGTCTCTATTTTCATGTTCATACTATAGCTTTACTAAAAAGTTTATTCATTCCACCTATTCTCAAATTCACTCTGAAACTTTAAATCAGGTTGAAACCGGGAAATTACCCAAATGAAACATCTGTTCTCATGCAATTGCCTCTAGATGGAAATAGAGAAATATTGTAAAGGCATCTCCTACAAAGCTAAAGAATGACAATGCAACAGCAGGAGCTGAGGTGCTGCTATTCATACATAACTTTAAGCATTTCCTAAAACCTTTTGTTGTTTTTCTTCTTCATTATTAAAGACTGACTAAGCAAAATGAATGACAAACCTACAAAGTTTTAAATGCACTACATTTAAGTGTAGTACTACAAATAATCAATGAATCTAATCTACATAGGTAGGCAGCCAAAAAAGAGATGAGTAATTAGTCAATTAACAGTTACACAATTTTCACTAAAACTGACACTTGCCCATTATGATTGAAAAATCCAAAGTATAATGGATAGCGTTTTATGCCCATAAACCACTGTTTGTGCAAATGTATTTGTATTTCAAACTGTATCAAGCACAGGCACAGTGAACTCTGCCTTATGTACTTACAGCCACAGGAGTGGGACCCCTCCTTCATAAAACCATGTTCTGACCTTTGGAATATACTCACAAAATTATACTGCATTTGGCTCTTGCCCCAGTTTGTAAATTTTATCATTGATTAGCAACTACATGTTTGTAGGGGAGTTGGCAAAGTAACGTAAGCTTTGTCAATATATATTTTGTTTAGAATAAGCACATATCTGTGCAACAAACATAACTGAGAAAAACAAAACAGAGAAGGAATACCATTTATTATAGTGAAAGCTTGGTTGCAAGGTTTTCCATGGTGTATTTGCTGAAGATTAATACTCACCTCCTTTCCTGAAAAGGTAAAGAGGCACCAGATAGAGCATGGAGTGCTGGATGTAGTAGATCTCTTTTTCAAATGGTAGCTGTGGAAAGAGGATTTTTTTCAGTTCTTCTCGACACACATTATAAATAAAGCAGATGGAGCTGTGATTAAGAGGAGGCAACACAAATGTCATGTACACAGACCCCTGTATTGAAGAGGCAAACTGAACATTTTGGTACATCATTGCTGTATTGACTCATTTTGTGCTGTTAAAAATATTATGACTGGGTTTGGCTTCATGATAAGAAAACCAAATCTGATAAAAGATCAGCAAACACTTCAGTCTGTAAGAAATGTGAATACTGTAGAATAAAAATAAACTGTGGATAAATTTACTTGCTTACAACTACACCACTTAGCAAACTAATATTGCAAACATTGAAATAGTTGAGTTTGCAATTTTAAAAATAAATTACATTTTGTTCTGAGAACTATGATTTCCATGTAGTTTCAAACCTTGAAGTTAGTGACTTGGTCAGATTTACTTCACTACAACAGAATTACCATCATCTATCAGCCTTGGACTTTTCTGCCACTTGGGTCCAACTTTGTGTCTTCTGTGTGTCAAAGTCTAGTCTTCAAATTCATGCTCTGGTAGAGGAACTCTCTAATTCAACATCACATTCATATTGCTGTCACATTTTGACGAGCAGTCTTCTTTTACACACTAAAGCTACAAGATGCACTTGTTCTCTTGTTGAGCAGTTATTAAAAGTGAAATCTATAGCTAATGAACAAGGAACATTTTCCTTGTTAATATCACAGATACAACAAAGACTTAAAGATCTGTGAGTGGCCTTGTGCAAGATTTTTTCAACCCTGGTTACTTACCAGTCGAGTGTTGACTACAGGAAACATTAAAGCCAGTAATGCACCATTCAGCATGTGGACCTGCAGCCTGAAAACACATAGGGGGAGGCATTAACCAATATAAGCAATGATAATAAATAAATAATAAATAAATAATAATAATAATTACGTTGGTTTAAATCAGTTAGTGTAAACATAAACAGAGAGAAACAGGTGGAGAACAAGTATGGGACAGGGCAGATTATGTTCTCTGTTGCAGAAAAATTCATCGCAGCAGCTATTTTACATTCTCTGGCAGGGTCACTTCTTTTTTGAAGTATTGATTTTGACAAGTCAGATCACTGATGGTTTCAGGCAATTATAGCTTTCCCGCTTGTGTGTATGTTGTTGGCACTTGACATTTCTACTATAATTTAAGATATCACACGAAGATTTTACGATTTACAGAAATTAGTATTTTCAGCAATTTTTCATTATTATTGCAATGAAGACACATTTCAGTCTTTGGTTAGCACATGTTCTGCAAATGCTACATGTCCCTCACTATTTATTACACACAGCCTGTCTGCTCCTGGAGACAGAGGCAGTGTGATGCTTGTTCAGTTAATAAGAGGATGTGTTTTTCTTAATAAAGAATTATTCTAAGGGCGACCTTGTATATACATAAACCCAAGAGCTTATTGTATGTGTCAAAGTGCAGACCTGCATCTATCAACTCTGACTCCCCTTTTTGTCAAATGAACCAAAATAAATGCTGTGGCAGCTAAGGTCAGTGTGAAAACAGCAGTCTCACAGCAACATCACTTCAAATAAGCTCAGCTGTCACTCCGGGGCCTCTGGGTCCTTTCTGATCAACATTCTGCTTCATTCAAATTCGCTACACTCACTGATTATTAGCAACCTTTGCCCTGCATTTCCCCCCCTTTACTGAATATGTTTAAAAATATGATTTACAATTAAGCTCTTAAAATCACCTTTTGTTATAGTGCAACTCTATCACTGTTCATACTACCCATCCACCATTACTTTTTACGTTTAACAGATATGTTCATTAAAGACATGAAAGATCATAACCGTGTTTTATCAACTTAGGAATGTGATCACATTCCATGACCAATATATGCAGAAAACTATATTAAATAAAAAAGAAAACTGTTCTTGTGACCTTAGGTACTTTAATACATTAATCACTATATAATAATAATTATCACCATCATGTTTTATCGGATGTATGTATTGAGGTGAGACAGAGTATGAACTATGAATCTGCAGCTTTTCCTGGATCCTTTAAAACTCTGTTCTTGATGTGGGATGAAATGGTCATGAAATAAAGGGCCATTTTAAACAATTTATGGTTGGAACTAATTACAGAATGTAAAAACAAAGTTTAAATTTATTCTTGTCCAGGTACACAATCTGCACGTGACATCTGTTAGACCAGTATAAACATTCCTCATGGAAAATACGCATGAGAAATGGCAATAAACTACTTATCTATTTGAACGAGCACTTTGGCCTGATGAATTCAAATTATTTTACTGAGCTAGCTTACCTTAGGCATTTTATTTTCCAAAGATGAGAAATTGGCTGGAGAGTGTTTTAAAAAAGCCTTATAAACTCACCATTTCATTTTAGCAGGCTATAAACGTCACCTTTTAAAGTAAAACTAAATAAAACTGCAGCTGTCCTCTGTGTGAATCTGATGAGCTAAACTTTTCACTTACAACTTTATAATAAGTCAGTATAATGGCAAAATACAAAGTTTAAATTCACTGAATATAATAGACATGAAAAACATGTAAAACAATACGCACCTAAACACAACCATTGCTGTTTTACATGGTGGGCAGGCGAGCAGGAAGATCTGTTGAGGAAAGCACAGAAAGAAAAGAGAGAGCACATTAATACAATAAAGTCCTAGATTAGATTGAACAGCATGAGTTCTTCCAGAGAAACAAAAAACAGAAATAGAAAGACGGTCACAAGCAAAATTCAGTGTTTGTTGTAAAGGTTGGCTTGCCTCGAAGCCAGAGCCTGCAAAGAGAATTACAGGAAATCATTTTCCTTGCCACTGGCCTGAGATTTTTGACATACACTATATTAGAACGCATGATCTGCTGTACACTTATCCACCTTCATTAATCCGCAGTGTGAACACAAGTGATGGTTCATGTGTGCGTTATATTTTGTCATTGGCAAAATGTAAGGAACACATATCCTCAAACTTTTTTTCTCGTTTCTTTTTTTTTTTTTAAATTGCTTTGCAGTTTTGTAACACAACCAACACTGGCTCTTCACTTTTTTTTTTTTTAAATTGTAGTATTCGTTAACCTCCTTTGCAGTTTTGTGGGATACGAAATACTAATGTTTTTGTTCTAGCTAACAGGAACACATTTGCTCAATTTGGCAGCAGTTGTTGGCTCTTCAGGGACCATGTGATTGGCTGATTGAGGCGTTTCAAAACATATTTAGATATTGCCTAGAATTTTCCCAGCTAGACAGGTAGTAGTTTCACATAAAGCGTACTGTGCTAATGCAAAACTTATCCACTGATCTTTTTTACAAACTCCCATAAAACCTGTTTGAATACAAAATGCAGAGCAGTGTTCAACACAAGTGTCAGCTAAACAGATATAAGATAGATACCCTCCTCAAATTATTCATCTTGTACAGGGTTTATTTCGTTAAGTACCAAACCTGACAACAGTATTACATCAAGGCTTTAGAGTAGGTGTGGGTGTAATGTACTTCATTCATCATTCATTAGTCATTTAGCAAGGGCAGGCGTTTCCTGCCATCTGCTTGTGCTGCCATCATTGCTAAACTTTTAAAAATGTGCAGTCTGCTAAATTCTGAACTGAATTGACCTTAAATTTATTCAGTCCCAAAAACTGGGTTTCAAAGGAAAACTCATACATTCTCTAATTGGTGACTAAATGGATTTTAGTTATGTTTATGGACTTGTCAGCAGCTTTCTTCAAAATGCCACCAGATAATGTTAATTGCTACCATGGTATTTCTTTATTTAAAGCTTAATCTTCTGGTTCAGACGCTGAACCACAAAATTTAATTAAAGGAAAAATAGGAGCATATAGGAAACACTGTTCCCACCTGTGCATTGTCTGTCATGTGTCAATAAATGTCATTAACCCTAATTAGTGTTTATAGAAGGCAACTTCCTGACTTCTGAAAAGGGTGAAAGTGTGAAGTGGAGCTAAAACATAATTTATTAAAATGAAAAAGTTCCACACAACGTATTTACAAGTCATGGAGATATGAGATATTACTTGATACTTCAGTCAGAAGTAGATCCGCACCAAATTTAATGTATTGCTGGGGCCTTTCAGCAACAGCAAGGTTTTCATATTTAATGCAAGTATTACATAATCTGGGGTTTCTTTCTTATATTGACACTGTGCTTCCAACAAAAAATGCATTTCGTTTCTCCCTGGTTAAATTCTTTGACTATTAAAATGTAGTTTATGGAGTTCCTGTAGTTCCTGTTTATTCATAGCAACCAAAACAAAGGCTTGTGTTGCCATTTTATTTGCATCTAGCTGAAACTCTCCTGTGCCTTCAACAGTAAATAACCTGTATTAAAAACACATTAGCTTTACAAAGTAGATCCCCTGACTTTTTTTATAGAAAAAACTGCCATTTTTCTCTACTGATCTATAACCACCCAACAATCTATAATAAAAGGAGGGAAACATGAATCTCTAATTCTTTGCAATAAATTACAAAGCACAACTTCTTTCTGTTTACTGAATACAGAATTGTGCAAAATTACAATTTTATACATGAAAAATGAAAATGCTTGCCACATGAAAATGTGACGAGCACACAGGTCTGAAAATATCCTGAAGCCACTATAGAACGATGGTGATTCAAATTAACCATGGGCAATATGTCTACATGAACTGCTACTGATGTAAAGATACGCTCAAATTCACAATTTAGGCACTTTTTAAATGGGCCAAAAACATTTTTTTTTCATTAATTCAATATATCTTGCTGAGCCCTAATTCCATTTAAGTTTGTAAAGACAAGAACAAACAGCTTTTTACCATTTTAATAGTACAAAATTAATATTCTATTGTACAAAAACACTTTTTAAAGAACAAAAGAAATATGAGGAAAAAAAAAATCACCTTATCTCTTGATCTACTAAAAGTGTTGTTTTGGGACGAGTGACTTGTTGTTCTATTGCTTAACATTTTCAAAATCATTTGCCCTTTCAAGTGTCGAGTGTCTACGCAATCCACTGAAATAGGTGTATGATGAAGTCATCCGCACTATCTGGATGGTGATTTGTGAAGCTTGCAGGGCTGAAAATGCAGGACTGACTACCTTGTGCAGGTCCAATAAACAATCTAACCCAGACCATTTCACATACATGATCAGAGTTGTATGATTTATACCACCCTTGACACTGTTGTTGCAGCATGAAAAAACACAATTTATTCTAATGGGTGTTGACATTTAACTATTCAAATATATTGTATGTAAAAACATTACTTTGTTTCTTTTTCTTGAGGCTGTTCTGCTGACAGGTGACAGACAGAGATCTTAAAGAATCTTAGAAATGCTAAAGAAGCGTGTATCAGATTACTTACTATTGTGTATTCATACAGGTACAGACAGTGGGTTGTTAAACATTTAAAGAAACAATAACTGGGATACCATTTGGAGAAACAGAGCAATATAAATCATAAAAACTGGAATGATAGAATCTAGACATGTCAAGGTCAATATGTTTGATAGAGTACGATGGGTCATGTAGACTTTTTCCTCGTTGGTAATTTAAACCAAATCTTTTTTTCCAAAAAAATTCAAAGGAATTAAAAAGTAAAAAAACAGCTGTAACTTTGAACAGGATTTTTCATTTACCTCACATTTAAACAAATCTCTAGATCATCCTTCTTCCACCTATGGAACAGTGCCCAAATAATGAGCAACCAGTCTTAAAGTGATGCTGAAAAACTGGTCCATGCGTTAGTTCCTTCTAGATTGGACTACTGGAATTCTCTACTTTCAGGCCGCCCCAGTAACTCTCTAAAAAGCCTTCAATTAATCCAAAACACTGCAGCAACATTATTGACTGGGATTGGTAAGAGAGATCATATTTCACCTTCATTAGCTTCTCTCCATTGGCTTCCCATAAATGTAGGATAGAATTTAAAGCCCTTCTTCTGAACTATAAAGCTCTAAACTGTTGAGCTCCATCCTACCTCAAAGATCTCCTCGTACCATATCATCCTAATAGAACACTTCGGTTTCAGATTAAGTAGAATGGGAGGCAGAGCCGTCAGCTATCAAGCTCCTCTCCTGTGGAACCAGCTCCCAGTCCAGATTTAGGAAGCAGACACCCTCTCCACTTTTAAGACTTGACTCAAAACCTTCCTCTTTGATAAAACTAATAGTTAGTTATAGTCCTGCTGCTATAGGCTTAGACTGCTGGGGGACCAACCACTGATGGACTGAGACAATTTCCTCCTCTCATCCCACATTTATATGTCACCACTGTCTGACATTAACTCTGTGTCTCCTTTTCCCCGTAGTTGTACTTCTCTCTCTGTCCCTGTCCTCAGGTGTCCCCGGCTTTGGCGCTGTGTGTCTTCCAGTGCACAGCTACTGGTCCATCCAACGTGCCCAATGTTTTCTTGTTGCTTTTGTTGCTCTGTTCTTTTCTCTCCACTGTTGCCTTTAGCTGCTCAAGAGGGGATTTGTTGGGTTTTCCTCTAAATGTCTGTATAGTCTTGACTTTATCATGTAAAGTGGCTAAAGATGACTTTGTTGTAAATTTGCGCTATATAAATAAAGTTGAATTGAAAAAATTGAATTAACTGCACAATGACATTTCAAAGAGAGGTATAAACTGCTGAAAAATAAATACAAATGGCATGTTCATAGATTGACAGAACTCATTACTGATAAAACACACCTATGTTCACGAGTAGAGTCATAAAGTAATATAGTGTTACTGCTTTGTGTAATCTCAATAATGGAGTAAACAATCTGTTCCACTGGAGTTATTTCTAAAGCTAATAAATGGATGTTTATTTAGTGATAATAGGGAGGCAGTAGTTTGTTTAACTGATAGTGAATGTTTGTTGTACGCAGTGGTTTGTGGTACTTCGGTTCATAGACAAGTTCTTGCACAGAGGACAAAGTTAATCCACTTTTAAAATTGCTTGCATATTTCACCATGTGAATTTTACGAGACATACAATATTTGTAAGCCTATACAAGGCAACCATAATTTTGGACTTCCTGAGTTTAATTTGCAGTTGCACTATTTGTATGTATCGTTGCTGGGTTAACAAGCCAAAGGAGATGTCAGGAAAACAGCCATAAGGAACTTTGTAATTCTTATTAGGGTCGGAAGGCACAAAGCAGCTGATCTTTATCAGCACTAGTTGTTTGACAATAGCTTATTGTGTTGTGGCTTTTACATGTTATTTATCTGACATTACCATCAGGTCTGCAATAAATTGAAAAAGTGCATTCAGCGGCTGAATACTGCAGATCCTCCAACAAGAAGCTTGTAAGTGGAGTCAACAGACTTAACAATAACATGTCTTCCCAACAATCACCTGTCCAATAATCGATACACTTAAAATTTCAACCAAGCTCTCTCAGAGTCCTCACAGTGCAATCCTGAATGCACAAACATTACATTCAGAAAAAGGAAACAATGCTCACTTCCTGTTCCAACCGCTTTTCCGATACACAGTAAAGTCAAGCTGCTGCAACCTCTGGCTTTATTCTTGAATTAACTCCTGGCGGCAATTTCTCAATAGCCACATGGTCAATAAAAACAGCACCTTGCTGTTAGATAGTTTCAAAAGTGACACAAATATTACACCATACTCACTGGCAATCTCCTCTGAGTGAACCTCTTCCTTTTATAAAACGACAAAGTAATTTCCTCTTCTGCTCACATCAATTCTCAGTAATCAAGGACATTCTGCTAATGTCAGTCATTCATCACTGCAAGTAGCTAATTAATGCACACATCTCCATTTAATTCCTAAATCATATAAATACATCAAAATTACTCTGCAAGTAATCTGTAAGCTTTGGATAAAGGCGTCTGCCAAATGGCTCAATGTAAATGTAAATATTATTGGTTCCCCATATTTCATGTGTATGACACACACATGAAATGAAGTGCGGCAATCATGTACCATGAAGGTCAGACAACCAGATGGCCAGGAAGAAAATATTCACACCCATTCCCAGGACAGCATCTGTGTGTTTGAGCCGATTCAAACACAAACACAACACACCAGCCAGTTTTCACTGCTGTCGTGCAGTAAAACAGCTTTTAAGCCGTTCCATAACTTTGCCTCTTCCAGTCACAAACAATCATATGAGTTAACTTGAGATGACACCCAGCTCTGGTTGCATAGCTCAAGGGGCTAAACCTATAACAACAGGTCTTATTTCATCACAGGGCGTTTCTCATGCAATTCAGAGTTTCTTTAGAGGTGCTTTTTATGCAACGTGCTCTCTTTTCCTTATTGTCTTACTCTTATGATTAATTCTTATTTATTTAAGTCAGGTTTAGATTAGACCTATGACTATGGACTAACACACACACACACACACACTACCTAAACATTATAAAGCCTAACGTAAGAAGTGAAGCAGGGTGAAGTCAGGCCTATTTCACAGCTAGTGTCATCAGAGTCCTCACACACACTTGATGACTGTTGCGTTCAGGTTTAGCGACTCATCCTGTGGGGGGGGGGCATACACACACACACACACACACTAAATCCGCATCAGCCCCGGAGTGTCGTCCTTACCTGCACCATGGTCACGACGTGGCATGGGTTCAGCAGATAAATTACAGTCTTGGTAGCGAATTTGAAGCCAACCTCAACTCCGAAAGTCATACAGAGGGCGACCAGCAACAGGTTCTTGCCCAGACTGTCCTCCTTCGCCTTCGTGCAGTCTTTCCCCACCACTCGGAGCTCTTTGTTGACGTTGATCTTCTTCAGAGCCACGCCGATCTCCACCAGGGAGATGAGGATGATGACCAGGCTTTCACTGACGCGCTGCTGGGGGGCGATGAAGGCGGCACACTCGGGCCCCCCGTTGCCCTCAAACTTCGGGTCCACCCCGCCGTACACCCAGTCCAGGAGGCTGTATATATTATATCTGGACATATTCCTCTTCTCGTGTTGGAAAAGATACGAACAAGATGGAATAAAAGACGTCACACCGACTTCTTGTCGCAACATGAACTGCGAGATTTCCCGTTCGTGGCTCGTCTCGGTGTTCAGAGGTAGACATGTATGCAGCGCCTCGGTGTGTCAGCTAAGCTAGCGAAAAACGCTCGACTACCTCATTCAGAGACGGAGGAGGAACTTCAGCTTGGAGCTGCTGCCGCTGCCGCCGTGGAGTGTAAATCCTCCCCCTTCGTTCCCTCGCACAGGCAACAACTAAGCGAGCATGTCAGCCGGGAACTCCGCTCACATCGGCAGGGAAAAGCGTTAGCCGTCGCGTTAGTGCCTCTGTTAGCAACAGCGCCAACACCGGATCGGTAGCTAACGAGCTGGACGGAGGCAGCGCCGGGATGCCGTGCGAGCCCAGAGTTTGGTCTGTCAGGCCGGGCTGAATGAAACTCACGATGGGACGGAACGAAGGCGAAAATCTGTGATAACTTAACGAGCGGCTGAAGGAAGGTCGTCAACCTGCTCACTGACAGGCACAGACTGTTACTGCTGAATGCAGACGGTTTCAAACGTGAACACATAAAGAAATAAGATACGTCAGGTATACAATTACATCTTGTTGATCTCACTCAGAAAATGCAAGTATAATAATAACAGGCTCTACTGACACGTTTTCCAATTCAACTTATTCGTTTTAAAGACATTTTGGCCTTAAATGATGTACTGCCAGACAGCCAAAACCGAGGGCATCAAAGAATTCCTTAGCCAATGAGGACATTTGCACGCGATGCTTGGGCAGGGTGCGTTCAAGACCAATCCGAAAACACGAGCTTTTTCGTCGGCATGGATACCCCGGAGTTAAACGAGAACTTTTAATTTTACTACACCATAGATAACAATCTAACAAAATGATAACAAAATTCTTAGTCATCCAGGTAATGGTACATTATTGAATTGAGTAATAAATACAATTTATTTATTTAGTTGGGTCCTTTGGCGTGTAGCTCCGGAAGTAAAGTGAGTCTGCAGTTTGATGCATGGTTGCTCCACTCCCTCTGTCAGATGGGCCCCACGGTGTGTGTTCCCTACTTGTACCTTCTTTTGGATGAAAGCTAGAGTCTGATGTAATGTGAATGTATTTTTAATAGGTGGTCTTCACAGGGCAAATGTATTATAAAGAAAGTTATTAATTGTCATGCTATAGACAGTAGTATTATTAGATTGGGTTTTTGGAATATAGCATTCTTAATCCCACCATTGACTTTCTAACTTTATGAATCATGTAACATAATTTCATATTGAAAGTAATTTTAACACTATGCAGTGAGGCCACGGTTCACGCACCATGCATGTTCACGCAGGACACAGAAGAAAGACAACAGCAAATTCTCCTATTACAACAAGTTTCAGTGTTACAATTTTAATCAAATATAAGTACAACTCTTTATCCATGTTGTTACTGAAACAATGTATACATCCATGTATGACAGTGCTGCAGTGTAGTTTTCTACCTCCCCTTTCAATGTCCACCGCAGGTGTCTGTTATGTGCAAAGCAAATATTTCTGGGATTTATGGAGTCCAGACCTTTAGATAGTGACCTCAAACTCTTTTTAAGCTACTCTTTTGAATTGTGTTAAGTAAATGGTAAATGTAGGATTGAGTCTTTGTAAGTACCTATACAACAGAATAAAGTCCATGTCCATTTTAAAATATAGTTTTAATCAGCTCCATCATTGATTCCCACTGACAGTTTGTTTAATTAAGATTGTTTATCTTGAAGACTGATACCAGGGTTGATATGAACATTTGAGTCATCACTCAAGCTAACAACAAATTCTTATTTTAGTGACCCCTTGACCTTTCCGAATGCGCCGCTACTTGTTCAAGTGGTCAATAGGTAATAGAAGAACTGGCAGATGTGGGATGCTGTCATTACTGATGGGAGACAACAGCCATCACCATGGCTATTGATTGACACCCCACCCATACATTTGCTTTGTCTTTTCAATGGTCTTTCCGAATGCATGGCACGGAAAAGTAAGCCAGTTGAAGTGACAGGTTATATATTATATAAAAAACCCACAGAGGACTCATTCATGAGCTGTTTTTTCTCCTGCTCATTTGGTGCTGTGTTTCCATCTTAGTACAGGGTAGTGACGCACTCTCTCTCTCCATGCTAATTGGTTTGGGAAGCACTTGAAGTATGGCAAATATTTTTCACAGACATGAAAAGAGAGCTGGAGTGGACTGAACAAGGTGCAGAGAACAGACTGACATGGGCTTTGAAAGAAGAGACAAGAGGGGAAGTGAAAAAGCATTGGGATGTATCTAATGTTCCTCCCACTGTGCCTGTTTGGTTGGCCAATGCTCAGTTTTTGAAATAACCACACGCTGATATAATTCCATTAGTGTACGGGTGTGTGTAACACTCACTGTAGGTGCAGGGCCTGTTTGAAAGCAGTTCCATCATTCTGAGTGTAAGTGACACCTTGTTGAAATGTTGCAATTGTGGCCAAAGCTGTTTTAAAATGCACAGTAAGGGGAGGCATTCTTGGCTGCATTCACGGTATAACCTGAACCAGAGAGAAATTTACAGAATTATTAGGAACAAATGTAAAAATTCTCATGTGGGTAAGCATCCACTGATTCACTAATGGAATATATTCAACCTGGAAGACTCCAAACAAGTTGCTGAGTTGAATCAGGCCTCCACTCAAAAATGACATTGCAGCTGGGATTTGAGAAGGATTCATCAGCATACGTTTTCTCATCAAAAAGAAAAATAAAGTTGGCCCAATTTCCAGTTTCTTAAATAGGGTGATGTGGTACGTATGTAACTCCCCATAAAGAAAATACTCTTAATCTGTGTACAAGCCACTGTTATAGTACCAGTCCAGTCCAGGCCTTGCTGCTGAAGTGGAGAGGAGCAGAAAGAATGTTAAAGATCAACTCGGTACTTGGTTTTGAGGACAGGAAGTGAGCTGACCTCTTGGATCAAAATACTGAACTCCTTAGGTGAATTATTGTACAATCAAATCTCTTTAGATGTGGTAGAAAGAAGGCAATTAGCTGAATATTGAAAACACTGAAAGAGAACATCTGGAGGGAGAGCAAAAACTGCAGGACAGCTTCAGCTATTCTTTAATGATCCAGAATAGATCCATATTTATGTCCATTATAAAGGAGACTATACCTGAAAAAGTGTCCACCTTAAAACTCATACAGAGCAGTGACTCAGTTTTTAGCTTTTAGCCAACCTAAAGCATTAAGATTCAAAGCTGGTTTGACTCTGCGGCTCTCCATACTGCAAAAATTATGAGCCAAGTGTTGTCACAACTGAATCACCCACTTGTTCAAATACAAAATGGATTATGTCTGACACAAACACAGAAAGATGCACAAAATCCTCTATCACAATTGTCACTGCTGTTTGTAATGTCTGCACTTTGCTGCTCTGTAAACCGAAAGCTTATGCCTGGACCCAGGGGTGAAATCTAACGCACATCATTTTCCTCATAAAATGGTTTTGCATTTTGAATTTGAATTTAACTGCAGAAGAGCTACGAGCCCGTTACCAAAGGACAAATATTTACTCAGTGTTTTCAGTCAGCAGGGGGCGATATGACCATTTTCCTCTCTGTGTGGGTTCAGCATTCATATCACATGAGGCTTTCTGTGGCTCTTTTTAACATAGCATCACTACACAGCAAATCCAAATCTTGTAGCACTTTAACTGTTTAATGTGCACTTAAAGTAAATACAGCAAATGGTATTTAGTTGTAATAGTCAGAATCATTTTGACATTTCAAATAGAGATAAATTCTTTCAGCCAAATCAACAGCAACTGCCAAACCATATTTGGAACTCCTTTTATATAAAAATCAATGCTTTAGATTCGAAGTCTTTAGATTCAAAATAAATATTCACACTAATTATGTTGGCTTTGATTTTGTTTGCAATTAAACTAAAGTTTTTATTATTACTTTGACTTAATTCTTACTTGTGTTTATTAGATATTGATTCAATCAATATATTGTGTGGAAAAACATTAGGTCTTCTATAGCTTTAATTCCAAATTAGAAAACAAAATAGATCAAAATTTGAAGCAGTCAGATTTGAATTTGTTGTTTTCCTTGTTTACATATCTAATACATTTATATAATACAGGATCTGCATAAATACCTTGTAACACGCTCAGTTTTGCAAACACAAGCAAGAACAAATAGAGGTATTTTATAAAAGCAGCTAGCCCTGAGGAGATGGCATCTAAATGGACAACAAATAAAGTATTCTTTGGGTCTAGGAGGTTTATGTTTGTCAGAATGGCGCGAAAATCAATGGACTCCTGAGGGGGCAGCTGTGCTCTGATAGGCCTACCCCTGTGTTCACCGCAGAGAAGGAATCAGTCAAGGATATTAATCTAAACATCAGTCATGCATGGGGAACACCCCACGAGGAGAATAAGCTTGCTCATCCATGCATCTCCTTGGGGAGCTAGGGAGGCTTTGAGGAAGGGAGCTGAATGGGTAAGTATGTCAGGGTATCATCTCAGGAGATGTGATGTGGGCTGACTTTAGGCACACAGACAGTAAGACCCAAAAGGAAGGTTGGCACCATCGAAACAAAAATTTGTGCATAGCCCACTCAACCACATCACAATGTGTGATTGAAAAAAACACTGAGAGAGGGCAGAGTGAGCCACAGTCCGAACACTTTCCAGTAAAGAACAACACAAGCCTCTAGTGTGGGGAAAGAAGACACCTATATATCTGAGTTATATGTTAATGTAATTCATCATATTGCTTTTTAAATCCTCCAGCCATTTTAATAAGCCACATTCCGTAAGTAGCTGGAAATATTAAAATTCAGCATCAGTCCATTTTCTTATTACCTACTATATGATGTATTTCATTTTCTCTCACAACCTTTATAAAAAGTCCCCTCTGCTTCTCTCTTTCTGCTGCTGGGGTGTCTTGCTAAGGAGAAGTTCAGCTGTTGAAGTCATTTTCTGCATGAAGATGCCCCATACTGACTGCAGGTCATATGAGTGTTCCACTCTACAGATAATCTAATGTATCATGACTCACCTAACAGCTACAGAAACATATCAGCAAAGTCTGTTTTAACTCGCTAATTGATGGCATAACCTAGGCTGAAAATCATGGGTGGAATTTAAACTCTGGGAGACACAGTGAAGCTGAGTAGAGGCAGATTTTAAAATTATTTCCATATTTATCTATTCTCATAGGAGAGGATTGATACTATGGCTCAATGTCCAACAAAGTGCATTTGTTGAGAAAATGTTTAACTTTCAGTCACGTCTCACAGTTTTATTATGCCTGTCCAAGATTTCAGGAATTTAGAACTTAATGTTATATTTATACAGCAATATGATGTTACTGTGATGTCCTTGTATTGCCTATTTATTCAAACGTATATCTGTGTGCACTGAACCCAGTGTCTCCTACTAAAGACAAGTAACTATGTCAGTTTTTTTTCCAAGTAAAGTTTTCTTTGAGTCCATACAAATTTATTTCCACACTCATTGGTTAGTCATCCATAGTCTGAGCTATAGGGCCTTTGCTTTGCAGATGAATAGCCTCATCATAGTGTTTAGACCAGTAGGTCTGCTCGTGTACGCTTGAAAAGTCATTAGAGATTATGAGGCGATATCTTCCCAGGCAGACAAATCATCAGGCACGCTTATGTTGGAGTTAGGCGTCTTGCAAAGGCAAATAGAATAATTGTTTCCTCTTCTGGAGAATATTTTGGTTGAATACAATCAATGCACAGTGAAACACGAGATGGCCATGACTTACAAACAATGTTTCAGTCCAGCTGAAGCTCTAAACTACCAGGTCATCTACCTGTGAGTCATCAAATAAAAATGTCACTTTGGCTTACACAAAGCCAATAATTGGCCCTCTGTGTTGTAACTGCAGGTGTTAGGTTGTAGCCAGTGATCGCTGGACTGAAGTGTCTGAAGTTAACTTCTTACAACTCTGGACAAATTTGCACAAAATAGACTTTTTCTGAAAGCTTGTTTTTGGCAAATGTCTGGTCAGGGTTTGATGTACAAATGGAAACCACATTCACAGCACCACACAAGACTTCACAAGCTTCAAAAGTGTCTACATTCTTAATTAGGTACTTATTAAATGTAAAAGACCCAAAGTACTGTCCTTCCATTTGGATACTAGATAAGACAGTAGACTTAGTGACTGTATCTGCATTAAAAATAGCATTACGTGTTCTAATATATGACTTTGAATTGACTATATCACAAAGACTTTAAATAATATGTTTCATTTAGTTTATTACACTTACAGGCTGTTATTATTCTGGAAACATCTCTACTCCTGCTGTAACAGCTAATCCCTGCTGTACTGTAAGTAGGTACAAAATTGGGTCATTACTCTGTTACTATTATTTGTACATTGCAATGATTGAAGTTACAATATGCAGCTTTTTGTAACTAGCATAATACATAACATCAAACCACTCTGCCGTGTCTCTACTAGGCTACATTCTTCTGTGTTTCATTTTGCGCTGCCCAGCACTTCAGGCTTTAGTCTTAAAGATTTACAATAAATATGAATGCTAAAAACTTTCAAACAGTCAAACTTAAATAATTATGTGATTGGTTAGAAGTCTGAGTCTCACTGCGGAGTGTATTTCTACTTGAAAAAATCACTGTACTACTGTAGCTTTAAATGTTTTTGCTACAAATAATTACTTCTAAAACATAAAGTAAATATAAATAATTTCTGATGCATAAAACACACTGTACTGTGTGTTTAATGCAGATCATATATTTGGGAAATTAATAAGAGTGATGCTGTAATCAGAGATTTTCCTCCCTAATGCTCTTTGAGAAGTAAACGGTTATTTCTCGTGTCCAAATGACAACTGGCTAAATCAATAATGACAAGCTGTGTCAGGCATTATGCTAATAGGAGACACCTAGAAGAGACAAAACTGTTGAAGCGATCATGTACATGTACATGTACATTTGTACAACAGCTTACAGCTAGTGTTGCAACAGTTACTAAAAATGAATCTACATGAGCAGCATAAAGAAGCAGGTCGTAGTCGATCAGAGTTGACAGGAGAAGGTTCAAGGTGCTGCACTTGCTCACTACATGACTACCGTTAGAGATAATAACACTGCCTTACATGTGGTTGTCAGAGACATCAGTGGGCAGGCTTGAAAGATGTTCGAAGATGACTGACTCATATGTCAGTCCACGCTGAAAAAACTCCACATGCTTTTCTAAAGCTATGTCTATGTCAAACATGCCTGACTACACTGACAATTTCTAATTCAGAAATAATTTAGATGATCAAAAAGTCCAATTACTTATTGAAAACTAGAATTACTGCATTGTGGTTCTATGCATTTGTAAACTCATATCTGTTGAGTTCACCCCTGACAAACAAAATCTCAGTTCAAAAACAGTTCATCTGAGAAACCAGTTAAATGCTTATGCCATATTTGACTACAAATTTTAGAATTTTATCTTTGACTCTTGTTGGACTTTTGTTCCCAATTTGAAGACATTCTTTTGATGCAATGCTGTGATATTACATTTGGAAGAATGGGATAGGTGAAAGGGACAGATATGAGGTCACAGTAACATCCTTGACTCTAAATGGAAATTTTTGCCAAGTTTGAGGAATCTTTTTCAAGGTGATATCACATTCATGAGAATGAGACAGACAGACACACAGACTAATATACAGGTAGAAGGAATTTAAGTGGCACACTGACAAATATTGCCTTTGGCTACTGCTGTCACTAGCCTGAAGGCAGAAAAAGATAAAGATATTGATTAACATTTGTAAAAGGTCTGCTCTTACACAATTGCCCACACACACTCACCCACCAATGTGGGAGATGCTTCACAGCTGGTACGCAACTCACCAGGAGCAACTCATGTTAGACCTAAGGAATTAGTTTACTGGAGCACAATTAGACTATTATTATTATTATGGGGTGTTTTACAGGTTAGAGCACTTGTTCCTAAACTCTCTCCTTTAGGGGCCTTTCTTCTATAACTAAAGAAATTGACAACCCCTGACATATTCTATGGATATCATATACTTCAATAAAAGCCCAACACTAGTAGTACAAAACAACTAATACAATTAACCCAAACAGTAAATGCAATAACTGCAGGACATTTGCATAAAGTAAGCGATTCAGATGATATTTGTGTTGAATATAGTATTTACTATGAACATTGCATCAGAGATGAGTTTTATCTTAAACCTTGCATACAATCTCAGTTTCTTTCTTTTGTTTAACATTAGAAAAAAGAATTGTGTTTTTCTTCCCTTAGTCCAATGCAGACTCCTTAGCAGAGAATACAGGCTCTGTCAATATTTGTAGCTTGTGTTTAGCTCGAAGTTCTACTTTACATACTAATCTAAACTTAAAAAAATGTTGTCACATATTTTTGCGGTTGTTGTAGTTTTTCTCCAGACATTACTTAAAATAAAGTATTGTTTTCGAACACCTGTGAAGCTGTAATATAGCTTACAGGCTGCCAAGAAAAAGAAGAAGAAGAAAAGAAGGGAAAAGTATGAACAAAGAAGAAGAAGAAGAAGAGGAAAAAGAAAGAAAGTAAAACAAAGAAGAAGAAGAAGAAGAAAAACCTTTATATTCATATGATATATATATTGAAAAAAATGCGCTACGTTTATATGTAACCGAAACTTTGCTCGACTACAATTAGAGATTAGGATAAATTAGCAAATTCTTCCGTTAACACCACAAAACTGCTAACAGAGTAGCAGTTAGCTTTACCTTCCGGATGTGGATCTGGCCGCGCTCCCAGGTGATGCGTCACGTTGTCTCTGGACACCTGTCTACTCCAAAAACCAACTTTAATCCCAAAGATACGTTTTCCTGAGCCTTCTGCAGCCTCTTACCACAGTGGGACAGTGACCAAGTTTCCTGCTGCGAACAACTTTACTTCTACAAGCTAGGTGAGTACGGCACCTGTGCCCGTGCTGGCAGAAATATTAATCAGCTTGGCATTTAATTTTTCTGAGCTTTACAAAATGGTTGCTGCTGTTCCTTTTGTTTTGTTGCAAATGTGCTGGTAATGCATTTGTTCCTATAATGAATACGTTTATTAGCCTTGAATTGTGGTTGTTGGTGCTTTCCGGATGACTCCATGCTGTTGATGTAATGCACAGAATGACGGGAATACTCGCTGTGACACTGTATGTGCAGCCCGGCAGATAAGAACAACATTGGTGCAGCACACAAATGCAAAGCCTTCGTATCAGCTTGAACAATAGCACTAAATGTATAATGGATTGTTACCCGTTTATCATAGTAGGCAGAAGCAAACCATCCCTGTGTCCTTGTGGAGGGCCTGAAAAAGCTCGTTTTCCCCAGCAAGCTGAGGAAAAATTAAGTGTTTTGGCTCTAAACATAATATTGTTGCCATACAGTTTTAGGAACCTGCAGGACATTCAGGATTAGACAGTAGACAGACAGCTACCGAAACGTTAAATTACACAGCAGCACAGCCTTGTGCATTCAGAATACTCATTCATATTTTTGCTTTGTTTGTTGCTCTATACAGTTTTTGGATTGCCGTTTGTTTCTTCCTTTGCTCTTAGGACAGGGGTAATTAGGGAATTTATTGCAATGCCCTTCATTGAAAATCTATATGTATAAATCTATAAATCTATGAAAATCATTGAACCCATCTATAGGGAGGTGGGTGTAGGTATGTGATTTTTACATCCATTGAGTGTACCTGTATTGTGTCTGCAGCCATAGGCAGCATTTGACATTTATCCTAGGGGGGCAGAAAGTTAGAGAGATAAAAACATAAGAGAACGCAAGTAGAAAAGCTCATCAGTCTGTCCACTCCTACATTAAACAAACCTAAATTAACATGAAGAGGCGTTGCAGTGTTATTGATGTTTGTTGCTGGATTCTGCCGAAGACTATAGCAACCATGTCTAGGAGAACAGTTGCAAATTTGTTCCTCTTCCTATTAATTATGTCTCATAACTTTGTCTCATATATCATCCAACCCAGTACACTACAGGCTTTGCTCCATCTTGTTCATTATGCTTTTCTCTTCCTGTCCACCATCTCATTTCATCTGGTAGGGCTGAAATTCAACAGTAGCCACAGCCACTGGGCATGTCGGTAGCCATTTTTTAAATAGTTTATACTTGCAGTAAAAAAAAAAAAAAGAAACAAATCATGCACATAGTTTTTAGTTTTCAAAGCAAAACACAAAGAATATGTGAGTATTGGTGAGATGGTGATGCAGGAGTTTTTGATTCAAACTCCCGTAAAGGCATTATTGAAAATGCAAAAATAACACCAAGTTAATAGTTTTATTAGTAGTAGTATCACTGTACATTTGCATAAAATAAGTAAATAGTTGGTGATAGTAGTAGGTGAGCCGGCTGAGTTAATGCTGATTCTCATCAGTTGATAAAATACTAAATGATCACTTGAGAAAGTGGTAGTAGCGGTACTTATAAAGCATGTCTATGTTTTGAGTTACGCAAAGAATAGTGCAATAAATGTTTAATTATTTTCATTGAATAGTTGTGAAGAGGAGATAACAGGCCGCCATCATGTCAGATGTGATTATATAGGCTGATTTCTTTCCATCATAATTTTACAATATGGTCCAGAAATGAAATGTAAAGCTTGACAGAATCAGTCAGCAGCATCCCACCATCTTAGTCTTTCTGTTTTGCTGTGAGATGAAACATAATTAAGAGCTAATTGCTAACTGTGTGTAAGTATGTGCATGACTCGTTTTTGTTTGTTTTTGCTACGATAATAAATGACTAACTAATCTGTAGCTCAGGCTGTGGCTACAGGAGCTGAAGGTGTGAACATGGTTCTGGCTATGGCTGTGGCTATAGCTCCAGCAACAGCTACACATGTGCCCACTGGCACTGTGGTCACAGAGAGTGGCCATGGCTGCTGCTGCTCTTGGCCTCTCTCTAAAAATCACATTTGTTAACAAGCTATTCTAACAGATGTCACATTAGTGCTTAAAAATGAATACCTTAAAACCAAACAAATTCATTTAGATTAACTTCTTACAATTGCCTAAATTGGGTGCATCATATAATAGCCTGTATATACACACGAGAAACCTTTATTTGGACCTATTTTACACTGTGTAGAGACATACTTCAGCTGATGGGTGGGAGTGCCCCACCTGCCTCTGCAGTGATGTAGAGTAACTTCACCCTTTGATATGAAGATGAACATGTTACATCATGGTTGTCTCTTTCTGTGCTGTGCTGATGCTTAAATGTTCTTTTACAGACTTAATGTGTGTGAATGTGAGAAATTATTTGGGTGCTTCCACCTGTCTTGTTAGCAAAGCTTAGTGTAGGTTCCCATTTTTAGCCACTGCTGATTGTGACTGCAGCATATTTTATTAATATAAGGCTAAAATGAAACTTTCTGTTGTACATGTGTAAGCTGGCGGAAAGTCAGTAGGGAAACAGACTTCAGCACAACACCACTGTTTTTAAGCTGTGAGCTGGTAAGAGGCATCACTCTGTAACGTAGATGGAAAATCAGAGTGAACCGAGGCCTTCTGTAGTTACAAGTCAGCTGATGTATTTTTTGTTGCACAGTTTTCCAGTTAAAAAGTAATCAATTACTTCTATTCAGGATGTTAAGTGCAGCAGGAAGCTATTGCAAAATAACAGGATTTGTGTAAATTAATTTTGAACATTTGGAAACCTTTATGCTATGTATATGTTTTATACTGTGCATGCTGAATATTTTTGGCACAAACATTTCCGTGAGGATTTATTATGCTCACTCTTGTCAGATTTTCAGAATCTACAGTAGCTTCAGGTTCTGAACATCCATTAGGCTGCCACTTAAATTTTCTCAAGCTACAGATATTTTTTATTTTAATCATCCAAGTGCATTGTGGTGTAAGAGATGACATGTTGTCCACAAATTGTTTCAGATAGTTTCATCTACAAAGTACAGAGAGGTGCAGATTTTATGGGAATGGGACTGAAAACTGAGCATTCAGTCGATTTCCACCACTGTTGAAAGCCGTGATTGCTATTCACACTTCAACAGTATTCAGCCTTTTTACACAATTTAAATTTTTCTTCATGCCCTACATACTTTTTTACCATAGGTGAATATTAAATAGGACCTAAATTGCACACTGTATTAAAAAAAAGTGCTAGAATTCAGTTTGTTGGAACCTCCAGCAACCTTGCTTGACTAAAATTATTCTCAAAAAAGCTTTTAAATAAACATCTGATGAGTCCAACTTTTATAAATATGCACCTTTGATCCTTCCAATTTGACCAAGAAGGGTCATATCACTCCAAGACAAAATACAACGTTCTTTTAATCCCCATTTCCATTTGCTACATCTCATACAGTAAGCACATGAACAAGAGAGGGCAACATATAGAGTCCAGTCATTGAGCATAATAGATATCAGCTTCCCAGCAAAAATGCAAAGTCCATTGTGGTCCTGAAGCAGTCTCGGTAGAGGAAGTCGTAGGGACGTAGTGTAGGGACATGCAATGAAGTTGCTGTGGAGATAACACAGTGTGTACAACTCTGCTTGCAGACAGCTGCTAATTCACAGTTAAGTTTTATAAAGTGCACACAGGGTATTGATCTTGTAAGCATCTCAATGAAAACAATCTCTACTGTACGTCTTTAAAATACCATAACTTATGTTACAGAGTTCAGTGTAAGACAGCAGTACTTATCAGATGTAAAAATAAATGACGTGACATATTAGTATTCACAAAAAACTATTGGAATTGATTTCACAATATCCACAAATTCACAACTTGGTAACACTATTCTGAGTAGCTAATTTGTATTCTTGCTAATAGTTTTATAATTTGTTAACTTTATCTGTTTTTCTACGCCATTCTATGCATCAGGATATTTAATGCTGTAGAGATTATCTCATATAAAACATATTTAGTGCTGCACTGAATAGCATAAATATATTCACATAGTAATATACTCTGAGTATACTCCATCTTATAGGATGACATGTTTCTGCTGAGGATAACTCTGGCCCTGTGAGGAAAAGACTGAGCACATCAATAACATAATCGTAACCAAATTTAAACGCAAACAATCAAAACTTTTTGAATAAAGTTTATATTTTATTAGCTCTATTTTTTAAGTTTATTTCTCCCTTATTTTTGCGTGTTATATGTATTGTGACCATTCAGTCTGGCAGATTTAGACAGACATTCTATTGTAGTTCATCTACAAACTGCAGAGGTTGTAGTTCTGTGGCTCAGGAGATATTTTGCCCTATTTTGCTGCACACAGACGTACACGACTAATGTGTATATAAATAAAAAAGAAATCCCGCTTACTCTACTCAGCAAAAAAGAAAGGGGGAAGACAGATTTGGACAACAACAAATGGACAAAAAAATGAGAGTATATGACACTAATATACTGTAGTAAATAGTGTCATGTCAGAAATGGAATACACTGAAATCTAAATAAATCTCTTGGTAATTTTGTTTCAGATAGTAAAAAACTGACAAAATATACTGCTTCTAAAGCCTACTTTAAAAAAATGAATAAATGTTGCATTGATACAACCTTTTGCTGTCTTTGAATGGCTAATCCGACATTTTGTGGATCGCCTACAATCCATATTAAATGTCTACTGGACATTTTTGTGTGCATAAAAGGATTTAATGACTTTATGTATTTGAGTTGAGTGATTTCACAAATGGGTTAAAATACTCAACGGCTGTGGCTTTGAACTACTTACCTAAAGTACCTTAATAACTGTACACAGATGAATAATACATAAACATTAGTGCTCTATGTCATCAGCCAGCAGGCTTCAAACATCCTCAGTAAATCTTTATCATGAATTAGCTTGAGACTAAATAATAAAAATTGAGACTAAAAAGGAGACAGGGTGCCTAACAGTAAAGGTGTATCAATTCATAAAATAAACATTTGATTAAAAAAAATCATACTGTGTCAGCAGTAAGCCGATTCTCCATGGTACCATGGTGTACAGAATTATGTGTAGCAGTATTGCATATTGCTATTACACATATTTATGTGCAATTATAATTTGGTTGTGCCTCTAAACTTCATAATGTTAATTTGTTCGTCTCTGAATAGCTAAAATGAACAATGTTTTTTCTTTAGTTTTAACAAGAGAGTTAACACCGATAGAGAAAAGTGGGACCTAAATAATAGTTTTGTCATTATACATTGTCATACCTGCTTGCAAACTTACTTTCCTTTTCTTAATGTTCTATTTTAATATTCATAGAACTGGGACTGAGCTCAAGGTCAGTATTCACAAACTATTGGGAGTTAAATGTGACGTTTAGCTAGGATGAACAAACAACATGTTTATAGTAAGCCTTGTTTCAGAGTGACAAAAATGATTATTGTAGGTTACACACACACATGTACAGACTGTCATGCATTAATGTATGACACTGACTATATGGTCTGTGTTAATAAAACATATCAGTTGTTCTCCTGCAGTGACCTTTGAAGGTACAGTTTAATGAGATCTGCCAAGATAGGGGTTAAAGAAAAATGGTCAAAAAATATAAATGTAAATATAGATAATTCACAATATCCAGCCTGCATCCAGCAACATAAATTTCTTTGTCCTATCTGTATCCGATTCAACATGTAACACACGCAAATCAAAACTTGGAGACAGGTGCCATACCTAAAGACCACTTTGAAAAATCAGGCTGACTATTGGTTTACTCTTCAGTGTGATCACAGTAAAACATTTTTCTAATGACCTCAGTGATAATAGATAATAAATTGTCTCCAAAATGAGTTTGGAAATACTGTAACATACAGTGTTGGCCTCTGATGTCTACTACAAAACACAAACAGTACAGTGTACAGTATGTAGACAATCAAATCAACATCACTATACACAATCAAGTATAAAAGGGCAAAAGTACAATATGAATCAACAACTTGCTTATGAGAAGGCAGAAATGCAGAAAAAATAGGATAAAGCCAAGTAGAGTGATTGATGCAGAGAAATCAGAGAAATAGGCACCAGGGTGCCTGTCTGTCATATTGTTTAAGAGTGTGTTGTGTGATTTATGTATAAAAGACAATGTTACATTGCATTTCCATGGAAAACACATAAACTGTTCATAATTCATAATTCAACTTCGGTCTGAGGTAATGCTGTTACTTTGTTACTGCAAGGGTCACGGTGACACTGCACCAAAAATGCTCATAATAATTGATCTAAACTTCGCTGGAATCTTTAATCTCTTTCTTTATCCTTTCACAGGCAGAGGTCTGTTAACCTTCCACGCTAATGGATAATTTTACACTTGGTGCCCATGGGACATGAATGGGGAGGTGGGGCACGGCCACAAAAGTGCAAAGTCTACAGAGCCTGTGGACACAGTATATGTGCATGTAATATATATAGTGTGTGTGCGTATGTATTGTAAATGCAAGTGTGAGGATGTCAAAGCCATTTTTCCCTATAATGTGTGTAGTCACCAAGGCACATAGCTTCTCTGTCATTTAACATAGTCAGCCAGTTAAAACAATAAGAGCTACTGGACTAGAAAATATACAAACAGCCCCATGGGACGGGAAAGCAATTCCAGATGATACTGCATTGGGTCTGTTGAGATTCAGTGCAAGCTGAAGGCCAGACACTGACAATTATTAATGATGTTCCTATAGAACGATACAGACTACCCCCGGCTAACAGAGCATAGTAAAGCGAGACACGTTTTTTTGAAACGTGCTTTCGTTGTCTGCATCGCTGTGTGTCTGTGTGTGCGTCCATGCATGTTAACTCAATGGATGTGTTCAAACCTCATCATTGGTAATGAGTTACAATGAAAACTTCAAATGCATTCTTGCTCTAACTTATTACAAGCAAAGCGCAAACATGTCAAAACATAGTGAAAACACAATTTGACTACTCTACAAAACAGCAAGCAATCAAGATACAGTAAAGAAACACTTGGTTACTCACAAAGGGGAACAGGGCCAGGGCTAAAATGTGGAGGGGAGAAAAGAAATGCTACACAAACATAGTCCGATGTGAGAATGTGCTCCCTCCAAGGTCCATAACTATATTGGAATCTACTGTTAAAATTTGGCTTCCATCTATACAGACGTGCAAAATTACAAACTCTTAAGAAAAAACAGACACACAAAACACACATACATACCCATACGCACACACACACACCCACCACACCACACACACACACACACACACACACACACACACACAATAAGATGTAATGGTTTGCCCAACTACAAACCTGTCTACCCTCTGACCTAAACCAGATCAAGCCTAGCTTTTGGTCAAATTCAGTTTAGATTGTTTGCCTTCATGATTGCCGGCTTTCTGTTGACATACGTGGCCCAGTAGCCTAAGTTAAAGATGAAGAACAGAATTGGGAAAATGATGCGTGATATCTTGTCCACTTTGCTGACGCGGTTGTAGGACTTTTTGGCCTCCGTGTAGGGGTCATCCATTTTATGCAGATAGGGATGTTTTGCCGACGCTCCAGGGGCACTCTTGGAAATGGTGGTCAAACCTTGGTCTTTAGCCACGTTGATGGCATAGGTGGTTCCAACAATGTTGAAGGTGTTGTTGGCCTTCTTGGACAAAGTCGCCGATTCTCTTCTCTGAAAAGGAAGAAGGCAGTAAAGTAAAGGCTGTCAGGAGTGAAGCACCAGACTTAGCAATACTTCCATTTGAACTCATAAAGAGGAAATAGAAGCAACACCACGAGACACGACACACACAAGAACAAAACAAAAGCCTAACCATATCTTTAATCCTGGCCATGTTAGCCTGAAACGGTTCCTGAAAAGAAAAGTAGAAAAGAAAAAAAGTTTACCAATTATATTAAAATTACCCAACTTACATACTCTATTCATCACTATGTTGCTGGAACTACTTTTGAACATTTAACACTATGAATATTGTCAATTCAAATCTGCATCATACAAATCTGGATTGCAGAAGAAAGGTCATGATCAAAATTCATGACAAAATTTTCAGGCGGTTAAAATTAAGAGAAATAGGGACGTTTGTTGCACCATTGCAGGACCAGGCTGGACTGGCGTCTGATACTGCCAACAGTAGCAGTAGCAGCATGGAGCAGGATTAGAAACAAAGCAAAATAACAGTGCCTGAAAACATGTCTGACAAACTGTATCAATGAGAGCAGCCAGGCCTCTTCAGGCAAACAGCTTGCGATAAAACAAACACGACAAAGGCTGTGTGCGATAAAGCTGGCTAGAGAAACTGTCTCCTTACTACTCCTTGAGATAAATCATTAGACTGTCCCCCATATTAAAATTGCACAAGGAGACAGACTTTTATTTGCTGAATTGGTACACACACAGTAAAACTTACATCACCAGAGAGGATCGTGTCAGCTTTACAGGACAGTACACACGGTAAATTTAAGAGAACAAGTAGGGCATGAAGATTTATCACCAGGCACAGTTTTAGTTTCCTGTGGCGTGTAGGGTTTGGGTCTGTCCTGGGATGATGTTCTTCACACCACTCGCTCCCACTATGGTAATTTTTAAGATGTTCAACAAAGCTCAAGTGATGTTTGTCCTAATATAGCAAGTTTTACTTTCAGTGCTCCCTGTTTTCACACACTGGCTTTAATTTTTGCTCTACTTTTTCAGATTCATTTAGTTTTCCTTCCTTCTTCCTCTCACTCCATCTTTTTAATTAGCATAACTAATGTCCCCTCTTCCACTCCTCCATAACGCTTGATGGTGGATTTTTTTGCACACAGCGCTGTAGCAAATATTTGGTTGGGTCTGTATCCTCAATATTCACCTACACTTACAAATTGAGGCAGAAAAATGGTTTCACATGCACCAAGACTTGTGCTATGCATTTGTCCATTGATTGAACAAGACAAGTGTGTCACTGCTATGTATAAATTTACTGAATAGCCACTTGTTAAAGTAGAATGTGAAAACAGTGAAATAGTAGCATGAGGTGCTGCATTTATAAGTGGTTGTTAAGCTTCAGACTATCTGTCCAAGGTGATAGAGGCAGGAGGACTGAGGATGAAATACAATCAGTGTGATCAGCGTTTCCTCCTTGAGTGTACAGGACAACAGCAGGAGCATGATCCTTGATGCTCCTCTGCAAAAACCAAAGCACTTGTGGAGAGCTGACAGAGCTCGCAGACAGCTGATTGCATTAAACAGAGAAATGGTGAGCCATCGCCTGAGGGGCTTTATCTAAAGTCAATTACTACAGGATGAAAGAGTCGCACCGATGCCCCCAGATACTTTCCATGATTCAGACTCCTCCACATGTAACACCATCACAAGGCCCTTCTATCATAGCAATGGCCTACATCAGCAGGAAAAGCAAATGACTACTACAGCATGTCATATGACCTTATTCGTAGCCTCCTCAACTCTCCAGTCCCTGGCATTAGGCGTGTTCTTTGCACAGAAACCGACAAATGAGCCAAGCAAAGTCATTTTCTGTCACCATTTAATGGGCTGTCCTCTGCAGTAATTTTATCTGGTCTAATTATTGGGGAAACCATATGTGACATTGGGCTGTGTGTTTGTGTGTGCGTGTGTGCTTTTTTTTATCAGCCTAATGTGACACAGCACATAATTTACTTCCGGGCAAAGACTCTTGCTCACTATTCAAAGTCATTTGGCTACGTTTAGACACAAATACCCCCGAATACAATGCATCTATTGACCTTGTCTTTGTAACTTCTGTAAAATGTTTCTTTATGAGCATGATTAAGTATCCTCGGTTTTATTGTGTCTCACTGTGTCCTGTTGTTTAGAGATTACAGTGTGTGTGTGTGTGTGTGTGTGTGTGTAGATGAACCTTGTGACAGCCTGTCCCTGTGTGAGATTGGAAGATGAGGTGTTGGCATATTTAATAGCCTTAAGTACCTGTGCATGTGGGCAGATGAGTATGCAGACTGTGTTTAGGCAGCTGTGGTGTGTGTGTGTGTGTGTGTGTGTGTGTGTGTGTGTGTGTGTGTCAAGATTAAAACCATCTGCTAGTTATAGATGTGCTTGATCTAGTCACTTCAGGTTGTGTTACAGATTACCTAGCAGTCAGTGTTAATCAAACATTCTTTGTAATCTCCAATCAGAGCAAATGCTGATTATGAAAGAAAGGCTTCTGCTACACTAGTTTATCTTTTTAGTTTCTTCTTCCTAAAATAGTGCATAACCTAAATATATACAGTGTCTTCTTTTCACCAAATATAGACAAACTGTCTTGTGTAGTAATACTGTAAAACCCTATACACCGTAATGATGATGCTAATGTGCAATAATAGCAAAGTTTAGGATGGTTAGTCAGACATAACAATTTAATCTTGCTGAAGTATATTAAAAGGCTTATGCCTGGCTGTAATAGTCAGAGGAAGCCAAATAATCATGCGTAACAGCACCTTCAGCTCAAACAAAGGCGTGGAAATTTTTCATTCAAGCTTTCAAGCACATTAACAAGATGCCTCCAGTAATAGCTAGTTTTTTTCCACTTGAATCTCCCCCCACCCCAAGAAAGTTATTTTGCTAGCAAACCAGTTTTAGCGACCCCCCCCTTTCATTGCTGCAACAGTAAATTGTGAAGCTGTGCCATGTTTTGATCCACTGAAATGTGACTGTCAGCAATGAAGTGTCCATTTTCTAACAAACTGTTGTGTTAACGTGTCTGGAGATGTGGTGCTTTGTGCTGCAGGTGTAGATTCACAAGATTATGAGGCATATGTGTGAAACCATGATCATTCTTTGCCTCCAGCAGTGAAGTCTGCTGCACACTGAGCCAGTGCCTCGTTCCTCAGCTGATGAAACAAGCACATAAAAGCTAACACAGTAGTGTCCAATCATATGTCACGGAGTGCCAAGAACACGCAGGCTTTCATTCCAACCAAATTCCCCCTCGGCTAATTTCCGTAATAAAGCACACCTTCAGTTGGTGAGGGGAGAGCTAATTATGTGGAAAGCTTGTCAAACTGAATGTTAGGTGACAAATAAGAAAGAAAATGTCATTGAAGCTCCATATCCAGCAAAACAAATCAGTGCACACCGACTCAACTACAGCTCTCTCTTTTAGACCTAAAAAGGAAGGGGTGATGAAGTCATCAGTTCATGAGCTGTTGTTGAAACCCTCCATCAGATGGCTGAAGACTATATCAAATAGCACTTACTGAGCTGAAGTTATTCAAATAAAACCTTATTATAAGTAATGTATATATGTTGAAAAATGAAAATGTATGTGTAACCCGGAGTGTGATGGGAGTGCCGTGTCTCCTTCTGTGACCCCATTCGTTTTTTTATCTATCATGACAACTGCATGCTCAGCACGGCCCCCAAGAACGCGGCCCAGGCTGTTGCCATTAGGATGAGGCATCAAAAGGGGGAAAAAATGGAAAGAGAGAGAAAAAATAAACCTCCACTCCGCTGCAGTGTAACGCTACAAATTATCCCCACCAAGTGAAAAGTTCTGTGGAAGCAATATGCATTTGTGTCAATCACTCAGAGGACCAAATGTCAAGCTATAAAAAAACTGGAGAGGCTGTACTGATTGTGTCAAACATTAGAAGCAGAAAATAGATTAATGGCACAGTCTATTGCAGGAGAAGAAATACACTGCATACTGTATGTTGTGTCTGTGCGTGATGGAAGCGTTCCAGCACTGGCAATGTGGTAGGAGCAACAGAACAACATTTGCTACTATTTACTGCTAGTTTCATAAGGTTCCAATGGGATTTTTATCTTCTTCCCAAAAAATACCACTTAAGCCAGGACACCATGGAGTTTCCCTATGTTTTTGTGTATTCTTACAATTCACAGTACACAAGAGTAATTTAATAATAGCTAATAAAAGCAGAAATTCTCTTATTGCATATCAATTTCTTGCAATAGAAATAAAAATGGGTGATGGCGCTTTCTATCTCTCTTGCTGTCACTGATCACTCTTTCTAAACACCATACGTGGTTCTGCAAATTGTACTGTAGATCAAATGGAAGCGGACATCTAATAAACATTATGCTTATGTTTTCTGAGGTAAAATATCTCTAAAAATACATGTTTAATGGCAGAAGCAAAATAAATGTTATAGTCGACAGCATCTCAAAGCACAGCACAGTAACACGTAATATGACTTGTATGAAAATAGGAAATGAATACATCTGTTTCCTTCACTACTGGATTGAGTGAGCTTTTAATATAACCACAGTTAGATTAATTCAAAAGCAACATGTACATACATTCAGCACACTACACAGTGCTTTAACTTTCCTCTTTGCTTCTGTTGCAGTCCTTATGCCATCATCTAATCTTTTTCTCTTAACGTGATCAGTAATAAATCATATAAATCATGGTAGATTTAAGTCCAGATGGTGTGATAAGACACCAAGACATCTTTTTTTTTTAATGTGGCTTCATAGAAAAGCCTCTAATAAAACCACAATGCTTAAACAGTCCAGCACCAGAGATACGTCATGCTGAAATGTTCGCTACAATGTGTGTTTCTACTTTCCTGCCTTGAAGTAAATTTACTCACCGTCTTGTATCTTCTAAAGAACACACAGTCAGCCCAGACTATTGATAAATGAAAATCTGTAAACTCTGATTTATCATATTTTATTCCTAATACAAAAAACGTCAGCCTCAGGCTATTCATTTTAAATAATGCACACTCACTTTTTAATCAGCGTGCCTCTAATGTGCAGAGTAGGTGTAATGATGGCATCTTCTCTGGGGAGAATGAGCCTACACTGACTTTAGCATAAGACTTGAACATATGCTGCCATCATAAATCAGGGCCAGTGTCTCTGGGAGTTTACCTCTGTTTCTCCTCTTACCGTTCCGCCCCACTGTCCCTGTTCCATTTGGCTGTTAATGAATAATAAAAGCTCTCTTTATAGTCTTTTATAGAGTACACCAGGCTGCATGAATGAAGGAACTTTCTATCTTTGTTTCCAAAGTGCAATCTGCCCTCATCGCTCCTCCAGTGTAAAGTAGGGACTTTCTGGGGAACATTTGTAACAAGGTTATCTAATCAAAAGACAGACCAATTTCTCGAGCAAGAAAAAAAAATTACCAAAGAGTCGACAAGCTCCTTTCTGAAAAATGATGTGTCTGTAATTGATGTGGTAGTACAGTGACAAATCGAAAGGCGGGTGTGGCGTGTCCCCTTTTTTTAAAAATAGCAACAGCTTCAAATAAGAATCACTCACCCTTATTTCCATGCCCTCTCTTTTCCCATCCCATGCCCAGCTGCGCTTGGTGAAGTAGTTGACTGTGGCAAACTCAATCAAGGCAGAGAAGACAAAGGCATAGCACACGGCCATGAACCAATCCATGGCAGTGGCATAGGCCACCTTAGGAAGGGAGTTTCTAGCACTGATGCTCAGAGTGGTCATGGTTAGGACAGTGGTGACCCCTGAAGATGAAATAAAAAGTTTTTTTTAGTTTATTTTCTTACAACTTCTGTCAGTCTTCTTAGGTAGCAATTCTGATTTTATTTGAGCCCCCTTCAAAAATATTGGAATCACAAAGCTAAATGATTTAAATTAGAGGGTATATATACACATAAAATGTCTTTGTCAGATCCCACATTTCTCTAGCATTGGAACACAGTTCAAACTTAAACAATACTTAACATTTAGTTGCAAATCCATTGTTTGCAGTAACTGCACCTTGTCACCAAAACAGTTTTCTTCTTTTGAAATGCTTTTTCAGGCTTCCATGCCTCCTTTAGTTGTTGTTAGTTTTAGCGTGGTCCTCTCTTTGATCTCTTTTTCAGCAGTGAAGGGTTTGTTTAAGGTCTGCTGTTTTATAGACCAGTCAAAAACCTTATTTTGCTGATTTGGCAGCAGTTTTGATGAACTTTTCTGCACATTTGCAGGCAAAATATATGTGCACACCCTCTGAATTCATTCTGCTGTTACTATCATGAGTTATATCAATAATAACTGTCAGTGAGCCTGTACCAGAAGCAGCCATGCAAGCAAACAACATGACACTACTACTAATACTACGCTTAGTAGACCTCCAAACATCTTGGCCTTTCTATAATTTTTAATTATGTCTGTACTTTTGTTGCAAATTCCAACTTGGATTTACAAATGTTACTGCTTTTTATGTGTTTGCATCTTGTAGTATATCCTTTGTATTACTTATAAGGATTTATTGAAATGGTGCATTGTGATTCCTTCACCTCTGCTCTGTTGAGATTGTTCAAGAATTCCCTTGTTTTGTTTGGGGGATTTTCCTTACAGCTCCCACAGTGGTTCTGTAATTAGCTGTTGTTTTGTATGCTGACACGTACTGTGTATGTGTACAAATCTAGGCTAAATCCAAGAGTCGTTTAGAACCATTTAGTGTTTAAAAACCAAAAGGATATCACTTGATTTATTTTCAGGTATTGAATTTTGCATTACTTGACTATATTCCAACATTTAAAGTGTGTTACAGTGTTTTGCTGTTTTAGGGTAGTAGTATTCACAGAGGGAAAATATTGTATTAAAACTTTTGTTGGATAACTTGGCTGCTTGTAATGTCAGTGAGAAGATTTCTAATTTCAGGCATAAACCAGGTGTAAGAGGCTTTTTACATCTGATCAGAAGGTATTTAGTTGGGCCTACAGGGAACAAAAATAATAAATCTGTTTAGTTGCTGATGTCTGTTAGGACATGAAATGCTAAGAAATTATTATAAATAGCCTTTTTTCAGTTAATCAATGGGATGGTAAGAACAAAAGAAACATATTACACGTTGTAAACACATCTTAGACTAGTATCCCTCCCAGTAAACCTTTCAATAGTTCCACTGAGAAAATGACACTGATTACAGCTTCTCTCCTCCTGTGAGGAAAATTCTCCACAGATGGGATTTCTTGTGTGACTTTCAGAAGACCCTTACTTCCTCAACAACTCTTTGTTTTACATGTGATTCAAAGTCTGTTGAGCAGTGCCTGTTACCTCATGTACATCAGTTTCAAATCAAAATGCTAATTAACACAGGTTAGGGACTCTTTCATAGATCATGCAGCACAACAGTTGAAAGAAAAAAGGGAAGGGCAAATTGCATCTCATCTTTGAGTATAGGGAGATCTAAGAAGAGACAATGTTTAGAACATGAATAGTGGTGGATGAACAAATTGGATCTATTGTTTTTCACAGTACAAAGAGAGGGTAATATGGCCTTTTAGTGAGGCAAAGGGAAAAATGACAAATATTAAATTAAAAATACATATTTCTTAATGCTTATATGCTAATAATTGTGTTCTGCTTACTTAGAAAACATCCCTTTTTATTTGCCTAATATAGAAATATTTTAGAAGATTTAAAATGTTGTCTCCCCCTTTATTTGATTTTCTTTGAAAACAAATTTATTTGCTCTTCTCGTGTGAAGCTGTAATCTGAACCTTGTTATATATAAAGCATGTTAAAATATTCCACAATTTTTTTAACAAAAATTTGTTCTGAAACTATAATATAGATAGGTGCTGTCAATGCCTCCTGTAATGACTAAAGAGCACTGGAAGCCGTGCAGTAAATGATATATTCTAAAAGTCTTGGAGTGACGCTCGCCCTTCTAACAGTAACTGTATGATAACTACCTGAAGCACTGGGCAGAGTGAGTGTAGCAGGGTGCCGAAAAGTAGCAGAACAGTTGCAGGTTGTAATGTTTTGGAATGATAAACTAGAGCTTTGGCAGTCTATAATGACTTCAGTAAGGTTAAATCTATAATCTATGTATCTGGTTTTATCTAAATCATCTCTAGCTTAGTAGGAAGTAGCACATGAGACCAGGGAGGCTCCTAAAGTTGATAAAGCAGCCAACCATCCTCTTTCAGAGATGCCACAAATTTTTCGCTGTATGTATTTTGCTTCTCGATGATTTTCGCTTTACAATTAGAATAACACAAATCAATGCTATGGAAACAACTTTAGGGGAAATAAACTGTGCATTCTTACCCATGTGCATCTAAATGCACCAAGCTATGTTTTGTACTATACAGCATCATGTTACTTAGGATTTTTCAAAGGTGAAACTTTTTCAAACTCTTCACTTGTTTTGCAACCTGCTGAATCATCTGAAGATATAAGCAGATGTTTCACTGCATATTCTCCACTAAATTCACCAACCCATTCAGTAAATAACCTGCATGTTTTGTGTTGGATTTAAAAAAACAATAAGTCTGGCACTCACCAAATACAGTGCGAGCAGGAACTGATTCTCTGTTTAGCCAGAAGGAGACCTGAGACAGTATGACAGTCATGATGCACGGCAGGTAGGTTTGAATTACAAAATAGCCAATTTTCCTTTTCAAATGGAAATATGTTGTCATCACTACATATTCTCCTGAGGGGGAGGACAGAAACACAGAGAGAGAGAGCAACACACAGGGTTATAATTATTGATTCAGTTGAGCCTTGTTGGGAGCAACACAATATATATTATTTAAAGTTAGATATATTAAAGTTAATGAACAAGTATGCTACATACTGTCAAAGTAGCTCAAAGGAGTGTTCATTTAGAAGGAACATTAGAGCATTAACCTAACACCAAACACATCATGACTTTTTGCACTTCATAGCTCCTCGTCTCTTTGTCTTTTTTCAGTGACATTGGAACACTTCTTTTATTCTTAACATACTAGAAGACTATAATTAGTAATATATGGAAACCTTGAGGTGAGGTGGAAATGCTGATGTAAAAAGGCGGTGGGGGTCTGGGACATATGGTTTCAAAATGTCAACAACGTGTTTGCTGGGCAAAGAGCTTAACATCAAATCTCTGATTGCTATACTGTCATTAAAGGATTACTTTACCAAATTTCCAAATACCGTTTTATTTAGTCACGTTAGCTGAACAGTTTGCTGTGAGGGTTTTGTTATTTATTTTTGCTTGATCTTTTGAAGAGGTCTGACGACAACTGCCTTCCACAGAGAAGCAATGACACAGCCTTTTCAAAGCCACTATTCAAGGAAAGCCAAGCCTTCAATTCTCAAAATATAGATTTTCTGTGGAGTGTTTTTAAATACATACTTAAATTTTCTCTGCCTATATTGTTGATATAGAACATTTACTTCAGCTCACATTTTGTCACTGCTGGCAGCAGTTATTTAGCTTTTCTGCCATGCTGTAATCTGTGTTGCAGCAGCATGAGAAAAACAGCTCTTCGTGCCCTGGGGTGTTTTTTTCTTTGAGCTCATTCTAACCAGAGCTGAATTGTCTCTATTCCTCCAATTCCTGCAGTTCACTGTACTCCATTAAGTTCAGTGTTTAAAGAAATTAGATTCTCTATGATTTATAGTGTGAACCACTTCAGGAATCATTTTGACCTCACCTTGAATTTTGGGACTTAAAGACAGACTTCTGTACTGTCCTACTTCCCTAAAAGAACCTAAACACACACTTTTATTCCACTAAAGCTGGCGACTGTTGTAACTGTTAGCTTCAAGTCTGTCATTGGGGGAATTAAGATGTGATGTAATGGGATTCAGTAATACAGATAGAAATATTTCATCAACATGTCTTGATGAGTAGAGCTTGAAATCTAATTAATGAAATATATGAACTGGTGCATTCATAAGATTCTACCTCTGGCACACCTCTTCATATTATATCTGTAAATATGCTGAGTGGTTTCCTAAAAATGGATCGAAACAAATTCAAGCTGAATTCAAAATGACACTAGAGAAAAGTGCAGACTCTTACTTTATAAAAACACATAAGAGTGCTAGTACATGTCAACAGATAAACAGGAAGCCAGTTTCCTTTCCTACCAATTTTATGCAGAAAAACTAATGGGAGTTTATATTTTCAAAGGTAGGCAATTGGTCTCATGACATGCTAATTTTGTTTAACAGCTCGAAGTGTCCTCAATCAAAACTAAGTCTGGTGTGACTAAAGATGGCAGTAAATTTACCTGTGCTTGAACTGATGGTTTCTTTGCCAATAACATGTCCCAATAAGTCATACTGGTTCAGCCTAGAGCCATCCTCTGCCACAGCAACAGATCTCTCATCTCCCTGGGTCCACAGGTAGATCACCTCATTGTTAGTGTAAGCATCTAAAAACAGTAGGAAACAGGGATGACAAATACACATTATAAAGATTGACAGAAATATCTCTTAACTATGGAATAGATGGTCATGATTTTTTTAAACAGACATTCTTGATAAAAAGAAGATGAATTTCATGTATATTTGATAACTCGGACCAGCAGGTTAGTAATTGATTGGAATATCTGAATAAATTGGCTCATCTTTATCAAGGGGAATCCTACTTTAAATCGACGGTTGGTTACTTTTTTGCAAATAGAAACACATCAAAGCATGATCGTTATTTCCCAGTATCATAATTCAGTGAGTTCAGTTTGAATCCTCTTAGGCTTATTCAGATCAGAAGAGGTATTAACATCTGCAGAGAACCAACCCATGCCGTTTCTCGGTACAATCTTATTCTAAACAATATTTTGTTGTGTCTATCTGAACTGACTTACAGCTTCCAAACTTCAGAGGACAGGCATGTGCATCCATTGGGAAATCCTCCAGGTGCATGGGGCACTCAGCATGAATGGTCAACCTAAGGGAGCACAATGAAAGACAGTACTGTCAGAGCCCAGTGTGGTTGAGGCAGATGTTATGAACACACATAATAAAACATAATACTGAGGGCGTTTTCATAGACTACTCATGGCCTGTGGTGCTATGATAGTGTTCATCATAAATGAAGTTTTTAGAATTAGCAAAATACAAATGTATGGCGTTAACAAGAGTGCTAATAACCACATGTAGGTACCCACTCTGTAGCCACATAGACAAATGACATATAATATGTGAAAATAATCTAATCTGTAAGATCTGATGACAAAAACAGAAAGAGATTGTGGATTAAATTACTTGGATCAAAGACATCAAAGCAGTATTTGTTTTTGCCGTGATAAAATCTTCACACAAAGTAAAAATGAAAACCCAGTCTTTAGCAATGTTAGTAGCGCTGTGAGGCTACGTGGGGTCCACTGTAAATACTAGCATGCAATGTTCACCACCTTAGTTTAGCATTTTAGCTGCTGAAACCTCATTGGATGATTTGGTCATGAACAAAGCATCAAGCAAATAAAATGCTTGACCTTATGGTAATGGCCTAGGTTTAGGGGTTTGTAAAATAATGTGTTTCATCTCAAGGGTAACATTAATAGGTCTGCTCAATTTTATTTAAATCGATGCAATAGTAGCACGTGTCAAAAGTGGCAACCCCATTGTCCAGTGAAATCCTGTGGAGAGTGAGATGGAATGGACTAGGATGCTGTCAGTACAGCATTTCATGGCAGTCCATTGAATAATTCAGTCAGGATCAAAGTGTTGGACCGGCTACCAGCATTTCAATGAAACACAGTTCATACACAGCAGAGTGCGTGTTAGTATATGTTTAGTAGCTTATATATTTGATATAACATCTGTTTAAAAGTAACCAGTGGTTCATTCGTCTGGTTTAAAGCAATTTTTCAGCAACTGCACAACAGTGACTGTTAATGTGTGCGTCACTGGTCCAAATGTTGCAGTACAGTTGCATTTCCACGTTGAACATTTAAAAATAGAGTCTTGCAAAATGCTTTGATCAAAAATATAAACCACTGGCTTGGAATGCACTTTAAACTTTCCACAAATTAATATTTTCTATCCGGGAAATAAAATTTATCCAGTAACCACACAGAGTTTAGGCTAAATTGAAGTGAACTGAGAGTGAGTGATAACGCAGGGCTGCAGCAGCACTTCCAGATAAAACCACCTCTCCCCATTCAGAATAATGAAGACGGTCGTGCACAGTGGATGCCTTCACAGCACCTGTCAGTTCAGGTGCTGTAGATGTGCTGATTAGATGGATTTAAGCAGTTGTTTAGTAAAGAGGGCCAGTCAGTGCAGATACTATGGTAATGCACTTCCGTCATAAGTCACTATTAGGGATTTATATTCTAAATACATTTTATCTGAGCTGAGAATAATTTTTCAGTCCTTCCTTTACAGTGTAACTGATCGCCTCTTACAATACAGACTAATTTTTATTTAGAGCACTTCAGCTAAACAGCTTGTGCTTTATAATAAAGGTATGGAACCCAGTTGGAACGTAGAAAAAAAATATGCATATATATCTATGAATTAGGAAACACAATGCATATTAGACTTATTTCTTATGGTATGTCAATTTATATTGCAATAGTAAAAAAGTAAATTTTTTAGCTTTTAATACCTTTTTTTTGGGGGGGGTAGCAAATAATTAGAAATCCATCTCCAACCGTCATCATCTAATCTGGTTGTCATGTTCTCAGACATATCTGTGTTTATTGAGCCCAGTATTCTTTATGATAGTCTGTTAGAGCTGAAATGTCTTTCTTGACCTTGGCAGAACTGCCACCAAAACAAATCCACTCATGTGTGACCAACCACTGAAACAGTTTCACCATTTTATTATTACTGCTGAAAAACAATACTGACCTTGTGGTTGAGCATCAAAAATATTTTTAAGGCTCTGATGAAAGGCTGTACTGAGGGATGACTGACAGATTTTCTGATTAGATTACTTATTTTTACTCCGGTCCTGTAGATCATTGTTTTCACTGACTTGCCTGTTATGGCAGCTGATGCTATTTACGCTGTACTTTAGGCGCAACACGCAGCAGCAATCCCTTGATCAAAAGAACATCATACACTGTCTGTGTGAAACTGACAGCGAGACTTGCTGTAAGTCAGTTACAAGAAACCGGTGAAATGGACCGAAATGATCCAGATAGTTGCTGCATCAGCTCCCCTCAACTTTAATTTGAACCCCTTAAGCTTCTGACACTGACCTTTGTGGTGTGCATATAAAAGGTCACTAACCTGTTACAAGAATTGACATGAAAGTTTGATATTGATAATTATGTGCCACTCAGGATAATCTGTAATACTTTTGATGAGCCCTTTTCATGTAGCACTACCATCAGGTCTGAATTTCAGTTTGTCCATGTAATTACTAAATTACTAATGACATTTGTAGAGGTGGAAGTGATGTATCAATTTTCTGATTCATATCACCCATTAGTCTGTAGGTTGTTCACATTTTGCTAAGCTAATCAATCACTGTTCAGTGCTTCAACTTCCATTGCACAGCCATGTATTCAACTGGTTCTGTCTTCAGTACAAAGGTAGGTTTAGTTCTTCAATTCAAATTGATTCAGTACAAAAAAGGCCCATACGGGTATGAGCTCAGAGGGAACTGTTCAGAGCTATCATATGGTGACTGCTTGGCCTCAATGTTCTTTCACAAATGGTTTAACCAGGCAGTAATTTGCTGTGCATCAGTGCTGAGTTAAAGCTTCTGATTAAATTAGATAATTTTCAAATGTTGGCATGCTAAACTAAAACTATATTGAACACTCTAAAGCTTACACACACTTAAAACATCAGCATGTGCGCGAATGCTGAGGATAGTATTTAGCTCAAAGCACCACCCCACAGATTTGAATGTAGCAGCAAAGTTTTAGGGCATGAGCTTTACTCAGTCCAGCTGTCAACACAATCTGCATGCTGGCTCCCATTGTATAAATGTAACTGGGATAGCGGCTCACCTCATTGTGTAAAGGAGCGTGCCATTGTCGACAAGTCGAAGCAGTTTATTTGGAGTCGTCATGTTGTGGGCCACAGATTTCTTTCCGTTGTGAAAAAATGTATCCGGAGTCCAGATCTTACTGGCCAGGAGATTGTTAAGAGGTAAAACTTGCATGGGCCCGTCAAACTTGAGCCTCTCGTCCCTCCAACTCTGACGGAAGAAGACATCAATGGTGTACTCCTGGGGGGGAAGAGATTGGGAAGGATTAGTTGGCAAGATAACGGTTTACAGTGTTGGGACATGGCAGAGGTTACATACAGGTAATCAATCTGACTGTAACACCTTAACAGACCCTGTTCATGGCAGACGTGTTGACTTGTCAATGCAGGAAGACAATACTCATTGTATCATGGCTCGTAAATGACTATATTGTGAACATTGAATACAAATTGTCACGTGAGGCTTGAGTTTTTAGCTTCTCTCCCTCTCACAGACTCCTGCTCCCAGTCTGCTCTACAAATTCTGGGAGTGCTCACATTTACAGCCCCACTTCAGGACCTGTCCTGTTAACACTTTGCCACTATCAATCCTCCTCCCACTTGTTTTACGTGAGATTTAGAACAACCAGAGCTTTAAAACTAATGATTTCTTCATTGGAAAAAAAAAAAAAAACAGGTCAATGAAGTAAGCAGTTAGTTAGCCCTTAGGTGAGATACCACTGGTTTAAATGTTTATTTCTCTCACGTGCTGCTTTATACCGCAGTTAAACAGTACTTGTATCTTTATTTAACACTTAAATATTAATCACTGTCAATGTTTTGCCATAATTACCACAATCAGTACTGTTTAAAACACAGTTTTCTTAGTAGACTACTTCAACTTTTGCACTTTGGATAGAAATGTAGATAATCTGGTACTTCAGATTTGAAGTGGTACTTTAGTGGAGACACTTTTTGATCAGAGTGGTCATGCTGACACTTGACATTTATTGAGGCCACCGTTATTAATGTTGTGGCTGATCAGTGTATGTGGCAGGGGCTATTAGAATTATCATAGTGGTGTGATTGCATCCATTAAAGGGACAAGGGAGATTTATGAAATGCTTTACAAGAGATTTCAAAATATTAAGATGTTGCAAATTTAGTCATGAGTCAAATCTCTTGGTGCCAGTGAAACTGTATTAACACATTGTTTTTGATTACTGTGTTTCATGAAAAAAAAAACACATGCCCAATGTAAACTGGCCTGCATATATATATCCTTTATTCAACAGGATACGTGTGCAGACAGATACAACACATCAGCTTTACCCGTTATTGTTGAAAATTCTGTGTAAAGTGATCTGTTCCTGCATGTACTGTAGTTTCTGCTCCGTTAACAACGTTGAGCTTATTGTTCAAACGTAAAAGCCTTGGACTCAGTGAGAAGCTTTAGTAATGTTTTATTGATATGCAAAAAAGCCTTTCTGTGTTGTCACCAACATGTAAAAAACTAAATCAAATAAAATGTATGCAGGAAGAAGCCAGTCAAAAGGAATTTATTTTACATTATCCATTCAATAGGATGTGGTGTCCTAGCAACAGCCTTGCCTTCCTGCTCCGCATCAGAGTGAGATGGAAGTAAGCTGTCTGTATGGCATGCAACAGTGCACATTATAGGTAATCAATAAAAGCTCCGCATATGTGTTTCTCTCCAATTCCCTACATGCATTTGGCTCATACAGTTAAAGGGCTTATGGACTTTGCTCACCCGTCAACTGTAACTGGCTGCTCCACGAATGAGAAACTGATGAAGTTATTTGTCAGCAGCTTTAACAACTGGAAGTCATTGTCCTCAGCAGGAGTGTTGGAAAGGTGTGCAGGACTCCTCTAAACAACGCAGGATGGGCATTTGTTAAGTGATGTGATCTGACCTCTAAACCATTGCACAGCATCTGTCTTCACAGCATTGCTCTGGGTAAAGCCTGCAGAGATCATCACGGGCCCATAAAAACAAGTGTGAAAGCCATATGTCCCTAAAGCACGTTTTGTTTTTGTGTGGATGCATTTAAACATGTAATAAGTAACTGGAATTAACATGTAATTTAATACTTAAATGCTAATTTTATCAGTTCAAGTCACAAACTGATGCCCAGTGCAGGTGAAAAAACTCTCCCCAGGTGAAAACAAAGACTACACACCCACGTGTGGACACTAGTGAGACTAGGAAAAAGACTATATGGTGGATTATTGTTCCTGTCTATAACCAGCTGAAATATTCTGGCAACACTCCAGGACAGTTTGCTTGGTCCTGGTTCAGTCCTGGCACACAAAGACCCATCAGCGCAGTTACACTCATGCACTTTTCTTTATTAGATGACACATTTTACTGCAGTCACCGTAAAGATATTATGATGAATATATAAAAAAAAGACATTAAGGCCCAGCTGGGTGACCCATCCTCAGTTTGTTTCCTTTTGACATGTATTGTTCTGTATAAATAGGGAATTCATTTGAAGATTGAAATTCAGGAATGTGGAAAAGCATGGTTAATCTCAACACAAGGCCAAGTGGAACAATCAGTTCAAACACCAGCTGGTGTTCCTCCAGGGACTGAGTGATTGATTTCTCCTAGACAGAGGAGACGAAGCGGAGCTGCTGGCCAAAAGTAGACTTCAAATGTCTTTTTTTTTTATAGCTGTGGGGATCATGAATTACTTCACTGTAGCAAACAACTGTGATTTAAATGACATTTTTAAACCAAGACATGGCTCCTGAACGACAGTATTATAAAATTGTTCATGAATCCACAATTACTCCTCACACATACAACACACACACACATCAAAAATACGCAACCTGATCTTTATTAGAAAGCAAATTATAGAGACACAGTATGTGTACTGGAGTAAGGCGGCCAAGTCTTGTGTGCACCAGATATTTCTCTGTGACACTGTGAGAACCACAAAACTGTTAAAGCAGAGACAATATTGGATTTACATTCATCAGGTGCACACAAACACAACTTTACATGAATACTAATGGTGCTCCGTAACTTCTGGATAAGTAAATAAGAAATTGTTTGCGAACGTGCTTTTCATATGAAATTCATGAGCTTGCAGAGTGCATAGTTTGGATTTTGTGTATTGTCACCATTCTCTGTTTTACAGCTGAAGAGGTTTTATGAGGTAAATTAGATTTTTTAATGCATAAAAACAACCAAAAAGAGAAATATAGTTTTACTAAATTCTTATTTGTATAGATTGATTCCCGTAGACTTGGTATTTCTGCCAATTGTAATGCTGATCTCATTAATTTAATTAATTAAAACAGTTTGTGAATTAGTTTCATGATGATATGAATGTCCCACATGCCGTAACTAAATGGTTTTAAGTCATTGTTAATTACTTAACACATGCAAGCAATGTTACAGCAGTGCTAAAAAATATCACGCAAACAGATAAAAATACGAATTATGAAGCAAGAGCAAGACCAAGCATGTCAGCCACACATAGTCACGTCTCCTTTTCTACTGTATGGGAGCGTGTGTCTCAGTGGGAGAGATTTAGAGAACCAGCCATTAGCAAGACTGCAGTAGTGGAAAAAAATGATAAGAATAAAAGTAAATGAGGACAATGGTAGCGACGGCTGATAAAGTAGCAGTTAAGGTAGGATGTACAGTAGACTCGGTTAAATGAGTCTAGACGGTAAAAAACGACTGTCTGGTTCTCTGATAATGGCAGGAAGGTTGTGTCTTAATATCTGATAGAATATTAATAGAGGTTGTTATCTTCGGTTAATGAGTTCATTAAATTCTAAACATCTCTTTATCACATCACATTGGAAGTCTTGGTCATTTGACTAAACAGATTTGAATCTGACTTTGTGCTTTCACAGGAAGTACTATGTACTGTATTTTGTTGAATTATTATTATTATTAACTACACATTTGATATTTAACAATTCTTTGTCTTCATACTGTATATCACAAAAAAGATGGTTCATCTCTGAAGGCACAGTTGTCCAGACAAATTAAGATTTTCACATACGCTAGTAAATAATCGCCCCATGCTCTTCTTGGCTAAAATCTGACATACAGGGTTTGTTTATCTACATTACCTGACGGATTTGACAGGTTTGATTTAGAGCCCCTGACAAGATCTTATAATATGCAAGAGCTGTTTACCCAATTTACTGTGCAGAAATGTTATGTGTGATATATTTTAGGAGGCTGTGCTTTTGACAGTACACAGCAGAGCAGATATAACATTCTGATTAGCTGTTGTGATAATGATACAGACCAGTTCCTGGAGGCAGCATATCAATTTGACCTGCCTCTTGTGAACTTCAGTCTGGGCATCGTAATGATTGGATTGATTAATGCCTTAATTACTGGTCTTTCTTGCTCTCTTGCTGTCAATTATTCTCTCTCGCTTCACTTCTCGTGTGCCGTTCACCTTTCCCCGCCCGGAGGGTAACCTGTGTGAGACTTGCGATGAGTTGTGAATCCCATACCAACTCCAATTATCTTCAGCATGCACCAGCGTCTGCAGCTCTGAGGCATAAACATGTTTTAGCACTTCATTGTGCCACACTTCAGACGATTACATCCACAAATATAATCATCCTAAAACGGAGCGCTAAACAAATAAAGGCAATGTCATAGTGAATATGGTTATGTAATAAATTAAGCAAGTAAAAACATGTTTAAAGTATGAGGCACAACAAAAACTGCTTTTAGGGTGAGAACATAATTGGCTCACTTTAACGGGGAACTGAGGCAGAATATACATTCTAAAAAAACAGAGGAAAACTGTTCATGCGCTAAATATCTCCAAAAAACTCTTTATATACTTAGATAATTTTTAAATTAAATGTCCTGAGCCCTAATATTCTGCACTGTACTGAAGTTAGAGGAGGTGATCAGGGTGGATAGTAGGTGTAAAAAGCAAAGAACTGGTTACAAAACATTTGTGGTGAGGGTTTAAAAACAGTTTCTGTATTGTTATGTCATGTGATAACCATACAGTTTTTATATGACTGACTGAAAAGAGGCCCAACATCAATAATTCCCTGGATGTTTCTTGTTAACTTTAAGCAAATATGTAAAGTGTGCTCCAATTTCAAGTTAATTCAACCCTTAGTTTTCAGGGTTTTATTCTCCAGACTGTTTGAGAATGTATGCATAGAAATTTTAACCTAAAATAATAAGTGGAATGAATGAACTGTTGTATTTCATTCGTCTTCTTCATTCATCATTAAATTATTTCTTTTTTCTTTTAAAGAAACATAGCATACAGTCAGGGTAATTGTCGATTGCGTCTTTTCTTGTTCATACTTTAAAGGGAACATTCACAATCGAAACGTTGTGTTTCTTTGATATATATTTAATCACAGTTGCTTCTTTTCATAAAAAAAAAAATCATTCTAACTATACTAGTACTGAGCTCAGTCATGAATCTGTCTATAATGACTGTCTTGGGACTAAACAGTGGCACCTACTTAATATCCTGTCATGAGATATAGAACAAGTTTTCTCATCTTCATTCCACTAAGTAGGTTTTAGAAATGACAACGAACTCTCTCTTAACTAAAGTTGAACTGACTCACATTTCTGAGGCAGCGGGGGTGAACTGGCTTAAATGATCAGTTTCCAGATAGAAGAGAATGTATTTTGTAAAAACACTGGCTAAAAGTGTATTTTTGGTGATAATATAAAACAACTGAAAATGCAGCAGCACTGAATAAACACATTAAAAAGTAATGTCTTGAGAATAGAGAGGTGTTTCAGATATAGTCGACATATGATTTTATACACTGTACTGTTCATGTGTATTATCAGAACACCTCCATCAGGATGCAGCAGTGAGGAACATTCTACATCAAAAATGAACAAAAAAAGATCTATATGCAGGTTGCAGAAGACAGATTTTTGGGCCCCTGTGTCTTTGCCCATGAGGCCTGTTCATTAATCCATCAAAGCTCATACTGTGGCAGTAGGGAATGTCTATGTTAAGTTAAAGAAATTCAACACTATTTATAGTACAGTTTTCCTATCTCACAGGAATCAAAGACATATAAAATCCACTCTGTTCTCATAAAAGGTGCTTAATTAGGTTTGTAAGTCTTTGAACAAGGGCACTGTGATTTACACAGAATCCAGGAGTTCACCTATACATTTTAGTAATACCGGCCTCCATCTGTTCTGTTCAAGAGACCGTGAGCTGATTTTTGTGTTTGAATTTGTCAGAATTTCAATGGCATGTTGTAAATCTCCGATATTCCAGAAATGTTTACCCCCAGAGAATTTGCAACTACTGTATGGTGGGATCAAGGCTGTCACACACATCTTTGTCAGAGCAAGCTTCAGAACAGTACCTGTGACAACCTAAATCTCTTCCCATTCCATCAGAACAGACCCGTCAAGCCATGAAACGGGTAAATGTGCCGTGACACTGCATACATGTGAATAGCAGACTCTCTGAGAGGGAAGGGAGGAAGACAGAAACAGAAAAGAAAAGTCAGCAAGAGTTTCTCTATGTCGAGAAGTAGAGAAACATGTCCAGTATTAGAATTAGGAGTCAAGATCACAAGCCACATTCATGGCAGAAATCTGCAGTGATCTGACACAGTGCTGAACAACACGTCTTCTTCACTTAACATTCATGTTTTGCTCCTATTATGCAATTGGCTTCTGTCCTGTTGCAATAGTAGGACAGTAGAGGTGGATGTGGCCTGTTGGGCTGCAGTTGAAGGCTGAACTACTTGCCTTCACGATGTGGGAAACGCTGACATTTCTGGGACATTTGATCGTGCAGAGATGGATAATTGGACCACTGGACATTCATATCATAAGGCATGAGATGCCTAGCGTAAACAGTCTAGTGTGCTCTGTATGGGGAAAATAAATCTCCATATTACAGTTTTGCTTGGTCTATCATTTTGGTTTAGTCCAAAATATCTCAACAGAAGTTGAAGATGTCTTTAAATTTGATATTCATTGTCCCCAGGGGATTAATCCTACTGACTTTTTGTTGATGATGATGAACATCTGCAGTGCCACCACGAGGGAAATATTTTTTTTCCTAAAAATAATCTCCATGAATTCTTGAAGGGCTGTGCAGAGATTGGCAGAATGTAAAGAGTGAAATAGAGCTGAGAGCAGGCGGAGAAGAAAGGAGTGATTCAGTAATTCAAAAGGTTCGGACAGACACTGAATTCAAGGTGACCTGCAGTTAATATAATGAATGTTCTTCAAATATTCGAATGACATCTTTGCAAACAACAGTGTGCAACAAGAGCCTTTACGCAAAATGTCACAATCCCTGGCATTTTGTATTTAATGCCAAGCACAATCCAGTGCAATTAGGGTGCAAGCGCTTCCCTTGACCTTACCAAAGGAAAGTGCTTGCACCTTAACACTGCTGCCATATCCATAAAGCAGCTTGTCCTTTCCCTAAATGTGTCCCATTTATTCTAAAGCAGAAGCCTTAATGATGACTTAATGCCGGCCTGTACGGGGTGTTTTTGACACCTTTACTGTCTTCACTTCATTTCCATATCGGCATAAAAGTCAATGTTTCTACCTGTTGGTGCAGTTGCCCACAGATAGTGAGTCAGCGAGAGTAATTTCAGGTTCTATTTCCTGCATTACATCCAAAGCAGTATTTATAGAGTGGAGTATTAACGCTTGTGAGGGAATGCTTTCAGTCTAAAGCATAAAGCGTTGACAAGGGGTTATTAAATATCTTATTAAAGGAATCTAGAAGAAACAAGCTTTGACAAATTAATCACACAGAAATGACATATTAAGAGGCAGGCAAAGTTGAAATATGTTTTATTTATGTACTTGCCAGCATAAAGCTGATTTACTTCACTTTAGTTTAAATGCTAGATTGTTGACCCACATTAATTTGATAAACTCTGGTGAATTGTCTCCAGAACATGACTTTCCTTTGAACACATCAAGGAAATATCTTAAAAAGCTTCTTTCCACCTCTGAAATACCTCAAGGATTAGTTATTTCCTCTACTTTAACTGACCTAGAAAACAGCTCCATGCTTTTGTTTCCCAGAATGGTTTACTGCAGTGCTCAATACTCCAAGGCTGTCCTGCTCCACACTCAAATAATACATCCGATTCATTGTGAACTCCGTAGCCTGGAAACTCATGAACCAGAAAACACAATTGCACGACCCTGACCTACTGTACTTTTGCCTTCATTGGTGCTGACTACCAGAATTCAACTGTGTCAAAGCTAGACTATACTTTTCAAAAATCATGAAAATAACTTCCCCCTCAGCACATTACACAATTACCCGATCTGTACACCTGGCCCAGCTGTCTGCTTCCTAAATGCAACGGTCCTTGTTATTGTCCACAATCAAAAGAAAAACTGAGCCACCCTCTCAGCCAATTGGCCTCAGAGTGTGGCCTCCTTTTGAGAACCAGGCAACAATGTCAACAACTCGGAATGTTCATTATTAAAGTCCAGAGTCAAGCCTTCCTTATTTATTGCAGCCTACTATCCACATTTGTTCGCTTTAGTGAATAATCATCAGCCTTGTCCTCTCATTCCCTTCTCTACTTAAAGGACCCCAGAGCTCCTAGTGCTCATCTGTGACCAACATTTTATTCATGCAATCCTATACAACAGCTCTGCAGTAAATTCTACTTCAGTAAATGTTGAGTTTAGTGAGAGGAAAATGAGAAGGGAATATCCACTTCATCTGAACTGCACATACAGATTCCCCCACATGTGTAAGGTTGTAAAAAACATACAAAATTCAGTGGACATTGTTGCATCACTGCAGTGTAAACATATGTGAAATATTACAGGTTTTCCCTTTTAAACTACACACATTTAACACATGAACAGATGCGAAAACAAGTACAGTATGTGATTGCAATGCATATATTTACAGATCTGCACAAGTGTTTCACAGAATGATAACACCTGCTCCAAAGCACAGAGCATCATGGCATTGAGCATATTCTGTAAGACTAGACTGTGATGTCTAGTGATGCTTGACACAAGAAAAGGAAGCAGTTTGGGGCCAGAGGAAACCTTAACTTGGTAATGAGAACCCGAAACAGACTAAGCAGTGCTGCTGATCTATTTCTACATCTGAGTTGGGAGCTGCAGTACATTTACTGATTACAAGACTAAGGTGTGAGTTTCTGTGGACAACTGGTACTTTGACATCAGACAGAAAACACCTGCTTTGACCTCGCTAACTGTGACCCACAAGTGAGTTGCCATGGCCTGCAGAGCCGTCAGGTGTGCCACTTATTGTGCTCTGTGCCGTTTCCAATTGATTCATGGTGTTACCAAGTGGAGCATGTGAAGAGAGTAAGAGGCTGGGGCCTCAAGAGACCAAAAAGGTGATATCTCTTGAAAAAGATAAAGCACTGTCTATTGTAACAAAGTAAGAGAGAGAGTGGGCTCTCACAAAAGCAACATATTTTTGTCAGCGTAGTGTAGCTTCACAATGTGAGGGATGATCTTAAGAAGATGAAATTTAAACATGCAAGCACTCATTCACTTCCTTTGGTTGGCCTGTTGGTTTGGTCATTTCACAACTAAATTCCTCTTTGGAGTGGAAAGCAACTAAATGTTTTGAACCCAAAATGTTAAAATATTTCTTATTCATAATCTGATTATTGACATTTAGGGTAAAATAATATTAACTTTAATAGTGTGCCATGCATAATATTGCCATGTATTTTCATTTCAAAACATCTGATGTCATGTAGAATTACAAAATGCAACTATATTGATATTGATTTTGAGTTTTCATAAAATAAACAGGCTGTTTTGAATTAATATCTAAACAAACTATGAATCAGACATTGAATAGATATTTGGAGAAACACTGGATTAGAAACCGAAGATAAGCAGTTCTAGCTACAATAAATCCTTTTATTCTGCAAAGGTTCACACAGTGGCATTAAAACAAAACATACTCAGATTTGATGACTCACGGGGCTTTTTTACATTAAGTGAGGAGAAAAGAGAAAAAAATCATACTCACCATATCTGTATCTGACACTGGCCCAAAACTTGTCACGTAGATGTTTGTCCTCACTTCTGTCACACTCTCTGTAGAAAAAGACAACAAGGAACAGAACAAATATAAAAGCTTTGCTGCAGCTCTGTCTTTGTTATGCTGATCATTCGCGTATATGACGTTGACGTGTGTCTGCAGGCATTTAATGAAGCAGTTTCCACACAAATTCAACTGGAAACACGGCGAGAGGAATGCATCATGCTTACTGAAGAGTCAGCACCCTTTTAGACAGCCGAAGACCTGGATTCTTACTGTCTTTGTACATCATTTTGTCAAGTCTGTCCTTTTTCTTGTAGGTGTAAAAACACAGTAATGCTTCAACAGTATTGAAACCTTTGCTGAAACATAGACTTAAGCATTACTGGGCAGCACTGGTGATAGCATTCCAAACTATTTGGCCCAGGAGATATTTTTTTCCAACCTTAATTCACGCGGGCAAAATGTTGCTACGAGCAACTTCACAGATGTTTTGAAAGTCTTTTATTCACTGAAACTAGCTCAGGCTGGTTGTGACCACTACAGTATAAAACAAGCTTTGGGCCAGGCCCAAGTTTGTATCTTTAGAGAAAAGACATCGGTTTTGACCCAGAATAATTTTAGTTATCCCGCCCCCCCAAAAAAAGAAAACATTTAACAGTCCCTGAGGGACGACTGGCTCAGGAATAAAATGCAGCAGCTGAGCAGTAAGGATTGTTTCGTTTTTTACTCAATAATGCGACCACTTTTTTGCCATTACCCAGTTCTCCATGCACATTCTAATCACGTTAGATGTGATGCAGGCTATTGTAGTATTGATCTAGCATGACTGTTATAGGGATTTCCTGTTGTGTACATTTCTTTTTTTAATAATTAGACATGTCATTGCACATTATGTGACATTGCAAACCCCTTAATTGCTTTGGATTTGTCACGGTAGTTTATTTATTATTTTGTGACAGTGCAAAAAACTATAAATATAAATTATAAAGTCAAGCCTTTTAAATATATCATTTGACATAGAACAGTTTTTTTTTTTTAGCATTAAATAGAATGTGATATGAAAGTTGTGACATATCAAAATTTGCCTTATTCACTGTGGGCTGAAACTGCTCCTCTGGGGCAAATGTATGAAGCAGCGTTTTGGGCTAGCGGCGAGACAAATGCTCGCAGCAGTGCAAGAACTAGAGAGTGATGAGGTTTTCCCCCAAAAGGGAATAGATCCTTGGCTCTAACTGTGTCCCAGATCTAAGCGACCACCCACAGGTGAAGTCTGCAACCCTCTGGCAAAGGGCCCCCATGAGAGAGAAGACCCACTTCCACATTAATCATTCCAGTGACACAAATAGCTCTCACAAATACATGATTATCACAACCACAAGTCAGCAGTTTGCATGGCAGACATAGGCGAGGGAACAGAATGAGTTGCCCCGTTTCTGTTTACAACAATGCACCAGAGCATAGGGCAGAGCTAATAGATGCAGTTAAAAATGAAGTGCAATGCTTTTCTTTAGTTTTTATCCAACCTATTTGTCTGAGATGGTCTTACATGGCTTTTTCTCTCCAGGATTGGGGTGGCCAACAGGAAGAAGATTGGTAGTCTTGTTCATGTGCAGGCAGAAGCCTTTGACTTTGACTGAGCATCCTGGCTCTACTAAAGAGGGACCCAACTGGTGTTCTTTGCCCATTTATTCCTCTTAATTTCTCAATAGATTTTGACAATTAAAATGAATTTAGATCCATCTGCAGCAAAAGATGAGCTGCTCAGATCCAGATTTACATTTAGCAGACCCTTTATCCAAAGTGACTTACAGAGTAATTTGGTACATACATACACAGTGGTGATGGCTGCCACGCAGGGTGTTCATCATCATCTGGGAGCAACTGGGGGTTCAGTGTCTTGCCCAAGGACACTTTGACACATAGCAAGCAAGGGACTGGGGATCAAACCACTGACCCTGTGGTCCATAGACGACTGTCCTTACCAACTGAGCTACAGCCGCCTAGAGCTACACCAGAACTTATCACAGTATTTTTTCATTGTCTCCCTGAAACAGCAACGATAGTTTTTTCACTCTTTGTGGCAAATTGCAGATAACCTGGAAAGCGTCAACACGGAGTCAAGTGTGCTGTAATACCTCACCGCTAATTCCATAAAATGTCAGTTGATAATTTTACATTTTTATGCATTGAAATTTTCCAACTTGCTCCTTGAAACAAACATGGTTTAGAAATTGGAAATGTCAAACAGGCCTAAAATAAAGGCCTTGATTAGAAGTGTAGTGAAATCTTACACACACAACAAAGAGCTCGTCTAACCATGTTTACCTCCGAAGTAATGCTATTGTGCCGGCCTATTAAATGTAATATTTCAGTCATGATTAATGTACTGATTGTACCAGTTCTTGGGGTTTAGAGTTTCAAACGTTGAGGCTTACCCATTGCTTTGACAAACATCTCTGTCCGTGCAGCCACTGGGGCCTGGCAGAACAACCTTCTTTGTTTCTCTGCACCACGGAGGATTCATTCAATCACTGCTCTACATGAGGATATCATGACTCCAAGCTCTGACTGGTGCAAGCCTTACCATCTCCTAGCCCTTGGAGATGTGAACCTCTGTGCAGAGGCAGAATATGACATGAAGATGTTGTGGTTCAGCCTGGTTTGTCTGCAGCCCCCTAGCCATGCTTGTGGCTTTAGCAGCGAGCAGCAGAGCGTAAATGACTGTTCTAACTGGCTGGCTGATAAATGGCAAAGCCTGCTTGAGCATGTGGGCTTGCTGTCATGCTGTCCTTGGGGGATGAATATTTGGATGAAATGGCATCAGTTAGACGAATTTCCACTGACATATGTGCTTATTGGCCATTTGGGCATAATTGAAAAAAAGACTTCCACCTTAAGGAAGGGAAATTTCCATAACAGTGCTTCACAAATTGACCTGAGTTCAGTACGATCCTGCTTTCAGTGAATTGTCTGCTTGAGTTGCCTCTAAGCATCCACTAGAACCAGTTACACATACTGTACAATGAATTCAACTCTGTGTCATTTACCTCTATACTGTTCTTTGATTTTAATTAAATTGCCCGTAGCTGTGAATGTTGAAGGGTTGTCTGTCTGTGAATGTCTGCCTGTGTTGCAGAAAGACTGGCTACCTGCCCAGGATGTACCCTGCCTCTCGCCCAGCAAGCGAGCTCCAGCTTGGCTCCAGCCCCCCGTGACCCCTCAACAGGACAAGCATTTAAGATAATGGATGGATGGATATTGTTTAGAGCAGCATCATAAAATAGTGACATAATCAGTGCCACAATGGCATCTCTGTAAGGTATAAGGAGGTTTACATTCACATTAAGTCATTTGAGTGTTTATGTGTCCAAAAAATGTGTGTAATGCATTTTTATGTACCTCAGGTAGCTGTATCCTGATTTTCAAGTGCTAAAACAATGACACAATGAAAGTTGAAAGCCTTTTTTTCCCTGTTGGGGTGTCTGATTTATCTCACACATAGTGTTGCTTACCTCCCAGCCCAGGACGTAGCCTGTTGTCATATCCATCCAACAGCCTGTCTAGGATTCGGGTAAAAATGGTGATATTGTCTTTACTATCATCTGGTAACGGCTCTCTGTGTCCAACTACGGTCCTGCAGGAAGAAATGGAGAGAGGAGAGAGATGCGTAGAGTCAGAAGCCTGGAAAGACATCAAAGGTTATCAAAATGCTGATATATTGTTCCAAAACAGAAGCACTGAGAGTGTGTGAATGCCTTCGGTGTGCAGCAGTATAAAGGCTTGCTGTGTGTTTGTATCAGTATTCATAAAGACAACCCACAGTAGATGTACTGCTTTATGTTTGGACAGATATTAATGTGGTTTTAATTAAAACACACCAGCTTCCTGCACCAATGATGTGAGAATGAAGCGATTATGTTTGATTATGATTATGATCCAAGGAGAACTTAATTTACTTATATAAACTTATGTATATATTATTTTTTGTTCTTTGTTCGTATTGCTGCTGAAACACAAGAATTTCCCCTCTGTGGGATGAATAAAGTCATATCCTATCTTATCTTATTTTTATAGAGTACATACTCAGTATCGTTAAGTAATCTAAATTTGATACAGAGTATATTGCAGAATTTGATAAGATTTTCCCCGCCTGTTTAATATTTTGTTATATTTTTCGTTTTCTTAAGATAGAAAATATCCTTCTTCAAACTAAATTTATGTTAATGATCCTCTCTCTAAACGAAAATACTCTGCAGCATTTAGTTAGAGAATTCATGATATGCTATCAGCGGCTGCTTATTCATTTACATGTCCCACAATCCCCTGCAGAACAATGCAGTGGTGAGACGAAAAGGCCACAACACTGTAGGTGGAAAACTGATGAGTTAATGAGTACTGTCTTTAATTAAACTAAAACCCTCCGAGGAGCTGACCTATAATACCTTCGTAATCCCTATCAACCACCACTCCATGTCCCGATGGACTATCACACATACCGCATTGTACTGGTTGGTGTGGATGCAGCTTTAGGGACTTTACAAGAACCTGAAATTTCCCTTGAATGCTGCTTAAACGGAAGCCCATACTCTCAACAGTAATTTTTTTGCTGGGCCTCTTGAAAGAGTTTTTTGTCGTGTACTACGTATTTGCTATAATAAAAAGCCGTCCACTAAAACACTTACTGGACTGGTGGAAAGGTCACCACTTCAAACGTATGCTGTTGTAATTATTATCAGTTTGGATTGTTTGGGAGTTCCAAGTGACATTTCTGCAAAGCCCTTAACAGAAAACACATAATTTTAAAGCATTTGGGCAAATGACTTCTGCCTAGCCTAAGTGGCTATTATGTAGGCATATGTGGGCAATAAATGAATATGAATTAAGGATCAGGGCTCCCTCGTGTTCTACAGTAACTTCCTCTATGTTGTAATTGTTCCCATGGTTTACAGTATAATAAATCGGCACATGAAGATTTATGAAGTTCAAAAAAAGCGAAAAACTGTTTTGTTCTAAAGACACACTAAAAGTGGCAGCATGGTGGTGGAGTGGTTTGCACTGACACCTCATAGCTAAAAGGTCGCCGGGTCGAGTTTGAACGTTCATGCTTCTGTAGGTTCTCCGGTTTTCTCCCACAGTCCAGAGGCATGTAGTTGTCATTGGGTGTGAATGTCTGTATATGTTTGCTCTATGTTAGACTGGTAACCCAAGTTTTATCGTCTGCATTTTCAGTGCAAAGGCCAGTCAGTGTCTTCACACTTATAAGCCGTCACTTTGTTTAGCAGAATGTGTAGTCAGTATCCTCCACTGGATTCAAATTCACATGTACAGGAAATGAAGATCGTACATCATATTCAACTTGTGAACCACTGTGTTAATTGTGAAGAAGTCACAGGAAATCCAAGCACTAATTAAAAACGTGTCATTTCTGACATGTTTTGACAGCAGATCAATTTAAAGAGCATTCACTGCAGTGTTAGACGGCGCTCGCTGTTACCACGGGGACCTCAGGTGTTGCCAAATCAACCTGACTGAATCTGGAGGATTAAAATGTTGAGAAGAACATGCTAATGATTAGGCAGATGATGTCAGGTATTTCAGGTTCCGTTTGCCCAATGTGTCAGAGCCTTTTAAACGCCACGATCGTGACTGGCACATCGAAGATGTTGGCGTTACCTGTACGCTCTGGTTTTCAGACGGCCACCTACAAGTGAGTGCTTTTTTTAAGTAAATAACAAACATATGGTAAAATATTTTAGTATGACACATAATTGAAAGAAACTTGGTAAACGTACTATGCTCTTTATCAAACACGGACAGTCATGCCTGTTTGAGCTGCCTCAAACACACCTAAACACAAAATATAGAGTAGAAAAGCTTTAGCAAATCCTGAAGCTAACCGCAGTGTGTCAGATCTCACTTAACATGAATCATATATTAAACAAAAAGCCTCTGTGGCTTCTGTGACAGCACGAGTAGATACTCAAATATGAATGAGAAAACTTTCTAGTCCTTGAGAAACCATCCTAACAATGTCTGCTTCATATTGAAATCTCCACTTCAGAAAAACAAAGTACTTGTGTGGTGTGTCACATCTGTGTGTTTTACTAAAGCACTGCACGCTCTCTCTCACACGTACAGACACACATATGCTCTTTCAGTTCCAGCCAGATGTTCAAATTCACTGATGAGGACCAAGAAATGGGACAAACCCCCTAAATTTGAAACCATATTTGTTTCAACACATAGATGTTCTAATCACGCCAGCTGCTTGTTTTATGTTCTCAGTCCCCTTTATTGTTTAGCGATTTCATCCAAGCTCACAAATAGGAAAAGGAAGGACAGAGCAGAGTTATGTTGTATTCCTGAATCACACATGAAGAAAGAAACACTGGAAAAAGAACAAACTCTTTGTGAAAAAGAGACATTGTTTGTGTGATTTCTGAAGGAAAAAAGTAGGTAGGTAAATGAACTGTAGGAGTGAAAACTAATTATCACATTCAAAGTTTTACAAAACATCTACTCTGATTTCATTGATCCCACCTGATTGAACGTAGTCACTAAAAAGTTGAGGCTTGATGATTAAAAGTAAATTGTGTTTCTTTGAAATAAAATGACTAAAAGAAATTTCACCTGTAGTTTCAAGAGGGTCGGTGGGTTCATTTTATCATTAGTTTTGTCATTTAGGCCAAGGCAACTTCAGAAATCCTTTAGACAAACCCAGTTCCTGGCTCCAGGTGTGGTGCACTGTCCTTGACTGTGACTTTGTAGAGCACTGTGGGGATGGAGCGTCTTTTCATGTGCCAACCCAGAAGTTAGCACCACCCTGGTTCCCTTGACAAAAAGTCAGCAGTTTTATCTCTACGACAGAGTTCATGATACAGGTTTTATTCAGCAAGATAGTCCTCACACACAAACACTACGTTCATTTTGAAGCTCATTAATGTCATTGCAAGGGGTTAAAGGCTATTGTTAACCTACAAATGAACGACACTAAAGTTACAACAAAAGCTTTTACATTCTAGTTCAATTTAGTTCTTACAATGACTTGATCTGGCTAGTGATCACAAGTATGAACACAGTGAATCTGTAAAGTTGGACTAGTGAGTGGGGTGTAGTGTCATTAAGCCACTTGTTAGCGATTGTCTATTTTAAGCTTTAAAAATAGATGTTTTACTTGTGATTTTTTAAATTGCAAAATAGAGTTTAAATTACCACAGACCTTATTTCAGACATCTAACCAAAAACCCATAAACTAAACCAACAACAACAACAATTTAAAATGAAGAAAGTGAACGTTAAAATAAACAAATTTTCGAATGTTGGTGTGTGGGACCTTTAAGTTGGAGATTGGCCTTTTTTTGTTGGACTCATCAAAACAGGGAAAGCACATGTGGTATTTCTACCAATAATGATGACTGTGGCTGTCACTGTGAACAGTGGCACTGACTCAGTGTGAAAAATGTCGCACTATCCTGAAACTGAAGCAGCAAAATGTGGTTTATTTTTTAATTCATTTTACCATTTACAGCTGTGATTTCTTTTACTGTGACACTCAAAAGTATCTGGACATGCAGTCAGTCTGTAGGTCCATGCAATACATTTGGACTAACCTGACAATAATCAGTCTTCAGTCACTGTTTCACATGGTCAAATGATGTCCACATTAGCAGCTACCAAAGTTTTTCATATTATTATGCTCCAGCTGGTTAAAGTCTGCACAGAGTTTCCAACTTTTAAAGTTTGGTTTATTTGTACACAGTGTAAACACAATGACCAAAGTTTGACATTTCACACCAGCAAAACTAACAAGCCATGGTTAACTGTGAGTGACAAGAAAATCACGACTCCATCCAACACCACCTCAGAATTAATGAAGCAGTGAATAGTACACAATGTTAACCGGAGGCAGGTTTCACAGGAAGACAAACAAAAACAGCTTTTTTTATATTTAAACTTTTACAGAACTATCAGAGCTTGAAATCAAAGATCCTTTAGTCATGTAATTATTTTTTGTGTGGTTTATGTTAAGGTGATTGAATTTGAACTCAGTATTTGTCATGTATTTGAAGTGGTATAGTATGGCATTGGGAGAGTACGTTTATAGCCATAATTACAGTCATTCTTTAATCTTGGATTAAAATGACCCAGATAAACACAAAAGCCTCAGTCAGATTTGATCAGATTGCAATAACACATATACTAAGTCATGGATACAATATATAACCTGGAGCATATGGACAATTAAAAACTCTAACAGACCTTTAACTTTTCATGAAGTGTACGCTCTGTGAAAAAGTGACACTGCATTAAAAAGTTACATAGCAAAAGTTCTTTAATTGGCTGTGTTCTGTTGAAGTCATCTCTTTAATTAATTATTGCTTAGTCCCATTTCTCAAAGGCACAGGGTTTGTGATGTTCTTCAGCTACTCTCTCTCGTCTCCCTCAAAGATAAGACAGATAAGACTGAGTTACAGAAATTCTGAGAAAGTAAGTTCATCTGTTTCTGTGTGTGGGCCCAGCAGGTTGAGTTAGTGGAACAGGCATGTACTGAGTTGAGTGGGCTGGCTCCCATCCAAGGTTAGTGCACTGAACTAGTCTGACAGGTGAAGGATTGTAGGCTTGGCCACAGAAGAGATGTAATGGTGGTCTCTGTGGGCACGGGAGTGCCTGCTGCCAGGCAGGAAATGTGTGTGAGTGGAGTAGCTGAAGAAAAGTAAGCAGTAATGGGAGCTGCTGCTGTGGCATCATGAGATGAAGCCGCTTCACGGTCTGATACAGTGACGGCTGATAGACCTGAGTAAGGACAAGTTAACATATTAAGGTTCCTGTGTGTTTACAGGTTTCATGAGGTCACTTATTTTACCTCACAGCACCTGGATGTTAAACATTTGAGTGAATCCTCTGTGTACATATGGGGGGCACATATTTCATAGTCAGTCAATGTAAAGAGCTCTGGGGGGTGGAAAAGTCCACCAATTACAAACTGAGTAAAACAACAAAAACTACTGTTAAGCCCCCGGTCACCTGCACAGTATAGGTACAACTGAGGTGTATTCTCACATGAATGAGGCAAAGGATGCAAATGGCTTGTGCTAATTTAATTAATAGAGAGGTCGGAAAGGTCGGACTGAGGGTTCCAAGCATGAGGCCAAGTCAGACTTTGGACTAAATATTCAGACCTGCTTTGACAAATCAAATCCATGCATTCACACACTACATTGTAAAGGGAACACGGTATTTCTGCTACTTTTGTGCAACTTCTTAATCAGCAGAGCACTTTTATAATAGCACCTCGTGAAGTTGAATATTGCGATTAAAACATGTAAGAGAATCGCACAGCCTCTTTGATTTCCTACTATCCCAACTTACCTTTCATCTTAAGCCTTTTTTGCTGCTGCTGCCTCTCATGCATCTTAAATTCAAAGTGAACAGTGAAATGCCTGAACATCCTCACCTAAATTCCCCATCACTCTCTAAGCATGCGTCACCCCCCCAAGAGTTACATGTTTGACAGATAAGGACCTCGATATCCATCCACCACTAAAGTGCCTAAACGCATTTACTGAACTGTCTTGCTGCAGAGAGTCTGCGGCAATCAAAATCGAATGGAGGGGATTAGCGACGCTGCTCACAGCTTTGTGGGAAAGATATATTGGAAGCTGAGGACTTTTCTTAACTCCGGGTACAGGGACTTTATTTATCTTACGTAGGAACAAATATTAAATTCAGTCTTTCTGTTTTCTAATCCCACAATGGGTGGAAAAGGCACACGGGGGGACATTCCTAATTAGCACATTTCTGATTAATAAATACTACATTCCTAGCTTGAATTCACTTATGACTTAACCTTTACAGCATAACTAATCATCCCTACCATATCCTCCCACTCGTATTGTTTCCACGTCTACCAACAATACATTGATAATGTTGTGCAGTAGCACATTATGCAGCATATTGTCTCGTACCAGTGGATGTCTTGTATCATTTAAAGCTGTTACAATATGACTGATTTGTCTTTGTTTGCCTGATTCTTCCGTCTTCCTCTTGCCTGTTTTGGGCAGATAATAAGCACAGGAGAGAAGCTGAAGGAGGAACGTAATAGCTGCTAACAGAGCGCTTTAGCTTCGGCAGACTCCAGAGACAACTGCCTCGTCTACAGTCGTTTATTTAGGACAAAATTTCTCGTGTTACTTCTTTCTTCCACTTTGGTTTTTTAGAGGAGCTGCCCTGAATACTTATTTTAGAATCTGTGGAAAGTGGAAGTTATGCAGTAAATGGCAAAAGCATTTTAAACTTTTAAAATGTGTGTATATATAAACAGAGTGGTTTTAATATATCCTGACTGCAGAAGACCGGTGTTTTACCCAAAGGATTAGTTCTTGTAGCCATGAGACCTGTAGCAGTGTGGCTCTAGGGATACCAGTGTCTGCCTGTGTCTGGTCCAGATTGAAATAGCTCTGCAGCCTACTGGATAGATTGCCAAAACATGGGCATGCATCCATTGCCCCTTAAGATGACAAGATGAATTTAATAACTTTAATAACCACTACACGGAAAGTTCAGTTTATTATCAAGTGAAAAAAGTCCACTCTCCCCCCCCTAGTGTCACCTGCACTTTCATTATCTATCAAATCTTAGCATGTTAACATCCTAAACAAATGAGAAACACATCTGCGTAGGATCAGCATTTTAGCGCTATCATTGTGAGAGTGTTGACATGTTCCTACAGCAGGTATAGGCTCCTTGTCTAAACTAAATGGTATATTCACAACCTTTTTACTTACAATCTGCAAATATCCATCCATCCATCTTTTGCCAAAGCTTCCTCCTGCTCTTTCTGCAGGATCCCCAGGCACTCCCTTCCCAGCTGGGCTGGACTCTCTCCAGCATGTTCTGGGTTGGACCCCAGGGTTTTTTCCCAGTTGGCCATGTTTGGCACACTTTCTAAAGCAGGTACCCATGGGACATTTAAGCAAATGCCTAAAACATCTCTTATGGACACATTTTGTAATGTGTGTTTGCACTTGATGGCAAGTTACCTTATGCGTCCACTGGGAATATTCCACTAGCGCTGACTTCATTTACCCACTGTATTGACTGTTTGAGAGAACAAACTGTTACAAAGGCAGGCAGTGCCAAGAGATTTACATTGGCTTTCATGCTTAGAGAAGACAGCTACTAAAACAGGTTCAGCTTGGGAAAAGGTTTCCAATGGTTGTTCAGCAGTATTGCCATGTGTGGCCCACTGCTTCCTCCCCAGCATCTGTTAAACACTTCCAGCTAAAGCACGAGGTGGAGGCCATTTTGGAGCTTTCTTGGCCCATTGATCACCATTAGAAGCCAAAACGTGGAGAAAAGAAAAATAAAATCAATCGGGAGATGTTAATTTCCAGCTGGTACCACCAACAAATTGTCCAACACTGATGCTCTTTACACTGTACTTGATGGTGTTAAGAAAAGCGATGCTATCTTTGTGGAAGCTGGCTCAGTAATTACTTGGAGCCTTTGGAGTCTCAGCTCTGTATAGTTTTTTGGTAGTTACAGAATGTGTGTTGACAGTGTGTGTATGACATTTCTGTCATCCATTGAGAAATTACACAAGTAAGACAAATAGTGAGAGAAATCTACTTAAATGTCAAGCTCTTTTTAAACTTACAGCATCATTTGATGCATATTCTTGTCTTTCCTTCAACTATACCAATCCATCTCCTTTTTAGCTCTACATTTCTTCACTCAGTAGACACACACACAATTCAATTCTTGTACACGGTTTCACAGGTTTCCTGTCCCTGTAAAAGCCTCTGCCTTACCTAATCTCAGGTTTTAACAGTTTTCACTCTCCTTGTTGTCTTTCATCTGACTTTAATTAATAACCAAGGTCAGGGGGACGGCAGAGACGCGTCATTCTGGTGCATTTTCACTCTGCAAATCAAAAGATCACCTGTCATGCTGGGACAAAATAGGAGCTGAGTCGACTGTGTTCTGTATTCCAAATCCAAATTTTTTAGCAAATTATTCTGTGTCATCAGACTCATTGTGGCGATCTACTGCAAAGTGCTTCTGCATTTCATTCTTAAGAAATCATTTGTATTTCATTTTGACTTACAAATCAACAACGCATTTGAAAAATCCAAGGGCAGTGCAGATATTTTATTTGGAACTATTGCATCACAAGTGCTGGATAGGACAATTCCCTGAATGCAGCAGCAGGAAATTTTCATACATAAACATAAAGATGTGATTTAAAACATAGAATATCTTTGTTTGTAGCCCCACCCTAATTTCTGAGGCGTTTCTACGGGAACACTGTGCTCCTCTGTCACATGCGGCACTGACATCTACAGTACAGACATTACAAAAGCACAATCACCAGCATCAGCAGCAGTGAAGAGATCATTTATAACTGTAAGCATGCTCAATAACACGCCGTGCTGTGGAGAGCTGTAAAACCCAGACTCTTTGAAAGACGTGGTTATTATTCAAGGGAATGATGGCAGGAGTAGTAAACAAGTTCATGTGATAAATAATTTCCTAGAAAGGCCTATGGAGGCTAGGCAAAACAAATCAAGAGCTGATGATGGTGAGGTCAACGCCCCTCGATCTTTAATTCAAAAACTCATCACACTTTTCCAGAAATGCAGAGTTATTATAGCTATAGGACTGGTGTTGGGGGGTTATTGGAACATATGGACACATAAATCCTGTGCATGCAGGCCACACCAGGGAATGCCGGTGCGTGTCTTTTTATATGGCCTAAAGTGCTTTGATTTAGTGATGCTAAGGTCACAGGTAGAGGGCACTTACAACAGCGATTCACAGGTTTTACAGCCAACATATGTATCCCCATCTGGCTGGGCTGTGGCGAAAAAGCTGGAAATACTGAAGCTTCTCTTTCTCATTACTCGCATCCTTGACAGCAGTGTTATGCTTTCATGGTTTTTCATCTCAGTAACACATGTTCTCCCTCCTCATCTCTGATCGCTATGCAACCTTAAACTTTTATGATTTCCTTTTCTTTTTTTAAACTAGTGCACATTACTCACAGGTATAGTATGTATTGGAATAAATCCGTGGAAGCGGTGTTGTCAGTGTATAAGCAGGAGGGAAAATGTTTCATTCGGTAACATTTCATAGTTAACATTTACTACATTTACAGGGAATGTTTCATTGTTCATTCAGTGTAAGATGTGGTGAATATAGGCTCTGCAGTAACAGCATTTCATTGGCAATCTGTGTTAGTCACAAGTGTACGTTCAGCGTGTCATTCTACGCTGCGACTCTAAGGACACGCACATGACCTTTCATAGTTGTACAGTACAGCTACAGTGCTCCAACCTACTTAATGAGCAGATTTAACATAATGGAATCTTCATTTAATAGGACTGTAAAAACATGACCTGTAAATCTGCAAATGCAGCATGAGATTTAATGAAAAGATGATTATAATTACTTGATGTTGGATTAAATCTCACATGATTGGAATGTACAGTGTAGTAATTGCAGCTGATTGTTCTGTCCATAGGGGAATCCTTAAATTGCTGGACGATGTTTAGTGTTCTATCTAACAGGACAATAACAAGCAGTTCAGAGTCATTTTAAGGTGCATTATAAACATATTTAACTGAAAAATTTCACATTATGTTTACATAACGTGCTGCTTCCATGGCAGGTAAGCAGTGAAATGCTGCTGTGCATTTGTGAGTGAGACTGTATTTGAATCACAGAGCCACTGACAAACCTAATTTTGCTCTCCTTCCCATCTCCTCAGCCCAGCAAAAGATAAGCACGTAACCTAATCTATCCACTGCAGCAGGCACGAGAAAAGACCGCAAGAGGGTTCCTGCATCTTCCAACAGTTGACCTCCCATGACATAACTTCTTATTCTCTATTACAGTTTGTTGCACTTTGCTTATTGGAATACATAAAGGTTTTTGTTCTCCCCAAACTAACAGCATTTCGGGTGAAAATCTTCATCACTCATTTAAGTGCATGGAAACCAGTGGGTGGAAACTGTCACATCTAAAAGTAACATTTACCAAAAGTGTATTAATGAAGCAGGAACAATCCAGGAATGTTCCCAGTGGACTGTAAACCTACTGCAGCTAAACTGGCATATTACTGTATGTAACGATCCCACATCTGAGTTGCTGTCAGAAGCTTCCACGTAACATTGTAATCACTGCTTTCCACTTCCAGAATTACACCAGAGCCGCTGAGGCTCACTTCACACTTTGACTTGCGAGGAGGCTGCTAGAGCAACAGGTGTAACACCAACTGAAGAAAGGACATGCTATCACAGTCATATCTAGAGTGAGATCTCACCGGTACTCACGGTACCGACGAGTCAATCATAACAAGTCTTTATTTTTCAAGAGACTTCTTCCTGCTGCCCTGCTTTAATACACAAGTCAACATACTACCGCCAAGTATACATTAACAAAATCAGCCAAAGCGAATTGGCCGTTATAAATGGTGGGCCCATTATGAAGATATAAAACCGATTATCTTGCCAACTTGATATAAGAGTTGTAAGCCATTTTAAAAGTTATCCATAAATGATAAGCAGTCAGTCATACATAATTACTGGACCGCATCCAACACTAGAGCAAAAATGACCAAAGCTCCTAGATTTTATACCCACTGCACTGCCGTTTTTCCTTGATTGATGGGTTTAAGTGTCCAATTTTCCTAAGAACAGCATAATACATCTTTTCATGCTAGTATATGACCCTTATTAATGTGACATGAATAAATGTTACTGCCATTGGAACAGTCAGGGCAGGAAAATGATCTAAAGTTTATGTTTGTAAAATTTAACATTTTTATGTCTGTGCTTGCCTCCGCAATAAACAGTAGTTTTGATAGGGATTCATAGAAGACCAAATTTCATTTCAAGAACTCCTGGACGTGTTTAAAACATGAGTAATTGAGTAATGAGTCAACCATTTTAAAAGCATTTGAAACATGCTGAGGTCTACAGTAAGTGGTATTTTGTACTTGGAGAATAATTTTTATGTTAATATAGACTAAGGTTGTTTGATGGTCATAACAGAATGCATAAATGCATAGTGTCCAAGTTCTCCAGTGCCAAATGTTTAGCATCATGTAAGACTCTGATGCCACCTGACTGCTTGGACCTACTTTTTTCCCGACTGCACAGCGTTGAGCTGATTTCTTCTGAAAGTACTACAAGCTGAGCTTTGCTAGCTATTTGTGCAGAGATCCTGTCTTCTGTCTGCTAACATATTGCCACATGGTGAAATCTGAAATGATCCTAAAGCTCACAAGGCCTCTTCCTCAGTTTGCATGCATTTTGTTCCACACTGTGTTCCATGTCTCATCCTGTTATCTACTGTTATCACAACCTGCAACTGAGCTGCGGTAATCCTTTGGATTATGAGCCACAAACCAAATATTTGGGCATAGTTAAAAGAAAGAACAACTAGATTAAATATTTGATAGTCTGACACATGTTAAAATATCCAGTTAAAGTCAGTCTGTGAATAATAATGAAAGGCACAGTTACTGTATCTACACACTGTGAAGCAACTTGAGGAAGAGCTGAGGATGGATGTTGCTGGTGGCAAAGAATAAGCGATGTACAAAAATGATGTTTCATAGAAAATGCTGCATAGAAAGTCAGAGCCATTTCCTTGAAAATGTGAAATAAAAAAAAGGGTTGAGGTATGTTAAAACAACTACATTATATATTCTAATAATTTAACAAAAACAAAGAATTCCAGGACTGAGTTCCGTGTTCAGACTCCTCCTGGGAAATCCACTCCTGTTTCATCTTGATTCATGGCTGCTGGGGTTGTCCACAAATTGGTTACTGTGGAAATCATTTGCCTGATGCTCAAATATGTCAATAAGAAATCGACTGAGCCTCAAAAGTGATTAGCGAACGGATCAATAAACCTTTTAAAGAATTCGGATGGGGGAAGGACGGTGACTTTACATGACACCACTGCCAATAGTAAGAGGATGTCATATACCAACAAAACTGCAATTATCTGCATAGTACATAAATATTTATGTTGAATTCCCCTTTAAGCAACTACTACACTACACTACTACTACACAAATACAATATTGGCAAGAACTTTAAATAATTAGAAAAGAGATTAATAAAAATTCAAAAGAACTAAGACCACGTGGAGAAGGGTTAAGAAATTAAACAGATTTCATGTTTGTGGCCATCATTTCCCCAATTCTACACACTGTAGACAGTCGACTGGGCAAACAGCAGCACTCACACACTATTTCACTTTTACCCTTTTTACATAAACCACTTATTGGGAAGGGAAAACCAAGGTGAAAGTTGAATTGATTACCCTGACCATCCATTTTAGGCATCCATTAGATGTCCGTGTTTCCACTTTGACCTCTGTAACTACACTGATCAAGACGAATCCTCCAGCCCCTCGGGGCTGCTGTGATGTTCTGTGTCTGACTAATTTGTGTCGACTGTAACCTTCATCGGTTTAGCTGGTGAGTAACGGGGTTCAGTGTTTGCATTGTTGTGGGTAGAATAAAACAGGAGGTCTCAGTAACGGCTAGTGAATCTCTGACCTCGTTTTCTTTTTCCACAAAGAAACTATTTGCCTGCTCATTCAATCAGCAAAGTGCTTCACCCATGAATACATTACCCTTGTCTGGACGTGTGACAACAGGTCAACAGTAGCGAAACAGTATGCTATCTGTTGACCAGGTCACATCTCAAAGCGATGCCCCTCTCTGCTACGCTGTGAATAATTCATGTGAAATGGGGTGAGAAAGCGACTAAAGTCTGGCCAACTCGAGAGCCAATCCCTTGGCGACGTGTACATATAGCACTCTCTTCCTTATAGCTATTGATTATGTGACACATTAGCCAGAAACTTGGCAACAGATTAGAAACAAAACATACATCCGAACGGCCTGACTGTCCACCATTGTTAGGGGCTGACACTGGGAGGAGAAGGTGGGGAGACTGGGAATTGAGCGAGCCCGGCAAACGAAGGACCTTTGCAGGATGGAAATAAACACAGCGTCCTCATACATATGTAATACACAGATTCAGGGGAATAATTGCTTAATCATGGCCTGGCTTTCAATGCATGGGAAATAAGGAAATATGGTGATGTGCAGAATGACAAACGCTTATGTAGAGGATTTGTCTGTTACACCTTAATCCATTAGGAAAGTCTCCTGCCTCAACTGTAGTAAAGCCGATTTAGAGCCTGCTGATAGCATCAGCGGCCATCAGAGAGGTGGCAGCTCTCAGAGAGAAACTGCTTTGCTGATATTCTGATAATCTGAGAGCATGGGCGTGCTGACGTTAAACACACACACACACACACACACACACAGTGTACAATTGCCTTGATCATAATATTTGGTTTGAGGTTGGATTTCTTAAGAAGGCTACAGATAAGTGTCTTCCCTGTTTCCCTCAGTACACGTTAAAGTGGATAAAATGTGTGTTAAGTAAAGGCTGCGGTGGGAGAACTTTGCATATGTGCACCGCATCGTGTCTCAAGTAATTGCAGAAAGATTAACATTTGTGAAAACCCTTGTCACGTGCTCTATTAGGTCCATGCATAATGAGTCTCACAGACTGCTCGGGCCCTGCTGGAAAACAGGCGATAACAATTTTCTGTCTACGAATAAATCAAGACCTGATATATTTCCATTATCCACCTGGCGCTTTTATGACGTCTCATGATTTTACATATTTTTAATCCTTACTATCTTGTGTACTAATGCCAATAATTATATCTTCCTTCTGCTTTTACTTAATAATTAAACAGAATAATTAAACCAAAGTCAGGCTTCCGAGTATTATCTCAATTGTCTATAAATACTATACTAATATTGCATAGCAGAGCATAGCAGAGTGTAGCAGAGCAGAGAGAGGAGTAGTGGGCAGAGAAGATTGGATTGACTTGGGGTCTCTTGCTGGTGCTAGCTAGCCTTAAGTGGCTTATTTAGTTCTAAAGGAGGCTTCATACCATTTAGTAAGATGAAAATTTGCTCTTGGCCATCACTGTCAACCTTTGTAAGTAAAGGATTTTTAAAACAATTCCAAACACACTTTGCTTTTAAAAAGTACGGAAAGCCATGAGGCCCAATGACAAAGCAAACTAGGCTACCGTATTTTCCGGACCATAAGCCGCTACTTTTTTCCGACGTTTTGAACCATGCGGCTTTTACAGAGATGCGGCTTTTCTATGAATTTTTCTGCAGATGGACGTCAGTGCAAACAAAAAAGCGCCAGTTTTTATTCTTAGCGCATGCAACCCAAGACGCACAACAGCAAACATCAGCACTTTTACTGCCGTGTTACAGGCACCATTCAGGTTCAGGTGTATGAATAAAGACTTATGGTACAAAATCTTTTGTTGAGCGCAGCAACTCCTGTGTAATTCGTGAAGAATAAGAGACGTCTTCTCCTTTGGCTATGGAACAAGCCGTTTATTTATAACAAGGACGTTTTTGTCGGCTCTGTACATTCGACATGTGTTATACCAGCCACACATACACGTAAACGCACTCTTTACCGTAATGCCGGTAAAACAGCGCACAGAACATCCTCATGCCTACTGTGAACAATGAGTAGGAGCGCATACAACAGATATTATTTCTCAGCCTGGATATTGGCGGCTTATAGTCCGATGCGGTTTATATGTGACAAAATATATATTTCTTTTAAATTTTAGCGGGTGCGGCCTAAATTTAGGTGCGCTCTATAGTCCAGAATTTACGGTAATCCCGGCCACACTGATTTCCGTTCTGGCAGTCTTTCTTCCAGATTCATTGAGCCTCTCCTAGCATGCAAAATCTTAAAGTGATTTACACTCCACTGCGTCTTCGTGCCGTAACATCCAATCTTATCAACAATGCTAACATGGCAACCCGAGCAATCTCTTGGTTTGAAGGTACACGGGGAATGATTAGAATGACTTGTAGACATGCTGCTGCTTCTTTTTTGCTGACTCTAACACACGGACTGAAAAATGTGCACAAGCAGGAGTTAAAATGCTGCGAATGGAAAATTATAGTTGTGGTGTGTGCTGCACAATGCAAATTAATTCACCAGTCAGTGAAATTTGACCAGTGCAGAGGAGAGCAGTTGTTGGGTTACAATGATTCATGTTTGCTTTATATGGTCAAGATTAGGACAAGGTGGCATAGATTCTTACTTTATCTCTGCCCAAGTCCTGGAGGGCAAGAACAGAAAGTTTAGGAGAAAGAAAAGTACATTTTCTTTCCTTTATCATTCAACGCTAAAAGTTTTCCTCAGCACCTTACCATTTTTTTCGTGGAACCCATAATAGAGGTCTGGTTATTTCATTTGACAAACTGAATGCTGAGACCATCTCACTGTATAATAACAAAAAATATGTTTTGCTTTTTCTATCCCTTCAATATAGATGAACTTTAGCTTCCTATGGTGCCGGTTAGATTACAGTGTCAGCCGCGGCAGTAAGGCTGATTAATATAGGTATTATACCAAACACACCACAGTAACAGCAGAAACAGAATTGAGGGAATAAAATAACTTGAAAGGACTGAAGGTTGTGAAGCTGATGTGGGAGAGGAACTGGGATGTGGTGAGATTCTTCATGTTGCTTTACCTGGCTTGAGGGAGGAAGTTGAGGAGCAGGAAGAAGATCAGCAAGCCCAAGTCCAATGATTTTGGCTTCCAAAGTGCGGCAGCCATATCGGTTTAAACAGAAGACCCCTGTAAAACAGCGAGAAGGAGATGTTTTACGTTGAAGACTCAGACGTACCATGACACAGTGATCCTAAAATATTTATAGCAGTTAAAGAACAGATGAAATTAGGTTAACATGACTGTGAGAGCTAATGATTAAAATAATCTGTGGAAAAAAGTAACGTTAAAGCGGGATAAGAGAATGTACCGTAATTTAGTTGAAATGTATTATTCACTACAGAGACAGACTTGTCAGACTTTCTGAGCTTGACAGATTTATTGAACAAGTCAAATGGTGCGATCCACAATGTTTCTCTACCATGAGCCACACAAAGGTGTATTTCACTTCATGCAAAGGACAATATAATATATGCGACAATATGAAGGTTTTATTTTTCATGTCACATCAATTTATGAATGAGTATGAAATGATACTATAAGAAATGATGGGACCCTCTAGATGTGTGTCAATGCTGTCAACCACTCCACGTCTGTGCTGCCATCTTTATTAAAACCAGTAGAATTAAAAGTGTATTTTCACGTCTCTAGAAATATATTGATTGTATCAGTTGGTTACTGAAGTGTAATCTGCACAGGCTTTATTCAGTCCACAGGTGTTCGGAACACTTCAACAGTTAACCAAACCATTTAAAACCTCATTTACATGTATCACTTTGCACTTTGCACATAAAATGAGAGTTTATGGCCAGCACAGCACTAAACGCAGCTGTCTCCTCTGCAGCACTGACCTTAAACTCATTTTCAGACAGTAATTAGCTTGGATGATAATACAGTAGTTCTGTCTCCAGCTGCTGATCCAAAACAGCAGCTGGAGCTAACATGCCTGGTCATGCAAAAAAAATAAAAAATTACACTCAAATTTACACTCTATTGTGCAAATTTTATCTTCTGTTAAAGCATGACTTAGGCCATTTTTTCAATTAATCGTGCTGTCCATGTGGCTGACATAATTTTAACAAATATGCATTTCATTGCACCGTGGCCAGTCAACTGCACACGTGGAAGATCTCCGGTGAAATAAGTGAAATTCACCTCAGTTCGGACAACATTTGGCTTGATCACAAGTTTTACAATCAAGACATTTATGGGCTCAAAAGGTCACATAGATTGTATACGTGCAGCATAGATTTGTATTTGTAGAGAGGATCTTCACCCTGTGCAACTGGCTGACTTGTTTTAATAATTTTTGGACAACCCAGGTCTATTGCACAATCAAGGTAATTCACACTGCAGGCTGAAAAGAAACCAAACTTAAGAGAGAAGATTCATTATTGGTATTAGAATCTATAGAGTGATTGTGGATGATATGATTATTTCTGAGGATAAACAAGGCTGTATAAACATTCACTCACAGATTTGAATATACCAATAATATATAACCTTTTCATGTCGACGTCTATAATCACATGTTAGACAAACTATAAACATTTAATATTAAACAACCTGCTTAAATGCCCATGAACCAACTTAATCTGAGTATTCACACTGTTACATTCATTCATACATTCATTGCTCTTATCCACAGGATGCTTAGTAATCATCAAAGATATTGTAGTTTGCACAATCTAAGATTTTGAGCAGTACAACCAAACACTGCCGGATTAATTCTTGTTAAAGCTGTGGAATAAACACATTATACAGGAGTACACGGTTTCTCTTCGACTTATATCTGCACTCTCTAGATGTTGCATAGCAACTGCATTTCTAAAACTGTAATTATTGGTAATTAGTACAAGGAGGTTGCTGTCTGGCAATTTACAGAAAGATTAAATGACCTCTCATTAAAAATACATGGGCTCAGAAATTGGTGTGCCTGCGTTTGAATACAGCCTAAAAATATCAGGAAGATGAGGGAAGAGAAGGCGATGTCTGCAAATAACTGAGGTGCAGCAGTTTTATGGTCATTCGAGCACACGCACGTGGCAGCTGTGTCATACTTAAGAGGCTTTCATCATGCTTTTCTGAGATTCAGCCCACCTTTATTGTCACCGTACACAGAGAAGATCAAACGGCTTCTTTGGAGAAATCAGTGTTCTGTGTTACTGTAGAGCATTGATCGCTACAGGAGGAGTAAACAAACGACTGCATGTAAAGACACACTCCAGGTTAGAAGCTCACTAATAATGCTCAACCTTCTTCTGCACCACATTTGTGATGAAGAGAAACTACCGGAATACTGATTGTAGCTGAGAGCCATGTCAAGAGCTGCATTTAAAAAAAAAAAAGAAGTCCTTGTACTGGCAGTGAGGCTCATGCGCCAAAGAATTCCAAGCCAGTTCTTTTTCCGAACGTCTTACATGTGTGATGAAGTAAGTCTGCAGATCGTCAGCAGGTTTGACATTTTGAGGTAAGGAAACTTAGGAGTTATGGAACTCAACAAATAAACCGATGCTCTGACACCACTGTCTGTGGCACCTTCTCTGCCTGCTCTGTAAACCTGCAACAAACATTTGTCATGAAGGAAAAAGCATTAATTACCTTCACAATCTCAAGTCAGGCTGTTGATGGCTCCATAAAAATCCAGTGAACAAAGGTGAACCAAGCTCCGAAAGTCTTAATGGTGAGATTCTTTTGACAATAACGTTATGTCAAGACGAAAGTTTCTTTTTCTTGGTGCTTCTACAAATATGGCCACTAAGCAATGAGTGTAAAATGCTCGTTAAATGCTACATTACCTATAGATACTGTTCAGTTTTACAGGAAATATAATTCTGCAGTAATTTATTTAAGTACTACACTGTAGCATTTTTAATTATGAATGAAGCATTTTCAGTAAATCGTCACTTACAGGTGATTGGACATGAATCAATATGGATTGTCAATTTGGTTGTAAATCCAGAGCCATAACTAGTTATTGATGTAACGATGTTCACACTCATCGTTATTAACCTCTGTCTAAGTCCTCATTTTCACAAATAAAGCGTCCATCCATCCATCCATCCATGATCTATGCCATCGCTCCTTTAACTGAGAAATATTACAGCAGGTTGATTCAGTTGCAGGAATAATAGTGGTCCCAGTTAAAAAAACGGGTGTCAGTTCCCACCCAATTGTTGTCCAGCCATCAGGTAAAATGGAAATCCCAACTAGAACACGCAATTACGAGAAAGCCAATTACTCTTCTAGTTTTGAAATTAAGTGTAAAATTAAACAGAGCTGATAAATAATCTGGGCTCTCATTTGACTTTGAACAGACGTCAAGCTCAAGGGCAGGCCAAGTCCCAGACTATGTCAAATAAACCGCTCTTGTGTTGCTTGATTAATCCTGGTAAACTATGCATTGCATTTTTTAAAATTTGCTCCCAACATATCAGGCATCTATGTTTCAACCTCTCTCTTCTTTTCTCTCTGTACAATTTCCACAATAGGTTTTTGTTAATAATAATTCTGGATCATTATCCATTAAAGACTTTATGTCCCTTATAAGGATGCCCTCTGGAGTAAGAGGTATCATTTCCTTGTCTCATAATGTCTGTCTGAAAATTGCATTGCTAATTTCCTGACATATATTGCCACCTATTCAAGTCACTTCCACTCACAGGAGGATCATCATTGCATCGCTGTCATTTTTAAGGCGCTAAGTGCCCAGGATGAATAAATCTTTTGTAAATCAATGGCTTGAGGGTTAACAGCGTGGTCACTGTAGTCGATACCAGTCCGTCTGTAGTAGTTGAACGTGAGGACGAGTTCTCACGAAGGAGAAGAAGTGCAGACTCTGGTAGACTCTGATAATATGCTCAGAAAAAACTAAAGAAACAAAGTGAAGATTTACTTATTCTCATTACGCAGTCAGTAAACTCCATCATCTGCCACATTTCCTATAGGATCTCGATTCTGTTGATTCAGTTCATGATTCGTCAACCCAATCACCAATTACAGTGAAAAATCATTCAGAGCGCTCACCAGACAGCACTCTCAAGTGTCGACAAATCCTTCCCATAAAAATAGAATGAACGGGCATTAAAACACTGGCTGCTGTCCACTGTCCACACTTCGGCACCTGATTTACCAATACCTGTCATCCTGTAGAAATGAGGGACTCGACAGTCCCCGGTTCATAGACCGTGCTCGAAAAAGAGAATATGAAGGGAAGGAAAAAAAGACTTGGTGCTTTTGTTGGCAAATTAAAAATAACTTGCCCGAGGTGACACTCTTTATTTCCTCTTCCTTTAACATTTGTTTTCAAGTCTGCTGTCAGTGTACTCGTTTGTGGAAAAAAGGCACATACAGTGAGTAATGTAATGACTTTAGACAGAATTAAAAGACTGTAAATGCCTTTGATGCAAATGAGCTGAATCTGACTGGAGGACTGTGCTGAGTGATCTTTTCAACAACATGCAAGACAAGTGCTAATATAACACGTCGCAGGCTCTTACTTAAAATATGTAAGTGTATAAGTGCATGTCACTGGGAGGCTGTTTTGTTGTTCTTTAATGGTTTTCTGACCGGGTCCCGACTAAAATTCAAACTGTTACTGCAGAGTTAAAAACACAGAAGCCGTAGACACTGTTAACTGCAGTAATTGTTAAATTTAGGACACAGCTCCATAGTCGTGTAATCCAAGTGGCTGTTATCTAAAAATAGCCCCAAATCCTGTCATTTAGTGTGACGTGACGGTCATGCACTGAGCATCTACCAGTGATCTTTGTGGTGCATTATTCAACCACATGAATAAAAAAGACTTTAAAAGGTTCAATGATGTCCAAATGTTACCAGGAAACACTTTGTTATGTTGAATATAACAGGAGGTCCATCATTTCTGCGCTAACAAGAGGAGATAAAACAAACTGCTGATGTCAAATGTGAGCACAAAGAGAAGCTCTGATATTCCTTATAGGCAAGCTTAAGCTTTGAATTTAGTGAAAAACATACATAAAAAAAAGCTCCTCAAGGGGAAAATCTGTTCTAATCTGTTGCAGTACATCGGTAATTCACAAGCGAGATTGAAAGTAATGGATACACAGACGACCTGAGTAACAGATCAAACATTCAAATGCTTCTCCATCCATCTGGAAGCAGTCATTGAGCAGTCATTAAGATGTGGCACACAAGCTGACCCTTGAAGGGGGGGGGGTATCCTAGATGAGCCACAATAATTCAGACATTTCCAGTAGTTTGTGTTTCCTAATGCAAATAACAGCATGGGAGATCTTAAAACTGCAAGGGACTATGGGTGGTGGCTACCCGTCCAAGCCGGCTCACCATCTGACGGTCTGAGCATCATAATGGGCAGGTTAAGTTGAAATAATAATAATTAATAGTTTCTTAACCCTATATAATGTCATATATAATGTTGATAGAACATAGAACTAAGATGGAGAACAGAATGTACTTCATGTATAGACTCACTTGTCTTTTATCTAAGTAAAAATACATTAAACTAGTATAAAAAACTGAAATAAAAGATAAAGGTCAATCTAATAGATAAACAGCTGTTAGCTAAAAGGAATGCACAGACAGCTGAAATACATTATTGAATAATACCTGAAATAGTCAGATAAAATGCGTAATGGGATAAAATGTGAAATAGCTAAAGTTCAGTTTAAATGTGTTAATGCTTTAAATTAAATTAGTAGGTACGATGCTTAAAACATCCAGTGTCTGTCCCATTAGTATTGACCACCTAAACACTGACATTTTAATTAAATGAAAACATTAGTAGTAGTAATATCTACTTTGATATAAATAACAGTGTTAAGTAACATTCAGTTAATAAAGCCAGTAAAGGTGTATTTGAGTTCATGTGGCAGATGCCCTGCACAAACAGCACAGGTGGACCTACTGAATGAGGGCGATCTCTCAGTTTTGAGCCTGTGTGTGTCCTATGATCATCAGGCTGTATCACGACCATACGATCAATGTATTCAGCTGCTGTGCAAAACCCATTTCCACAGGGGTCGATCAAGATTATATTACGGCCGTGACAGTTTGTCAAAATTTAGGTTTCCTCCACACAGACGTGTAATGAGAGCACTGTGGATCCTTTATGAACTCAGCACCACATGACAATAAGCCGCTGCTGCCGTTTTTGGAGCAGAAAAAAAAAAAGATCCGTTTTATGCTGTCGCTTTCATCATGCTGTGCCAAGCCTTGGCTGACTAATGCTCAGGGTAAATATGCTGTTCACAGGTGCTGAAATAAACTATAAAAGTGCTAAATAAAAGAGCTCAAGTTGCCCTAATGGTCGAGTTTAATCAAGGATAGGTACGTGTAATCTCCTCTGAATTTAAGGTGAAATGACTTGATAAATGTCTTTATTAGTGCTAACCTTGGCAGTCTAAGTGATAAGGTCTCCAACTTACTGAATTCGCCAAGAACTATTCTTAATCTTACTCTCCTTTGTCTGCTTGTTCTCATGGGTGGAAAATTGTACATTATGGCAAAAAAAATGCACTGGGGTTGGTTATTAGCATAAAGAAATAAATTAAAAAATCTACCAGATGGAGTTATTTTTATAGTGACAGATTTGGACTTCTCATGCTGCATGCGTAAATTTACATGACAGTAGAGAGGGAATAAGGGAAATCTGGTTTCCAAAACGAGGCCAAAGTGGTTAAAAGCAAAACACTGTCACAGCCCTTAAACATTTGTATTTTGATGCTCAGAAGGAGCTAAACTTTTTCCAAAATAAAACTTAAACTGCAAGCACGAGAATGTGGTCTAATGTAGATGCGGTGACAATAAACTGTGCGCGTCATTGAATACCACTTGATAGTTGACAAGGCAAACCTTTCAGCGGCTTAAGCTCTCGTCAAGGCTTTGCCAGAGCAGAGGAGAACGTTATAAAACAATAACAGAAACAGCACAGAAGTGCAAATTCCTGTAGGCTCACGCAGGTACTGTAAACCCATCAACATGTCACCCCAGCTTCCATAAAACGGTGACGGCTTGCTGCAGAGGGAATGACCTCATCTGCCACCATATGATCTATTTAAACCCTATTTTACCTTCTCTTTTCACGTGTAAAAGCGAGGGAGCAGAATCCTGTCGCTGCTGGATTGATTTAACGGTCCCCTCTCTGTCTGCATAAAGCAGATTTGGCAAACACCTCGATTCAGTGTTTCTATAAGCCATCAGCCGTTCTCACCTGTCAACCTGCAAATGGGTAAGGTCTGTGATGCTTTGCCAGTTGAGCACGATTGCACACGCGGTGTCCAGCTGAGTAATTCCCTGAATGTACAATATTTAATATCCATTTATCAAATCTGCAAAGTTTACAATACTGAGATGACTGGAGTGTGATGTAAGACAAGAAAGAAAGCTCATATTATACAGAGAGCAAACCATTATTCACAGAGTATTTTACTGTAATAACTGACAGGTCGTAGCCTTAGTTGCCAATTGGAAGACTGAGCGACTGCCTATGATAAATGTCCATACTAAAATCATACATGACTTTAAATGAAGTGTAATGGGGCCATTGTCCCAGTAATAATGTGCATCGTGCTGCTGGGAGGTAGAGATTTAATCAGATAGATAGAATAATCATGTAAATCAGCGTGACTTTAACAATTAGAGACACAGAACACTAAACTACTGCGTGTCTGCAGACACTAGCATTATGGTTTCAAAAAAAAAACTGGAAAGCAGCTGCTTAACCAAAGACAATGTGCCTTCCTCATAGGTGGAATCTGTCAGAGTTTATCAGGGATTCCTGGTGAAGAGCAATACCTTCCCTGGCACTCACCACCTGTGCACATGTATTACCTGAGGCCATGCTGCTACAACTCAACACCTTAACAATGCAGACTGCCAACCCACACAGCAAATACTTAACAATCTGTTACTTCTCTTCATTACCACTGTAAGTTCACACATCTCAGAAAGCAACACCGTTTTAAACAAAAGCAAAGTAAACAGGCCACATACTAGCAATAAGTCCGAGAAATCAGTGCCTGTTTTATACTGGACATGTATTTGAGGGAGAAATGCCATACATGTGAGAGAATGAGAGAAAAATCATGATTAGAGGAAACTGCTACGTCAAGCTCAAGCAATTCTCTGCTAATGCAGCTTCACCATCATCATTAAATAGAATGAACAATAACATCGTTATCCGTGGTTCCAAGGCTAAGATACTCTGTACGCTTTAGGGCTGAGAGCACGAGTACGAAGTCTCTGTTTGTTCAAGACGAGGAGGAGGAGAAAAAAATCATTTATATAATAGAATCTCAGTACAATCCATGTTAAGTGCCCAGTGGAACACAGAGAAAAGGCAGCATTCATGTGCTGGGCTTTAAACACCAAAGAATTGCTGCTTCATTCACTATCCTTGGAAAAATTTAACTATCAAGCGTTTAAATATTTGACTCATGGATTTGTCTGCATTTAATTTCAACTTGGGTCTTGTACTCTCATTTTCTGTGGATATTAGAAAATCTATTCTTATGCAAATATTGTATTTACATTTTTCTCTCAGATCGTTTGGTACAGTTAGGCCAATAAATAATAACAGGGACCAGATACAAGCTCTTGACTGCTTTTGTTCGGAAAAGGCAAGTCTCTTGCGCTCCGTCACTACAAATGAATTCTACTCAAGAAAACAGATGTAAAACAGAACATTTGTGTAAGGCTTAACCAGACGAGATTCATTCAAAGCTGATAGCATTACATGGCCAGCAGAGCGAGGCCCCACATGGAGGCAAAATTAATATCTCTGCTCACACTGCGACAAGTTCTGCATCTCCTCAATGGATTATGATTACGATGGAACAAAGTCCTTGCCCATTAGGAGGTGCAACCGAGCTGGCTAACAGCGAGACAAAGTGAGCACGAGAAAGAAGCAAGTCGGAATTGAGATGTACTGCACAACTGGAACCTGTAACTGTACATGCTGCATCGGACGTTACGTTTCCAGGAATATAGGGGGAAAAAAGTTGTATTAGCTTTGCACAAACTGCAGCAAGCCCTTGTTACCTGTGACTGCACGAGGTCGCACGTCTGCAGCTGTTTGTATAAGAGCATTCTTGGCAAAATATGAATCAGAAAAATAAGTGGGATTCCTGTCTTAGATCGATGTAAGAACGAGGATGTTTGATAAAACTTAAATGACCGTGACTGAGTTATGCACAAGCTCCAGCATAATAACTACCAAACACACAGAGGCTTTAAAATGCTTCTTCTCTCCAGTTGTCTTCATGATTACATCTCTTTAGTCAATTTCATATAGTGATTGTGACACAACTGTGCGCAGGCAGAGATGGCACGGTAACCTACTGCTGTGAGACACGGAAATGCACGTGGCATGGAAACATTCAATACTTGGCCAGAAAGTAGGAACTGAGATGCACGTAAAGAGGGTAGAACAGGAATGTGAGAAATCTTCGCACTCTGGGAAGTGGCCAGTAAAATGGACAATTATACCATGTGGAACCAAGCCACACTGGACCCAGCATTTGTCAATGTCAGGCTGTTAGAAACCCGAGAAATTACATCTGAAGTGATGATACACCCCACTAATTGGCACTGAGGGTGCCTGCATTATTCATGGGTAAAAGCATCTTCCACTTGTTTGCATGGCAGTAATTGTTTTATGATTTCCCTGCTGATTGTGCACTTGATTTATTTTCCAAGCAATCTGACCGGTGTCATATTGTTGGAACAGTTTTGTTTCCAAGGTGGGCAGCTTTAGGCCAGGAGGTTCTGCTGGCCCTATAAGCCGTTTGTTCAGTTGGACTTTGAGTCTAAGGGAGTTACAGCAGGAGCTCGAGTCGCTCATCACAAAATCAGTAAAAAGCAAAAAACAAACAACAATTTGCTTTAAATAGGCCTAAAGAAGTGTGACTGACCTGAAGTCTAATTACAATCAAAACGCCTTTATTTCACGGCTATTTTAACACTCAGCACCTGGAGCAACAAGCCTTCTGATCAGGAAATGTTGGTGGAAGTTTCACCAGAGGGAATTTCACTATGAAAGAGACACATAAATTAAAATCTATCTTTAGATCCCAAAATAAAAATAGAAGAGGCTAATAAGTCTCTCAATGATCATAATAAATGTCCTTAGACTAATTATCTGTGAAGTCATTTATCAAGAGAAAATACACCCCCCCGACTGACTCCGAACAAACTGTTGTCCACTATGTGAGACACTGCTCCATCAAATTTGTCTTCCACCGGGATGCTGGATTCAAGCCAGGACGTAATAAATTATGAACAAGGATTCACTTTGTAAAGATGGGTTACATTCTGCTTCATTTTTTATATTGAGTGTCCAATGAAGTATATTGCTAAAAGGACACTTAAAGACAAGCCCAGAAGCAACAGCAGCACAGCTGTTTAAACCTTAAACGTCTAGTGTCGTGAATAAACCAAGCGTTAGGCGTGACGCAAGATACTGTTTCCAGATGTTTCACCAAACTCCTCTGAATTCCTCGTCTTTTTCTAATGAACCATTTATCTAATGTATTGTTTGTTAATTTCTTTGTGGTCAGTATCTGGGCTCCAGGCGTTATGTTGTCCCACACAGGAAAAATGAAATACCATCAGCACAATTAGATTTTTGGTCCATTAACCTAGTCCACCCTGAAGTTGCAGTTTTCTAGGTCGTGAACTGTGTCGGGGAAATGTCACAGCATAAATATTTCAATCCAGCAGTCTACTCACAAGACTGGCAGATAATTCTCTGAAGACATAAGAGAAACAGGGAGAGAAACAAGACGAGGGCACAGGACAAACATCTGTCTAACCTTACTCTTGTCCTTTGAGTGTTGTGGTTTCACTCTGATTAAAGACACACCAGTGTAAGAACAGGAGACGGGCTGTTCATTCTCCAGTGGGACTGACATGTCACTGCCATCCATCACTCTCATGCTAACAAAGAGCACATTTATTCCCCGTCCTTTTGTGGCTGTGGAGACAGCGCGGCCTTTGGGGCGGCAATATTTGTGTGTCCATTACTTGATCCAGACTGCAATATCCAATTAACATTTGCCATGGATTTATTTTTTATTAGAGCATCCATAACATGATTTCAGCAATTTCCAAACTCTCCTTTTTACTCTGCTGCCAACAGAATGTCAGCGTTCCCTAATCCAGTGTAGTATCTCAACACGTATTTAATGGCCTGACAACATAGTTTGTATGGAAATGCAGCGTTCCTAAACAATAAATCTAACTGACAATCATCTAACATTACCTACAGTTCCATTTTGGAGTTTGAGCCTCTTCGGTGATCAGGTGGATTGCCGTGCATTTTAGTGCAGCCGTGCATTCCCTCTCAAGATGAGCTGCCATCACTTTGCTCGTCCCTTGATGTTTCCTTTTATTTTAAGCAAGGCTGGAAAGTCTGATCCTGTTGATGCCAAATGGAAACTACAGTGGTGGTGAAGCATTTTGTCCGGTCAACAAAGTAAGACCACCCTTGTTCAGGTCTATCACCTGCTGATGCATTCCTCAGGATAAAGTTGATTAAAAGCTGGTATTTCAGTGTAAATTAAGAAAATCATTTAGAACACAAAAACACACCAGATTACCTATTGCATCCCGCTTGTTTTTCTCTAAGAATCAAGACGATCTCGATACAGGGTCACTGAGTCTATCCAGCTTAGAGGCAGCTTGATCACTACTTCTCACACTTACCACTGCACCGAGTGTGAATAGATACAATCATAGAACTGTACATGAATGAACACCTATACAGTCCAACTGTAAATAAAATGCCTTTGTGTTCCACTTTTCCATACAAAGAACAGCAGAGTTCAGCACACACACTAGACTGACTCGACGGGATAACAAACCCTGAATCAAACCCCTGCACACTTCACCCTGCAGCTCTCACTGTAAAGCCTAGAGAGCTGGTCTTTGCCACTTAGCTGAAAATTGTATTAAATATGTTTTCTTGATTTTTTTTTCTCTATTCCAAAGAAGGTTGTGATGTATAAATTCAAGGCTATGCAAATAAAACTGCATTATATACAAGCTTTATGATGAGTGGAGCCACTTTCAAAAGCAAAAGCTTTCAAATTTCTAAAAGCAAAATTTTACCATATATGTTGCTACACTGAAGCCCATATTCAGTTTAGCACAAAACTGACGTTGCTAATATTACTAACAGTATGATATACTGTTTCTCATTGTTGGACATCAGTGGACATCATGAAGTAGCACAACAAAAAACGAGATACATTTTAGAGAAATTAAAACTACAATAAACCAGCAGGAAGTTGTATTTTCACTTCATATGTATTTTTAATTGCTCCTAAATATTTTATAGATGTTTGGAATAGTCTGCAATCGTATTGAAACTTGGAATACAACAATGCACTTGAACATTATGAACTTATGATTTAGTGGAATACATATATACAATACAAAAACATTACAATTTGCTTTGAACAAGGGAAGTATAAATAGGCAGTTCACATCGAAACTTATTTAGCCTTCTTACTCATTCAGCCAGATATGTCGGCCTGTATGCCACAGGCAAGAGTTGGCCACGCGTGTTCCAACATGACACAGAAGGATATTGCTGATGGTGCCTTTTCCCCCGAATATTTAATCTTATATCAAAAGCTGATACTGTATTAAAAAAAACAACAACCTTACACTGCAAATGTGAGTAGAAGGACCCAGAGACACAAATCAGATATCTTTACCTTTTTATTACATCCTAGAGATTGATACACAACATATTCAAATTGGATTCACAGATGTTGGTTCAGCACAAAAACATACGCACGTCGATGAATTCATAGCTTTTCCAACATCCTTTGCTGCTGTAAAGTACCCAGTCGTTGCCAGTCTGGTGGTCATCATCTTTCCCTTAAGTAGGATGCGGTGACTGCAGCTCTGAACAAGGCTGTGATCAGCCTTGGGTCCTGCTGTGCGTCTCTATGGATGCGAGGTTTACTGGGGGGTTTTTCTGTGGCCAGTCGGATCCCACTTAGTGTGAATGATGGCAGTTGTGAGGGTGCCTCTGGCTAGTGCGATTCCAACGATGGCGGCTTGGTCTCATGTAGCATACAGCACCAGCTGCTCAGGCTGCGTTGCACTCCTGTGAGCATGACTGATTGGGGCTGAGCTAAGCATGTCTCTGGTGAAAATCATGCTGAACACAACAAAAGGTGAGTGCAACACTGGCTTCACTTATGGCAGATAACAACAAACAGCAGCTCGGTGCAGCTGGCTACTCGCTGTGGCAAGTGTGACTGAGTATCTGTGACGGGCATAATTCCGGATGCCCCGTGTGGGCTGCTGCTGCTGCACCGGCCGCCAGACATTGGTGAGAGGAATTCTGGTGATCAAAGTGGCTTTGTCTGCTGGTGCAGCAAGTTATCGCTCTGGTGGAGTTTGCTGGTTTGGCAGAGACCGTAATAAACACTACAACAAGTGTGACTGATTGCACCTGGGGTGAGCAGCCTCAGTTAAGCACAGCACATTCAAGCACGGACGTAATATTCAGTATAGTGCAAAGTGTACAGTTCTGACAGTTCTGAGCGCTTCCCCGGCTACAGAGCTTGACCAGCTGGTATGTATACACTTAAATGCAAATCATAGGGAAATTTGACCATAGCAAACTTGACAAATAATTGTACATTCATGTACTGATCATATGCTAATGAAATATAAAGGAGCTTCACTGCTGCATTTGGATTTAACAAGGAAAGATCTGGTATCAGCTACTGTAAAGAATGAATTCAGCCTAAGACTATGACATCTGCAGACATCTGCAGAAGCCTCAGTATTACATAACAGATAATGCACACCCATCAGAGCTCCGCTCTGCTCTAAAACTATTGGAACAGTGAGGCCAGTTCCTTTATTTTTGCTGTAGACTGAAGACATTTGGGTTTTACATACAAAATATATATGAGATAAGAGATCAGCTTTTATTTCCAGGCAGTTACATCTGGATCTGATACACCATTTAGAAGATAACCCCTTTTGTTTGAACCCACCCATTTTTCATATGAGCAAAAGTATTGGAACGGATGGACTTAAAATAGATTACAGTGAGCAAGACTTAATGTTTAGGTACAAATCATTGACTTGATGCTTTTCCCGGCTCTCACTGCAGCCTCTTTCAGTTGTTGGTTTCGAGCGGTTACTCCCTTCAGTCTCCTCTTTAGCAGGTAAAATGCAGCTCTTAGGGTTTAAAACCTTCCACTTCTTGCCCCTGATGATCTCCTTTGTTGTCTCGGGTCATTATCTTGCTGCATGATGAAGGATCTCCCAATCAGTTTGGTTGCAACTTTCTTTAAATTGGCAGACAAAATGTTCTTCTGAGTTCATTTTGGTGCTGTCACCATGTGTTACATAATCAATGAAGATTGATGAGCCCATCCCAGAAGAAACCACGCAACCCCGAGCTGTGACATTACCTCCACTGTCCTTCACAGAGGAGCTTGGATGTTTGGGATCATGAGCAGATTCTTTCCATCCCTTTGGCAAAGGTCCATCTTTGTCTCATCAGTCCATAAAACTTTGTCGCATAATTTCGGAGGCTCAGCTCCTCATTTACGCATTTGCAGTGTTCTCGGTTACTAAATTATTATTTTTTTCTCTCTGGATGATCTCAAGGCAAAACATGAGTAATACTATATGCTGCTCTCCAGTAATTAGGCTCATGTTGTATGTGCCATTGTAAACACTGTAAAAAAATATCCATCACTGGCAGCTGAACAACAATAACGATAAAAAAAGTAATGCCCACACATAGTAACTGCATAGTAGACAATTAATGCTTCCAAAACCCACGTTGAATGTCCCTGAACACAACACAAACAGTGCATGTACTGTACATGGTTGTTAACAGGTGGCTGATGTTATGACTTCTATAGAGACACGATTTAATTTTAATATAAAGCCTGTGCACAAAGGCAAGTGAGACAGAGGAGGTGGGATGTCTGGCATTTTCATCACATCACTGAGAAAACATGACCTTTCTTTGGTTTTATTTCGTTGTCTTCACCTGCCATGGCTGCCATTACTCCAGCTTGTTGACTAGCAAAGCCAACAAGCAGGCGTTTCCAAGGAAACAGAGACAGCTGACAAGATTGCCGCAACTCCAGATGACAGTAGAGAAAGTAATAATCTTGAGTTTCCAATTTAGGCGTTTTCCACATTGTTCAGAAAGAAAAATCTGAAATAACTGGATTATGACATACTGCCAAGCCTTACCTTATATTCTGCGGGGTTTCATGCTTGCTTGGTTTTATCTGCTCCTGTGGTTAGAGTTTGTTTGAGAATGACTTGGTTTAGCTCTTGCCCCAGTACCTAGTATCATCGCCATGGTAATGTGCGTGCATGGATTTTAGAGGGTTTACAATAGTTACATAAGGGCACTGAAGGTGAGGATTTGTTCAGATATCTACAATATTTTGTCAGCATTCAAAAATACACCTTAAATTTTTTAATACTCTCAAAAAAGGTTATCAAAGAACATACGCCAGATACTAGGAAATCTGTCACTTTAAACAAACTCACATAAATAGTATTGCCAATCCACCAGAAAAGTCTGAGTCTGATGAGACTAGAGAATGTACATTTTTTTCCATTGTTGGCCAGCATCGCCTGGGAAACTGGATTTGATGCGATGTGTCACTTGCTTAGATCAAGTGTGCTCCCATACACGCTCTTTGACAAGACTTAGAGCCCAGCAGGCCACTAACAATAGCTTCCATATAGTTTGTTTCACTCAGGCTGTACTGGGTTTTTTCCATCCTTTCTTTCCTCAGCTATAATTGAAAACCGGCGAACTTCCTTCTTGGAAACCCAGACTGTGACTCTGCACACAGCACTAAACAACAAATGCTGGTTGCCTTTGTACATTTTGTACAGTTGTGTAAAAAACGGAACAAATCACACGACGGTAGGATGAGGCAGTATTAAGCCAGAAAATAGCTCCACATTTGAATTTGCTTTTATATGATAATGAAGCTTCGCATTTTAGTTGGTCACGAATGATTATTTGGCCCTAACATTTTACTACATAAATGAAAAACCTGACTGGGATTGTGACCTTTATGAGACATTAATGACTGACTTTTGGTTTCATGGAGAGAAGTGGTCAAACAACAAAAAAACATGAATAGACTGTTAGCACATTAGAAAACACAGGAAAGCACGGCTGAAAACATCCCCATAATGCTTCAACAACATCAAAGAAGTCAACAGGAGCATCGCTGATACAATGCCACAGAAACATAATGTGTCCTTATTGAATTACTTCCTGATCCTCCTATAGTATGCACAAAGGGGAATTGGAAAAGGCCATGTTCTGCAAGGTAACCTTTGACAAGTTTTACAGGGGGACAGAGTCATCCTGTCCTCACTGGGGACTCTGACACCCACCTTGAATGAGTTTGACTTCATGCCAAGAATGCGAACAGAGCCCGGCGGACCTGTCCCTTTTCCTGTTCGTGATGTTCATGGATATGCATCAAGGCAAAGCCAAGGTCTGGCTGTCCAGCTCAGTGACATTACGATGGCATCCCTGCTGATTACAAATAAAGTCAGCCCGTCTGCCTTTTAGTCTGACTGGTAGTTGTGATAATAGTTTGCTGCTTTTCTTTTTTTACATTTGTGCCTCACAAACCACTAAAGATCCCGTTAGAGTTCCTGGTGCAAACATCAGCCTCCACACCTCTGCTCTGAGCACACAATATCTGGGAGATATAATATTTGTTTGCAGAATACACTTCTATTCATTTTGGCTCATGAGAAAGTCTTTGTATGGCTGCCGTGTTTAGGATTAAATCAGTATTCATAGGTTCAGTATGTCCCACTGATGATGTAGAACGTAGTCTTTGTAGTGCAATAGAAACTGCACTTTATGTCTGTAGTTTGTGTTTCATGCAGTCTGCAGTATCGTAATGTCCATAAAAGCTGTCCTGGCAGACTGGTACTAACCAGGTAAAACCGCAGATAAATGCATATTTTGTTGAGGTATATTGCGTCTACGTGGACTTTTACTGTCTATCAAATGTAATAAAACAGCACTGTCTCTTGATAAAAGTGCTTGGGAGTTCAGAATATTTGGGAAAACCACGTTAGTCCTATTAATGCATCTCAGTTAGTTGTGAATATTTTATAGCTGAGATCAAAACACAATCTATAAATGATAACTTCATAACATTGTAAGTGCTCACAATGTCTACTGTGAACGTCAGTACCTGCAGAGCTTCTACAATGTGTTCAAACATACTGCAGCAAGACTTTTAAAGCAAAAATACAGGATGACAAGCTTCCCACTTTCCCCTAATTTCTTCTCATTTCTCTTTGTTTTACCATCGATTTTTAGGGCAACTAATGCTTTGTAGTCTAAATGACCTGTTTGCGGCTTGTCGCTGAACTTTATATTGTTTATGACCTGCCTGAAGTCTAAAGTCTGAAGTCCTGCATCACCAAAGGTGACTGTGCTGCTGTTATCAGATCTCCCAAGATTATAAACAAGCTTTCAGCATAGCAACATTGCAAATAAGGCATATTTCATCATCAATGTTGTTTATTCTTCTTGCATCCCTGCTGCCTTGTCTGATCTCTGATTTTTGCATTTGTCATCCCCACAATTCCCTTTGCTTATTGAGGCATTTAGGTTACTCAGTTATTACAACCTTGACTAACAGATTTCATGTGGCAAATGCTGTTAATCTGATACTCATTGTTCTTGGCAGGAGAAATTTTTGCTGTAATGTAAACCGTAAAATCCCCTTGTGCATTTAAAAGATATATTTCAACAGCTATCATAACACCTACTGCATGTTTGAGAAAAGATATGCAACAGTGATGCAAAATAATCTCTCTGAAAGAAATGACTGTTCTCTGTGTTATACCTGGTGCAATAAAGAGTAGGCTGAAGCCGCATGATGGCAGCCAAACACCACAATGCCTACAAACAAGTGTACATTTAATTATTACAGATCCTAGTGCTTTGGACAGGCTCTGTCGCAGAACAGGAAACTTGTTGTATGACAATTTGATGGAGACTTTCAGAGATGGCTTTAAACTAGAAACCTGCTGCAAAAGTAGGAACTCACTTTACTGACCAACCGCTGATTTTTTTTTTTATCAATAAATCAAATTGCTTGTTTTGTTTGACTATAGCAGTCCAAACCCTGAAGAGAACGAATTTGCCGTCCCAGCTGCATAAACCTTCCCCGTTCCTTTGAACATGCACAGTTTTTGATGGAATAATATGATTCTGACCTGATCAGGTCATCCGCACAAACCCACAAAGCAGTGAGAGACCTGCTCATGGCTTATGTTGCTTTTATGATTCTTTTGCACCGTGGCGGGAGCACATGCCCACTCAACAGGGACCATGTCGAAATGGCAAGTCAATTTTATCAAGATTCATTGTGTGTTATATACTGTGCAGGGAGCACAGGGCCGTCACAAAACCACAATTTAAATCTGAGTGCTCCCGCCTGCTTCCCGCTTGTTTGTTTATATCCTGATATTCTATACAGTTTTCTATTTGATGCAAATAATATAATCAGCTTTGCCACCGCTGGGCCTCCTCTTCCTATCTTCAGCCTGTAACACCGAGTTGTTCTGTACGGGAGGTCAAGCAACCATGTGAAGGCCTGCAGACTCAAAAATGCCAGAACTGCATTGCCACTCCTTCTGTGCACTTGACTGCAATTTGTTCCATGCACCTTGAGTCACAAAATAATAACCTTCAAGCAATGTGTGGATCAGGGACAGAATCTGACCTCTTGCTGTCTCTGCCTCACAAAGCCCGGAGTACCTCGACTTCCTCTGCCAGCTTTAATCAAAAGCCTAATACAGTATTTATTGCTTTAAATCCTTTTAGTGCCAGTTGATAAAATTAATGCATGACTGGAGCAGTTCTTTACTGGGCAAACATTATAAAGGTTTCATGGTTCTAAATACAACATTTATCTTTCTTCAAGACCAATTCTCAATGTGCACAGCCCAGTCTCCGATATTTTAGGACTTTGTCAAGACTGGCAGACATTCTGCCTCTCCAGTGGAGTTGGACCCGGGATGAAGCTTCAGACTCCTGAAAGATTCTGACATTTGAGAGATTCAGACTGTCAACCTGAAAGGTCACAGTAAACCTTGATAGATGAATATGGTTTACCAGAGTAGAAGAAAATAAAGGGGAGCAAGTTGGCATTATATTGTGCTCAACTTTTAGTTACCTGCATATTGTATAGATCCAACTCCTTGAAAACCCCTCAAATAATAATAGACAGGATTTCATTCCCCCAATAGCAACGGTACAAAATCTCCAATCTGCCAAAGCTTCATTTAAATCATTTCTTATTTCCATTTATGTCTTTTGTGTTTTTCAAACATGAATCTGTGATGGCAGTTTCCTCCTCCCTTCCTTCCTACGTACTGCAAACAGAGCAAGATAAACAAAGGTGAACATCTGTGGTGACAATGGATCCCAGGCACGAGTTTTTTTAGAGCATGAATGTTCATGAATTCATTTGGAGGCAAGTCTCCACTTGTGCTAAATGTTGCACCAATTATATTTTCTCTGTTGATTTTTATGGTTATTATGTCCTGAAAAACCAAATGCTGATGGCATGGGGCCAGAATATACTTTAAAGAGACAAATCTAAACTCAGTGATCATCTAATGGGAACAGTTTATAAAGAGTAACTGAACAAGTGGCTCAGGCTCCAGTGTTTCATCAGACAGTCGATGATTTGCTCTGCTCCTAATGGACGTGGAATAGTTTATGCAGTTTTAGTGTACATTTACACGAGATCCTTCTCGTGAGGCCTGCCTGAATCACTCATACGAGTCATCGGTTTGTGGACTTTTTTTACGTAACAAATTACAGATGTAGCAGAAAATTTCCACAGGATTAACATCAGCGCCAATCATTAAAATTACCATAAATCTGTGAGCGTCCGGGTTAATCTTGTTCCCTTCCCGCACATAAATGGGTAAATGATGGGAGCTCACGATAGCAGAGAATGGAAGCAGTGTATATGTCGGGAGATTCTATGTAAGTAATGAAAAAGCCCTTCACAACCCTAAAATATTCACTTCATCTTACAAATTATGTTTGCTTGTGCTGAATAAGTGAAGTACTGCATTTCAGCCTGTCACAGCCTTCCCCCCCCCTGCCCTGCTTTGCTGCACTTCTCCTTATCTCTGCCCCCGTGGAGTCAAGCTGTAAATTTTCCCTCCAAGCTTCTCCGTCATGACTGGCATGATCATTGTGGAGGCTTCAGTATACTTAGAGGGCTCTCGTGATTACCTCCTGTCAGCTGTTATCATTATCATCATCAACCAGCAGTTTCATGCCTTAGTGCCATCTCCATTTGAGCTATTTGATCTCCATGTATATTGATATCTGCAAAACAAGCTTCTGTTCTCGGGCAACGTGTGCTGTCTGTTTTTTTAAAATGCAAACACGAAACGCCAGTGGAGACTTATTTAGCACACAGTCCTTTAAGGAGCACTGTAAACATTAACATTCATTTTCTGGCCAGATTATTTGCCTCCTGCTTTAAAAAAAAAACAACTGTGCTTTCCCTTAACACTCTGGGAGACATTACCCTCATTTATTTTGTCATCACTCGAGATACTTTCCATTTTACTGCATCACGCCTCATGTGCCTCGAGGAACAATGTAGAAATGCTAATCCCTGCAACAATTTGCCTCTATATTTTTGCATTTGCATGCAGAATCCAAAGAAGAGCTATTTCGAACAGATCCTGTAATAACGCCACTTCAGATGTAGCAGGTTCACTAAGTCACAGGAGCACAGCATATCCATCTGTAACTCTTGGAAAAGATAACACCCCCTCACTCAACAAAATCTGCTCTCCTTGACACATTCCCTGCTGGACAATAAATCTGAGTTTGCTTCCCCTCCTGCCACGCAGCCGTTTACAGTGAAAACGGAGGCTCTCTGCTCCTTATGTCTCAACAGATGAAGAAAACTGGCTGAGAAAAGTCATTTACTTGTGGTCACACTCACGAGTCCAGGGAGTCATCGCATTATGAACCCGGCAGCGTGCAGACTGAGCGATGGCAGGGAAAAGGCTGCGAGGAGCTACAGATGACTGTGCATTACATCAAACGTGGTGTGGTTCGAAAAGATGAATATGTGATGTGCAGAGGCGGGATTCCTTCAAATGTGGCGACTGTGGCAGGGAAAAAACCCTCAGCCGAGGGTGTAAAATAATCCTCAGAGTGAGTGTTGTCTTATAACCTTGACTTGGATTGTATTCAGTAATTAAAACCAGAGGGTGGCCCCTGAGCATAAAAACAGGAAGCTGAAATGATGGCAACACACACACACACACATTTCACCTTACCAACATGCAGATCCAACAAGTTTGTTCATTTATCTACGTCTCGCCTGGGAAAGTGCCGATAACGACTGACCACGCTGTGACTCACACGCCTCATTTCTAAACGAACGGGTCCTCAGTGAAGGACTTCATCCATTTGTCACCGGTGACCCTGATTCTTCTCGGACTCACAGACCGACAAACAAAAACAATCAATAATGCAACAGTATTTCTGAGCATGTGTCCGTTTATTTATTCATTTTTTGGGGTTCAAGTAGGTATCTCTGTATTCCTGCAACCACTCAGATGTTTCTGGAAGGTTGGAATCATTGAAGCTGTAGAATCTGATTTTATAGAGACATGGCTGCAAAGGGACACACACGGCATACATGGACGCTCGCAGAGGACGGGGGGGACGTGGCAGACACACACACACAGAGACAAAGACAGAGCGTCTCTAAGGAAGATCTGGCTGTTTTAATGACGCTGCCTCATGTCTGGACACAGTAGGGTGGTAAAAATGACTCATTTTACTGTGATCAAAGCCGAATTTCTTGTTTTCCCTCTGTCGTCATCAGTGGATCTGTTTTGGTGTCAGTTAAACTTTCAGATGACGTCACACACACACACGGCGCTGGTTATTAATTTTATGGGCAGACAGATCCCAGACCCGGGGCTGTTCTGCCAAGGTTAAGTTATCGCCTCGGATCAACAGACTTGTCACTGGTTGCGGTGGTTTGTGCGTGACAGGGTTTGGCGGGAGTTTCAGAGAACAAGTGCGGGTTTTGGGAGCGGAAACGTCGCGCGCGCCGTCCTTTAATTAGCCATTAAGCCAAAGTAACAATTAGCGCCGGAGCCTTAATGTCGCATTGTGCTGCGTTCAAGTCACCACGGCCAGTATTTGAATTGCATCTCACAAACAAAATAAACATCAGTCAAAAAAATCCCAAAAATAAAATGACATTTGTTGGTTAGAGGCTGAGTGACCAGCACTTAATTCCCAGGTGAAAGCGCCGCATCCTCACAAACAGCATCACTTCCAACATGCCACAGACAGAGACCTGTTAAACCATCAATTATACTGCGGTAGCTCCGCGCACACACACACACACACACACACACACACACACGCGCAGCAGTTGTTGCATGTGAATGGAACGTTGCATCTCTGCACGTTTGCAACAATTTCCAGCCATTATTCTGACGGCGACACGTGCGAAACCTGAACAAATCGCGTTGCATTCAAATCCAGCAAAAGCTCCTGACAAGCGTTAGAACGAAACGCCTCACCAGCAGCAGCAGCAGCAGCAGCAGCAGGACGCGTGTGTTTCTGCCGTCTCTTCTCCTCTTCTCCCCGGAGTTAACGAGCCTCTGACGCCGGGTCCGAGTGATTCCTCCCTCAGCTCTGATTGTCCCCTGGCTCTTGGTTTTTCCTCTCCAGCGGTGGAATCATGAGGACATCGGCGTCCTCGCGCACGGCTCTGCCCTCTTCAAACTAACCTTCCCGCCCCCTCCTTCTGCCCAGCTCAGATTGGCGCTGGCCAGGAGGGGCAAACCCTGAACCCCGGGGTGGGTTTTTGGAGGCTGCGATCTGGTCCGCGGATCCCAGCTCACACAGACATGAGGAGCAGTTTGTCAGTGATGCTCTCGACAGCTGGAGCTGTGAGGGAGTCTCTTCACCCCCCCTCCGCCCGCCCCGACGCCCACCCACCCCCCCGTTATTCGTGCGTTATTGCACAGCAACCTCCCAGGCGAGAGGGAGCAGTGAGTGGGCCCACTTCTCCAGCGGGCTCCGGTCTGAGCACTGACGCAGGTGCCCAAGGTCCAAGCACGACTGGCAGTGATAGAGCAGTCTGATCTGACTCACAGCAGAAGCAAATGGGAGCAGATCCTTCCCCACTCTGTGACCTTGGGCTGGTTTCTTCTAATGAGCGGGACAAGCTGGAGGGGGGCGTGGGGGGTGGGGGGCTACATCTCCTGTTTCATTTCCAAGTGTGCTCAAGGTGCCCTTGTGCAAGGCATGTAGTGCAGCGTAGCCTCTAACCCCTGCTCATGCAGCAAGAAATGGTACAAGGCTGAGCTCTTAGTGTGCCAACTCCCAGGTGTGTTTGTGTGAGCAGCAAGCAGTGTCTGCCCTGATTTTTAATGCGGCTCTTTCATGATTAAATATGTTCCGAAACAGTACAACCAGCAAGAATGCACGAAACGGATTGAATAAATGTCCTGTGGCTTAGTTTAAATGACATTTAAATTATAGCTCTGCAGATTTGATTTGCAACATGAATGTCTTTTTAGATTTATTGTGACTCCTTTTTTGCAAACATCCACTGTAACAGCTGTTACCCACATGTTGCCTACATGTATTTGTGGTGGAGTCCTGGTCATGTTGTGGCTTTGGATGCTCATGCAGTCAGACCGATGTGAAGGCAAAATAAATTGTTAACGTTCATGAGTAATATATGGACAACTTTTGCAGCTAACCCCGACATGATAAAACCTTGTAAAAATGCTGCTGTTACTTGTGCAGTACTGTGATGTAGGAATATCACAGGATATCTTACTTTATGTTCCATTTACCAGAATTAGAAAGTAAATTTATCAGTTTAGCTTTTACCTTTCTTGCCCTTCCCCTCACCTTGTACATCTTTCTGGCTCGGTAAATGGGAAAGCAGGATTCCTCTCTGTAAGGTCCACCCCAAGGTTCCTTACATCTTGTCCCTAATGAAGTTTCTGTGGCGGGGTTTCCCCTCGTTTTCGCTGAAGGTTGTGGGGGGAATACAATTTTCATTTATCATTTTCATTTATTGTTTCTTTGTAACGCCCTTTGAGACTCTAACTGTAATTAGAAGCCGTAATAAACTTGATTTGCCGTGATCTCCTGTGGGCGAGCAGAGGGAGGGAGATGCTGGCCAGTGCTGCCAAGGAGACTGTGAGCCACGAATAGAGACCGAGTTTGAGTGTCTGGCTGCAGCTTTTCATTTTAGGGGACAAATCATTCTACCTATCTATCATCAATACCAGCGGCTGTGCTGTCTGGCGTATCGCTTTAATCTTTTCTTTTATTTGTTCTACGTCTAACTCAATATGTAATAATACCATCTGCAAATATCTGGATGATAGGTGAGTAAAATGCCAGTGGAAACCAGGACATTTTACATTGTCACATTAATTCAGTTCTCCTACATTCAAAATATCTTTCTGAGCAATGTGACATTTCAACACTTTCACCAGTTACCTTACCGTGTGCCTTACGCTTCCTAAAGCGTCCTGTCAACAAGTCTTTGAGCTGGAATTATCATGTCCTTTGGCTAATAGTTATTAACTCTGGAAAAAGGGACACTAAGATATGAGTATGTCTGGCCTGCTTTCTTTAATTAGTCCCAGCTTGTGGATAAAGTTGTGTTGACTTTGGGAAAAAGTATTTGTTACAACAATTTATTTGGAAATGCACTTGACAAATACTATTTAATTAAAGGAAAACCATGGGGAAGCTTTGTCAGATCCATGATTCCAAATGATTTCAGAGCATTTTATAACAGAAATGTTCGAATGTTAGGAATGTGTTCTCCACTCTGACCATTATTTCCTTTCTAAATCTTTCATTTAAGGCACATTTTAGTCACAGTGTCAGAGAAAAAGAACTGACACTCTGAGGTTGTCTTAAAAAATCCTAGAAGTAGATAACAACATCTTCTGGGGGTTATTTCGAGTGACACCCTCAACCCTGCTGGTCACAGGGCTGTGCAGGGCGAGTTTGAGGTGTGAACAAATCTATCTGGATCTGAGTGGCATGGTGGTAAGCTGTCTCATTGTTACAGCCAACCTTTTTCTTTTTGTTTTTTCAACCTTTTTCCTGCATCTAATGAGGGTAACCTTTGCTACATTTTCTATTTCTGAAAATGAGGCTCTCGGCTGCAGTTTTTCCTACATTCATTATCATTCACCGTTCTGCTCTGGTTGTTTTTGTGTGTGTGCCCGGCTCGAAGCCACAGGTGTAACGCTTGTCAGAGTAAGATGATCTGAAGACTCGATGGATTTTTTTTTTCACTCTGATGAAGATGGAACAGGGTTGGAGGGTCTTGCAGGTGTGTGCAGTCTGCTGTTGGATGAGACCAACCAACGACTCCCTTCTCTCTGTGAAGCCCCCTTGTGGCCGTTCCAAGTAGCTGCATAAATAAATCATCTGCTGAATCAAATAAAGTGGCTTTCTTTGCACAAGTTCAGATAGGAAACACCAATTATTCCTGTTACATCAGCCAGCCATCAGCCAGCCATCGGCCGATCCAAATTAGCACTGATTGCACTCATGCTCACTGAAGCTGCCGGCCTGTCTTTTAGGGCACCAGCTCCTCCATCATTCAGCCACGCTGCTCATCCTGTGACCTTGACACAGCAGCCTCTTCTTGTTCTGATTTCCTAGTAATCAAACACACTTGCTGTGGTATGTCTCTGCAGGCTTGTCTCCCTTAATGACGTACATTCCACATCTCAGCGAAATGTGTTTGCACGGCTCTGTGCACCACCGGGCCCATTTGATCCTGAGTTGTGTGGACACTGACAGGGAGAAGCATGGAGAGCGAATCTACTGTATATTTTAAAGTACGACCGAGTAAACAATTTTACAATAATGATTTTTCACTTCATGGCACAAATAATTCTGACTCTCATGGCACAAATAATTCTGAGTTTACCACTGAGCAAACCGTTGCATTTAAATATTTGCTTCTTTAAAAGGAGTTACTGTTTCAAGTAGAAGTGCTGTGATCATCACATAAAAATCAAGCAGCACACATCATTTTCAAGCCTAAAATTAATCACTAAATGCTTTGGGATTCAGCATATAAACACTGTTTGTCATAGTCCAAAAACAAAACAGGAAGCTTGATGCTAATTGGTTTTGAAAAATATTGTTGTGTGTTAACAAGTCCACACACCATCCATCAATCTGTCATTTTTCTCTAACTCTTTCCCTGTCTCCTGGAGTCCACACGATAACAAATAGGTTGTTAGTGTATTTCAAAATGATTTCAGGTCGTTAGGTACTTATATCGTAATCAGAGGTAGAATAAGCACCACAGTGATACATATATTTATATCTGCTGTTTGTTTCATTTATATTTATACAAATTAGAACATGACTTTCACTTTCATACTGCATGAATCAAATCCCTCTCCAATGCTGAAGCCAAACGGTCTGGATTCAGACCATTTTTGAATTCGGTCTGAATTCAGACCGTTTAGCTCAAAATAATCCCAGATGGGACGCCTCAGAACATGTTCCACACCAGATGAGTAGCTGCTCTGAGGACAAGGGCAGCTCATGGGCAAACACGTCGCTCCACGCCAGCGTTTCTCAATCCTTGGTGCTCCGGGCACTGCTGGTGTTCTACGGTGCTCACCTTGTTAATTGAAGCGCATTGCATTTCCATGACATTTCTCTCGTCAATGAGTCCCTGATTAGAAATGAAATGAAGGCCAGCAACACATTTAAAGTGAAACCCTCCACCGTTGTCCTCAGACGTGTTCGTGTTGTTCAGTGGGCCTCGTGAGACTTGGCGAGCTCTGCTTTCCCCACAAGTGAGTTGTAGCCTATTTGGCTATGGAGCACAGAGCAGGAGTTTACATTTGTTCTCAAAAATAGTTCTCTGGAGATCGCACAGTTTTGTGCTATTGGGTCAGACTGACTTACAGTAAGTTCCCAGCTGTGTTTATTTCACAAAACACTGCTTTTCTAACTAAGCTCCGTGACTCATACTTTCTTTTATGTGTATATGTGCATTTATGCATGAATGTGCATATTTAATTGAATGAGTTCATACAAGTCTGCTTTGCAGCCTGACCTACTCAATACATTCATAAGCTGTATTAATTCTATATTAAAACATCATTAGTACTAAATACCTCATGTTTTTATTTTGTACAGTGTGTGACTTAAACAGCTGAATGGTCAATTAATATAATTATTTACATATATTTATTATATATATTTTATAATTTATATATTTCTATTTATAGATGTTCATGATTCTTTCAAAGAGACATACATACACAAACACTGCTCTAATGCTGTCATAACATCTAACAAACAACGGCTCCACATACATAATGTACAAGATATTTTTGAAAATGTTTGTGGTTAATTTCATATTTTAAGTCTGTCTTAAGGTCTTTTGAATCAGAGCTTAAACACGCAGGCATTTCATTTACCAGAGCACTAGGAGATCATATTTATTATTGTTTTAATTACTGATTTTATTTATCTTTTTATGTCGTCCGATTAATTAATAGTACAATCCGTATGATGTATTAGTTTTAAACTGGTTGCTAAGACAGATATTGTGTACAGAGATTATGTCTTCGCATTTTCTTATTTTTTACCTCTTTTACCTTTGCTCTGAAGCACTGTGAAGCAATAAGTTAACATATTGGTTGTTGGAAAGTGCTATGTAAATAAACTTTGATTTAAATTGATTTTGATTTGCCTGCTAAAGGAAGGGTTAATTCGTTAAAATAATTACAGATTTACATTTACATCACGCACCTTCCTGTTTTCATTTTAGAGCGCAGATCAATACTCCACATCATCATCAGTATGTGTGGCACAATGGCACAAAATTTATCTTTACTATAAAAACATTCTTTTATCTGACATAATGTTCTCATTTATTTTTTACTTTTAAAAATATCATAACTTTGGGAATTTCACTACAAACACAAAATGAACAAACTGTGCCATAAGACTTCAGAGAATGCGACCGCATAGCACTGTGCCGAACTCCTTCTGTGTTACATCAGTCTGGAGCTGCTGGCTCTGAGTTTAAGCTGCTGAAGCTAAATAGAATCACAGAAACATAATGAATAATGCACATTTAATGTTAATATTGAATGGAGGAGATTCAGCAAAAGCTTTGTAAGAAAGCTTTGGCTACAGTTATGCAATGATAAATGCTATTGACAGTGCTCATACAATTCTAATCATGTTGGAAGAATAATGACAAAACATTTCCCATATTCATGATTGAAATTTAGAACAGCTGGCAGATCGAATTTTCATTAAAATTTTAAAATTTTAATATTTTACAATATGTTTCATATTTTCTTATTAGCACCTTCTTTCCCACTGGCAGCACATATATGACGCTTTCATATAGGCAAATCCTTTTTTAACATAAACTTTGATCTTCCAACCCGCTCAATAAAAAAATCATCCAGCATCTACTTCTCAGATGTACATTTTCAGACAAGTCCGGGTTATTTGAACCACATGTAGCTTGAATCACTGAAAAACTGTCGATAAGCTCTGTAGGTTTCAAAGAGTTTGCTTTTTGTTATGTGGAAGCAGAAAGTATACTTTCAAGTTTTAGGGATTGGAAAATACTCCAAACTATAACTTCTCCATGAAATACTTTCTTTAAATTAAGCTGTGAGCTGAATCCGCCCTTAGATTTTGGTTTTGTTTATGATTTCTTCCTTCCAGTCAAATATTCCATTGGTGAGGCTATTGTACATAAGGGTGTAATTTAACATAAATTAATGAAGAGGGAAAGAAGCTTATCTAGAAGTGGAGAGATGCAGCAGAACTAAGAGGATACAAAGTTGGTCTGTACACACACTTGGCACTGGCAGCATAAGCATTAGCTGCAGTTCACGGAAGTAGTAAATCAAAGAAAACCTCCAAAAAGGAATAATAGATGTGTGACAAGAGCCGTCCATACTTTATTATGGTATTTTAGGTGAAAAGGAAGTAAGAAGGAATTACTGAGTGGGCACATGTTAGGTCTGACTGGGAATGCAGGGAAGGAGAAATGTGAGCAGACAAGAAACCAACCTGCTGTTGTGCCAACGAAAATTAACACCAGCCTATAAGACCCAGGCCTCTACAAAGGTCCATCATTCGGCTCTTTGTTTACTACCGAGAGCTCGAGGTGCCATAGGAAGATGCAGTAAATGCTTTAGATCAGGCATATGGAAGCACACTGCATAAATACAGCAGAGACACTTTGAGCCTGCAGCCAAGGCTCAACAGTGAACAGTTTACAGCTCGAGAAAATGTGGCCAAGTCTTTCATCAACAGCCAAAGGCATCTTCAGAGGCAGATAAAAAAAAAGAGCAGCGAGTGGCGATGGTGAAAGAGGAACAACTTTACTGCGTGTCCAGGACCAAAATTCATCATCGGAATCTCACAGTAATTTAAGATATGAAGTAGTGACAGGATGCAGTTAATGAAATGCATTTACTGAAAGTCTAAGGCAGCCATTTTAATTGGATCTCATGGAAGCTGTTTCTAGTCACAATAATAAAGTTAACATAAATCACTATTGAATCTTCTTTTTAAGAAAGAGGATCCAAGTTGACAGATAGCACAGAAAGAGGCCGACACCTAGGGTCGCGACCTTTGCAGTCACTGCTGAGGCTAACGAAAGGCGTTAAAGGAGTTTTAGGAGGGACTTTGAGTTTACAATCACATTGCGTCACCACTGGGGTCCTGAAAGTGTCGGCCCTGTCAAAGAAAACAGTGCACGGCTCCACATCAAGGTGTTTGTGTGACCTTAAACACAAATGTCACAACTCAGAGCACATCAACACAGCCGCAGCACATCCAAAAGGACAAAGTCTGCATAACGCGGGCCACAATCCCCAGCATGAGTCCTTTTTCATCACACACACACACACACACATTTGAACACAAGTAAGTGCTGGTTTAAAAAAATGTGCGTATGTGTCACAGAGCCGTGCGTAGGTTTGACAGTAGCCAGCGGGACCATGTGAAACAAAGACAATAGCAAAGCTTCCAGTGAGGGAATAATAAATCAACGAAAGCCACATTATGCTACGTCTGACTCACCCAGTGGTTTCTATCGGGACCAAAAGCAAAGCTACATTCCCGTGTTTTACTTCTCTTTTTATATGTTTGCTCTCTCAAATGATTATTGTATATTCAAAGATACAGGAAAAAAGCTGTATTAATTAACAAGGCATTTTTGCGGTAACTACTGCAGAAGTTGTACAAAGCTTGAATTTACTGTTTGGTGGGTCTTCAGGCGTAAAATGAAAAATGAACAGAGCCATCACTCTTTTCGATGCCTTCACTATTTGTGCCACAGTAGCTGGCTTCTTAGTGTTGCTGCACACGTAGCAAACACGTAACGTGTTCTCATCTCTCAGCACAAACAGCTGAACTAAGCCACATTTGTTAGGTACATCTGTCAATGCATTTAGGCTTGTAGACATGGTCAAGAGGATCTGCTGAAGTTCAAGGTAAGCTTTAGAATGGGGACGAAAGGTGATTTAAGTGACTTTGAACCTGGCTTGGATGTTGGTGCCAGATGGGCTGATCTGAGTATTTCAGAAACTGCTGATCTACAGAGATTTTCAGGCAGAACCATCTGGGTTTACAGAAAATAGTCTTAAAAAGAGAAAATACCCGGTGAGCAGCAGTTCTCTGGGTGAAAATACCTTGTTGATGCCAAAAGTCAGAGGACAATGGCCAGACTGGTTCAAGCTGATAGAAAGGCAATAATAACTCAACTGGTTTCTTGAACGTGACAACGAAATCGCCTTCATAGTCAGCAGATCTCAATTTAGTGAACAGGAGATTTGAATCATGGATGTGTCACCATCAAATCTACAGCAACTGCATAAAGGTTATCTCAAAATGGCCAAAAAGCTCTAAGAAATGCGTCCAGCACCACGTTAGTTCAGTGCCATAACAAAGGCAGTTCTGGAGCCAAAAGGGGTCCAACCTCGTACAAGCAAAGAAAAGATTCAAATATTATATTTCAGCTGGTCAGCTCTATTTCTGTTGATTTCTGTCTGACAATCTGCTCTAAAGAAATGGGATACGAAAAGTTGACTTTTTTCTACTGGTCCGGTCTGGGTCCTTGTTTTGTTTTAGTAGATCACAACATTTAATCTCTCTGATTACAATACTTCACAGCATGGGGATCCTTTGTTTACTGGTACAGAGCTTTGCAGCTAATAACACTGTCTGGGTCCAACTAAACACACTGGAGCCATTATCTGTCTTTATACCCTCCCACAAGGGACAATTACCAACAAACAGTGTCAGGTTTCCGCAGTTACGCAGCTGATACTGTACACATGGCCCAACATTTAGGGACTCTCTGTCCTCTGAATTTGATAAATGAATACTTTCATAATGAGGTTCCTGTGCCATCACACTGTGGGACACTATTTTGAATAACACATTTCAAATTGATCAAAATAACCCCCTGTTTGCTCTGGCCGCAGAGATGAGAATAACACTGTAGCAGACCAGTTTGCCATCAATTTAATTCCCCACCACTGGGAGCATGGGGCTCCAATGTCAAGGTGAGAAATGCAGACTTGAACCTCGAAGACATCTACTACTAATGATCAGATATTCTTGGAAAAATGTGTGGAGGAGGGGATGAGTAACACTCCCCAAGAGGTATCACAGTGGGGAATTTTCCCTGTGACACAAACTCATGTAGTGAAGACTGGACTTATTAACCCCCCACGGGAAGCAAAAATAAAAGAATGGCAGAATTATTCCAAAAATGGTTTCCGTGTGCTCCTTTTTGCTGCCTGTGGTACTGTCACAGAGAAACTTTTTCTGCCTCCTGGAATTCCCTGTAGTTTTTGATCATGGCTTCATCAATTGGCAAATTCTGGTCCAGCAGCTTAACAGCTCATGCTTCTTTCTGACGTGGTTTGGCTTAATGAAGGTTTTCCATTGACGCATAGCAAATACAAAAAATTTGACGATGTGGTTTGGTTTACCTTGCTATTATTTTCAGGTCACAGTTTTTACCCACTAGGTTGTGTTCATCTGTCCTTTGCTGCTGCACTATAGGCTGACCCTTGTCTAAAGTGACCCTCCGATTACCATTTTAACCGTTTGGCTGCTGAAAAAAACCCTTTCATTTTCATTTAAAGACAAGCTTTAGTTTAGGGTGTAAATGTACGTTGATGCTTTTAAACATTCCTCTTACTTTATTTTTGTAACTGTTGTGACATCAGCCGGAGGAGTTTTTTTATCACTGGGAGTTCAGATGATGTCATCTAGAGCTTTAGTTTAGGGCGAGTTTAAATGACGTTATTTGCGTTCTTTTAAACATTCCTCTTAAAGAACTGTTTACAGACCATATTTATTAAAATTATTTTATTTCTTATTCTGATTGATTGATTGATTTTCTTATTAATTTCTTATTTATTTTCTTCTAATTTGTTTATTTATTTTTTCATATTATTTTGTGTTAAAAATAAAAAATAAAGACATTTGAGAAGATTAAAATTATTTAAAAGTTTTTCACTGGGAGTTCAGATGATGTCATCTAGAGGAACTGCAAGGTTGACCACGATTACAACCTCCATAGTGTGACCAACAAATGTCATAATCTGAACTAAAGGTTCCTCCAAGTGATGTCATCAGGAGGCATTTTTCAGCTAGAAGTAGAGCGATATTTGTCACAGTAGGAGATATTCCAGTATGGGGACATCAGAGAGAACTTCATTTATATGTACTACTCAAACAAAACCCAAAACAAGCAATGTAAAGAAAAACTCTCACAGTGTGAAGTGACTTCCACACAGATAAGTTACACTTTGCCTGGATGATAGATGGACAGACGGTGGATGGTTACACAGAATAGAATCACTGTCCCACCATTATCCAGTAGTATATTTTCAACATAATCCTTCCTTTGCTCAGAATAAAAACTGACATGTTGCAGTACATTTCATCTGACAGCAGACGTCCAGTAACCTTGTCAGTGATGCTTCCACAGCAGTACAGATGGTGGAATGGGGAATAAATTGTGAGATCTCCTCTGCGATGTGGCTACGCACAGCAGCAGGGTTAGTGTGCTGGAATATATCCCAAAGTGCTTATTCCCAAAGACTGAGAGCACACTTACCGGTAGATTCTGTGATTTTGGACTTAAGTAGCTCAATAATTAAATGCTGGTGTACTGTACCTACTGCAACCGAGGCCTTGACTTTTATGTGGATTTTATTTTCAACTAAAATTGTTTCCATTATCTAGCTCAATTTTATAGCTTAAATGGAAGACAGAATGGACAGAGACGTCCCGGCTTTAGTGAGCTAAGCCACCAGGACACTCACTCTCTCTTTTAATGATTAAGTGAGGAGTGTGGCTCAGTGTTTCTTCTTTATTATCCCTCGCTGACCTCTAAAAAGCTATCGTTTCTTTCATCTCTTTTTGTCAAGATTACTTGAACTCTCTGTACTCCGCTTTCATCCAGAAATCACTCCACTTTTTGCAATTAGAACAACACGCAGCCACACTGCTTGCAAGCAGCCAACCAGAGTCGAGCTAATGTCAAGCCCATGTAAGCCTCAGTGGTTTTCAGCTTGTTTCAGAAGCTACACCTGAGACCCGTTGATTCCCCATGAGCCGGTGTGCAGGCTCAGATCTGCTGGGTGGAGACTGCAGGGTGCGCCAAAGTCCAGTGTTAAGTGTCGGCTTTTCACTGGTTCCTGTCAACACGGCTTTGATTTTATTGTTTTGTCTTGTATTTGCTGTGAGATTTCTTTGTGTCCTCATGCATTATGTATTTAGGTGACCAACACACCAGCAGTGATAATTACCTGCACATTGTTTATTGGTCAATAACTGCGACTTTATCTCAAATGAATCACATTTATGAGACTAGATTCTTTGCCTGCATTCAGTTTCCCCTCCTAGACTAGAGTTTATGGCAACTAAAAACTGCCATCGAATGGCTGCAATTATATTTATAAATTCTGAAAATAACTCATAACAGACAGAAAGAACGTTTCAAAAATGTAATTTCACTCTTTTACTTTGACTTTCCACTGAGCACTGAGGAGCTGTTGAGCTTTCATGTGCTTCTTTGGAGTCCACCCACAGCCTAGTGTTTTCCCAGGAACGGAGAGCACAGCTTGATAATGCAGGAAGATTCAAACTCCCCACCGCACACACTGTATCTGCCCCATGACCACCAACTGTAAAACATCAAAAAGCAAACCTCTCATAGTTTACATCACAAGACTGGATCCATCCCAGCTGCTCAGGCATGACTGTGCCAGCAGCACCTGACAAATGGTTGATCATACTTGATGGTAAGAGTTCGTATTGGACTATTTTTAACTTTGAACTAGAGCAGCCTTTTAGCTTGCCAACAGCTGAACTCAATAGAGAGGCTTGTTTGTTGATGAAAATAAACTTTAGTGCTTTGCTGGAGCATTATGCTAAATGATTTTCGTTACAGTTCTCGTTCAGTTAACACTAAACAAATGGATAAAAAATGCCCAAAAGTAATCCGCATCAAATTCTTGCAGTTGAAAAATCTAGAAATAGAAAAATGTTTTTAGTTTTTCAAATGAAAAAAAAACAAACTTAAAACCTTGTTCAGTGTATCAATTATTCCATCAGTCATCAGTTATTGTATCTGAAGTAATGAGCAGCAGTCTAAAAACCGAAACTTCTGCAGCCCTGTGAGCTCGTAAGACAAGATAAGATAAGATAAGCCTTTATTCTTCCCACAGTGGGGAAATTTCCATGTTACAGCAGCAGAGAATGTGCGTTCAAAAAGAATGTCCAATATACAATCTAAAATGAAAAAACAAAAACATATCACAAAGGTACACACTCAAACAAGCAATTGCACCATGGGTCATTTATATTGTTTAAAAAAACCACAACAACAGTTTTAAGAAACAATTTTAGTGACTCATAGTGATAATGGTGCAGTGATAATGGTTTTATTGCAGTCTTATTAAAAAAGTACTTTTGAAAAACCTAAATATCAATATTACTATTGATCTGTTGAAACAGCCCCCCTCTGTACATGATTTCACTTGTTGAGGAAGTGCTTCAAATATGCAACACAAGTAGTCTTTCAAGTCGGAATACCAAGGAGCTTTCCCCATCTATCCTTTCTGCTGGCACCATGTGAATGCAGCATTAGTCACGGCAGTGCTGTCTGGCACCGCATGAAAAGACAGAGTCATGACTGGTTGAACCGAATTTCATCACTGTCCATCCAAGGCTGTTCATGTCAAGATTTCATTCTGAACAACAAATGTTTGTGCTGGAGGAGACATTGGCATCACCACAGTCACCAGCATTCAGCGTCTGAGGAACCGTGAGTTGAAATTTAAAAAAAAAATCTGCACATCAAGCATTTCAACAACATATTTGTAATTTATTGTCTCAGTCCCATAAACATCTACAAAACATGATGCAGTCCATCCAGTAGTTATATATTCATGAAATATGAGCAATTTCAGTTGAAGTACAAAAGTATATAAAGTATAGAAAGTCCTTCCTTCATTTCATTTATTTGTACTTTTTTGTTTTTTATTTTGTAATATCAAATTATATCGTTGATATACGTTTCGAGGCTTAGTTATCATTAGCCACAATGGGACCATTCAGCCTGAGGCGATTCAGTTTCGGGTGCTCATGTAAGATCTCGATATTATCGTCTTTAAGGATTTACAGGTCTGTAGATGTAAGAAAAAGAGTGAGAAAGGTAAAATCAGGAAACTCACATTATTTTATAACTTAATTGCATTTTACTTGGTTGCACAATTACTCAAACACCCCTTAATCACACGCTGAGCTGTAATGTTGGGGATTAGCCTTGGCCTATTTTTCCTTCTCACACTACAGAGGCTCCCCGTTTCTTCAGAGAACTCCCTTCCCCTGTTCATCCTGTTCGTTTTATCTCTTTATTACAGTATCACAACCCTCAGTGATCTTGCAGGAGCCTCACACACATGATCGTTTAATCGTGTGCCGGCGCAGCTTTAACACTAAGCTGTGATAGAAAGCACCGAAAAGCGGGTTTATTACTTTGCGTGAGCCCTTCTTTTACCTGTGTTTTTCTACTACACTTTCACCATTGCGTTGAAACTCAAAATTCCCATGACCAAATGCTTTCAACACAATTTGTCAGAGAGTGCAGAGTTTTCTTTACTGACTGTAAAGTCTCCGACTCATCACCGCAGCGTGTCCACTCAGGCTGATTGTCCTGTCCTGTCCGCTCACGACGTCTTCGCTGCTACACTTTAATCTGTGGCTGCATTGAGTCTTTTGCCTTGTTATTTGTGCGCTTGTAGCATCAGAGCTACAAATCTGCCTGAAATCACTGCCTACAGCTACAGTAATTGTTTTTGTTGTCAGCACATAACATCCAGAATGAATTACACAGAAACAGATTTTTTTGTAGTCTGCTCCCTTTTTTGAACAGCTGATGTGACAGCAGCTTTTGTACTTTTGTTCTCATTCAGCATGATGGATAGTCTTTTGTTGTGTTCAGTGCCATGATATATTTGCCAGCAACTTGAAAACTGTGGTTGTTGGCATTTGGAAATAGGTTGGGATGTTTTCCTTTTTATCCATTCTTTTATGCATTATCTTGACCTCTTCTACCCTTCAGGCACCGATCCCAGCTGTCATTGGACAAGAGGCAGGGTACACCCTGCAAAAGACACTAGTCCATTTCCACATTTCAAGACATTTTGACATGTCACAGTAGGAAAAAGCCACCTAACACCTGCTTTTATGATTCTGACACATAGAAATGTCTGCTGTGACGAAGACCAGTTGACACCACGTCCTGTTAATGACAAGCTGATCCTCACTGCGGTCTGGACTGCAGTGGTTGTTTTTAAAGTGCAGCAATCAATCAGTTAACTGAAGCCCCATGACAGAAAATGATTTAGCAAAGACTGTGAAAAATAGTTATTCATTTTTCAGTTTTTAAATTAAGATCCCTTCACAACCTTCTCAGGTGGGTGAATGCTGTTTGTTAAATTGTAAACTGAACAAATTTGACTTTTGAACTGTTGGTTGATCAGAAAGTGACAATGAATGATGTTACCTATTTCCATGACCATACGATGAATGACTTCATTGAAAAAGTTATAGGCAGTTTTATAGACTAGAATAAAAAGTCAGTTTGATGCACACCTTATTGCTTGGCTTGCTATCTACATGCACAAGTGAGCGTCCATGGTGCATTGGCTTCTGACGTACATCACACCTGAAAATGAGCACGGTTTCTCAAATAACGTACTTTGTGCCCCACAGGTGAGAAAAATGGATTTTCACACCATGACTGGCTTCCGTAGTGAAGACAAAGCAAGAAGTTGGCAGTGTGCTGTGGATTGTAGATGATAAAACTTCACATAGTACACTGCATTTGTCTGTTAATGGTCTAGTTCTTCTCGTCATAAAAATGACTACAGTGTTTTTCCAACAGGTTAATGCAGTCTCAACTCTTCCCCTTCTCATTACTCACTCCAAAAAAATATTAGCAAACCACAAAATATCACCATATTTCCCTCTTTTTGTTGGTGCTATTGACTGTTACTATGGAAACATGGTTCCTAGTTCAGACTTGGCTGGGGACAGGGAGACACCTTTAAGTCTTTACTTTGGTGAAATTGTCTAACTTTCATTAGATTAATAAGCATAATCAAGACACTGCAGACTAGTCTAAATTACCTTTAGGTGTCCCCAGTTCATGCTCAGCCAGCGGCTTGTTAGGACAGAATAATATTTGGTCACTACTTTATGATGTTTAGCGTGTAGATGCATGTGCAGACAGATTCCCTGTATGACATGTAGATATCTCTTGGGCTCTTTTCCTCTAAAGGGACAAAGGGAAAACACAGGAGACCTTGATGTTAACAGCCAATGCCTCATGAGAAGGGCTGGACAGACTATCTGTTGGATCCACGTACAAAGTGACCTTGACCGTGTCTGGTGTAGTAATATAAGAGGGGAGAACTGACAGTAAATGTAAATCATGCACCCCTTTAGCTGATTAGAGTGCCATATGCAGTCTAACAGGACAAAATATGGAGGACCACCCCACTCTAGGGTGCAAAAAGTACCACAAATAATTCATCTGTCTACCAAGAACAGGTCTCAAGAAAATGACAGGTTTATGCACTCGTTTTAAATGGCGTGTGTGTGTCCTTCGTAAAGAGAGCACGCGCAGAGTGCAATTGGAGGGACTTGCCATCATAGCCAATATGACAAACCGCGTATGGTTGCAGCTGTGAATACCAAACGGTAGAGAAGGACACGCATGTATCCCAGATGTGCTGCAGGACTGTGAAGAAGTAAATGACAGCAGTAGAAGTGTTTGGATGGGTGTTGCTTGTACTCCTGTCTAAAACTGTCCTCGTTCATAAAGGCTCCAGGGAAATTAGAATGATGAGAGCAGCCATGAGTTGGCTTTTTGCAGTGTAAGCTGGGGGAGATGTCGTGTGAATTGTTGCGTTCTCCGGGATGAGGGGGCTCTTGTGAATCCGGATGTATTGAGGTAATTATTTAGTCAAGCTCTTCACCATGAAATGTGGGTAGTAATGAAGCAGGTTTTTTATGCTGCCTCAGTAACAGATCAGTCTGATACTGAGGCACACGATCGATTGTAGGCAGCAAGCTAGAGAGTGGTGTGTGCACCACTGCTACAGCCACAAGACCACAGTTTAAATGGGAGGGTCTTAAAATGTCGCCCCTCTGCGAAGGCTTTTTACCCAAGACCCAGGAGGTCTGTGCAAAATGAGAAATACCTTACAGTCACCTCATGCTTATTTCCCCTGAAACCAGCTCAGTGAAGCCATGAGTCACAATCACTATTCAAATCTGCGGATTCATTGTCTCACCATGTGTGACTCAGGCCACTGCTTAATGTTTCTAGGGTAAATCATATTTTATACAAAACATATTGTCAAATTCACGATGTTCGGGATACAATTCTTCAACAGATGTGGGCAGATTTGTTCTTTGTATAATTTTTGTGCAGCTTCATCTTCATCAGTGAGATGATCGGACACAACATTCATTTAAATTCAGTTTTATCAAACACTCTTGAACATTTAATATTTGTACAAAGTTCTGATACTTGCACACTGAGACAATTTTTAAAAGATTTTATGTAAATATTGTTTTTGGGATTCAGCCTTGACCATGGTTCCCTGATAGATGATTAGCACCACTGCTGGCGCACTGCAAAACACATTCCACTACTTACTGTATTTAAGTATTTACACATTTAAAAGTAGTACGTTATGTATCACCATTATGTGATATGTACAGTATGTGTTTACTGCAAGTTTTACATAATAATAATAATTTTCATACAACCCCGATTTCAAAAAAGTTGGATACGATAATACAAAAATCTCATTAAACCACATTTTATTCACAGTAGAAAATAAACAACATATCAGATGTTGAAACTGAGACGTTTTACCATTTCCTGGAAAACATTAGCTCATTTTCAATTATATGGCAGCAATAGATCTCAAAAAAGTTGTAGAGGGTGACGTTTACCACCATGTAGCTTCCCTCTCTTTTTAACAACTGCCTGTGAAAGTCTGGTATTGAGGAAACCATTTGCTGGTCATTTGAGCAACAGTCCTGTTGTTTGTTGCTGGATTTTTCGCTTTATGATGTGCCAAATGTTTTCTATTGGTCAAAGGTCTGCAGGAAGTTCAGCACCGCGACTCCCACGAAGCCACGCTGTTGTGATGGATGCAGTGTGTGCTTTAGCATTGTCTTGCTGAAATAAGCCAGGCCTTCTCTGAAAGAGACCTTGTCTGGATGGGAAAACCTCGGTGTACTTTTCAGCATTGATGGCGCTTTTCCACATGTGTAAGCTGCAGTAATCTACCCCTACACCATCACAGATGCAGGTTTTTGAACTAGCGGCTGAAAACAAGCCGGGTGGTCCCTCTCCTCAGGACGTGACATCCATAGTGTCCAAAAACAATTTACAATGTTTGATTGCTCTGATGGCACACAAGTTTTCCATTTTGCCTCACGCCAACTCTTCCAACTTTTTTCAGACATGTTGCTCCCAATATAGCTAATATTTTCCATAAAATTGTAAAAATTCTCTGTTTCGACAATTGATTGGTTGATCATGCTTTATTATGAATAAAATATAGTGGATGCAGTCAAAGTTGGTTGATGAGATTTGCAAATCATTGCATTCTGATTTAATTTAGGTTTAAACATCCTCCTTACTTGTTTGGTAAATAAGTGAGTGAGTGCTTCTTCCACTTGTTGGCTTCCACGAGCACAATGATTTGTCTCATTTTATTACATCATCTTAGCGGAATTGTGCAAACATCACGGAATGTTTCCCCTTTAATCTTTTAGTAATTATCTATCCTTTAAAACCCAGAACTGAATTTTCCTGTTTACCTGTTTTCTGTTAACAGGATCAGTGTTTTTTTTTTTGTAAAACTAAACTTTTTGTATTATTTTTAATTTTTGTAGTTACTGTTATAGAGAAAGTCAATGCTAATTTTAGCTTGCTGAAAATCAAGATAAAAAAGGATTCATTGTTATGTGTGGCCTCAATTTCAGATATTTTGAAGAAAAAGGGCAAAACCTCGGCATTCAGAGGATAAGAGCCTGCATACTATGGGTTATTATTTTGTAATCTAATAAAACAACTGCTCTATAATTACAATGCTTTATTTGAAGGATGTTCTGCTGTTTTATTCTCTCAAAACATGATTCATGAGTGACGTCTTTTTCTGTGTTTAGCTTTAGCATGTATAGTTTACTTTTGCAAAAAATTTAAACCCTGTTTTTGACCTGTCATGAATATGATGAATTTGAATGTAAAAAACACAGAAAAAAACATTCTCACACTGTTCCATAGTGTTAAGTAAATTATCTGCTCATAGATCACTTGTACACAAAACGTTACGTTACTTCACATTCTCTCATTTGCACATTGCTGCCATGCAAAGTGTTTACCTGAACCACTGGGAGCAAATTAGTATTCAGAACACAAAGAAATATGGACCAGGCAGCCATAGATCTAAAACTCTGTGACTGGGTGATGACCTCTGTGTCCTCTGTTCCTTTAAAGAAACATGGACACTTTAATTGGCAATTTAACGTGCAGATTAATGTATAAAGCCCACTGGGCCTTAAGTATTTGATTCTTATTACGGTGTGTCAGTTATGAAAAATACAGTAAAGTCTCTTCTTACCTCCCCCACTCAGAGAGAGTTGGCTACATAAATGTCATCCCTGAAATTGGTGCCTTTCCAAACACAATTTGAAATCAGGAATCGACATAATAAAATGTCTGAATTTGAACAGCTGTCGATTCATTAGCCACTTCACGTCTTTTTTAATACACAAAATAGAACAGATTTATGTCTGAGATGAGTTATTGTTAAAATCCTTAAAGAGTAAACTAACACCCAGTTTATATCTGAACTCATTTTCTCTTTGGGTCACATATGCAAAAGGAAGAGACAATTAACATTTCCAGGAAAAGTATTGTTATTTTATCTGTATGAGGCTCATACTTCCTCTTTTATTGTGGTCGAGTCATCCTGCTCAGCAGCATCAATCAGAGCTGTGGGCGGAGACGAAACAACTACAGGAGCCCAGCAGACATCCTTCAATAAGCAATCCAGCCTTTACTTTTAATAGAAACTGGGCCACGTAAAAGCAGAAATATATAACAATTCTCATGTTGGCTGTCGATGTTCAGGTTAGAAGAAAAAACAGCCCTTTTTTTGCTGAGGAAGGACACAGGATTCACACACCATCCAGAGGATCAGAGAGGTATTACAAGAGGAGAGCAACAAACATGACTCAGAGCTGAATTTCTTTTCCCCTCATTCATCTGAGAGAAGGATTCTTGAATCACAACAGTGGTCACCAGATGGTGCTGCAAAGGCAGGTTTGATCCATGTGCTGCTTGTTGAGGCAGTGGTATAAAGGAATGAGGAAGTGGAGGGCCATTCGCATCAAGATAATCATCATAATTCTGGTGTCTGGCATGCCAACAAGTGACTGATGGTGGCCATAAATCCAGCACAAGAGAAAAGAGACTATTACATGTACTGTGGAGGAGAGTGATGCTTCGCACTTTAGAAATTAGAGAGGTCAGAGGGGGGCAGTGATCCTTACATCTTAATAGAAACTCATGTCATACGGACAATTCTCATGATACTCAGTCTCAGCACCAAATGAATGGGAGCTGTTGTGTGGCAGTGCTTGGATACTCAGATCATAACTAGAGGATTTTTTTTCTTTTTAAGTGTCTTGAATGTCCTAATTCTAACTGGGCTTTTATTATGCTGCTAAAGACAATTAAATACGTAATGCGCCACCACAGCCACAAAATGAAAAAATCTATTAAAAGCAGCAGGTCCTGCATTTAATAATATGAAATGTATTCATGGGTCAAAGTAAATGTCCTTTCTCTCAAGAATCAATAGTATTTTGAAAGAATTTAATCTGTAAATTGTTCACATTTCAACATAAAAGCAACACATTTATGTTGATGATGCAAGTTTAGCTCATGGTGCTGGGCAATTTATTGCAGTATTATTACAAATGCAAGGTGTGAAATGGAAACAGCATTTTATTTTTTTACATTATTCCAGATAACACTTCACAAATTGCACTTTGTCATTGTCCACCGCTGGTTTCCATTAATTACATCATTTGCCATTTGATTTCACGCACTATAAAGCTGCAGTGTCAAATGTTCAGGGGATTGTGGGTGTTGATGTAAATAATGTCATGAGATGATGAGACGCCAAACAGCAGTGGAGCTCAGGACATTTTCCAGAAGCCCAGAGGTTGGCACTAGGACGGGCGGTGGGCAGGGAAAAAGGAACAGCAGATGGGGTATCCCATTAGCAGTTGTTAGCCAGGGCCAGCTGCCACTCTCTGGGTCTCTCTCTGGGCTCGTCTTCTCCCCTGAGTCAAACGAGTAAACCTACTTTCATTTTGGGTTTGTTGTTTTGATGGCTTACAACACGAAGCTGAGTGAACACATGAAATCCAGCGCGTTACTTCTGCAGTCATGAACTGCTTAAGAAGAGTCGCTTTAGAACTGCTAGAAGGGCGGTGACTCCATTCTGATGGTTATAGGCGCAGAGGTCATAGATTTGACATCAGAGACCCTAAGAAACATGAGGCATACAGTAAGAAAGATATCCAGGCCTAAACTAAAAAGTTGACCCCTTTCCTCTAGGAGACACATAATTAGATAGAAAGCATGGTTTATTAATTTGGATATACTACCCAATAATTTATTACAAGTAATTCACATGTTACTTATTATATAAGTTAGGTATCTCATGTTGTTCCATTAGACCCCTATTAATTATCTTATTTAATGGCAAAAACTTTTTACATTTTTAAGTAGTTGGTCTCTGTATTGTTGGTTTAGGTTTTTGAAAACAGTTGCTACGTGTCAAGACGTCCCAAGGAGGGCAAACGTAGAGATTATTGTGATTCATTGCATAGAGCCGATGTATTTGATACTGTAAAATTTTAACATACATATGGTATCTCTATAATAAAGGAATGATAAAAGAAACTGTTTGCAAAAGTTTGGGAATAGAGGTCTGATATATGCTGGAATTTCCTAAAGGTATTACAAATACTTCACAACCTTAACAACCACGACAGACGCATGTATTTACTGGTTGTGCAGGCGTGACACTGATTGAACTTAAAAATAGCTGTTTTTACCACCACCCACGACTTATTTCCATTCTTTGCAGCTGCTAGCTGCTCCTCACTTTCCTTTGTGCGACCAGAGTGTGCATTGACAGCTGCCTATGAATACCAACTGTATTAAGAATGCATATTCTCCGCTCTGATACATAATTTGATGCATAACTTGTGAGCTTGCCACACACTCTCACAGTTGGTTTTTTAAAGCACAGGCAGTTCCCCTTGTTAACTTAAAAGAAACAGGAGTTAAATCTGAGACATTTTGATTCAGAATTTCTTCCAGAATGTCACTTAAAGTTGAAGATTCTCCTGCTGGTAGTGCTGTATGGTGAGAAGAGCACTAGCACCAGTGGAGAAGCTTTTGATTGAGGCTTATATTTTTATCCAGATAGAGAATTTCAGTTTATTTTGTAGTACAATACAGTGCATTGTTGGTCTTCACATTTATTATAGTTTTAATATTGCAAGCAGAGCACAGCTGAGCAGGTAGAACAGAGTGGGTTCTTTTCGAGTCTCTCGCCAGCGCCAACCCTAAACTGCATATTGTAGCTTTAAGTGGCCTACCTGAAAAATATCACGTTCAACAGACGAGCTGCTTAGAAGTTTTAAATTCAAAAAACTCTTGAAATCTAAATTAAAATGCACTTTAGAGTCGATGATGATGATGATGACTGTAAGAAGTAGTAGTGGAGCAGAAATCTTACACAAATAGAAACAGTAAATTGACCGAACAAATCCAAAATAAAATGAACCGACAGGCAACACGGTACACACAACATGCATGAGTTAACAACCACCACAGCTAATAACAATAATCATAATAATAATGCTTTTAATGGCAGTTGAGGAAGATTACTACCAGCGTCTGTGGCTGTTTTTGCTGTTAACAACTACACTCGCAGCCCTGCACATTGTTCTGCTGGTGCCTTAATAATGCCAAATGGTAATGATGGGATTCCCTTGCCCACACAATCCGGCTCCGTCTATCACTCTGCACCATTTGATGAAGCTTTGTTGCATGTTGGCTCCACACCATTTCATTCACCCACCGGACACACACACACACACACACACAAACGCAGACCCACACATGCACTTCTATACACATGTCCCAATTTTTGCACAACCTTTCTTTTCCACTCATCTTGTTTTTTTTTTTTTTTAAATAGCTCTTTGTTCTCTGCCCATGTCTATTTTTATCCCAGCGTTCACAGGAGGAGTCAGAGAAATGACGAGGCTTGGGAGACTTGCTCATCTCCATGGCAACTATATTGCAAGCCTTCATTGTCTGATATGGGCCTTTTTTGAACGTTACGTGCATTTGTTGCTCCTATCTTAGGATTAGATTGGTTGAGATCCGCGTTTGCTGCTATTTTATCTTCAGATGCTCTTCGGAGCCTCTTCTTTATCTTATGCCTTCCTCCTCCAGTGGATCCTCAGCCCTCCATGCTGTCCACCCCTCTTCAGCCCCCCTCCCCCCAAAGAACGGATTGAGCTGTCTTTTTCTCTCTGAACCAATGGGCGTGCTGTTGTAGAGTAATTCTGTGCTAACCCACGCCTCACTCGTGAGACACAGTTTGGATGCCGTTCGGTTTGCTACCACTGCGAGGCTTACTTTCAGGAGACCGAAAATCTCTGTGGGCTTTGTTCGGTTCAAGGGGGTTTCCCCATTTTTTCCCCCACTTTACTGAATCCTGCTGAGAAATGCAAATTTACTGGCATCATCCTCAGTCAATAACTGCAGTATGGCACCCTCTTTTGAAACACACACTGTACTACTTGCCTTGTTTAGGTTTTGATTAATAAAGGACCTGCAGTGTTTAACTCTGGTGTGCTTTTACTATACTGCATGTACCTGGACATATGACAACATGCCAAATTTTACAAGATCCTATATGCATTTTGTTAGTAGTGAAATATTTCACTTCCCTACTATTTTATTTTCTGCTGATTTGAAATGGTGTAGTCGAAATTCATAACACATTTTGAAATCCTGTTACTTCATGCACTAAATTAAGCAGTGCAAACAAAACAGCATCTGCATTGGTTCATCACAGATGTCCCAGCAATTAGTCATTTCTTCATCAAAATATTTTCAACCATTGTAACTGACTTTCTGGTTTGAGAAGCAGGACATGCATTCAATTCCACGTGTGGGATTCCTTTAATCAAGTGGCCAGGCTGCACAAACACATGCTGTTAGTGGAAGCTGCTGTGTTTGGTGGCATTAGCTGCACAAAAACCCATAGAGAGGGAGGCAGACACAGTCATATGAGCTATAATGGTTCAAACATGAAGTTGCTTTCGAGGAGGCGCCCCAAAGAAACACGAGCAGGAGACAGAAATGCCACCGAGGCAAACAGCCGAATGATGCAAACCCTCATATTTCATATGCCTGCACACCATTAAAGAATAAAAGAACATGCTAGCGCCCAGACTAACAATACCAGGTGAGATAATGAAGTTAATTACGAGTTGCCTTTTGTGCCAGTCTACAAGCACCAACAGATGCCAGTATCCCTGAGGAACTAAGTGCTCACCCATGGTCCTCCAGATTGCCCCTAAAAGAAATCCTTTCACTCGTTCGTCCGTTTCCTATGGCAACAGTCTGCCCCCTCTGTGTCACCTGCCAGAGAGGGAGCAGGTGGACTCAGCAGGACCAGGTGGAGGCTTCACCTATCACACATCCAGCGCTATCCCACACGCGCCAACACCAACACAAAAAGGAGGCACAAATAGTCCAAACATATAATATTTCATGCAGGTTTCATTACGCGAAACACATGCAACCTGCACACACACACGTAAACACATACATGTAAATAGGCTATACATGTAATCAGTGCACATACACACTAGAATATGTAACAGGATGTACTGTAAGTCCTGAATTAAAGATTTGAATTACGGTCTACGGTTTTTATCAGCTCTATGTTTAAGTAAATCTGTTTGTTTGGATTTTACTATTAATATATTTTTGGAAAGAAATTAGGTAAAAATGTTTCAGTGTTCACGCTCTATCGGTTATCAGAACACAGTTTGCCGCTGTTCTTAATGTTGCCCTGCTTTGTATGAGTTCACTGGTGGACAGTAACTAAGCATTTTACCTGAGCATATACACAAAGCACATAAATATATATTATCCATGACATAAAATATTGGCCAGGACATAAAATCACCTCATGGAGCTACTTTGGTCTGTAACTGTGTCCTTAGTATTATAAACTGGTATTTAATCTTTACAGAAGCGGCCCGTCCCTTTAATATGTATCTACTGGAGTCTACCTGTGACATGTTTAATTAATATTTTAGAAAGGCACATGCCCTTGTTTATCTTGTCCCAAATTTCACACTGTGTTCCCAGGAGCACAGTAGCCTCAATTAGGGTTTTCAAAGACATCACCAAGTCGAGGAAACTTGTATTCACTGTATTTGAAGTTTCACTGAGTGGAATAATGTCTGCTGCATATTGGACCTGTGGTTTTTAAATGTATTTCCTGTGGCAGGGGAACTGTTATTCAGCCGAGTGTAGACTGGAATTGTCGCGGCCGTTTTTCTGAACAATGTGACTTGCTAAACGATTAGGTTTATGATGTGGTGCGTTAGCCTGTATCCTTACGTAAAGCTGGGCAACCACTGTGCAGTGTTTGTCATTTATCTCTAATGGTTTTCTTGGCCTTTTAGCTCAGTCAGAACCTCAGACCAAACCCTCAGACTATGAACACAGACAGTCACCTGGGATGAGGACTTCGCACTGACCAGTGGCTGTGTTTGTGCTGAAACAATTCTTAAAAGGTTTATTCAAACAAATGGCTGTGTCCTTAGTGTTGGCAAAAAGATTGAAAGGAGGCTTAACGATTTGTGATTCCACAGTGAAAAGAAAACAAGAAGTGGAAAATCAATAATAATAATAATAATAAGTGGGTGGCTTGAGGATGAACACATTCTGTATCCCCCCAATGCTACACACCTTGTAGCCACAACATTAAAACCACAGAGTGGTTCCACCATAACGTGTAATACACAATCATTACTCCAGTAATGTTTTTAACACGCTCACTCTCTTTCAGAACATACATTTTGAAAGCAGCCATGTGGGATCCAAGTCCATGAGGAAGAAATGCTGTTGTGGCCACGCAGACACAAAGTACACAAAGAAGTATGTGAATAATGACGCCAACGACCCCGCCCTGTCTATTTGTATACTTGGGTAAATAGCAGGTACTGTACCGTATACCTCAACCCTACAGAGCTTTCGCCTTTATCTTAGCAGTAGGGCTGAGCTCCAACTGTTCCCAATGCAGGACTTCCTGACTCAGTGTACATAAGTTCATAATGTTTTGACCCTATCCATCCATTATAATGCTGGACATAATGTAGGGCATTTACACACGCTGATTTATCACATATTAATTTAGACTTCTTGACAAAGCGTCAGTCCAAAGAATACACCCCTGATACTCACAGTGCTGCTCATGAAGGAGCGGTGCTTTGCTGGAATTGTACGTTGTATAAGGATTGCATGTGACCCTTCATGTGTAGTGAGTGACAGGCAATCCACAACAGTATTTAAGGTCACAACCCCCCCCCCCGCGCTGAAATACAGCACAGTCAATACAGGCAATGGTCTATCAATACCTCTGGGCACAAGGAGGCAGATTCATAAATCAATCCTGTCCTGCCAGGTTCTGATTGTACAAGAGCACTTACAGTGGAAGGAAAAGCGGGCATGTCAGCAGTTTGCTGCTTTTTCGAAGCAAAAACAAACCTTGTGAGCAGAAATGATAATAAAAGTTTATGAAATTGCTACATCTATTAACTGCTACATTATGTAGCGGGGATCTGTTTTAAACAGATTATATCATTTTTCCTCAGCATATTCAGTATCTCAGGAATAAAACCAAAATGCTGAATGGAGAAAAGACCACATTACAGAGTACTGCAGGGCTTTTATGCAACTTGGCAAACAGATGGATGATTTTGAACAGAGGGATGACAGTGATGGTATATGCCATGATATTAAGCTGCTGGTCCAATGTTTCGACTTCGGCAGCTAAAATACACGTTTCTTTCTTTGATTCCTCGGCCCTGCTTTTTTCCTTCAGGGCTAATGATAAATGTGCAGGGGGAGAATCGCTCGCCACCTCTGGAACCACAGTGTGGGACACGGACGATATAAGGGCTTGTGATGCTCTTTAACAGGAGAGAATCCAGTAGCTTTTCCTGGGCCGTGACTAACCAGGGGACGTCAAAGGCTTCTCAAAAGTACGACTAGTTACAGTATGTGGCTCCGAATTCCATGGGGATTTCCTCCTCCACCCTAACGGCTGCTATTCATTACTGATACAGGACAATGGCCATGAGTAGTGACATTTGGACAGTGTGATATTACACTAACTTCCCTGTCCACTGTGTACATCCTATTTCCCTAAAAGGGTGATTATCTGAGCGAACACACTGACCTATGCTTCCACAGTTACCCTCAGTTGGGAAATCAATGAAGCGCATGTGCAAAAGGGCTCCCTTAGGACAGTCCGCATCTGCACAAATCAGCACTGTTTTGTCACCACCATTTTTTCTCAGCCCCGTCAGATGAGATCAGAAAGCACAAATGTGCAACATTTTATGCATCCATGCTGGATCTTCACACACAAATAATCATAGGACGCCCAGGGGACAGGTGATGCTGGCAATACTCCACACACATAAAAATATTATGAAAGAATCTAATATTTAGGCCACAGTTCTAGATTCATTTTTACAATGCTGTCATTGAATCATTATTAATAAGATGTGCAAATAAGAAATAACTATAAAATTGATTGTTTATATAAACACTGGCAATGTTGTATAGAATGACTATATATATGAGAATCTGATCTCAGCCCAAACTTTCCCCACAACCTGCACTTTAAAACTTGCTCCAAATCACTGTTTCTTTATTATTTCTAATGCTGCACAATCCATTTGCTTTCCAGGCCCTTGAGTTGGCTCCGGTCTTGTCTTTGCCTGATACAGTACAGTATGAGTTTCTCCCCTCAGGTCTCCCAGACATGCAGAATACTGAGCTGTGCACATTAAGGTTGACAAATTAGTTTACGTTTGGTTTGACACCACAAAAGAAGGGTTTGGCTTGCCTGCAGTACTGGCCGCTATATTCTGGGTTAGTTTGGTGTAGAAACGTGGCCTGCCAGGACGTGATATGAATGTCCAATTCCTGACCCACTGGGACCAGCCTGAGAGCTCACTCTATGATGCCTTTGGAATATGAGATGATTCACCTATATATGGGAATCCATATATACCAAGCAAAGCAGAAAGAAGCCCTGGGGAAGATTCTGTTTCTAAATTAGTGGCCACTGAAGGCTGCATTACGGAAGAATGCATAATCAGGCTTCAAGTGTGCTTAATTCAACACTGACCATCTCAGAGAGAGCAACAGGGAGAGAGACAGACAGACAGAGGGAGAGAGAGAGAGAGGGAAAACAAGTCAGTCATGCTTATTTATAACACTGACTGTGATTATAGTATGCATTGTGTGCTTAATTATGGAATAAATCACTTAATTACTGATTGACTCAGATGTTCAATTCAACTCAATTCAATTCAGCTTCATTTATTGAGGACCAGTTCATAACATGGTCATCTCAAGGCACTTTACATAATAAAGTCAAGACTATACAAATATGAAGAGGAAACCCAACAAATCCCCCTTGAGCAAAGCATATTCAACAGTGGACAGGAAAAACTAGCTATGAAGGAAGAAACTTCCAGCAGAACCAGGATCAGGGTGGGCGGCCATCTGCCTTGACCGGTTGGGGTGAGTGGAAAGTGGAGAGAGAAAAGAAAAGGGCGACAACAGGGTGCTGGGTAACACAGCTCTAAAGCCAGGGACACCTGCAGAAAGAGAACAATTTTAATCCCAGTCTTAAAAGTAGAGAGGGCATCTGCCCCTCGAATCTGGATTGGGAGCCATTTCCACAAAAGACTCTGCCTCTCATTCTACTTTTGGAGAATTTGGAAACCAGAAGTAGGTCTGCATTCTGGGATTGAAGTGGTCCAATCGAACGATATGTTACTATAAGGTCAAATTTTAAAATTTGATGGCGCGTCACCATCTAGAGCTTTGTATAAAAGGAGCAGGGTTTTAAAAAAAGTCCTAGGTTCATCACCACCGTACTGGAGGCCAAAGTTATGCCATCTAAAGTACCTAGATGGTAAGACAACAGTTGCTGTACGTATTGTGTCATCAGTGTGAGGGTGCCTCTGTAAAAGAATAGCACAGCTGCTTTGGGGGGGCTCAGGTCCCTTGACTGAAACCCACCACGTGCAAAAAAGCACACACACACGCACACACACATGCACCTATTTCCCCCTGGTGTGGTCTCTGCAGCTGTTCCTGTTGGGAGTCTGCGTGATTTGGATCACCAGGGCCAGAACACAGTCTACGACTGTAGGAAACATATTTTTTCAAAATTACTATGAATGAAAAACAAATGCCAGACATTTAACAAATTGTATTCCAGTCATTGGAGCACATGTTTTTACCTGTACATGTTTTGTGGCCTGATCTTAGCTAATCTAAGTGCTGCACAGCACCTTGACCCATTTTCCACTACAGCACTTTAACAGCTTATAACCTGGAGCATTTCATAACCTGAACTCTGGTTTGCTTTTCCAGTGTTTTTTTCTCTCTCTTCTCTCTGTGTTGGTCACTGTTTGCAAGAGTGCAGGGCTTAGCTCCACACACACACACACACACACACACACACCCACACACACACACACACATAGCAGACCACGAACCTGCAGAAATCTAATGTTTCCACGGACTTGCCCACGGTCAACATGATGCACCTCTGTGTTGTTTCGCAAACTACAGGAAGCAACTGCCCCATGCCCCTCCCCCTTACCTGTATGAGTCGAAGTCTTAGTAAGGAGGGGGTAGGTGAAGCAATAGGTTCTTCATCCTGTGTGTGTTGCAGCTGAGAGAGGAATAAGGTGGGGATAAACTGTGTCCATGGACTGAAATTCTACAAAAATGACTTTGAGCTTTTGCTGAACTTTGTGTACATCTTTAGAATATCTGCATCTTGACCAAGATTAAGGGCTGGGAAAAATTAAAGAGGGGGGCAGGGAGCAGGGGGCAGGGCATAGGGAGCACTTTGACACTTGATGGTTTATTAACTATCTCTATGGGAAACTGTCCATCTCTGTGAGAAGTTTTTCTTTCTTAACCTTCATCCCTAAAAACCCTAGATGTTTAATTACACTGAATATTGTTCACATTTCATAAGAATAATTTTAAATTCAGAAATGAAAAGTTATTTTATAATTTCTTTGACTGCTTGATAGATTTAATATTGATTGGTATAAGATCACATTCCAAAATGAACTTCAACACTGACTCATATTTAGCATTTTAAACACATTGTATGATTAAATGCTTGACACATTCAACAGGATTATGACTGATTTCTAATCTTATAATTGGTCACTGATGACTTATATTTCACGATCAGTTGTTGGTTGGTTATTGCTCAGCCCTGATCTGACTGATTCTTTATGGTTTTAATAATATTTTTAATGATAATAATAACATTATTTGTAGTACATACCTATGTGTATCACCGATTGTATGAAATGAAATGACACAGTTTTAAGGATAAGTAAGGACAAGTTTAACCAGCCTGTGTTTCACACAGCGTTTCCATACTGTACATCGATGTGCTCACAGTGAGTGAAACCAATGAGGCATGAACAGTACAGCGGTCACTGATTGCTTGTGGCTAAAATGGCAATGACCCCTGGTCATTTTATACCTTTGATTCATATAGTAGAGTACAGACTGTGCAAGTTTACAGTTTCAGTTAAACTTATTTTCATGCACTTTTTTAGCCCTAAAAAAAAAAAAACTTGTTAAAGTTTGCAATTTCAAACTAGTGCATTAATCCTGTTAGCGGGAGTAATAGCTGCAAATTGACAACATTGCATGCATTATCTTCGCAGACGAAAGGGGAAAGGAGGGGGACAGCGAAAAATCTATAACAACTAAATTAAAAGTGCTAATATGCCACTAAGACGACATATGTCAAACATGAGAGCTGCTGGCTAGTTAGCTCAGTGTCAAATAGGCAGATGATGCTGGCCTCAGTGTTTTTCACTGTGATTTTCCATTATCCAATTATGCCAAGATAGATGAAGTGCTGAATCTGGATACTTAGATTGTGATTTGATGAGCCAGATGATTGCTTTAGTGCTTTAGTGGTCTGGCTTATATAATGAACTGAAATGTATGGGTGCCGTTCAGTATAGACCAATGTAAACCACATGATAAGAGGAAGGGGACAGTGTGTAGTGAATGGGTGGAGTCCCGTCAGCCTTGAACTGATGAGGTAACAGATGTCTTGTCGTGTAAGAATGTCGCTGCACAGGGGTCATCTGACCAAATCCACCACCTGTCCTATAGTCAAAGCGACTCCAGTGGAGGTTAGCTGCCATTGGCTGTTAGGACCGCATCTCTTGTCTTGCTTTGGCATTTCTCTAAATCTGTTTTTGTGAATCTGTTTGTGTATTTCTATTTCACTATTTAACAAAGTACTTTTTGGCACTGATATGTTTACTGGAAAAGCAGCAGCGTATTTCTGCCAGCATAACTATTGTGATCTATTTCTCCAGCAGGGGGGGATTTCCTCTTTGGAAGTGACACCTGTGCCATTCCTGCTGCTGATGGGATCACACGGCTGAAATATGAAAGAGATGCAGCATATTGTAGTACATCACAGTGGTCTACTGCCTGTGTGATTTAAGGTAGTAGTGCCCAGGATGTCAGCAATAACACGTTGTGATCGTAGATTATAAGATGATGGGACTGGGTGCAGATGCCTAAAGGCCCCAACCCCCCTCCTTTTTGTTCTCTTCATTTGATGGTGTTTTCTGAGCTAATCTTTACTTTGTCCTTTGATTTCAGATAAACATTTAAAGAAATATATAGTGACAGTCATAAAAGAAATATTTTTTGATCATTTCATTTAGGCTAATTGTCAGTTATTTTTACACTTGCAAACAATATCACAAAATATCAGCTATCCATGTAATGATTGAATGGCATTTTGGTGACCAGTCATCTTATACGCTAAGAAGGTTTGGCAGCAGATGCAAGTTACAGGATATTCAGTGACTATCATAACTTTTTTTGTTATGCGTGCAGAGCATAGATGGAATTGTAAGTCACAGGTATCTGCAAAGGCCCCAGTCGTTTCTTAAATGAGCGGCACTATGTGTGGGCCGGGGCCGCCGGGATTAGTCGACTAAACTTTGAGAGCAATTAAATTAACGGCCTGCACTGATGGCCCTCGGACTATAATATTTGCATTGGATCTAGCCCATGGTTTTGGATGAATAACACGCCTGACTCTATTGCACCCCACAAGACATGATGCTGCTGGTTATTGAGGATCATTATGCATATAGTAAGTCATCTGTCACAGTGGCCCACCTCTGGTGTCTGCTATGCCCTTATCCATTTAAAATAATGATTATTTTAACTTAGTTGTGAATTACAATGTCCATCCAGGGGTTGTTGTTCTTCCTCTGCGACCAGCGTTTCATACGGGTCAGGCAGTAACATAATGTACAGTAGCGAGTCTGGAGTGGAGTGGGTAAGCTTATTGTTTTGGCTCTGTATGTGGGGGCAGAGTAATTTATCTGTCCAGCCGAGTCTCTGAGGACTTACAAAAGCCATCCTCAGAAGCATGGGTTTTCCTGCTACCACTCTGTTGGCCTTGGGGAACCAAATAGTCAGCGTGCATGGTTTATGTAGGAGGCTCCAGGGTTAAAATCTCAGCCAAGAATGGCTTAACTGCAGTCTTGGAAGTACCCTAGGATGAGTTTAACTTGCTGCTGAAGTTAAAGGAGGAAGGAAAAAAAAGGAATATTTGTAATTGAGAAAGGGAAATGCTGGCGTCTGTGGAGGTGTCCCAGTGGAGCAGCCAGCCAGGCCACATGAAGGCATATAAGGGCAGAGATTGTACCGCACACTGACATGTGACTAATAGCTTCAGCTCTAATTAAACTGGCAAGGTTGAAGCCTGTAACAGAACTGAAGCAACATGTTCAGTTGAATTCTCAGACCCCTGAGATGATATAGGAGACTCGGCTGAATTTTCCAGGCCGCAATCACATGTGTGTGGCGTGCCTATAGTTTGATCACAGCAGAGGAATTGCATGCAAGAACAGCTTTGGTACAAACCGCAGTGCATCACTTCATCTGTGTCTTCCTCTGTGTGTAGCTGCAGCTAGCTGCTGCTGCCCTGAAACATGGGCGTTTTGACAGGAACCGGTAGGTGTGTCAACAGAAGTGGACATGTTGACAGAAATGGGCATGTTGACATATTGGCTGTGATTGGCTGTTTGGATTTTGGCAAGGACGGAGGTCAGTAAGCAGATGAGTCTGAGACATGCCCTGAACCATGACAGGTGCTGTACCTGACACGAACAAAAAGTAGAAGTTTTTATTGATTAACATTATGTAACACCACAAGGGCAACGATATCTCATAGTTCACCGGTCCCCAACCCTTTTTCACTTAGGACCACTTCAACACAACCCAACATCAGTTTCACGTCTGTGGCCGCTGCCCAGAGTTTAACCAGAGAGTGTTGTTTTTAATGATGCATTAGAAAGACAGACATCTACAAATAACCAGCTGTAGCAGAAAAATCTGTTTTCAGATTTGTTTTATGACCCTCCTCGTGTAGGAACTGCTGCCACCTAGTTTAACAGCAGTGATGATTAGATTGCTAAATGTATGTTTGGTTAACATCTCATACATATAACTGTCCAATAATTCATGACGTTCGCCATGTCTATGTTAAACTTATTAGGTGTCTGCACATCTCCTTTACATATAACTTTAGTTATGTTCAGATTCAAAAAATATGATGACAATACTTTGACTTACACATGATATAAACCAACTACACAAAAAAGGATTATTTGCTTTTTATACCCCCCTGAAAACATAACTTTCATAAATTTCTAAAATAGTATGATGTCATGTTAAACTTTTAAAATCATACTAACTATTTATACTAACCCTAAACATTTACAAAATGTATATAATTTCAGTTTTGTACATCGTGCTTTGCATTCTGTGTGGTTAAAAATTGAAAGAAAGAAAAACACAGAGGCTCAAGGTCAACTTACAACCAAAACTGATTCAAAGAGAACGTTATTCTGTATCATGTCTGCAATAAATAACAGCTCCACGTTATTGTGCAGGGTTAATAAGCAGGATTTTACTGCTCCGGCTCACAAAATGACCATAATATATCTGGTGTGGCTTGATAGGATTATTGATCTGTACTAGTGAATCGACACAACTCCCCAGAAGCTGAGATTCCCTCTCTGTTTTGGAGCTGAAACTTCCCTGTGATTTCAATTTCGTCTCTCTTGCTTACATTAATTTTACATGCCTTATGATGGGGGTGGTGCGATAAACAACCAACAAGAAATTTGTTTGAAACCAAAATAGTGGCATGTGATTTTGCAGCATGTTACTGTATCATTTCTGTCGCAACTCTGCTCCCCTGTGACTTAGTGTCTAAAAAATAATTAGGAGATCTGACTATGCGCCTTTGTCAGTCACAGCTCCTGGTAGTCATTATTCTGCAGGTGTGGGCGATGGAGGCTTGTGACCTGACGACGTCGGTGAGAACCTCCTACATGCTGAAAGTCAGTCAGAAAAGTCACTGCAACTTTTAAAGCTGTGTAAACCTATAATTTCTCCGTGTAATCAAAGAGGGTTTTGTGTCAGTCTGACATCCGAGGCACTAAAGCCTGAATCATTGCAATTGTTTCAAGGGTGAACATGGCAGGTTTGAAATGAGAGCTTCCTTTTTTAATAGAGATGAATAAGCAAAATTGTTGATTATTGCTCTGTTATGTGTATTTTAATTGAGTTTAAAAAATGTTAAGCAACACTAACAACGACAGTAAACACATTTAAGGAACCATTGATTTCCATTATAACAACTAGAGAGAGAGCGGGAGAGAGAGGGCGGTGTCCTCTGTACAATGACAGCTGGAGCAAAGTTACTGTCCCCAGCCAATGTCAGGGGCTAAAATTATCTGGGAAATAAATAAAAAAAACAAATCCATCATATCACTAGTTTGTATGATATTCAACTAAGGGTCTTTGAGAAACAAGGGTTTCTCGATTGTTTGCTGTTCTGCTTCTTTAACAGTGTCTCTCTCTCTCTCTCTCTCTCTTTCAATTGTTCCCTAAAAGTTGTAATTTTTAACTAAACTAACACAACTTTATGAGCTTGAGAAATGGATGTGTTACAGTACTGTTGCATTACACTAAGCTAATTTATTTTACCATTATTTACGTTCTCTTGCCAGGCAACGCTGTCCGGCTGAAATGAGATTGGTCTGGATTATCTGATAGGAAGAAAGCAAATATTCATGTTTCCCAACATGTTGAGCAAGTCCTCTATGGAAATAATAGTACATTCCCTTAGTTCTATTTCCCTAAATTGTGTTTAAATAAAGAAAAATTATGTGGCCATACATTGCAGGTAAATCTTGTGCTTCCAAGTACTACGTCAGAGTCAAGTGCACATATTCTTCTGAGCTGAATGCTAAGAGAAAAAAAGAAAAGAAAGATAAATCCAAATAACACACATCCTTGTCTAATGGAGGAAATGGCTGAATTCCTGCAGGCTGGCATCACTGAGTTGACCGGAGACAGGACTTTCTGGTCATAGACCTCTGAACAACATTTCTTTAAAATAGCAGATTATCAACAGCAAATGTTTAAGAAATGTACCTTTAATTTCTTGCCAACCAGTCAGCGTTGCATGTAATGTCTGGCTATAAAAATGATAGTGTCCCTCTATGGCTCATTTAGCAAATAAGATAATATCTCTTCACATACCTGCCTGACAAAGTCACAGAGCCTCCTACTAATTTGCTTTATGACTTAGTGTGTGCCTGTGTGATAAGCTATGACAGTCACCTAATCTTGTAACTTCTGGCAGCTGTGAGCTATCTCATCAATTAAAAATTCCCAGTGGAAGATTGGATCCCAAAAGGAATTGTTTAAAAAATTATTATCCAATTATGATCTTTCAGCTGTGTAATTATACTTGACCAGAGTTCGCCCTGCTGCGTGATGAGGGGATTGCTAAAGTCCAACTCTTTCTTAATTAACCCTGATGAATGTGGCTCAAAAAGCGGCTGATGCATTGGTCTGAACTCAAACTGCGAACTGACTGATCCCATGTGAGCTCCAACTTCTGACATTACCTGCTTAATTACAGCTGATGTTTGCTGAGGCTTTCTGAAAATAGCTGTAATTCTTTTTGGTCAAGTGAATGTGGCTGTGTTCATCTGTGCTATTTTCATGATTCATGTGTTATTTTTGTTTCTCAGACAGGGAAAAAGCAACATCACAGGCAGCAGAAACATCACAGCTTGTTGGCCGGACTCTTTTTGTTAAAAACTGCTTTGCAGTAAATGCTCATTCCTGCAGACAAGACGCAAAGACCTAACAAATGTAATAAAAGTGGAGCACGTATTGAGGACTGTCTCACTTACTGACATGTCAATATTAGTTTTAATTTGTGGTCTAAGAATGTTGTTGTGTCCACATTATCTAAAGTGTGTTTCTTAAAAAGGAGCATCTTACACACTCGTATTTCACATTCAACGTAATGGACAGAACACATGCTGATGGAATGTGGTTCAGTTCCTAGGAGGTTTCCCTGCTCTTGTTTCTGATTGGAGGAGAGCTAAAAACAACCTGAAGTGCACGAGGACCTTTTAGACCCAAATGGACAGAAAGCCATTCACTGTAGACTTTTTAAAATCTTGCTGCTTGTCCCTGTTTATTCTTTTTTGTTTGTTTGTTTTTGTTTATTTATTTGTTTGTTGTTTACGGAACCATCCTCGCTTCTTGCCGCACCTACAGTTCCTTGCATCACTATTCCAACTCCTCTCTATGGATTTAAAAGCTTTTTAATGCATCTCAAAATATTTATGAATCTAAATCCAGACAGTTTTCTTCAGCAACTGAGTGCCGGTGGTGAATGCTGCAGAAACCAACCTATAGCGTCAGATTTGCAGACTCAGGCATAAACGTCCATTTGGACATCACCAGAGACTATTGACTTACTATTGGGAGGATTGCTAATGGCACTAAAAGAACACGTTTTTGTGCTGAGATGGATTTGGTTATCTCACCTGCACATAGCGTACTGTACCACCAGGACTGTATAATCTTTGGGGACAAATTATGAATTGCATGCACAACGCATTTCAATCCATGCAGCCATGCGTGGATTTGTGTATTTGTACATTTTTGTATTTCACAGTGTAAGCAGCATCATGGCCTTGTATCTATTCTGTCTTTTTCAGCTCAACTGCGAGGCACATTGCCTGAGGTCTGTTTCATATTGTGAATTAATTATTCTCTGCTGGAATTGTGTTAGTGTGTGTGAGCGTGCATGTGCGCATTTTCATTTCTCTGCGTGTACTTTGTTATTGCAAAGGAAATGACAGAGCAGAGTATTATTTCCCATCTACCACATCCAGACCTCATATTTTTGAATGCATTAACTCCATGGCTATTGAAATGCATCTCCAATGCCAATCACATTCCTTTGAATTTCAGAGATGACGAGAGAAACACAGAGAAAGAAGGAAGGAGGAGGAGGAGGACCGGGGCTGAGGGTGCAAGGTGGCTACTCCTCACTCCTTGTGGCTCTTGTGCTTGTTAAAAAAAATCTTAAATGCAGCTATGTGCACTGGAAAGCCTCTGCTCACTGAATTTTAAAATACCTTTGGCACCATTGTTTTTTTTCTTACAAGCTGCAAGCAGTCACGCAGCTGTTTCCATGGCAATATCTATCTGTGTGAGGAATTCATTAACCCTTTCTCGTAGGAGTTCCGTGTAGAAATCCCACGTAGAATACAGATAGGAAAAGAGGAAGGGATGCTACAGTACTATTTTTGACAAAACGCTACTATTTATAAAATGATACGTATTTTTCCTGTATAGTGAGAATCCGTGTTTGCTTTGGTGTTGACATCTATTGTGTCTGCGTTATCAAGACAACAAGGCTGTCGCATTTGGCTTTGACATTTGAATTTAAAGAAAACTATAATGAGGACATTTTGAATGCAAATAAGGGCATTACATGAGTTGGCCCTTAGCCAGAGGAATAACAGCGTGACCAAGTGAAGCTTCTACCTTACAACTTTAAGCCTTTCTCACAGAAATAAAGACTAGGTTTGATAAAAGATAAATCACTGGCATGCTGAAATAAATCAAGCTGAAAGGCAGAAAAGAAGGAAAGACAAACAGGCTCACTTACACACGCTGACTCCTGAGAGAGAAGGAGAAATATTGTCAAAGACTTTCATGGATGATATATGCATCACAGACTTGCTGTTCTGATATTGACAAACCCGTATGAAGATTAACCTCATGTCGGACCTTTACAAAGGCTTAATTATTCATTGTGGTTGTATCAATACAAAGGTCACCTAAAAATGCACCATGCCAAATGTGCTTTAAATGAAATGCGTTGTTGGGTGGGTTGCATGGCTGCGGTAAGGGACCCTGTTACAGATTCGTATTAGTGTTTGTCCTCCATCAATAGCTGGTTAGCATCAAGTGTTTCACTTCGCCCATGCTAATTTTGGAGCTGGCGAGCCATGTGACTGTTTGAGATGTGCAGTCCTCGGCTGTAGAGGACAGATGAGTGTTTCAGGTCAGTTAGTTGTGTGCCGCCTGCAGGGTGGTGAGCCTTTAGTTTCCTCACTGAGAAGGATGAACAGGTAGGCTGTTTGCTGAGATTCTGGCTGACTGTCGAACCTGTATTACATGGAACTGTACAAGAAAACAAAGTGAGAATTATTTCACACAATAGAGTCACATCTGACATTGATTTTTGGTCAATATGGACCTGTTAAGATATTGTTTTTGTTTGCTTGGAGCATACTGCATGCATACTGCTGTGAGCATGAAATATTGCATGAACCAAAGTATAGACACTGGAGCTGGTTGATTTTCATTTATATGAGCATGTTTAATAATCATGAATGGATTTCATGAAAGTCAGTCAAAGGCCATAGATCACAAAGAGGAGTTCAATCCGTCATCATGCAGTATATTTACACTATACCTCTAATAATATAATGACGGATCATCATTCTGACTTGTTTATTTTTTTCTGCAGAAACCCGAGGCGGACGAAGCGGAAGCATTAGCATACACTTTCCTGGTACATTGTGGTGCAGTTGAGCCCAGACGAGCAACACACTGCACTTTGATTGGCCTTTCTACGGTAGCATAGCAACTATTGCCTGGTAGCCTGCTTCGAGGTAGTACTTCAGAGCCGTCAGCCCTGTGTTTTCAAAGCCTCCAATCTCTTCACTGCGGTCAATGAGTGGCGTAATGTGCATTGTGGTTGAACCTTCATTTTCTCAAAGGCTTGTCAGGTGCACTGCTACACAAGCGGGGAAGTGAGCTCTGCAGTGTTGTTTTGGCCTGCCATAGTGATCGCATTGTAGGAGTTCGTCGAGAATAGCGGAAGCCATACAGCATCCGCGCACAGATTAAAGCTGATTCACCTGCTGTCACACTCCTGTTAACAAACCCTAGTTCAAAGCTCACACATATCATGTTTAAGTTGACTCTAATTTATTAGGCTTTTAAAGGGCCATACAGGTCATTATTAATTAGGCAGAGTCAGGAGGCCAACTAACTCAGACTGAAAGCATCTAATCTGTAAGATGATGGGTCTCAATCCAGAGATTTTGGTTTTCCTTTTTTTTTTTTTTGGCTTACAAACTGATTTCCATCTTTTTCTTCCCAGAAACATCTACCAATCAGCTTTTCCATACAAAGGTGACACCGATTTGATTCGACTAGCCTGTCACAGTAAAATTGAGCGAACGTGAAATTCAAACAAACCTTTCACCTCAGTGTTTTTAGATCTATTTGCCATAAATTAAGCTTAACTTTATCATGACACATCTTGAATATGTTGTGTGAGTTCACCACGGAATCCCACAGCACATGAATGTTACACAAACATTATATAGTCACTGAAGACACAGTCTGACTGTGAAGTCGCGTGAAGAAAGAATGAAACATTTCGGGCCATCTCTAAACACATCAGTTAAATATATCCCCTGTTACTTAGAGTCGATTAGGGTGTTTGACAGATATTAACAGCGAGAGGAAAAGCGAGTGACTGGAAGGCACCAATGCATTAACCATGTGATACTATTTATATCAGTGGAGCAAGGAATGACCCAGTAACTCACATGTGTTATGCAACATATGAATGGAGCTGAAGAAGAGCATGGTACGTGCACATCTCAAGGGCTTGGATCTCCTCGTCATATAGATGCCAATTAGAGTTGATTGCAGTAATCTGCGAATGCTGTGAATGGGAGTAATATGGTGCGTGAGAGCAGCTATGGAGGGAAGCACAGGCTGAACATGTCTAAAGACTGAAGGGGCCCATGTAACATGTTGTCACACATGTTCCAGCTCCACATTAAACTCCATTATGGACTAACACCGCTGCACGCTGGCTCTCACCAACACCACCTATGGGACATGGACCAATTCCAAAGCATACATACGCAGACAATTCTGCTTTTCCAGCATTGTCACCTCTGTATGTACAGTATCAACAGACTGATTAAGCCAATTAATTCTGATTGTCTTGTAAATCATTCACATTTAAATCACAATGAATGACATTTTATAAAGTAATAAAAAAAAACATTTTGCTAAGAATTCCAGTCTAAGTGAGTTGTCAGCTCACAAGTTTATTAGGGTGTCAAAGTGACGGTTAACATAACAACAAAAATATGGTAATATTTTCACTTTATCAAGTAGAACTGGCTCATATGTTTTGAACATGCATGAAACAGCTCTTCATTGTGCTGTAGCTCTGTGAATAAAGTGGAGTCACTGTATCTAGTGTAGTGGTTCTCAGTCCTGGTCCTCAAGGACCCCTGCTCTGCTTGTTTTCCAACTAGCCTTGACCTACCTACTGCTGAATACCTGGATCATGTGTGTTCAGTCAATCCAAAGCTACCAATTCTCTTTGTCTTTCCCCACTGCACCCTCATCTGAGGTGGTGTCTTCCAGATTCGAAACACTTGGCAATCAGCAGTGGGTCCCTGAGGAGCAGGATTGAAAACCATTGGAGATATGGCTTAATGTTTAGTCCGAAGATCCAACATTGCTGTTTGTAAAAACTGACATATTGCTCTGAACAGCAAATAGAAAAAACATCTTTACAATCCACAGTGTTAAACAAAGTCTGTGTGATACTTGTGATAACTATTTTGATGTAACTTTCCAATATATTTGAAATATTGCATTAAATAAAAAAAGAATGGTTAGAATGTATAGATTACTTATATCTGTGAAAAAAATGAATGATGCAAGTAGTTTAATGTAATACAACAGATTTTGGTTAATTTTATTTTTCCAATGATTATTTGTCATTAATTTGTGATTAGTGGATCTTTCTATCAGATTTATTATAATCCAGAAGGTTCATCATAAACCTAGTAGAGGTCTTCCCTCCTGTGAAGAATTAACTGTGCAGGTCATGTGATGTTAATTAACCACCCTTGGTTACCAGGTCAGTCACAGTGTTGTCTTTTGAAGAAGTACATCGTGTGATTGTCATGCCACTCAACATTGTTCTTTCCACGTGATGGTATGCCAGTCTTAGGGTTGGCTGACTGAAGACATCCCACTTTATGAGGGCATGAGCCACCTATCTTTAAAAAAAAAGACTAATCTATATTTAATCGTTTTGTTGACACTCAAATAGGAATGACAATATCATCCAAACTAGGAAACATTACTGGAAAACCATTCTTTGTTACCAGTTCATATCGTTGCTCAGCAATGTGACATCACCTAGGCCCTGCTGGATGAGGGGGGCCACCTGAATTCCCCTGGTTTGTCTTTCTGGAGGACGGCAGAGAACATTCAATAGTGGCACAAGCCAAGTGTTTTAAAACTAAAAATGTGAAGCCACAGACTGATTGACTCAGTTGTGTGCATGTGGCCCTGACATGGATTGTTATGATGATGATGATGATGATGATGATGATGATGATGATGATGATGAAGCAAACAGAGAGCCTGATGTCTCACACCCCTCCATTTGTTTTACATGCATTATTGCAAACTGCGCTTTCAGAATCCACTCCATAGTACATCAGTTGCTGTCTGCTTTTGTCCCACTGACAGCCCAGCGGTGACAGCAGAGGGTCTACTCCTTTAAATGAGCCTTTGCGCATAGCCTTCGAATCACCACAACTGCATCAGTGCTGGCTGGGTTGCTTAGCAACTGGACAGCACAGAGATCACTGAAGAAAACCTCCTCCTCTGTATAAAACACAAGCTTGTGTGATTCTTGAATTGTTGTGTGCGCGTCTGAACAGTTTCCAGTAAGGATGTTTCTGTTTCAGATGGGAAAAAAAAGAGCGAGTCCTGGTTGGTGATGAGGGATTAAACCCATTTTAAATAATATGTAAAAAAAAAACGTGATGTGCCTGGATGTATGAGTATGTGTGTGTGTGTGTGTGTGTGGGCGCGTACGTGCCTGTCTGTGTGCGCGTTCCAAAAAAAAAAAACAAAATGTGGCAAAGTGGAAGAAATGCATCAAAACGCACATGCACACACTCCCAGCATGTTAATGGCTTCCAGAGAGAATCGACAGACAATTCAGCGCATGAACAGGCTGTCGCTAAGGAATTCACCTTAGGTGTCCCCCCCCCCTCCACACACACACACACACACACACTTCTCCCCCTCCAATAGGACATTGTTTTAATTTCAACCACCAAGTGGGGAAAAAAAAAGAGGGGACAAGAGTTGCTCATCATGTCTCTGTGCTCATTTGTTCAGTGTTTCAAGGAGAAGACGAGTGGACCATATCAAACGTGTTCAAACGCCATTTAACGCGGGACGGCGGAGGCAAGTGGACCTGTCACAGAGGTTTGCATCTTTGATCCGAGCATCCGACGTGGTGATACATGCACTGGCGTATCTGGTGGGGGCATCCATATTTCTCGGCATCAAAAATTTTTTTTTTCCACCAGAGGAGTGATATAGCCTGCTCTGACGTCTGCATCAGATATTACCCAGTGCTTTTTCAATGTGCATTTTCCCCTCAGTGACTTTGCGCTGATCTACATCATCATCAGCAGCAGCGGCAGCAGCAAACGGAAAAGAGGGAACGAACATTTCATTTTTCATTTTTTTTTCTTTCTTTCAAGCCGAGCAGCGTTTCCAGCTCCAGTAAATATCTCGTTGTGGAATAGTCTGGCGCCGGAGCCTCGCTGGAACCATGCCTCTCCTGCAGATTTGGACTGGGAAATTTCATCCACCGATTTGATCGGCGAGCGGCTGCTGCTCAGTCATTCATGCCCGCGTTTGTGTTTTCCAGAGGAAGAATACTTGTCATCACTTTGAAAAGTATTGTGTGTGCCGTCTCCTGAGCAAGATGTCTGATCTTCTGGTGTTGGTCGAGGGGCTCTGTGACCTGCACGGATTTCCATAGCTGGGGAAAACAGCGGGGGCCAATTACAGATTTAAAAAAATATATAATAATAAAAAAAAAATTGAGCAGCCTATTTCAATGAAGACATCGCATACGTAGATGTAGTCTAGTTTATTCGACATTTTTAAAAGGCAATTATCTTTTGATTGCCAGTTTTTACTTTGTGCGTTTTCGGGAGGACCACTGGACTGGTTGGATTATAGAAACTATATCAAGGATTTGTGGAGATGTTGGGTCGTCAAGAAGATCAATTATGTGGAATTTTCTCTGCTCTGGCGGCTTTGTCCTTCGTATGCTTTGCTCAAAGGTAAGAACACGTCGCTTAGGGGAAAGAGAGGGAGAGAGAGAGAGGGGGAGAAAATGACAAACCTTTCCCACCAACAGACGTGGTTACCGGTCAATAAGAGTCTGCGATGTGGCAGATCGCATTAAGGACCAACCCGGGCCTGTTTATTAGGGGCATCGCTGCCGAGATCTGCTCCATTAGACGCCGCACGGCATCAAGCCCGTCGTGAACCGTAACCTACTCCCCATATCAAAATGGGGAAATACATGTGTGTGTGTGTGTGTGTGTGTGTGTGTGTGTGTGAGGAAAAGGAGCGACTTCCACGATGATCCTACTTAAGGTGGTGGGCTGCAGCCACAGATGATGTGGGAGCCCACAGTGCTGCTGTCACTCGGCCTGTAAACGTACTTCTTTTTCCATGTCCACACACACACACACACACACACACAGATATCCACGAACCAGTCAATCCAAACCGGAACGAATCATGAGAAGCTCCCAGCAGCTCATCGTCTGCATAAGGAGGCAGGGCGAGAGATTGAACGTTTCCAACAAACGAGCCCTTGTCTTGGCCTTGTAATGTTTACAGCCTTCGAGCTTTCATGAACATAATCACAATCTCCCGATCAGCCCCTTTATTGTTTCGTTGATTAAGACGCTGATATATTTCCCCTGTGGCTTCCTGCACGTCTGCAGTGAGCGACAGTCGGAGTTCAGACTCTCAGTCAGCGTGTCCTGGAATAACGGTCTGCATCTGTACAGTCGTGCGTGCGCTTCATTTGTCAGGGGGGTTTCCCACATAACGATGCTCTCAGGTGTCAAACCCACAAGTCCTGGAAGTGGCCAGCTTGATGAACAGCTGCACTACCTATGAGCTAATTGAACAGCGTTTCCCTGACTGAGCCAAGGGCTAGTGCTCCTGTCAGGGGAGCAGTTTTAACCCACTTCCTGGCCTTGCACTCATTTCACACCATCTGTGACAATGAGGAAGCTCAGCTGGAGAGCTGGTCCTCCATCAGGTGATGCAGGGTGTGGCATTAATGTTATAGGTGTCAGTCAGACCAGCCTGGACTACACATTCCTCCTGGGAATAGTCTGTCTCCAGACTCAGACCCACTAATGAAGCTCTGACGGCAGGACGGGGGGCTTTGTTATCATTCTGGACCTAGATACGTGCACATGAATGTCAGTGGGCTCCTGTAAGACACTGCCACTGTTTGAAAGGACATGAGTAAGATGCTTTACACGTGTATGATCATCACACAGCCCTCACTGATTCGATGCACACCCTGCAGGTGGGGGAACAGGTGGAAAAAGACACATACGTTGCACATTTTCAAGCCTTTTCCTCTTGACAACAGGCACAGTATGCTTGGATTTTTTTCTGATGTTAGTGAAAGTACAATGTTTTCTATACAATGGATGAAATAAAGAAAATGTCTCCATGAGAATAACTATTTTTAATTTACTTTAACAGCTGAGAATGCAACTGAAGGAGACTGAAGCTTGGAAAGAAATGGACATAACATTACAAATTATTGCTTACCATCGACTACATACAGTCTGTACGTGTTGGGTGTTGTTTAATGCATGTCGATGTAGGGGCCACGAAGACGGCATTGATGAATTACGTGCAGTAATCGTTTTCGGGCTTCACCATGTCGTGGGTGTGCTGTAGAGAAACAAAATGATGTATCAGTCAGTCTGTTTTTGCTGCCCCCTGTCCCCCCCCACTCATTCCCCCTCCTCCTTTGAACAAGGCTTTAAAATGGCTCTTACTCTTGTGGTTTCTGCCCTCAGCTCCTCCACTGGAAGCACCGGAATGTCTGTGGCCAAGACCACCGTGGACAAGTTGCTGAAGGGATACGACATCCGTTTACGGCCTGATTTTGGAGGTACACGTCTGTCTGTTTTCTCAAGCTCTTTTGTTGAGGCCAGTCGCAAAGCGAGGTTCTGTCAAGTCTGTCAAAGGCTTTACCTTGTGGCAAATTATGGAAGTAACTTTGAAGTGACTTCATGTCATTCATATGCATTACTCACAAATCAAACATGGCCACTCCTCAATAATATAGGACACACACAGAGAACAGCAATCAAACACTAACATCATGGATAGTGATTGTATTGATTTTAATGCTTCTCCGATGAGAGATGTGCTGTATCTCGTCTTTATTCCACGATAATATTTCTATGCATTTGATTTGCACATCAGGGAAAACAATTTGCCCCATTAACTTTTATTGGAAATAGTGCATCTTTCACATCCGCTCATTAGAATAATGGTATTTTGATAATTGCTGAAAATAGAAGGCGTGGGGGACAAGTCGTTAGTGTGTGTCATTGGGTTGATTGTTTTACTGAAGCTATTTAGCCATGATAGATGTTAAACAGTATGGAAATTGTAGAATTTTCAATAGTGTGAAAGCCTATTGCCAATTACGTATCTAATTACAAAGATCCTTTAATATGAAAAGAAAGATTTGTGAATTAAATAATGCACCTATGTCGAGAATTTACAAGAACGGTTTAGTGTTTTATTGTTTTGACTTGTAGCATGTGAGGCCCGGTCTGTGCAAGGTCACACGCTGGTGACATCATAACTCAGCATTGACTTATGGCCATAGGGGCGGCTTTAATTTAAAACAGGATATAAGATTGTACCCAATAAATTTCAGCACCGGCTTTTATTGTCCCTGCTGTGCACATGGATTGAAAAACTTTGCATTCAGAAAGGCTTATGACCATTTTTTATCGTTAGTGCGCCGAGAAAAAAGCAGGCTTTTCATTAGCAGGCCATGCTAATGGTAGTAGAACGTTTGTCGCCACTAAATTCACCTCAGCTCAAATTTACAATATCTGCATTTCATGTTGAAATACTGACAAACTCTATGTCTGTAAAAACCAAAATTATTTGCAGTTAGAGGATTAAAATTGAAAAATCTATCCTTTTATTAGTTTGTTATCAAAAACGTGTATGTTTTATTTAACAAAGACAGAAATAATGGATGTGACCTTCCATGTGCTGAAAAAAAAAATAAACTCTGGTTGGTAGAGACAGTGTTGGATGACTCACCTTCAAAATATGTGAATATGCTTTGCAGCCAAGCTATGTTTAAGAAGGCTGGACTACATTAAACAAAATCATATAATGATTATGTGATACATGATGATGTTCATGGCCTCAAGAACTTCACATGCCCTAATTCACTGTGGCACTTTGGTGTAATGATAAATAACATAATACTTTCAGAATGCTGAGTATGTTTCACTTTACTACCACCTGTAGAAGTGCATATATTTACATTTTGTACACACATTTAATCCAATTATTATTACAGTAGTTCAATCTAAACTATGTTTATTAGTAGTATTTCTATTATTCACAGCTTTTTTAAATTGGCTGCAGGCAGCAGCCTGTCAGTCCTGTGACTAAACCACACTTGATGAGAATGAGAACAAACAGTGAAAAACATACAGCAGGTGCATCTCCTCTTATAACATTCCTCTGGTTGGGTGCTCTGCCAGAAACAGATGCTCTGATGAAGGCTTAGGTGCCAAAACCTGTTAGCCTGATGTTAGCCATTGTAAAATATATGTTATAGTTGAGGTTATGTCTTCGTTCTGTGTTTTGGAGCGCTGCCATTCCAGAGTTGTTTCATAGATTCAGTGGAAGGAAACGAGAGCAAGCAGCAAAGAAATGTCTCATTCACTTTGTTTTCGACTGCTGAAACAAGATTATAATACTCAGCAGTAGAATTGTCTATGTGCAGCCTGTTTCATTAAGGGAATTAGCAGCTAGTGAGGTCTGGTCCCTTTTTGAATATTAAATATGACTTAAGTACAAACAAATGCAAAAAAATGAATATATACATGATTTGGATTTCTGCTTTTAGATTAAATGCGGTTGCTTAAAGATTTGTTGGTTATAAACCAGTATTATCTAGTGTACCGCTGGAGTGGGAAGAGCAAGTTTTGCAGAGTGAGTATCCGAGGCACACAGTAGCTGTGCTTTGCCCTCAGGCCAGGAAGCTGTAGTCCATCATGTCTTGATATTTCCAACATCAGTCAGCTACTTCTGTCGTGACACAACTGCTGACGACCTTTAGCTCTGGAGATTTAACAAAGAGGGTTTTAATTTAGGGCAGTGCAGGATACCGATGCTGGTTCCTAACAGCCTGACCAACAAAGCCGACCCTAGCCCCCAAAATAAAACTAGCTGGAAGACGCACACTTTGAAAGCTGGGAGTTGCCACCATTTCATTGATGTGTGGCAGCATTACCACCTGTGTATGCAGATGAAAAGCCCCATCTGCAGTCACTTTGGTCGGACCCTGCTTTTTTCCTCTCATTGATCTGGGAGCCAAACCAGAATTCAAAAAAATCTGAGCTTTGAACTGATAAATTTGGACTTTGCAGGGCAGCTGAATTGTAACTATTTACTACATTTGCAGTTGTAGATATTGTTAATTCGTAAGAAAAAAATGTTTTTGTAACTAAGGTCTTCATTGCAAATTCTGTATGCATTTCTGTTTGTCGTTATTTTTTATTTAGATTGCAGCTATTAGTTGTAACTTTCCAGAAAATTGCTTATGGTCATGGGGCTGAATCATAGGCCATAACCCCCAGACAACCTGAATGATGCATTACACTGGTTTAGATTCAGCAAGGTACAGTGACAAGAGCATTGCGGACCTGGCTAAGAGAGTATTTTTTTTGAAGAGGTGTCTGTCCTCAAATTCCATTTTGGAAATGTATTTTGGTTGCTGTTTTGGCTAGAAACACGTTTTCAGAATGAAAATTCTGCCACTTTATCAAAACGGAAATAAGAAAGGATGAAACAATTGTCAGTTCCTGTTCACTTTCTTAGACGCCTTCATCTCTTTAAGAGTTTCTCTATGGACCGTTATGAAATAATGATTATCAGCAGTCAAACTGACTGAATCCCATACAATAGCGTGTTCATTGTGTTCTATCAATTTCCAGTAAATTCGCCTGTTCTGGCACAGATTTATGAATTACATTTGGCAAATATCACATAGCTTTAGATGAAAACATGTACAGCACGTAGGGATTCAGGATCCTGGACAAGCCTAAAACTGTAGTTCAAAATCAAAGAAAAGCATGTTGTTCTCAGCAGTGTGTGAGGATGAATGGACAACACGCAGTATTCGTGTCAGTACATTCGTTGAGGGAACTGATAGTTGGACATACTACAAGGAGAGCTTGGGACATGGATTTTGAGCTGTTCTGGTTTTTTTGATGTGTACGGTTTTCTGTATTAGGAAATGAACTTCGATCATCCTCAGAACTGCTTCATAGTCCAGTGTTGGAGCATGGTGACTGTTGCTTTGTAAATGGCAGACTCTAATGTTTGGGGTTATTAACTTCTAAGACTGATTTGTTGGCATCATCATGAGCTACCAGAGAGATTGACATGAAACACTGAAATTGCCCATTGCTTCCTGTTGTTTCCACTAAAGGTAACTGTGCCCAAACCAATAGTGGTTTCAGTGGATATTTTATTCAATAGCCTCTTTAAAAAAGTTAAGTTAATACAAGTGCACCCTACATCCAAAGCTACAGAAACATTTTTGAAGAGGACCCGGGGACCCTCATCTAAATCCAAGTGAAGCCACACATGAATCTACACGGCACCTTATACTCATAACAGGCCCAGCTTGTGCTTTGAGTTAAAAATTATACGAAGAGCCTTTTCCCAAGTGGATGTAACCGTTGTATTACTAATTAATGAGCCCAACATTAGGAGACACAAGAACCACCACTTAGTGGCGAACCACGTGCCATGGAGAGTCTGCAGGTTTTTCAGTCAACCAAGGATTCCTCCAACTGACTATTGCTCTGCACAAAAATAAGTCATCAGGATATCACCCACTGAGGTAATCAGACTGTTGGCTCTCCACGGCACGTGGTTGGCGACATTTGGCCAAGCGTCTTGGCATCCAGCCCCGCCATTCTCCAATGAACAATGCACAGTCTGCTCCAAGGGAATCCTCATGTGCCATGTGCATGTTCCAGGAGAAGAATTCTATGTTTCAGGTGTGTAGTGTGGCATGCACGTTAAAATCCTGCTCCCAGCTAACCAATAGACGGCTCTACCAGCTCCTTGGAACTCCCTGTGGCCTGAGATGGATTTCGCATGTCCATTCATTAGACAGATGTTCCTCATCCGTCCCGTCAATTGTAGATGTGCACCCAGAGATGACTGAGGGCTCTATGAACGCGCAGCATTTGTTGTCCATAGCATGTGAAACCAAAGTGACAGACTAAAGGACTACAGTCGTTTGAGACAATGGACAGACATTTGTTATGTGCATATAGCTTCGTTTTATCATGCCCCTGATGGTTTTGCAGAGCAAGGAATTCAGATGTTGAAAGAGGCCTTAAGAAGATGACACGGCATTGTTCCAGGTCTAATTTTCTACTCCGCCTCATACCACAGATGACAGTGAGCTACTTGGAGTTATTCAGACCCAGAGGGGCACTGTCTTATTTATTGTCAAGATGGCAGATTGGTGTGCCATGTGCTTGCGGTGAAACCATTTTTGCGTATGACATGACCTGAGATCAAAGTCTGTGAGTTTGCTAGTGCTTCTAGTGACAGCACCAGTCCCAATACTCTTTTGGCATAATTTTGTCCTGGTACCATCAGGGTTATTAAAACACTAATTTATGTTTGTTGTTGCTGTTGGCAAATGTCTGCATTAAATGTATAGTTTTCCACCCGTGTCCTGATGATGAACCATCACTGTTGTTGCCAGGAGACCAGAGACTGGCAGACAGGATTAAAAGGGCAGAACAACGATGAACAAGACCTTTTATACCTGCAACCCCTGAGCCTCGAGTTCAAATTCAATTTAATTTGAATTCAACAGATTTTTCTATCTCTGGAGCACCACTCAGTGCCATGCACATGGCACAGAGCATGCTCAGGGACACATCCATATTTACAATTTGCTTTGCTTTGCTAGTTTACCCAGACTCCATTTTGATTGGGATGAACATATCACACACATGCCACAGCATTGCTAAGTATAATACTTTTTCTGCACATTAAACAAAAACACGACGTTATCGTGGATAACATCCCATTTTGGCAACTGAAAACCCTTTGAAGTAAAAGACACAGTTTTTCAGATATATGGCCTCAGCACACACGTGATAACACGGATGTTCAATGATGAAGTGGTTTTCATAAAAGTTATGACCCATAAAATGTACCTTTATACATTTTTTTGTTGAAGTAATTTAATAAACAGTGTAGTTGGAGTAATGGCCCATTGAATTATTAGTTCTTCTCTGAAAACGTGTACAGTATGTAACAAGAAGAAAGAAGTCCAGCTGACATTTCATCCGATATTCCATCTTCAGATTGAAACTAAACCCGGATGACTATGAATGTTCAGGCACATGTGTATGTGTACAGTATATATGCAGATACTCTACATAAGCTTTTTATTGATGCCCAACTATCGGCTAATAACACGTCACGTACTGTACCTGTAACTTGATATGTAAACATCTGCCTTGGACAGATTTCACAGTTATTCTGTGTTTACAGCTGGTGTCTTCTCTGCTCATTAACTCTGCGTGCATGAAACGACTACTTGTTGTTCCATTCATACATAGTTGACCTCGTTTCCACTGCCACTGGCCATGACACAGATGCCAATCACTGGATAGTCTGTTTATGGCGATTTCTATGATGTCTTTGCGGGATTATTTCGTTGTCGTGCACTTCTCCTATCAGGGGTCGTGGGCAGTGCTGAGTAGACTATGTACAGTCAAGGAAAAGAGTGAGGTGTGTAGAGAGCGCTTCTGTTGTTATTATTGATTTGTCTGGAAAAAATGGAAGCATGTAAAATGAGCATAATTCTGGCAGGTGAAACTCGCTGCTTATTTTTCTCAATATGAACGAGAAAAATAAACAGCAACAACCCCAAAACAAATGTGACATCCAGTCAGCTGTAAGAAATAAGAGTACCCCGCTCAGCTCTCATCTCATTCACACATTTGTCCTTCTGAAGACATATTTCAAATCAAACTGTCATCATCACAGGGGTGGGTTTTTATGATCTCAGCTTGCACCATTAACAAAGCGCGAAAGGTGACATGTCACAAATACTGTGAACATGCGATCCACCCTGCTGAGCCCAAACTGTGCGCAGAACGGTTCTAGGCCTCCACAGTTCAAATACGTTAAACTGTTATTTATGTGCACTCAAACGCATATATTTTCAAGGATGCATATTTCGAAACGTGCCCTGTTAGAATTTTCATCCTACTGTATCTTTTGATATTGTAGCTTGTATTGTACATAGTGTTCAAACACAAGTTGTATAGTCCACAAATTTTTCAGGGGTTTTTCTTAGTCAAGCACTTTTGTAATGATGACTGCCATCGGTCTGTATTTGGACAGAGAAAGTAGAAAAAATGCAACCCAACAAATATCAGACTATGCTTTAGCCTTTAATAGTCAACAATGCACATAGAAGACAACACGCAATTATTAAACAGAAAGAGGTTTTTAAATGGTGACTCTAAATTGCAAGCCTCAGTGTAACGTGCGAATGTGATAGTGAATGCTTGTCTGACTCTGTGTGTGTGACAGACTGCGATCTGTCCAGGGTGTACCCTGCCTGTTTCCCGATGACAGCCCGGATTGGTTTCAGACCCTGTGATCCTAACAAGACGTGCGATTTAGAGACTTTGAATGAATATCATTTTTTAAAACGGGAAGTGATACACTGGAAATGTGCATATTTTTATCTCCCATCCATCAGTGTGCAGCCATAGTACAGAGTTTAATGTACCTGCAGAAATCCACGAGTTGAACTGTGTGCGACATGAGAGGGATTAAAGCTCTTTAACTGACCAAAGTAAACATCTATCGTCTCTAGAAAACATGAAGGGAAAAAAGAGATCGTGGAAGCTTTTTAAATGACAAACGAGGCAATATGCCTGGTTGGAAGTGAGTGTCAACCCATCAACTGTAAGTAAAAAGTCAGCAGCCCCAGTTCAGCTGTGGGCGGCTAGATGATGCTGTTGCCATACACAGTATGAAGTTGTTCGTGCAGTATAGGCTCACTGTCCTTTCTACAGCCGCCTCAAAGGTGAAAATACTTGGTGAAAGCGTCAAATAGCATTTTAAAAAGAGACATTTAACCAATTTTTAACTTGCTCTCTATGGCTTTAGTTTAGGGTATAAATGTACATTAATGCTTTTAAACTTCCCTCTGACTTACTTACTAAATTATATCTCTGCTTCTAGAAGAAAGACCCCTCCATGTGACGTCACCTGATGGAGTTTTTGATCAGGGGGTTTTGGAAAAACAGGTTGACCATGACTACAAGCTCCATAGTGTGAGCAATTAGAAGACATAATCTGAACCGAACTGAACGGGAGCTCGAAGTAGAGGGTATTTTAATATTAGGACGTCAGAGCGAGCTTTAATGGCATTCATTTACATGTACTACTCAAACTAGAACCAAGTTCTTTAAAATTCTTTTAAATCTTACAAGCCTAATACGAAGGTTCTGTATGTCACAAACAGGTAAGGAACATTTTTAAGTATTATAGTGACAATATATTTTACTCTGGATTTGTAATGGATGCGGTTTAGTGCATTAGGAGACCCCCTTTATACATTCGGGTTCCTTCTGGTTGTAGTTCATTATGTCAGCATTTACATTGTCTTTCTCTCCTTCCTATACTGAACGTGAAGAATGACTTAGATTATCAGCAAAACTACACTTCTGTGCTGCTTTCCTAAGCTACTCTCCTTCCTCATTTCGTCCTCGTCTGATGTAATAAACAATGATACTGACTACGTGTGTCTGAAATGTTACCGTGAAGCTGAGAAAAGGTGAATTTCACCGAGCATACTGTAGATGTGCAAAAACAAGACGACAAAGGAACGAAGGAGCCTGTAAACGTCTAACAGAAGGTGCTGTACTGCAGTAATTTAGGAACTGTTGTTTATCGGTGTAGATGGGTCTGCAGATTTTAGAAATCCATGTGACTACTCAAAATTGCAAGTGACAATATGTTCTGTAATTATTTTGGATGACATCAAATGAAAGGTTTCAGAGGTGCACATAGAGATGACAAATGTTTCTGTACGAGATGTTTTAATGAATGTTCAATCATGTGCCTTTTGGAGAGAAAGGACAGAAATGAGTGTGTCCTGTCCTAGAGACGGTCCTAACGGTCCACTGAGTATAAAACATAAAAGATGAAAGACATAGCTGCCAGGGGTCCCTGCAGGGCTCTCTGGGGTTGTGGGAACTTTTTCTATTAAATAGCATGAACCATAAAATAAATATACTTTGGTCAAATAGCTTTATGTAAAAATCCAATATATGCACAAAGTCGTGCTGACAATGTGATACCGCCTTGCCACAAACATGTTGAATTAAATGGGTTCTGGTTTTATAAGAAGATTTTAATTGGAGAAATGTTTCCGTAGTGCTTTAATTAAATATTTTCTTCTAACAATTCTAAAAATCTTGAAGAAATCTACTTCAAAACCTTACTTTGGACCTTTCATAGCCCAAAATGACATGACATTATTTGTGATTATAGCGGTTTTAAACTACTGTATACAACATCATATATTGTACATATTAACACACAAATCTTTCTAAAACAATGTACTGTGACTTTAAAGTTTGACCGTCATCGCTCGTTTGCGTGGAGGAATAATGACCACAATGACCCAGCAATCAAAAGAACATCATCTTCTTTTGTGATTGCTATATTTAAATTAGCAAAATGCAACGTCAGTTCATGTGGAGGCACTTTCACAGTATAGTCATGCTGCGTTCATAGCTGTTGTTCACATTTCAGCACTGCACAGCTGACTGGCTGGGCTGCTATTTTTTTTTTACAATGCACTGTAAAGGAATTTAACGTGAGTCTTTAATGGTTCCTTCTGAAGGAGCATTAGCGTACATTTTGCAGTTTAACGATCTTGACCATTAAAAAGCATCAATAGCTGCCAGGACCGCAGGAATGCGAGAGCCGGACTCTTATCTGTAAGGCGGCTCGTGGCCCATAAGTGTAAGAACTTAATATCTGGCCATCGATGCCATTCATTACACCAGACTAATGCGGCTCGGTGCCAGTTGGGCCTGCAGCCGTGTCACCACAGTATGGTCACCTATCCCTGCCTGCCATATGCAGCACACGTTTTACTGATCTCATTTTCCATTGACCCAAATGAGTCCAAGCTGCAGCTTGATCTTGTTTGTAATGGAAAAGCAGTAAATGTAGCCATGAAACATCAGATCAGTTGCAGTGAGACTGGTGAGTGGAACAGACACTTAATTGACCGAAAAGGAAATGGAGAGTCTGCAGCACTTTAAATTTAGTTTGTAATGCACTATGCTGTACCCGACTATAAGTATATATGAGCCTAGTGTTTCCTTTGTGTTCTGTGTGAGGAAAGACTAAAAGCTGTTCACGTACAGTGCGTGCGCAGTTATTACCCAAAAATCACATCCCGCAGAAGAATGTCGCCCTCATGCTCATTGATTTCTGTGTGCAGGACATGAAATGCAACCTGCATTTTGGCAACACATTTTCAAATGATATACGGTAGCAGTTCTCTTAAGACAAATGGACAGTGTTGCGATATTGCGAGCAATCTCTCGGTCTGTGCACTGCTACATGTTAAATGGCGGCCTGTAATGCATATAAGCTGATACCACAGGCCATCGTAATTCAGATTCAACGTAATGCCTATTCAGCGCAAAACAGGGGCGTTTTGTCAGAATCCAAGGATGGATGCTGGGGCTCGTACAAGTGATATCTATCCTGATGACGGCCGGTGATTTATTGCATAGGAAACACGGGAAAATGCTCAAGCAGGAAGCTTTTCCCTTCACTTAGATTTTCTATTTGAATTAAATGAGGTGTGTATGTAGGCAGGCAGAGGGGGGCAAGGGTGATGAGAGATAGCACACAGGAGAAAGGACATACTTCATCTTCCCATTCAAAGTGTTGTTTTCAGCAACTTTGAAATGAAGGAGAAAAATGCTGATAGAATTGCACCGGAATGTATTGCAGTGGACTGCAAAGTACAAAAACCCTGGGTCAGACTTTGGTGAGGCATCCTGCATGCAGGGCATTTTTTTTTCCTTCCTTTTTGTCTCTCCTCTTAAGGTCCTCAGCGACTTACTTTTTGAAACTGCAGTGATTGATGGGAGGTGTGCCTTTGACAAGGCTCGGATAGGCTGGCCAAGGGCAAGATGCAGCAGCTACCCAATTGTTTCACATAGATAAACAAGGGAAGAAATGTCATTTACAGCATCTGGAGATAGATGCTGTCAGCCTCGCTACCGGGAAGCACGGTTTAAAGCCCATTTCATTATTGAACTCCAACAGTCATCTGTGTAAAACGGGGTTTCACGTCACAATGCTGTGCGGGTCATGGAAGACAGGAGGAAGAAACGGGATGAGATAGTCGAGAAAGTGAGCCTAACGTTAAAAACCTACATAAAACACGCTTTTATGTAGGGTTATGCTGTGCTGACATGCACGGGGTCCGTCATTTCTATAATATTTCGGCTTTGCTGCATCTTTTCCTGCAGTATGTTTTGCCACAAGTTATCTGTGATGCTCAGTAGATGCAAAACCATTTAGCAAAACAGAAACGGATGAACAGTTTCTTTGTAATCTGCAGCATCATGTCTAAAATAAACTGCACATTTTTTGCTTTATTTTTTTGATAATTGAGCACAGTCTCTCACAAATTACATTTCTTTGATGACATGGGAAATTCACGTCATATAAGGTTTTCATTTAAATCATGAAACACAGTCTCTCTTCTAACTCTACAGTTTTCTCTTCTGTTTTGTGGTAAAGACAATAACCTTAATACTGTTTATACGATTATGTCCATTACCACACTGTATATTATTTTTCAGCCAGTGTACTCAGGACATAGACGACCTTTTACATGAAGAGACATTTCAAAGTTCATGTTTTTACTCATGTTTGGAGTGGCTTTATTGATTTTTCATACCTTTTGGACACATAGAATATATAACACTGGTATATGATGTTCTTTTCTACTAACTATTACCAGCTTGGAAAACAATGCATATTAATTCAGAACACGCCTTTGTCACTGCAGAAAGTACAGAGCTGATGTAGCTGCCTGTGTGTTGGCATGGATGCACCCTTCCTGTGTGTGTGTGTGTGTGTGTGTGTGTTCATGTTGGGTGGGAACATTGTGGTTTCAACTATGCAGGTACAGTACACTGCTGCTCTTACTGAGTCATCAGTTTCAACCACAAACGTTTAGAACATTAACTTGAACATCATTGTGTCAACCAGTTTTTCTGCTGATGTGCTTCATAATCAGATGGTGTCCAAGTAGTTAGATGTTCTCTTCTTTTTTCCGGCGTACCTCCTGTGCATGTCAGACAGCCTGTATATTATTTTAGAGACCGGAACATCTACTGGACGACCTTCGTTAATACAGGACCTGTAAAGTGCTCGTTTAGTTCGAATGGGGCTGGTCTCCATTGGGAATAGATCCATCCATTTTGTCTGTGAGGTCACATGCCTCTGCAGTTCAAATATAGACGTATGTGTCAACTGACTGATGAGCTGAGCTGATTGAAGTTTTCCTCTGGAAGCACAACACACCTTGTCTATTTTCGCCTTCCTGTGAGGCTTTGAACACCAGCACACACTCACGTTTCCTTTTCATCCCACGTCTTTCATTCGGTCTGTGTGAGTTTACTTTGTTTTTCCCATCTTTACATTTATGCACTTTGCTTTTGATATTCTATTTTTTTCCATGTTTATGAGGCTGCCATTTAGAGCCTATTATCCAGTTCTGTTGACTTTTGTTTGTCAGGTTGTTTTTTTTTTTCCAAGATGTTTTTCAAAGTTTCTTATTTTATCTCATCTGCACAATGTGTCTGTCTTTGTTTCTTTGGTGTGTCAACATTTTATGTACAAAATAAATGAACTTTAACTCTAGATGGCAGTGCAGGAAAGAACAAAAAGTACAAAGTAGTCAGATTCATGTGTTTAAAAAAATGACTATGATGCGTGTAAGGACCAGTTGTCATTTTCACATGCAAAGTTTCTTATCTAATTCTCAGATATTCTACCTCATTTACCACATAGTCCCGTTAATAGTTTTAGGTTTTGTTTTCATTATTTTCATTTTGACCATTTCCTTGTGGCAGGACAATGATATGATGAAGCCTGAACGTATACAGATTGGCATGTTAAAAATTCAGATTTCTGGCTGCCATTTTGTGCCTTTTTTTTTGGCTGGCAATTTTAGAGACAAGACAGGAAATGAGGGGAATGACATGGAAAGATTCTCAGCCAGATGTCATGGCACATTGTTGCTGCTTTAACCCTTAAGCTCCCAGATCACCCACTATTTTCCATTTTAGCCCCATGGTTGTTTTCATTCTTACAGCTATTTACATGATGCCTGTTGCTATAATTTTTAATAGCTTGACCAAAAGCGTTAAAAGAAAAGAAAATGTCAGCAAATTTGTTGTGGTCACAAATGATTATATTAGTACTGATTTAATTCATGAATTCAACTCTCCTGAGACATATTAGACATGAACGCTGAGGAGGATCTACACATAATTACCACAGGTTAATATAATTACACATTCCCCAATATGTGGCCTCTGAGGAAACTGCACGTGGTCGTGGTTACTCAGGATATTAGCTTTGTGTCCTGTTTTGGAACAGAACAAGACAGCTGTCCTTTCAGATTAAAAAAATATGTATTTGCATGTTTAATAGCAGACCTGAAACATCTTTAGCCGTCTGTGTTTCATAAAAGATGATCGAACGCCATCAGCTAACACTGTCAATCTGTGATCTCTTGAATAAATTTGGCCTGAATATATATTGGGGAATTACAGATTGTTTAATGAATTATGCACTTTTTTATTCAACAGTTTTCTGATGGCTACAGCATAAAATTCTGCAATGCGGACATTTTGTTCCCAAGTACCAAACTGTGACACTTTTTTTTATTATTTTGAATAAAAAAAATTAACCTTCAAGAATCTTATTCCTTTTTCTTTTTGAAACTTTAGTTTGAAACCAAACACATGACTCACAGCTCACCCTCTGTACATCCTCTGTGCAGTACATGCTTATCACATCCAGCTCTGCATATCTCATGATGCTACAAAGGATCATTTTGACACATTTCAGTGTTATGTCTGATACCTTTCCCCCTGCAAGTAAAGCTCAGTGAACAAACACCAAAACAGTCCTCGGTAAAGAAATCATGCGTTAAAGCTTTTTGTTTGGCCTGAACTTGCACAAAACATTTATATCGACATTTCCCAAAAAGGCTGATTTATCTACCACACCAAACATTCCAGTTTCATCGTGTTCATACATTTAAACAGTATTTTATTCCATGTGGGCTGAATGGAATTAGACTATAACTTCTAATTTACTCGTTATCCTTTTGTACTACTTTACTTGAATAATGTTCTTATTGGGGTTGTGATTTATGAGATGGACTGTGTGCTGGTAATACGTGCAGTGTTTCATAATTCACTGACAAAATCTGTGTATGTAAGTAGGAATCATTGTTCATATGCAGCTTTTTGGTGTAGGATCTAAGTAGGTTTCATATATCAGGTCCACACTTTGTGACAGGATAGGACAATAAGATGAGGCCACTTTCACTTTATCCTTTGCCTCTCTGACTTTCTGTGATGAACTGCCGCTGCTCTCTTGTTTTACCTCATCATTTTCTTTTTCCTTCCCCTCTGTCCTTTTTCCACCCCTCGTGCCAGAGCTGCTTTAATATTTTCCCTTTATTCACCAGCTATCATCCATTGTCCATAGTTGCCCTAACAGTGGAGCCTCCTATATTCAAAGCAGTTCTGTCGTGTTCGTGCTTGTCATTTTACAGTTAGATTAATATTCTCTGCCATATGACCTTTATTTAATCAGGAAAATCCCATTGTGGCTGAGGATAATGAATACTATAACTAATTAAGTTGCCAGGAATAAAAAAGAAGCTATAGTATTTTCTGCTGCTGGTGATCAACATACAGTCGCAAATAAATAACATTACTGCAATAAACTGAATGGTTTTGCATGAATGTAATATATAATTCTGTCTTTTGGCAGCACAATAAAGATTTCAATAGATTATTTTACTTATTAATAGGAGCAAACTAAAAGCAGGACCTACATTACTGAGAGAATCATATCATTTTGGCTGTAAGACAAACAAGAAAGAGACAAGAACTCGAAGCAGGCTTGTGTTGCAGTTTTGTTTCCTATAAACAACTCTATGGCAAGTTTATTAATTATGTAAGGCTGAAAAAATGGAAATGACACAACGAATTAGGCCTCAAGTAAAACATTAAACACAACTACAAAGTGAAATGCAGCGTTAAGTCACTAGGTTTTACACTGGAAAGGCTGGTACATTTATATATTTACCATTGCATTTGAAATAGTTTTACAGTATTACTGTACATTCACTATTAAATATTAAGAGCTTCGTTTATTCCTATATTGGATGAAGGCAAACATAAGAATGTATTTCCTCCAATTCAATTAAACTTTGACTAGAGTCAGACAATTTATAGGCAGCACTTCTCCCCTTGTGTGCCCTCCATCTCAGCCTGGGCATCAGCATCTTCATACATCATCAGCGTAATCAGTCATACCACTGCTTATTATAATTATTCATGCGGAGTAACTCTGCACTGCACACAGCACACAATAGCATTTGACATGTTTAAGATGAGATGCACCTTCTCTAGCAGTGACGTATCAGAGTCTAATTTGTGTTACGGTAATTACATTTGATTTAATCATCTCCTCTGTTTTTGTGCTGCACTTTAGAAAAAATCAAATTCAAACGAAAAGCACAAGGTCTTAACCTGGATTGTACAGGATGTCTTCCATATACTTACTGTATATTTTATGTGCTTTATTGCAGCATTTTTAATGAGATGACAATTACTAAATGATCATATAGTGTTTTATGTGCTGTTTAGCAACACAGAAATAGAGCTTTTTTTAAAAAAATGGTGTGTGATGTTTACAGTGCAGCCATACCGGAGAGGCGACAATTATGCAAATATCTTGTGCTAGCCCTCAAAATATGTATTAATTAGTCATTTTTCATTTAATGACTTTACCAAATAAAACAGCCGCCATGATCAGAAGCTGCCTTATTGAAAGTGCAAAGAAGAACGTGCTCTAATTTTTTTGCAGCACAGTGGCTTACTGGCCGGCACTGTCGCCTCATAGCAACAAGGTCCTGGGATCAAATCTGCCAATCTGTTCAAATCGAGGATCTCACTGTGTGGAGTTTGCATGTCTGCTGTGGGTTTCCTCTGGGTGCTCCACTTTCCTCCCACAGTCCAAAGACACGAAGCTTAGGTCAACTGGAAACTCTAAAGTGCCTGAAGGTGTGAACGTGCTTGTCAGTCTGTATGTGTGTTAGCCCTCTGATAGACTAGTGACCTGTCCAGTGCACCCAATGCATGCTGGGACAGCTCCTCACAAGCCTGAGCAGGACCATGTAAAAAAAATACGGGTGAATTATAAAAATTCCAGCGGTAGCAAGTTGTTATAGCAGTTGGTGATTTCAGGGTTGTGCATTGAACGCAAGTTGTGACCTTTTGGGGACATTTACATTTTTATAGGTGCATGATGAATAAATTTAACCAACACTGTCAACTGGAATTTGCTGTAGTGACCTAAACAACTCCATTCATAAAGGACAATTTGCATGTTGTATAAATTCACACACACGCGTACTGGGTAGATGTCGGGGTATGTTATGCAGACATTTAGGTGAGGACTCGCATGCCAACTCAACAACTTCAATGAATTATGAAAGAACTTTGCATGCTGGTAGTGTTGCAGTGGGCTTCCATTGTGCAAGGCCGTATTTAAGTGTTATTGTATTTAAGGACTTTATTATAACCTGTTAAAACATTTCTTAAAGCATTAAACATGTCAAGGATCTTAACTGTTTCCCTCACATGCGGATTAGTAACACTGTGTTATCTGTTGTCTTAAGGGATTTGCTGTATTGTATATGCTGATTCTGTACAAGATTTGGCAGAATCTAGTTATTTAGCTATTTATTGTGCAGTGGGTTTAATTTGAATATAGGACTCATGAGATCAAATGGCTCTAATCTTTAAATAAATTAACAAATTCATCACAGCCGAGGGATGCAGTTCTGTTTCATTTGCCAGGATAAGGGTCGGCTTCAGTAACGTGAAAACTGGTATAATAATATATAATAAATTAGATTCAATGAAGCTGCCATAAACATTTAAAAAACTGCAGTTTTTTCAGTTCAGTCATTTCCTATTGAAGACGTGCTTTGTAAAGCAAAGAAGCCTTTCTGCATTAGCTTTCACTCTCTACCCAAATGGAAATAACTGATGACACCATTGTATTAAGTGCAGGGTGTAAACATGGGATGTAACATATTAACTCTTTGATAATTTCTTGATAAAATGGTTTCATGAGAGCAATAGTCTTTGAAAACAACAGCAAACGCAGACTCGGTAAATCATGCTTCTCTTGCAACACTGTAGGGAAAATGCTGCACAGTTGCTATGGAACCCTCTGTTGCTAGGCAATGGGTTGATTATCAGAGTTTTTTATATAAGTGGCAGAGTGGCGTTTTCAGAAGCCTCTACCACTGACAGCCTCTGTAAAATAATATGACATCGCTGTCCTTGATTGAATACAAATCGTAGCTTATTATTATGTGTTTATACTCTGGCCTGAAAATTGTGCACAATGAAAATTAATAATCTTCATCTTTACAAGAAATGTAAACATCACGAAAGATTGTGGTGTGGTGGGGCATTGCAATACCTTTCTCTGTCTAGTTTCCTTTTGCAGCGTCTTTAATCAGATCTCATGTGCTCATGTTGTAAGAGGAACAATGACATGTCTGCTCATCTACTGAACAGTTTTCTTGACAAAAGAACCGAATCATCCCAGAAATGCCAAAAGACTCAACTCATCACCAAATTTAGTGTCTGTTTGCTTGAAATGAATATTCATTTCTTAAAATATCTATTTTAAGGCGGTGGGGGGGGGTCATATTGTTGCCCTCTTGTGGTTGAATTTGAATATCCAGTAAATGAGCTACTAACTAGTTGAAAAAACGTTATCCGTCTTTGTTCAGCTGGTAATATTGTTTTTATTGTGAGTGGACAGTTTATTTGCTTTGAGACACATTATAAGGTTGAAGGATGTTTTATAAATCACATCATGTCTAAAGAAGAAATTATTTTATGATGATACTAATGCTAATATTTTGGGTATTTGGCCAGATTTCACATTTGCCATCTCATATATATGAATTGCATCATGCTAACAACGACCGTGAACACAGCTTATATTTTTATGGCTTTGAAATATAAAACAATGCTATTGCTAAACATTTTTGGCAATAAAAAATGCCAATATCATCTTTTTCTAATAGTAGCAGTTGAGAAAGGGTTTAATATATTTTGAATATACAAAACCAACAGAGCAGACCTTATTATGTTATATATTCATTTACTTTTCATATTGTTAAATGGAATAAAGTTCCATTCATAATCAAGTCCCAATCATTCATAATTGGAAAAGCTGTGTTTAAAAGCAATTTTCAACTATGTTAATATCTGTTCACGACATGGTTACTGAAGTAGGCTACTACCAATCCCAGAGGTATGTCATGCATGTCATTCTTAATCACAGTGCAGCTGGCACGCACAGCAGTCACAGTTTGCGGGAACATAATATAATTACAGACTCACAACGAAATAGCGATGGCGCTAATTTGGTCGCCTTTGCGGTTGTAAAGGTAAATAAGTAACCACCTCGCAGCAAATGAGTGACACTGATCCATCTGCAATAGATCATAGATACATGGGGTAAATTACTTACACAAACGAACCAAATGACCAATAGATGAACATCACCTGCACGTCACGTGTTACTACTAGTCTCCCTGCATCCCCCAGGCTCAGTCTGGCCTTATTCAAATGCAAGCATGCTTTCCATTCATGTAGTTCATTTTATTACTTCTTGTATTTCTTGTATTCCTTTGTTTTTCCTTTTTTGGCGCACAGTCCTCGACACACAAGGATCCCTCTTTAAAAAGAAGGGTCAAAGTCTGCAAACGTCCAGAGATAAACATTTTCATCTCACTTCTTGAATCACATTTACCAGGACAATACTAACAAATGCCAGAGTAAGTTCAGGCCTTGTGTCTCCTGCCCCGTCTCTTAAACTGTGAATGTCAAATTTACAGTTTAATGATGTTTTGCTCTTGATTAAAGCAAACACACCTAATTTTGCCCATTGCTAGGAATTTTCTTTAGTCTAGTTATCCTGGGGGTCTTGATATACAAGAACACACTGTACAGGGGCTGACTTTTTAACCAGTATCTTTTTCTTAACATTCCATTATGGATTCCGCAAGTACGTACAGAGGATTTGGAGTCATTGAATATTTTGGGGGTAAATCTTTTTGTAATGTATGACCATCTCTCCCTGGCACTGAACTTACAATATTTTGCTAAAAATTTGCTGTTACCACGGAAAACAGTAAATAGGGCAGCCAGACCACCCACTACATCAGTTTAGCCTGTTCGCCCAGAGGCCAGATAAGACTGTTAGACTGGAAGTGGAACGAGACGACACATTGTTGGAGTTCAGAGGCCACTAAGCAAAGGTGGAGGCATCCAGGCCAAAATCAAACACGCAACTGTCAGTCAACAAGGAGTCAAACTGTGTGAGTGAGCGCAGCAGCATTTATGAGTGGCCGGGGTTCGAACCAGCTATGGGTTCTTATAGACGCAGCAGCTATTTGGATTATTGTGATGGCAGAACTGTCCACCTTGCTAAGGTTTCCTGGAACCACAATCGAGTCCAAATGATCTGTGGGAAGGACGTTGAGCTGTGTTAATCGTGAGCAGTTACAGCGGGATCATTAAATAGGCAGCTCCATCCAGCAGTCATGTCACAGATATGTTACAGTCTTTAGTTTCAGAGGGCAGAGACTTTTCCCAATAAATACAAGAGGACTCCCCAAAAGGCTCTTAACACTGTTTTCACGACAGCCAGTGCTATATCTGCACTAGCCATATTCTTCCTAAACATGTTTTATTTTAAAAATGATTAATTTGGTATATGTGGTCGTTAAATTGTAGAGTTAAAAACCACAGCTATCCTTTTACCTCCAGAACATCTTGAAATCACCGTTTCTTAACCTGCTTATAAATCTGCATTTAAATTAACTTATTCTAGGGATGTTTAAAGGGCAACTTTAGCAATTTTTAACTTCTATGGGTTCATTTCAGGGTGTAAATGTACATTAATGCTGTTAAATGTGCCTCAGACTTCCCTATATTACTATATTTTTCTGCTTCTAACTGAACACTCCTTCAGATGACATAATCTAAACTGAAGCTTCCTCCAAGTGATGTCATTTGGAGGGTTTTTCAGCTAGAAGTAGACAGATATTTTGATCAAATTGTAACAATGACTTGTGTTTTTTTGTTGAGCTACCCACCTTTGACATATTAACTGACAAACAATAATGCCATCACAGTCCGAAAATACTTTATGTCTCCTCTAAAATAAGAAATATTAGAAAATTGCATGATTATTTAATAATTTATATTGAATAGTAAAATGTACTGTTTGTACATTTTAACATTAATTTGTAAAGATTAAACAAAGGAGAGCAGTTATGGAGTTTGAACGTGTTCTGTTAACTTCAGGCTACTGTAAATGGTCTCCGTCTTTGTGCTGCCGGCCACTGGCTGGTGGCTGCAGCATTGTATTTACCAGACGGATAAAAGAGGGTATCAATCTCCTCATTTAACAGCAAGGAGGCAAATTAGTTATGTCAACCTGTTCTTTCAGTGACCACAAACACTGTAAATCACTGTGAACTTCTGTTAAAAGCTGTTAATTAGAAGCTTCTGTAGGCAGCCAGATACAATCAGCCAGTGAATGTACGTCTGCAGGGAGCCACGCACCACCACAAGGCAAGGCTGATCACAGCGTATTGTTTCTTTCCCTGTTCTGTGTTAATGCGCCATAATCTGCTGCGGGTCCACAGACACAAACCTGAGCAGGTTGACATGTATTTAATGACTTCTGGGTAGTGTGCAGGTAACACATGCATATGGTAATTTCATGGGGTTTGCCTTAAGATCTACTTCTCTTACTCCTTCCCTTTATGTGAATGCAGCTTTTGAAAAAACTTGCAAACTAAAAAAAACACTTTTCAGTCAGAACTCACAAATATTTTGTTGTGAACAATGAGCGTTTTCCACACGCTGTTTAAAACTTTGGAAAATTAACAGAGACGTGTTTATTTAAAGACTAGTTTTTTTGATAAGTCTCCCATCCACAGCTTGTGAACTGCAAGTGCAGGTAGCAGTTTTATTTTGAGAACGCCGCGGTGACAAAGTGAGTCTCAGAAGGGTCAAAATATGCAGAGAGAGAGAGAGAGAGAGAGGGGGGCGAGAGATTTGGTGCTTTCTGTTTTCATCTAGCGAATAAATGTACTTTGACATCTCTGGGGAAAACTGTTACTGGTTGGCTTCAAAAGTGCTAGTTTTTTCTTTTTCCTTTTTTCTAAAGATGGGTCAGAGGAGATGACAAAGCTACTGGGCATTTCGCGTAATGGGTGAAGTGTTTGTTGGAGGAACAGAAGAGCATAGGTCGGCCAACAGTCCGGTGGTTTGCTGGCTACTATTTTAATACCAGTACTTGAAGGGAAATTAAATAAAGACAATTAACAATAATCTCCAGGACATTGGAAAAACAGGTGATCTCTGAGCAACTCCCCATAGATGAATCAGGGTACAAACATGCCTGTCACTCACATTAATGGCATTTATTCCAACGCTGCATTGAGAAGAACTAAATACAACCCCCCAATACGCACTGTATCTGTTAAGTGTGTGATGTCATAGACGAGTACAGTCACGACTGTCTGCCTCCAGGCCTCAGGGGAGTGTTTCCTGATGCTAATACTTCAGGATAGTGAGGGGTTATACAGGACAGGACAGAGCGGTACACAGTTCTATTTGGAGCACAGCTTACAAATGACTCTATTATGGACGATCATACTATCAGACTAACATCAACTGGCTCCATTTAAAAAGGCATAAATTGACTCCCCCCACCGCTGTTTTCTGGCATGGCGGGGTTACTGTATATGCTCACTGCTCAGGTGGATTTATGCACTGCTGTGTGTGACGTAGGTGGGGATATGAATTTTAATCTTCGTTCATTACAATAGTGCTTAAAGTGGGACTTTTCAGTGAGGTGCAATGGAATTTATTCAGTATTTGCAATCCGGGCTCGGGCTCCACAGCCCTTGTGGTCCAATCTTTGGTTCGGTGGTGGCGATTCCTGCAGGCAGGCATCTGGACCTGCTCAAGCATCTTTCAACACATGTTTACGTTTACTCAACACTAATCGTGGCTAAAATATTGTGTACAGTGAAATATTAAATGCTGATTAGCATGTTTGTTCAAACTTAATGTTTCTGCTTGTTCCTCTCTTTTTTTGTGGATCAACTGCAGTGACGGAAGGGACAATAAAGACAGATAGTTTTGATCAGACCGTACAGCCTGTCTTTATTTTAGGTTGGGTTATATATTTGAAAAGATTAGAGTTATATTAGGCATTTTTTGTCAGAAATCTTTAAGGTTCTCTGACCTTTGCAAGGCTGCACCTCATAAACATCCCCCTTACTCCTGCTGTCTCCAGTAACTGTCAGATGTTTTTTTCATTTGTTGTTGCATTTCAAAGTATTGTATTTTAAGAGGATTAAGACAAGTTTTAGGTCTGGTCTGGTCAAAGAGAGACTATAATATAGATTTTTTTTCATCTGTCTATTTTGTGAACTTGGGCCATGCATCCATCAGTTGAGCATGGATTTTCTCACTGATGACTCCTACATGACACCTAAATTCTGTTTGAACTCCCAAAATATCTTTAAAGCCTTGTGCACTTTAGGTGACGACGGCTCACAGATGTTGTCAGCTCGTGGCTGTCACATTGTGCTGATAAGACGGTGTTGGGAATATGACCGTCCCGGGCTTCATGTATTGGTAAAAAATGAAACAAAATGTGCAAGGACAAACAAAAAAAACAAATGAACCACGCAAACAAGCTCCTTGTATAAAAACTGAGAATTTTTCTCGTGTTTAGCATCTTTTGTATTGTTCATAAATTGTACTGTGGGACACAGACAGAGTGGGAGAGAGAGAAATGGTCCAGCAGACGAAACAGAAGCAGAAAAAAAAAAAACAAGATATACATAAATATGAATTCAATCACACACCCATTGCCATCCTTCACTTACAGTAGGTGGAGGGTCATAAATTATGCTCATATTGAGTGTGATGATGTGTATGATGGAGTACATACCACAGCGGAGCAGTTTTCTGTGTTGTTTATGATCTTTATGCTAATGTCATTTCCACTATTATACCAAGGAACATTATGGGAACACACTGATTCAGCAGCAGTATGAACCAATCTCCAAACTGTTTGCACTGTTTCTGTTTTCCGTGTCAGCTATTTGCGTTGTGTGTGTGAGGGTTTGAGGAGGGAAGCGACAGGGACGGCCGCCAAGGTTAACATCAGAACTAAACATATAGCGCATAGAGGAGAATTTGTAATAATGAAACACTCAGAATCATTGTTATCTAATCTGTTCACTCCCAAAGGCCACTTACCAGGGTAACAGCTTCTCAAGTGGTGGGTGCCAATTTTCACTCGCTGGCAAAGGTACAGTATCAAGTAAAGAACAGACGGAAGAAACAAGTATTACTGTAGATATTTTAAACAGACTCTTGTCTCCAACCCGTCTGTATCTAGCTTTCAGTGTTACCATCCGCTGACTAATGAGAGAATGTGCTAGTAGTGGGATGATTATGATGCCAAAGTTTGTTTAGATCTCAGACGATCTGACAACAACATTAATAAAGTCGTCGTGAGGTTGAACATGGTTAGTGACACTTTTATATAGTTTATTGTACTGTAAGAACACAGTTGCATTCTTTGGTGAACATTTAAATCCTTCATCTGATTTAATAGTTCATTACGTGGGCTGTCAATGTCTAAGGACACCACCACTAAATATATAACACCACTATATCAAGTCCTCAATTTGTAGCCAGACAACTTCCACAAAGGACCCATTTTAGGCCATTTACTTTTTGCATTGTTTTTAAATAATATTAATGTCCCAACTAAGCACTGCAGTGCACATTTTATGCTGACGTTACTATAATTGTGGGTCGTCTCGATTGTCAGCCAAGACTTTTCTAGAGTCATGCATGGATCATTTTCTATTCGTAAGCTTGAATGTTGCTCTTCGTTAGGGTGCAGACCTTGAATTTCCCCAATCCAATCCTGACTATAAAAGGTGAAGTAGAAATTGAAACTGCTCATGTTTCCAGAACCAATAACCATCATCGACACATTCAAATTCTTACGCACAAACATCGCTAACAATCACAAATGGAATTTGCATTCTGAATACATCTACAAAAAGGCCAATAAAAGACAAAAAGGTCCAAGTTAAACATAATAATCTCTTCCAATTTTACGCAGCCATAATTGAAAGTATTCTCACCTCTTCAATAGCAGTCTGGTATGGTATGTATAACAGACAAATTATCTGAAACTGCTGGTCACACGCTCCCATCCATAGAAACACTGTACTATAAACGCACAACGAGCAACAAAAATCACCTTTGACCTCTCTCACCCCTCTGATCATCTCTTTACTCTGATGCCCTGATTCTGATTGTGGGAAGTTGGTCAGACGATAAGTCGTCCTACAAGACGTACGTTGTGTTAAGCATCTTACTAGAAAATTAAGCATCCAAATTGAAATTTTAATTTGAAAACAAAACCTGTCTTTCTATTAAAAGCAAGAAAATGATTCTATCCACTTGTATCTGCTCGAGATCATTGCTAACCATTCCACTGTTAAACCAATGAATGCTGAATATCAGCTGGTAGCCTTGAAATTGTTATGAATGAGTACGTACATCATCTTAGTGTTTTCCCTGAGTAACTGATCTTTACATACTCTTTGACATGCACTCTATAAACAGCCGAAATAGTTTTTATATTTCAGCTGATTATTACCAGTATAAAAAACCAATGTGCTGAGGTATGTACAGCGAGCGAAATTATTAAATATTCAAATTTGGAGTAAATATTTAAATGTGTGTTCAAGTAAAATTAACAGATAAGGTGAGTTTCCATCATTTTATGTGTGTTGTGACAAAGCTTTTCTGTCCTGCCCTCAGGTCCTCCAGTCATCGTAGGAATGAGCATTAACATAGCGAGCATCGACTCCATCTCAGAAGTAAACATGGTAAGTAGCTTGTTTAAAAAGTGTGAACTTCTTACACCCACAAACATTGACGGTTGTGCGTGTGTGACTCACTTATAGGGTGCTGGTGGGCACAAGCTTCCCCGATTTTTACTCAATGAAACCTGACTTTGGACAAAAAAATAGTTCAAATGATTTATTTGTCTCTTTTTGTGAATAATCATATTTCTAGTGTAATCTCATCACTACATACTTTGACTCTGGCACAGACTTAGAAGCAGTTGCACATGCAGGCTGAGAGTGAGAAGGACAATATGGCTGAAGTCTGAGTGATGACGTCACTCAGTCTCTTTGCTTCACGCAGCGGGACGTAGTCGCTCACAGTGCGGCTCGTTCCTCCCATGTGGATCTCTATTGTGTGTTGGGTTCTTTCACCATCTCCGTCGCTTTTGTCCTTTCTGCCTTTCTTTTGTTTGTTTCAGTTTTGCTTGATCAAATGATTATCACAGTTAAAACCATATATGTTTTTTTAAATACATTCACGGCCTGTGTAAATCAATGGAATGTAAAAGCCTAATAGGAAAATATAGAGTCAAGGGTTAAGATATAAAAAATGCTATGTTTTTAAAAAACACATCAAAACTACATGTTTTGATGTGCATCATGCTTGAACATATGAACGATGAAGCTGTTTTTACTGTTTTTAGTATATGTACTGACATTCTGCACTTAATTCATAGTATCCCTATTCCAGCTCTGTAATTAAGAAGGGAAACATTTAATACAGGACTTTTTGTCCATTTAGCTTGGCTGAGTTCAACATTTTTTATTGAAAGTTATGGGCAAGGAGCTACTAAAGTCAATGTAAACTGCTCCACATAATATTTAAACTGATTGAATCATTTTAACACATTTTCTGACTGTGTAACTTTTACAATGAACCATTTTATTTTTCACAGCACTGACTTTAAACAGTTGTTGCAGTGGTGCAGTCATTGACAAAGACTGTACTGTGTCTTCACAGTCAGCTTTTACAGTTTACAGTAACCATGCCAACTCTTCAGCCTCTATGCATGGCCTCATCAGGTGCAGGCAGGAAACAGTAAGATTAGCAGAAACAGAAATGAACTTTTGCTGAGTTGTTACCATAGATCTTGACCTTCTTTACCTCTAAAATGTATTTTGTTGCTTTCTTTTTTTTTCAGTGATGTCATGAGTGTTTTTCTTTCTCTCCAGGACTACACCATCACAATGTATTTCCAGCAAAGCTGGCGGGATAAGCGTTTGGCCTATGGGGAGCTGAACCTAAACCTGACTCTGGACAACCGTGTAGCAGACCAGCTGTGGCTCCCTGACACCTACTTCCTTAATGACAAAAAGTCCTTTCTTCATGGTGTGACAGTGAAAAACCGTATGATCCGCCTGCACCCTGATGGCACCGTCTTATATGGGCTGAGGTAAGGACAGTGGGAAGTTACAAATCATCTATTTCTACAAGTACATATTTCATACACTTTGCATGTGTCGTTTACATGTTTACATCCCCATTGGTCCATTTCTGGGGCTAATCTTGGTATATTTTTTATTTTCTCTCTCTTTGTTTCTTTGATTTCAAAGTGTAGCTACTGGGGGAACCTAAGTATTGCTACTTTTAGAACAAATGCCATTTTTAGAACAAATGTAATTTAATTCAGACTCTCAGCAGACAGAGCCCCAGTGTTAGGACAATGGTTCAGATCACTTGTATTTATAAGGGCATACGTACAATTGCAGCAGCGCTATGATATGTCACTTCCAAAAGAAGAACTCACATTTTCTTTCTGATACAACTAAATTGGTGAGCAATTAAAGCACCACTGCTCATCTGAATACACTGAGAGGTTTTGCTGCTACAGCTTTGCTGCGTCTGCTTTGAGAATTAGTTCACGGCAATTAATCTTGGGTAATATTAGCAAATTTGTCTCGATATTATAGTTCACTGGCTTTATGATGCAGTATTACTCTACTTGTGCTACAGTTATACTTAACATTAGCATGTAACATTATAGTTCAGGGGTTTGAGGAGGACTGGAATGAGAATATTTCCTCATGTACAGTACAGGTCCGCAGCCTGAAGAAAGCTATAATTCAATGCTATTTCAACAATATTTATTTATGCAAAACTCCGGACTCAGCAGGGCTATGTACAGTGCAATAATAAACAAAAATAATAATAAAAAAAGTCAAAGTAAATATCATATTTTACACAGAATTAAAAGTAATAAATACATTTCAAGTAAAACAAATATTTAACCGAATGGCTGAAGGACAAATATGTACGCTTCAGTCCATTCCAGAATAAAAGCCCAGTTTTATGTGTCATTCTTCACTTCTCATTTCTCATTTTAGATTTTTCTCTCCCAGTCACTGTCACTGTTGCTGTTTTCAAACAGAATGCAGGTTTTCCACGAGTACTAGCCAATCAGAAGCAGGACAGAGTCTGGGTCCAGACCCAAACCACTGTCCACCTATTGTGACCGCTGCTATATCACCACATGTGATTCAGTTTCATATAATTTAAATATATTTCTACAGAACTGCTTCATTGGGAGTGAGAGTTCTGTTCCCAGTAACAAACTTGTAACTTCTCAAATATATATATTGATATATTTCATTTCTTTTCAAAATGTTGCTTTTGTAGCGATTAAGTAATGCAAGACAGCATAATCTTTCTGAAAGAAAACATGGATATACGTGCTGGGTGGACCAGAAAATGAACGAGTGAATCAGTGAGATCATTACATAAATTCAAGTAAAATAATAATGTCTGAAAGTAAACTGAATATAGAGCATACCAATATCTAACAATAGTGTACTAAGCTGTGAAAGTTGTGAATGATTAGAAAACAAGTTGTTAAAATAGTTAGAAAACTCTTTTTCAACAGTCAAAAACTGCTGTATGTCGTACATAAATCTCTTATATGTCGGCTGCTGACCAAACAAAAGCGTATTTCATACGGTTGTTCTTATGACAAACTCAGCTGTGAGCCTTTCAACAGCAACCTTTTACCTGATAACTGCTCTCAACGTGCCCCACCCTCATACACTCATATTACCCAGCAAGATTACATGTTTTTACCGTAGTTATGTATTCTGTAGTTGCATTGCAGCCCGTCAAGGTGGAAAACAAGTTTACCTTTCCGTCTCAATGCAGGCCTTCAATTCCATGAAATACAAATATTATGTCTATATGTAACATGATGAAACAAGTGCATTTTTAAGTGATATGTTAAGATGAAAACATAAGGGCTGTTGACCAATTTTGGTCAATGTTTGAGATAAGAACAAAATAAGGTCAGTACATTTTACTCTCTAAGAAAATGCCCTTTTTCCATGTAGTAACCCACTAATAGCAATATGCAGTAATTTGACCCTTTTACTCCACAAAGTCACTGGAGCCTATCACGGCTCAAACGTCAAACGTTAACCTAAATGCATGTTTTTGGATTATGAAAGAAAACTGGAGTATCTGGAGAACAGGTAAACTGATGTAGCCAGTCGAGGGATTTCCTTCTTCACCGAGGCTGGAGTGCTAACCGCTCAGCATCATAATGCCTTCTTAAAAAACATTTATATACAACATTTTATCTGGATAAGCAGAATGTATTAATCAGCGATTCAACTGCTCATGAATAATAAAAGAATTTTAAAATGTAATTCTTTCAATTCTGCCTGACATGCTCTCTCTAATTTCCACTGACAGGCTGCTGCCCACTAACATCCAGCTATTGTTAGTGTAGCTGACAATCCTCTTAAAGGAAGCTGAGATCCTAAATCATTGAATGTTTCATAAGCAGGAGGTTTTTAGAACATGTATCCCATAACACGTGGTGTTATCATATCAGAAAAAAAAAAAACATTAGAGGTTTGAGATGCTCACGACCCAAATGCCACAAATCACTGTGATAAAGACAATTCAGCCAACACCAAATGTGTCCAGAGTCGCTGAAATTCCTTGGAGAAGACAAAAAGTAAGAAAGTGTCCTAAAGTTTTTTCAAACTCAGACTGAAGTGCTGCTTTTTTAACACAGGTCATAAAATAAAATTGTTTGATGAAGGCAAAGAAGCTGTGAAGGTGTTTTGTTCCACGCATAAAAGAAGATGGCAGTGACAGCGTTTAGATCACATGAAGTAATGAATTATTAATGCAATAATCAGTATTCACAAACTCCGAATCACTGAATTGGTTCTGACACAAAAAGGGCTACAATGGCAGAAAGTATTTTTTATTTTTATTTTTGCTTTTATGATTCTTCAAAAGACTATTAACACTGAAGTAATGCAAGTAATGCAGCATCACTCCAGATGTCTGTCAATTAAACGAACCTTTACGGTTTGTGGCCAGATGTCCAAGAGCAACGCTCCTGAGAAAAGTCTGGAACCGGAGGGACACTTCTGTTTGTTAGTCAAATAAAGTTGATAATAAAGGCCACATGCATCCTACAAGTAAGTGTTGGATATTATTAGCAAATTTGCATTAATTTAAATAAAAATACTACTATTGTTCCTAAATATATGCCACATAAAAAATTTGTGTGCATCCCCCAAACAATGCACACAAAACATTTGCAGCTGCTCCGCTTGTCGCACCTCAACACATGCAGGATTCTCCAGAGCCACAGAAGAACCATCAGACACACACATCGTAAAGTCCGAAGACAAAGGCACCAACACTTCCTCTGTCACATGAGACAGAAAGCTGAGGCTGTTGGGAGGGACGCTGAGATCTGCCAGTGCTCCAACATCTCCTCAAACATACTGCACAGGGCTTTACTATTGTCCCCGTCCTCTGCAATAATGGTCCATGGCAGATGGTGTCAAACTCCTGTGTCCTTCCGTGGACCATTTTTTTCCAGCACTGAACCGTTATTAGAAGCAGTGAATAATCTACATGCAGTGGTGATTTTCAGGGCCTTTGCGAACCTCCTATAAAGCGTGTAATTAAAGCACTTTGTTGAAATGTGCGACGCTGCCCAAAGGTTGCACGGACGTGCGTCTCCGGAACGGTAACTGTAACTTTAACACTGGATGTTGTGTTATCAGGTACTATGAATGTTTCATTGCTCAGGTCTCACTGCTGGTCTTAAATGCATTTGCTTGTAAAGAGCGTTTGAGTCTGTGCCCCGTGCTTCTCTTGAGCGCAGTAGAATATAAACTGTGGCTCAGTCACATCACACACGCTGCTGCACCTTGTGCCGTGTGCTCACCTGTCCATTCACTGTGAAATGTGCTGATGCTGCTGTTTGGCTTTGTTTTTTTTATTTTGATTTCTACTGCTTATGCTGATTTGAATCCGAGTTGTGCGGGTCTGTGTTGATCGACCATCTAATTTTGTCTTCATCTTAACTACAAACTGACATCATCTCTGCTTCACAGCTGTGTCCTCGTTTTTCATCCTCTGATCTCATGTTGAACGTTGAAAGGTGCGTTCTCGGTACCTGCTGTCTCCATTCTCTGGCTGGTCAGGTTGCATTGCCCTTTCAGATTGCACCAGTTTTCTCCACCTACATAAACAGTATTTCAATCAGTAAGCTACATCCACAAAATTTCAACTAAAAATATATATAAAGATAAAGATAACTTTGGTCATTTTAAAAATTGATGGTGTTGTCCTCTATTTCAGTACAGATAGTAAAGCTAACTTTGATTCTTCTCTATTCAAGTTTTATTGCTCGTTCGCCTGCAGCCTGAGTTAGTTTGTTCGTCTGTGCCATAGATCTGTTGTTGTCGGATTAAAGACACATCAGACACATAGCGATCCCCTAGATAACATATCTCTTTATTCTAGAACATGGTCAACTTAAGTATTGTCCAAACTGATTTGCCATAACTTCAACTGAAATATCAACATGACTATGTTTTTGTCATCAAGTGCCGCAGTGTGTGTAGCTTATGTGGTTTTAATCATTTTTAGCCAGACATGAAGGTCTGTAGCACAGGCTTTTAGTCCTAAAGGTGGTTAGAGCAGATTCAGTGTCAGTTTTAGTGTCTGTCTGGTAATTATGAACAACATATAACAATTTAGAAAATCTATAAAATTTTCCTTTAAACTGATCTAAACCATTTTAACATATTTAGATTTATCTAATCTCACTAAAAATGTATTTCCTTTTCAAATCTCTCAGATGGTTTATTTAAATGACAATTTACATACCAAAGTAATACATTATTCATGTTTTTCCCAGAAAAGAAAGAAGGTGAATACAAACATAAATGCCCTTGGGAGAGGCCCTGACACCTGCTGTTTATTGCTGCTATTTATAATTTGCCTAATAGAATCAAAAAGTCACTCATTTGGGCCATTTTGGATTTAAGCACATTTTGCTAAAAACCCATTTTGGATGTTTAACATGTTTTAAACTAAACTGAAGGAGCTGAGCATTTTTTATTTTGTGATATGTAAATAGTGCATTGGAGACTTTAGTGTATGGATCAGAGCACGTGTTCCTTTCCTTATGAGAGGCCATTGATGTGCAAATCAATCAAATCATCATCAAATGGAGGGATGATGCATAAAATCCAATCTTGTGTTTGAAAACCTTCCTTGTTACATGTGAGATGTACAGTAGCCAAAGTTTTCCTCTGTGCAGAGAGGAGGGAGGAGGCCGGGTGAGGAGACTGCTGAGTGGTGCAGGAGGAGCAGGAGAGCGTTTGGATGTTGCAAACAAAGTCATTCCACACATCAATAAAAGAAGTCGGTGTCAGTAGAAAGTGTGGGGCCGGTGTGCGTGAGTGAGAGAGCAGCTTTTTTCCAACTTGCCAGTGAGTTGAGAGGCTGAATCATCATTAGCTAACTGACGATCCACTTTGATAGTGCACCGGCTCCTGAGAGCATCGAGGGCTTTGTTGAGCCAAGCTATCGCCAGATGGTGTTTTCTGCCTTCCAATACCTGCGACTCTGCTCTCTCATGTTCTTCTGTTTATTAAACCGTGGTGTAGCATTGTGATAATACAATGATCTATCATTTGGTAAGCATGCTACGGCAAAGAGAAGGACGCGGGAGTAGGTGTCAAAAAGAGACAGCTGTGGTATCTGACAGCCCCCCTGTCTGGAATGCTGAGCCTCTGGCTTCCACCTACAGTAGCGTTTAACGTTGTGTCGTGCTGCCTTGCGAAAAACGTGAAATGCTCTTTTATTCATAAAGTAGTTTTTTGTGTTTTTTGGGTGCTAGGCCAGCTGCTAAGATGATTGATTTGTGTTGCATTTGCATTGAAAATGGATTAAATATGTTAGATTCTGCTATGGGCCAGTGGGGTACAAAGGTGAATAGGTTATGGTTTGAATCTGCTATTTCTTTGTGGAGTTTTTATTTTTTTTATTGAGACCTTGGTGCCTTCACACAAACTAAATACATGCAGTCAGGTTAACTGGTGTCTCTCACTGGCCTGTAGGCACGAAGGGTTCATTGTCACTATGTATCATCCCTGTGATAGACTGGTGACCTGTCCAAGGTCCCTGTCTGTCCCTGCCTCTCACGCAGTGATAGCAGAGATTGGCTTCCGTCCTCTGCAACATGTAACAAGATCATCTTTATTGATAATAGAGTGACAGACATTTGCAGAAATGCCCAGTTCTGCCCTCCATCACTTTTTAAATTCCTTGTAATTTGCAATGTGGCCTCTGACTAATGAAAATGCTGCAAAAAGTAAATAAACTAATTTTAAAGCCTATTTAAATCTATCTAAAATCTGGCTTATTTTGAATGGTTTATCTTCGATGGCTTTACAGTGGCTTGCATTTATGATTTTTGGGGTTCTATTGAACCAGGAAAAAAGGACATACGAATCTGATACCTTTGTTTTATTGGACATAATATTTGAAATCTAATATTTTATGAAGTAACTCAGTCTTCACCAAAATGGTGGCGAACTAATGGATATTTCTTTAGTGCACACACACACACACACACACACACACACACAACCATTGGTGCCTCAGTGGGTAGAGGATCAGGAGGCAGATGTCTGCTGTATCAAATCCCAGCCCACCCACCAGGTGTGTCCTTGAGTGAGACAGTGCTATCAGCCCTGATCCCCCCTGCGGCTGCCCACAGCCTCCCCCAGTGGACGGGTTAAATGCAGAGAAAGAATTTCATTGAGACATGGATATGTGCTTAACTATGGCAACAAACAGCTGCTTCCTGTGATGAGTTCTGTTAAATAGAAACCAGAATAACACCACTTCTATTGTACGTATTTTTTGGATTTTCAAGATAAGACTTTATCAAAATGATTTTTATCAAGTACAATATTATTACACTGTCAACCAAACTGGTTTCAAGCAAACGTTTACCTGTGATATTTGAACTGAAATCAGATGGGATATTTCACATACAAATGTAAAAGGAAGGAGACTACTGCATGTTGGACGGCAGCGCTGCTGACCATCTCTGGTGGGATTGTAATTGCTGACCTACATCAGCTGACATTTCCAAATCCCAGACCCTCACATGCCAACATGTGCCCACTCCACGGTGATTCTCTCTTGACTTGTTAAGTGTCACACATAAAGTCCACTTTATTTGTAGTGTTTCTTCCTCTCTTGCAAAGGGTAAAGAATTTATTTTTATCTATTTGTCCAAGCTGCCTCTGCTGTTCTTAAAAGACGAAATCAAATGCATTATCTTTAAAGATGATACAAATAAGATATATGTTTTTTGTATAGACAAATCATTTAGAAAAATGCTTTTAAAATTGAGAGAAAATTGAGAAAAGCAACACATCAACTGATAATTCTCCTAAAATGTGCTATTATGTAACTGAATACACTTTACGATGTGAAATTGTGTTTCCAGATGCTTTAACTGCAACTTTAAGCGATATTAATAATGGTGACATTGCATTTCCTTCAGATGTTTGCGCGGAAAAGTCATGATTTTCAGATGACCTTTGCTATTAATGCAATTAGGCATGATGTTATTTTGTCACAGTGTGTATTGTAGTAGCCCTGCTGTCCCCTTCCAGCAGTGGAGCGCTGTGAGACAGCAGGGAGGTGCAGAGGAGAATGCAGTTTGAGCAGTTTAATGCTTGTGCAGCAGAATGCAGCTCAGTGTCATTGTGAATAATAAATACATACTGTCATGCATTTTGTTTATGTATTATTTTCTTTACCCTTATGGTGCCTTCTGCTATCATGAACCCAGAGGCCCCGCATGCAATCTCTTTTTTTCCAATTACCTGCTGAGAGCAGGCTTCACCCCACCCTGACCAATTTAAAATCTCTTTGTTAAACCAATATATTTCCAATGCAAACACCTTATTATCGGCTGTATTGCGAATTCTGCATACTTCAGAAATTTGTCTATTTGTTTATTGCACCAATGCAAAAACACGGTGCGTAGCAGGATTGTTGGCGTCTCCTGAAAATGGGAAATATGATTTTATTGTATTAAAAGAACCATACATGGACAATTTGTAAGCAAAATTGTTTTCCGAGGCTGCAGGACTTGACATTGATAAACTGCTACTCACACCTTTTTGTGTACATGATAGAAACACACTTTTGGAACTAGCAATAAATTATGTACAGTGACAAAACCACATACAGAGGCAGAGCAGTTAGTGATTCACATAAAAAGAAATGACGTCTCCAGACCACTCACAGAAACACAACACATAAACAATTTTTGTGAGTCTCTGCAAAAGTAGGAAATAGCATTCTTTTAATATATTTGACTGGTTTACTGCCTTCGGTTATACGTGCACATATCGCAGGATTCTGAGAGGTAATGAACATTCGTGTGCTCTCAGTATACTTGTTGTATTTGCAAAATATCTTCTTAATAATAGAAACTTAAATCTCACCATGAATAATTTAAGGTAGCGGTTCTTGTCTACTCATGTCTTTGCGATTCCACATAATCTTTGTTGTGGTCTTGTACTTTTCTTAGAATAACCACCACGGCTGCTTGCATGATGGACTTGAGGAGGTACCCCCTTGATGAGCAGAACTGCACGCTGGAAATTGAAAGCTGTAAGTATAAGGCAAAACAACCTGTGTGATATTATTTTTTCTTTCACAGCAAAGGGCTCGAACTACGCTAGAAATGTTTGTGTGTCTAATCACACGGTAACTCTAAAAATGAGAGTGGTGGGATCATTTAGAGAAACTGTTAGTGATGTGTCTGAATGCATTTGACAGATGTTTTACCTCTACAGTGGATGAGTCTTGAGAGAAGAAATGGCTGATGTGCATTGATTACTGCCTGCTCAGTGTGGCAGATGTGATAGGGCCACCCCTGGATCTTTGAATGGTGACGACAAGCCGATGAGATTAAAAAAGAAAGCCCCGTTTGACCTTCCACATGGCTCTGAACCCCTAATGTACATTGGCATCATGCACTCTCTGAACAAATATATGAATAAATAATATAGTTATATATAATTTGTTCTTAACCCCCACATTTCAAGCCAAGCCACATATCACTTAGCGGATTAACAGTCTGTACAGCGAACAAAACTCTTTGTCTCTTTCAGACCCTTCGGTCAAATAAAGGACAATCCCCCTAAAAAGAGAAGCAAAAAAATGGAAGGAACCTCAGGAAGCACAACTGAGGGAGGCAACTTCTTCCAGGACAGAGACGTTTAATAAATGTTTGTAGAGGAGAGCAACATAAGATTTACATAATATTTGAAACACAATTGCAAATTACGCATATGTTTTCATATCTTACCAAGATTTAGATGCTTCTAGTATGTGAGTAACACAGGTGTAAAGTATTATTACCAAGTGCATTATTATAAAATAATAATTATTATTAAAATAAAATTTCAATAAAGAAAACTAACTTAATTTAGTCTTTATAGTTGAACTTTTTTCAGATAGAAATATCACTATGACTTCTTAGAGACCTTTTGGTCTAACTCTTAAGAAGAAAGTTTAGCTCCCAAATTTTCAGGAACTGCTGCTTGTCCATCCTGTTCGATATTTGTTCTTCACTCGTTGCTGGACAGGATTTAGCTGATTGTGCGATTGTCGGGATTTACTCATGAAACCAGTTTGAATAACATCAGCAGGATTTTCAACCTTTTACATTAACTTCAATTTCATATTGAAGCAACAACAGCCACAATATATGACTAATTACCTACCAACCTGTAAATTTTTATTCATGTCTTAGGTTATACATTTACTAAGTTACACTTTGAGTTGATCTTATCTCCAGCATAATTTCCTTTCTATACCAGGACAAACGTTCTTTAATGCAGTATTAGATGTTAGATGTGCTGTGCTGTAATAAAAAGACTGGCTGTTATTACTGCAGCAGAGGCCAGGAGATCCTGACTTTTAGCCCCTGAAGTGGCGATAACTCACGAAATCATGAACGTTATTCTCTCGCGGTTTAAAAAAGTTCCCTCCAGAGCCACAGTTCCCCTTTGTACTGTACATATAGTATAGGATGCAGACCTCACATGATAGTATACAATAAAATATAACTGACATTTTTTTAATACGCTTCAATTTGGATAAATCATAGTGCAGGAGAAAAAAAATGTACTGGTGGTGTAATTAAAAATTGTATTTGCTCGATCATTCTCATTGACTACTCCATCAATCAACCCACTTGCTCAATACGCCAGATATTTGTGGTTCTGGCTATTCAGGATAAAACTGCAGAGTGTGTGCCCTCGGGAACATCGGCAGACAAATGAAATATGGATATTCCATGAATTAAAAAGTTGCAAGAATATCTGCAGCTTATGCTTATGAAATGCATTGCATTAGTGGGAGTCATGCTCATTAAGTCAGTTTGATTGATTACGCCGGCAGTTGTTTCAATTTCATGGACAATGTCCCATTTGCTCACCCCACAACCTCAGGGACAGAGGCATCCGAGTTGATGCCGACAAATCCGGGTCCCTTAGCCGCCATCCGCTCTCCACATGTGGAAGAAGAATGTGAAATGCAATAACAATTTCTATAATAGGAAGTTGCTGTGCAGAGAATGTACAGTAATATAGCCTGTCGATATCTAAATTCCTAATGTAGCTTCTACTTTAGAAATACACATTCATATATTGTAGAGATGAAATATAAACTTGTATCAAATAGTAAATCATTTTATTGTAAATAAAATTTTAATTCGTAGAATACATAGTTAACTTTAGTGTTTTTTTTTTCCTGCTTTGTACTTACACACCACTTGTTCTATTTGTATCTGTTCTGAATCTCCCCTCACTTTGACACAGACGGATACACCACAGATGACATTGTGTTCTTCTGGCAAGGAGGAGACGACGCTGTGACAGGAGTTGACAAGTTAGAGTTACCCCAGTTCTCCATCGTGGACATTCGCCTGGTGTCCAGGGAGGTCAGGTTTACTACAGGTAAGGCCCAAACCAAACGGTTCTTATACTGTCTTTAAACACGTCTGTCTCCGTGTCACCAGTGAGGGTTGTGTGAGTGGGGGCAGCCGTAATACGTCATTGTCACTGTGGGAAATATCATTATAATCGGGTCATGCAGAAAGACAATTTCCTTTTCAGTGCTGAACTCTGTAGGTGGCCATTTCCACATACAGTAGACTGTAAGATACTGCAAAAAGTTAAACTCGCTGACTCACAAACCTCATTCCCAGTGAGCTCAGTGTTCGCTGCTCTATCGAGCCATCGGTGATTCTCTTTGAATCCACAAGTATTGGGATTGTCGATATTGGTTATTTAGGGAGTTTTTTTTCAAGTGTGCGCAACACATTTCCACATTTATTTCACTGTGATCCCTTACATTTTAAACATGTATTATATTGCATCAAATATCCTGCTTATGGTTAATAAATCGATAAGACGACACCCGCTGAATGGGCTACTTTCCACAAATTACATTGCAGTGTGGCTCTGTTTACATAGAGGAATACTTAAGACATTGTGGGTAATCACTTATTTGCTTACTTGTGGGAGTTAGGGGAGAAGATCAATAACACTCACGTCTATTTGCTAAATGTGAAGCTACAGGCAGCGGACAGCTTAGCAGAAAGAGTGGAAACAGTAGAAATCAGCTAGCCTGGCTCTGTTCAAAGGGGGAAAAAATATCTGCAGTATATCTGATGCCCGGAATTCAACACGTTCTGCATTGTTCACTGAGTGCAGTAAGTGTAGGGAATAAACCAACAATAAATCCGGAGGTTTATAGTTGGTTATAATCCTTTGCTTTGGCTCGGTGCTTCAGAGATGCTGGAGGGAGATTTTTTTAAAAACCTTTTGTCATGACTTTAGGCTGGACCCAGATGCAGACCAAAGGGAAACAGTTCAGTGTGTGGCCGTGGGTTTATTTAAGATATGACTGGCAAAAGTCAGCTGACTAATAACGTGGGTCCTCCAAAACGAAGGAGCCGTGCTTTGTTACTTTAACGTAGAACAAGTAACACAACAAGACTTAAACGAGAAAGTAGAAAGAGGCAAAACGTACTCAAACAAAAAACAGAAACTGAGCATAAATGTGCAAAAACTAAACAGTGTACTCACTCTCATTACAACTAACTACGCAAAGAACGAGCAGTACTGCAAATAATCAATGTCCGAGCAGAACATCGAACAAAAGGTACAGAGTGAACATGAGACGAAGACAGAGAACCAGACAGAGGAAGTACTGGGAATTGGCAACACATGGCATGATCGTTGCAAACATGGCAGGAGTGAATGCAGCCGAGGATCTTTGTGGTCAGTGGCCAATGATCCAGGTGTGTGAGGCAACAAAAAACGACTTTTACCCGGCGACGACAAAAGAAGTGTTGAGTTTTTAATAAAAAGTTTGCACGGACATTACCAGTCATCTTATTTCACTTTTCTCCCGTTATGCCACAAGCAGCATTAGTATAATCATCATGTTTGAATTTAATAAAATCTGCAAACGTTGGTTGCAGCCATCATTCTGCAAAGTACTTTGGTTGAACTAAGGCATTTGTCTTGGACTTGATGAAGTATGTATGCTAAGGTATCGATTCATTAAAAGATTTACAGGAACCTGGAGATGATGGGGTCATTCATCATTGTGGGTGCCCTCATACAAAATAGACTTTTAGATTAAAACCATCATGCTTATCGCAAGCCTTATTTCTTTGGTGACAAATTGGAAATAAAAGCCTAGATAGAACACATAGAAGAGAATTTAACTATTACTTAGAGCAATTTGTATGGTTCCCCGCCTCATAAATATCTCTGCTGCTGAAGGAGAGGTCCGGCTTTGATGTTTATATTGCTGTTTGCATCACCATCCTATTGTTTTGGTTGTGTAAATCATAGAGTGCTCAAAGGACCAATTAATGTCATGGCACGGCCAGCTGATATTAGCTGGCAAAATGCAGAGTGGAATGACTTACTACCTCATCATACTGGCAATCATATACTGTAGGTTTTCAGTGTAAAGGCACGCTTTGCAATTATGCACCACTGAAATGCCCTTTTGATAATGTTCAGAGGACAGAGAAAGTGCAAAAGAAAAGCAGAGCAGCTCTCTGTGACAATTCTCAGAGGGATGCTGGAGCTGCCTGCTGAGATAGGGGGTTGCAGAAAAATGTGCCGTGTGTGCGACTTTCTGCCATGTTTAATTGGAATCGAACTTGTCCCTGGAAAGGAATCCATCGCTTTGGGGAAATTAAGTGCTCCATCTGAACAAATAGAGAAATGACTACCCTGCGTGTTGTCAAAGTGCAGACTTTGGAACTCTTAAATTGTGCCAACATTTCCCCCTTCTCTCCTTTTTTCACTGATGTTTTCGCTCATGCCCTGCTTTTTTCTAAACTATCACTCCATCCATTCTCCATACAGGTTCATATCCAAGGCTTTCGCTGAGTTTTAGGATTAAGAGGAACATTGGATATTTCATCCTGCAAACATATATGCCCTCCATCTTGATCACCATCCTCTCCTGGGTCTCCTTCTGGATCAATTATGATGCCTCTGCAGCTCGGGTGGCCCTGGGTAAGACGCAGCCACTGCTGCATTATTAAACTCTTAATAATGCAACTCATTTTCACAGGAACCATCCACGTGTAGTCGCATGTTAACTGTGTACAATCTGTGCAATTACAGCTTTACAACATCAAGTGTTTAAATGTAGCTTTATTGATTATGTGGAATTCCATATAATGAAAATTTTACACAAAATTTCACAGTTTAGACAAAGCAGATACTAAAATGTACAGAATGGTCTTTGAATTATTGTGTGTACAGATGGTAACACAAAGAAACTTTGACTTACTCATATTTCTGACAAAAGAACATTATATCTGGACCTTCATGTACATTTTACAGAATTGATGTTTTGTTCAAACTACAAATTTTAGCACAGTTAACTCAGTTGAACTTCAATCACCATATATAATAACAGAAATAGAATTTGGTCCACAGTAGCTGTTTTTATTGTTCCTTGCATTGCCATCTCACGGCTAGGATGCTGGTTTGAATCCACCCACTGGTTGCAGCCTTTTGTGTGCGGAGTTTGCATGTTCTCCCTGTGTTTGCGTGGGTTTCCTCCGGCTTCCTCCCAGACTCCAAAAACACGCACGTTAAGTTGACTGCTGCCTCTGTGGTTGTGACTGTGAGTGTGAACGGTTGTCTGTCTGTGGACGTCCCCTGTGTTAGCCCCGTCCAGGGTGGACCCTGCCTCTCACCCACTGACAGCGGGGCAATGCTCCAGCCCCTTGCAGCCCTGAAAAGTACAAGCAATTAAAGATAATAAATGGTTAACGGACACTTTACTTAAGATATAGAATATCTGTTATACTTCTATCTCACTGCTTTTCTGAAGCAAATGTGCCTCTACATTTCGAATCCAGGACTTTTAGTAAGTTGTAAGATAGTATTTTAATAGGATTTCAGTGTATTTCTCAAGTAAATGAATATACTTTTTTACACCAATGTCAAACAGTATATGATGTAGTTACAGTCACTCTATTGCAATGTTGTTTAGAACGACAATGTCGAAACACTGGGTCATTTTCCTGCAGTGTTCAGGGATTGTTCTTATAAGTTCTGCGTGTTTAGACATTGTTGAATACGGACTGTTTCTGTGTCTGATGGTAAATTCTTTTTCTATGTTTGCTGCTGTGCTTAGGTGTGACAACGGTGCTTACCATGACAACAATTAACACCCACCTTAGGGAGACTCTCCCAAAGATTCCGTATGTGAAAGCCATCGACGTCTACCTCATGGGCTGTTTTGTGTTTGTGTTCCTGGCCCTGCTTGAATATGCCTTTGTAAATTACGTGTTCTTTGGCCGGGGTCCTGCTCAACAGAAGAAAATCAATGAGAGGCTGAACAAAACCAACAATGAGCGCACAAGATATGAAGAGAAGCGCCTGAGGGAACAGGTTTGCACCTTTGTCTGCTACCTCTCTTTTACTCTTACTTCTATGTGCCAGTCAGAGTTCAAGCCAAAAAAAAAAACAGTTATGTTTTGTACATAAGATTACTGTCCACACTCATTTTATCCACACACACACACATACAGCCTCCCCTGAAGTAATCTTCCACAAGCATACTGATGGCACCACAGCCCAATATGCATTCACCAACCATCATCCATTGCTTCTCCCTCAAGCACTGACCGCTTTGTATCGAGCTTAGCCTTTTTCATTGAGATAGCGATTCATCTAGTTCAACGGTGGTGTAAACATTCTCATTTCTTATTTAGGTTGTTGTCTATGTTTATGCTGCAGGCTTCATTCACTCTCACTCAGCTACCTTGCAGTTTAACAAGTGTTTTCTGACGAAATTAGACGAGACTTCAAAATGCATATCACGGCAATTGAGCGATGTGGCAACGACACAGGCTGAAATGATCGGACTGAATGAAGCCCCCCCCCTCTTGTTGTTTGTGTGTGGAGTACTAAATGCTATGCATAATTCAAAGTTGTTCCTGTTGATTCTATGTCGTATGCATTGTGTAATTCTTAGAAAATGTGCTTATTTGCCAGTAATTTATAGCCGTTTTAATGTTCTCTTCATTTTTCTTTCACATTGCAAGGACTCAATTTCCGTGCCGTTTCAAACCAACACCTTCAGGTCATTTACACAGCGAAGAAATCTGTATCTCGAGGAACAAAGAAAAGTTGGGGTACATGTATTTAGAAATCATATCAGCTGTAGGCCAGAGCCTCACAATAAAGTCAGATTATTAAGGCTGTTCAGATTATTTATGTCACTTTATAGAAAGTCTGTAATAGATGTTAACTCTTTGTTAACTATTTCTTTTGCATGCAAAAAAAAAAGACATTCCATATCATCCCTGCATTTTGCTTTAGCTTGACAGCTTGGGTAATGGGAGGGGGGTTAATATACAGTAAGTTCCATATTTAGGGGGATCTGGGGCTACTGCTCGACACTTCAGCCCCGACTGACTTCCGGTGTTTTTCCCCTTCTCCTCGCAGGTGGATGCTTATGGAAACATCCTCCTCACCACGCTGGAGATGAACAACGAAGTGATGCCTTCTGATGTGGGGAGCAGCGTCAGTGACTCTCGGAATTCGGTCATGTCCTTCGACAGCTCCGGGGTCCAATTCAGGAAGCCCATGGCGCCCCGAGATGGTTTCAGCCACCACTCGCTGGATCGGAGCGCCATGCGGAGCCGGGCCAACTGCCGGCTAAGACGACGCTCCTCCAAGCTGAAGTTGAAAATCCCAAATCTGTCAGATGTTAGCACCATTGACAAGTGGTCCCGGGTCATTTTCCCTATCACCTTTGGATTTTTCAACCTAATCTACTGGTTGTACTATGTGAATTGATGTGCATCCCACTAGGAATCATGGGCCATATTTTGAGAGCACATTAAATTGGCTTTGATACAGTTCCAAAATATGTATACACATATACAAGTTGAACATATGTATATGCATATTTCTATATATTATATTTATATATACACGTGTGAAATCTGAAGGACCTTTCTGCTGTACAAAGTATTAATAGGATGACTTGAATGTTTAAGAATAATTGTGAGAGAAGTATTTCAAGGATTTGAGTTACTTTTTCCTCCTGAAACAAACAAACACGAAATCCCACCAGGGGTTTTTGGAACTAAAGACTGCATGATATTTTTGCTAAAAAAAAAAAAAGAAAAAGAGAAAGTGAAAGCTCTTGAGAGAGAAAAGATGTCTCAGAGTCCCACTGACTTTTTATTGATACTTATTGTAATCGAAATCCTCTACTGCAGCTCATGAAATCAGTGGTGGCTTGTCTGTTCAGGCATCAGCTGAGTGAGATCCTTGACACCCCACCCAACCACCCGACCCGACCCCAGGCCCCGCCTCACTCACCCAACCAAACCCGTACGAATCCCACCCATCACCCACGGATAACATGCACGGAATTCTCCGGTTCTACTATGTACAGCAACCTTGTTTGGATTATGTGTTGTTCCTTGGGGTTTTTGAAGTGATATCGTTCTCTTTATCAGACATCAGCTCTGGCCAAATGGTCTCCATTAAAGGGCCGTGTAGATGGGATGCTTGACTGCCGCATTCTCGCCCAGAAGTCAGCGCAAACTTGTATCCCTTTCTCTTGTCATGTTATTTTTAGAAACACATTCTGGGGGTGGGAGGTCTTTTTCCATTACGGCTAAAAACAAATGCTGAATATTGTAGATATGATTTTGTCTTGAAAAATACTGTGATTTCAGAGAGTGTCCGAACATGTTCTAGAGCTAGGGCATTATGAGATAAAAGAGTCAAAGGTATGCATTATTCATTTTGATTGTTTGAAAAAAAAATACAACATATTCTGTACATTTTATCATTCAGTATTCTCATGAAAGTATAATTGTACCGTTTCTTTCCTCTTATCGATTGATTCACATGCTCTTTTAGATGCAGAGATCATTGACGTCATATCCTGCTTTGTGTTTGCTCAAAGGAAATGGGAGATTGCTTTTGTGATTCATTTAAAGTCTATTCCACAGTGAAGATGTGAGAGCTTGTACATTCAAAAGAGTCAACATATCCACCCACAGTTTGACCAGTTGTCTTTCAGTGTACACTATTTGTTTTGTGGAGCATCTCTTCGATGTTGGAGTCCTACTTTCGGCAGGCAGGATTAGTAACGGGCAACTCAGTGGAGAGGAGGGGATCGCTGTTTTTCGCTCAGGCTTGATCAGTGCTGTCCCACAAAAAGATCCGAGGCATGAGGATCAGAAACATCAGCTTAATCAGGAATAACACAGTGATAGCTGGGGAGAAATCGTGCGCCTTAGAGCCATGAATTGAAATGACGGCCAAAAGCTATTTCCAGCGCTCAGGTTCATTTGCAAAAGAAAAAAGTACTGCTGATTCTTGATTATTTTTGAAAATGAGACTGAATAATCACACATTTATCGGTTGTGGAAAGTTTTATTGTCGTCGCTACCGCACTCGAGCACTACAGGGCTGAGGCAGATAGGCAGCCGACGTCGATGGCAAAACTAAAGACACAAATGAACTAAAATAAAAACACCTATGCACTTTAGGATTCAGCTGAAGTGCAAATCACCATCTTTTTCAGTGTCATCACCACTTTAGGCTCCACTGGGAGCAAGAGATTCAGAGCAAAACCTGCACAGCCAAACCACTGGGTTCTGTAGCAGAAAAATGATTACTCATTATAATACCTGCACAGTGTGGTCCCCGTGAAAAAGAGAGGAAATTTGTCATATACTGTACACAAACACATGGGGGCAAGAGAAAGATGGAAGAGCTACAAAATAACAAGATGAAGATGCAGAAGCCGAGGTATCAATTTATTATTAGTAATATCCACTCCCCCTCGGGAGCACTGGGCACAGCGTGTGTAAGATGTCTTCAAAGAGGAATATTGATGAGAAACCAATTTGTTCATGGAAATCGTAGTGACGTGTTTACGTTGACGTGACCCGAGTCTTCATGTAGTATTTCTGTTTGTCTAGATCTTATGCATCGTCAGAGTACACTGTAGAAGTTAATGACAAAAGCAAGAAAGAAACACAATTTCCAAATACCCAGTAAATCCATAAAAATATGTGGGAATACGATGAGTGAAAGACGAGCACACACTGAGCTGAGTTTTATGTTTGTGTCTCCAGCTGAACAATCGAAACGTCGTGATTAGTCTTACGTGTGAAGAAAGTCAATTTGTTATCCGCGCTAAAGGCACCAATGAACAACATTAGTGGCCAGTTTTACGAAACTAATTTTTCCGTCTTCAAACTCTCAAGCACTGAAGAAAGTTCTGTTGTATTCTATATTTAATACATACTGTAGAGAAAACACTGACTCATTCAGTATTACACATAATCAGTATTATAGTGCAGGTTATGAGTTTAAAAAGCTTTTTTAAGTATTTAAGCCACACGCATTAACATTGTTGGACTCACAAAAGGCATCACACTTGATGCTGCAGAACTTGAGAGATTGACTTTTTTATTCTTTGCATTCTGGTTCATCCAAATCCGGTGCCTACAATGCCCATAATGCAACTCGGCCACCTGCGGTTCAGTCACTGATTCATTCTGATGCTGTTTTGCCTGTAGCAGATTAGGTAGCCCCTAACAAGAGCCGCCTACAGACGTCTGGTAAGACCAGGCCAGTAGAAAACTTGTAGTTTGACGATGACGCAGATGATGTCACGTGATGTCAGACTTTTGCCCAGCTTTTTCATAAGTCACAAGTGGCTTTACTCATATGCAGTAGTCATTTCTAAGAACTGTAGAAAAATGTTGATGTGTGAAATCACTGGAGTTCCCTTTTTAACCCCCACAGTTTATCTACTGCGACAGTTCTCCTTTCAGACAGTCCAGGGGTGTCATTACTAGATATCATTTTCCATTTATTTTAGCCACTCAGATAAAGGTAAGATGGTTAGTATAAGGCTGCGTGGAGTTAGATGTGGATAGAGGAGTCTGAATACGGACTATTCAGGCACTTTCTGGTGACTCTCGGTGATGTTATTCACATTCATCTTACAGGTAGCTTCTCCTTCAGATCTTCCTTCTTTCGTTCTTTTGGACCATTGTGTCCTTGTCTGCACACTAACAGCTTGTCAAACTGTTCAAAGGCAATATGATGGCTCTTTGTAAAGTCTACAGCCAGGATAATAGGCCAGAGGTTACAGTTCCAGTACAGGAAGAGTTAGAAAAATTTAAATCAGTGAACAAGGTTCAGCCAGGAAGGAGCTTATCTCATCCACGCTGTGGTTTCAGTGTAGTGCACTTACATTTTGCAACTGGCAAGTGAACTAAGAATCAAATTTGGAGGTTTGAACCTTTTTGAGATAGCTGATGCATATCCTTAATGAACTCCAAACTCACACAGAGGAGAGGCATTAGCAGCCCTTGCATGCTCGCAGTAAATATATCCACCACTCATTTCACTCAGAACATGTACTACCTGCTTTCTGGACATGAAATCAGCACATTCATCCCAAAAGCTGTGAGGATCTTCAGTTCTGTGCTTTTACTTTAGGATATTTGCTTATACAAGAGAGAAACTACATTTCTTTTGACACATATGTTCAAGGAGTAGACGAGGAGAAAAAAAGTGTTTAACTGATTTCAATGTGAATTTTCTTGCCTCTAGTGTATATGTGTAATTACATGTGAATTGTACTGTAAATATGATATCTTTCACTTAATAGTTCTTAATGCATGAACAAAAACATGGCAGTTCGTAATACCAGCTAGCCTCACTGCTAATGGCATGGACAGCTTCTCTAGCATTGGCATACTTCTGCAAACGAAACCTAAAAAAAAAAAATGAAACACAAGAAACACATGGTGTGAACAAAATAATGGAGAAATCAACGCAGAGTCCTCTCACTGTGAAGGAGTTTCTGGTGGCTCTGAGCTTGTGTTGGTTCACCCGCTCCCTCAAGATCACAATTCCAAGACATGACAGCAACAGCTCAGTCCTCTGGCGTTGTCTTGAACGAAAGTCTCTAGTTGAACTCTCCTGCTTACGTAAAACCTTGGGAGATGAACGCACAGCCTATCTGCACAGTTTACCTCAACCCCCCCAACAAATCTCTCGTCAATAAATCCACGAATCTCCCGAGAAAATTAAGGGCATCATCGGCGAGCTGGCTTCCAGGGGCTAGAGGAACAGGTTTGCCTTAAGGAGGCGAGTGGGACGTTCTTTCCTGTTCCTCAATAAGACAGTCATGTTTGCCCTTGAGCAAGGTACTCAGCCAATTGCCCAAGTGCAGCTGCTCACTTGGAAACAGTAGAACAGTCTGTGTAGGCTAGAAGTTTAGTTAGGTGAGAGTTTTGATAGAAACGGTTCCCTAGGTAAATATAGAATGAGAATAAGAGAATAACAGTTCCACAAATGTCACCTGGTTCTGTACAATTAAGGTGAAACCAACAGTGTGGCTTTCAGTCACTACATATGACAATTCGTTAATTTTTTGTCAAAAAGTGCCATGTTTTATGCCATGTCACATTTTCTCATAATTGCCTAATCGGTAAAAGGTTATAAATCATGTCACTCTCTGTTGATTCCCGTCTTCGTGTTAGGATCTTTCATCCGGGATTACACCCCTACACCTCACCCCAGCCCACCTCCAAAAGAAGATATATGCATCCTGGGGTGAGTCCGTGAACCCAAAACTCTTGCGTGACTTATATTGTAAGTAGGACGATGTCTAATACAAAAGAGTGGACGACAACCATGCAAGTTCATCCACTTAGCACCAGAACAAGGCTGTCAGACTCCTCACTGCTGGTAGAACTTCTGTTGGTGCATTCATTATTTTGTATACCTTGTAGGTTTTGTTTTGCATGACCTGAGTTTTGAAAGGTTTATTTTCATATATTTTTACTTCACACCATCCGATTCATCTCCACAGCCAGGAAAAAAAAAAAAAAAAAAAAAGATCCAGTGTTTACACGCTCAAATTGCACTTGTTTTACAGCCAGCTCTATAAATCTTGTGAAACAAACTGTTTGTAAAACTGGAGGAAATATGTAACCATAGAAAGTGCATTGTGTGATTCACGTGAATCATGAATATGTACTTCTATAAAATGTATTTACTGTAAATCACGCAGTTTGGAATAGATGCACCGAGTGCATGCTGTAGTTTTATCAGGTTCAGCATAAAGCATCAACATCAATCGCCCTTCAAATACAAAGGATGTAAAGGATGCTCACCAGTAGCATCTGAACGTAAGCCATGTGATTGCACACTGAGTGGGTGTTCCCTGTATTTTCTCTTTAATAAGTTGCCTCTGGTTATGGTCTGTTGTTGATTAATGTATGATGATACTTGCAAGAAGCTGTGCTGATTCCCACTTACACGTCAGTATACCTCCCTTTTTAAAAGAGCCTACCAGGGAGACTATCTCATGCTTAACCAGTAGGTAAGAAAGATTTTCCAACACTTTATAAAAATTGGCAAAAAAATATATATATATAAATATAGAAACCCACAAGATCAACAGCCCGTTTATTTTTTTCCGTATGAATTACTAAATGATTTGATTCATTTCTATGTTCATTTCTGATTTATCGTATTTGTTATGGATTGTTATTCTTACTGTTGTTGTTGTTTTATCATATGAAGTGTAATTCATCTGATATACTGGCACTGGAAGAAAAATGCATTTGGTTTTTTGTACTGTAATTGTTTTGTTCACATTGGGCGCTTATTTGATTCAGTTGTTTAATAAGGTGTTTGATTTCATTTGGAGTATCAGTACTCATGGAATCAACATTTGTGTACTATGAAGTTGTATTTTTTTTGTCAGTGCAAATTAATGTTATAGTGTCAATCAGCTTTTTTAGGTGTTTGAACAAAATGTGTTTTTTACAAATACAAGGTGTTCAAGTATGTGGTTTAAAAAAGGGTTATCATTCAAACAACAGACTTTTTACAAATAAAGGCTTATACAGTAAAGAAAGCTAATGTCTTTTCATTTGCCCTTTGTGGACTAATATAAGGCATTTTCATTTGACTTTTTATTAATTTCTTTTTTGATATTAGTCCCCAAAAGGTAAATAATATACAATGTTGCAAAATAAGAGGATAAAATCAGGTATTTACCATTGCTATTCCAGGTTGTTGTCAGAGCTCTCACCTCTTAGTTGGTGTCTTGCTTTTGATAAGGACTGTTAGATATGATGACAGTCCGAAAACAAAATTTAAGAAAAATTAAGAGTGTCTTCTTTTAATTTGATTACAAAACATTGCGCGTTTATGAGAATATACCTCCTTTCATACCCTATTTCCTGAATAAAGACGCAAAGTGACTCCTGCTGACAAGTGTAATATTTGCCCCTTATTCAACTCAGGAACTATTAGTATAATAGTGTGTTTTACGTTGTTGGCAAATATGGCAAAATGACACAGGTTGGACACAAAGTAGCTTTGTGGTCTGTCCGGGGCAGTTTCTGCAAAGCGCTAGATGATTCGTGTATTTTAGTCAGAAGGGCACACGCAGCTGAAACTCTTTGCTGAGACTTTTTGTCCTCTGTTCGAGGACGTGACGCTATATATGGTGAATGTGAATGTTGAGCTGCAGAAGGTGAAGAGAAGGGCCTCTAAATGTGACTGCTCCTGGAAAACAGCAATGATGCAATGTGACATTTGAAACATGTTCCATATAACCTTCTAACAAGGTAGTGAACTCCAAATCGGCTTGTCTGTGTCACGGTTTCGAATCGGTGATGGTTTTGGGTCGTTTAGGAGCAACTGCTGTTCAGGTCTGAGTCGCAACCCCATTAAATGCACAATTTTGTTTGGAAAAAACAACAATACTTTTCTCCCCCACCAAAAATTTTATATGCAAGACTGCAATATGCTAACGTCTCTAAGTGAACTGACAAGGCTTTTAACACATAAACACACTTATTAATGCTCTGTTCTCTGTTCAGATGAGCACAGAAATCTCATTTTTCACAAGATTGCTGTGTTCAGTGAATGACTGGCTGGTTGCTCTCTGTTTGGACTCGATGCTCTCTGTGTGTCTGTGTCCTCCGGGTGCTGCAGTTTCCTTCCACAGTCCACCAGAGACTCTAAATGGCCTGTAGATGTAATTGTGAGTGTGAATGTGTCTAGCTATGTGGTAGACTGGCAACATGTCAATGCCTCACGCCCAATCCACGCTGGGATGGATTCCAGCACCCAGCGCTCCTTCACAGGATAGTCAGTTTAGAGAATGGATGGATGGTTGTATTTTACATATCACACTATTTGATTATGTGTGAATGTCACTGCACTTTTTACGATCTTATAAAAAAGACTGATTGGGTCTTTAGGTATTTAACTCAAATCAACATTATGCATTGATGGATTTCAATAGTCATCAGTTCCAGATTTTATTAATAAGTTCTATACAGAGATTCTCCAAGACACTTCACTTAAATCCCATCAGGAGCAGGGCAGGAGACCTTATAGGTGAAAGGTACAAATACAACGTAGAAAAAGACCATTTGAAGTCGTTGACAGATTCTGCAGATTTGAGAAATTATTCAAGGTGTATAAAGTACAAAGTAAAAGTAAAAAAATTCTGTAATACAAGTTGAATTTTGTTTTCTAATATCCTCTTACAATGTTGAAATAGTATTCAAGCGAAGCATCTGAATAGGTGTCATATTCCATTGCTGGAGAATTCCCCTGAGGATATTTCACCTGAAATTTCTTTTTAAAGATCTCGTCAAATTATCCAATGGATGTAAAATACTTGTTAACTTTAAGCTGCTGGTAAGTACAGACAATGTAAGTCTGTACAAAAGTTGTTCATATCAATCCATCTGCTAGTTTCCAAGATATTTAACTTTTTTTTACAGTTTTCTACATGCTGCAACTGTTTCAAATGATTTTGATGCTATAAAAACTGCAGCACTGGGTTGGGTTTAAACAGCCTTTTATTACAAATAAAAATGTTTTTTTTACATAGAAGAGGATTTTGTATGGCACAATATTCTATTTAATGGATTATTTTTTAATTTTGGGAAAAAAGAAGCGAGGTTTTTGTTACGCTGATACTGTAGGCCTCACTGCAAACATGCAAAACAGCAACCGTTACAATAATAGCTGCAGCGCAGCTCACGTTTGTTCCTTTCCCCTTCTTTCTTTTTCTGCTCCACATAAATTCTTTTTTGAGACATAGCAGTTTTACTATAAATAATGCAAATAGGGGCAAGAAAAGACATGCAGCAGCACAGAGAGAGAGGATCATTCACGAAATTGTCAGTGTTTGCAGTGTGTGGAGTGTATCAATGGACTTTACACAAAAGGCTCATCTGAAAACCGTGCTTGGGAGAAAAACGCTTTTAATAAACCTTTTAAATAAATAATATGTAGCATTAAAACTGAAACACTCCTTAGGATTTTTGCGGTGCTGAGGATCATTTCTCAACACTGATCATTTTTAACAAACATGACTCAACTGGTCAGTTAAAATTATGATACTTAATTTTAAGCCGTTGGCACATTGCATGAAGCCACCTTGCATTATTCATTGTGTGCAAAAATATTAATTTTGTTGCTTTTACCAGTGTCACCTGTGCCGAGCAAATCAGTGACGGTATTTAAAATTCTCCGCAGTAAAATAATTAATCATTGACTTCAATTACTGTTCTTCTTGTGCACAGGAGAGTCCAGTAAACAGACTCATTTAAGGTCAGAGGGCAAATATTGACGGGGCGAAATGAAAAACATTTCACAGATAATCAAGTGATCCTCCTATCAGGCCAGAATCAATAGCACTAATGGATGAGCTGGTTATTACAGGTTGTGATGAACTATCTTGTTTGGAATATGAGTTTAGTGCAGCATCACTGATAATGAACCTACTTTAGTCACTCAGAGCAGCTGACAAAAAGACAGACGGAACATTGGGAGCTGAAATAGATCGACTTCGGTCAGCTGATGTGCTTTGATTATGTCTTTCACAAGCACATAAAAAATACCACTTGGGAACAAAGCCACCAAGCAACAACTGTTTGCAGCCCTGCGTGAGCTACTTTAACCGTTATACTTGCCACTGACGGCTTTCGTGCCTCTGAGGTGGTATTTAAATATCGAAATCTCAACGCATCTCTTGTACTTTATTGGGGATAAACAACATGTGCCATGATCTTTTCTCCTAAAATGTATAATAATAATTCATAATTGCATGTAGCTACACTGATCAACCACAACATTAATACCATCAGATGGTATCAAATATATTTTAAAGGTGTCTGAACACACACAATCCATCGTAGTTCGCCGCATACGGGGCCGAATAGCATATTCACAGAGCACATTCTGACCCCTGTTCATCACAAAATTACAACCACTTGGTGGTATTATTGTTGGGGCTGATTGGTATCTGTGCTATGATGTAGTCGTGTGTTTCATCGTGCCTTTGGTAGCGATGACCTGTGTAACGATCCTATCCTGACGTGTCCTCTAGAAGAAATGAGTCAGACTTAATGCACAGGTTTGTCTCTCGTAATGGATTTCTTTTCAATGTACTCTTAGTGACCTCTGCCAGGCACTGGATTATGCTGCAGAGTTCACCTTGAGAAGAGCCAAGAAATATAAATAATGTGTCCGACATGTCCAGCTCACTAAGTAAACAGAAAACTACATAATTTCATTACATTACAATGTGGCAACAAAGCCAGAACATGTACAGGATAGTACTTGGATTTAGTGTGGGCCAAAGACAGAATGTGTTGCTTTGCAGCTGCTGAATTTAGCTGCATTTTCATTTTACTTTCTCTGGATTGTCTCTCCTGGCATCGGAGCGTGTTGCTCTGTTGAGAAGTTGAATACAGAGCCACTAAAGTAGCTCGGCAAAAACGTGCCTTCCATTTCCATCTCCTATTGTCAGCACTCCATATAAAAACATCAAATATTGAAAGGGTGCATTAACATGGGTCAGAAATTGATGGCTGCTCCTCTGTGGGGGGAAAATGAAAGTGGAAAGATAAAGTCCACTAAAAATTGTTAATTGGTCCATAAACAGTTGAACCTTGTTAGTAATTTATTATAAAAAGCATAATCTTGGACAAGATAAGACTTAAAAATGTGTCCATATATTTTCTATGGAGGTTTTGTTTGGGGCTTGAAAAACAAGTAAAGAGCTGAGGAAGACTGAAAATATAAAGTGTCTAATAAAATATTAATCCCCCCCCCATCCCAGGGGCATCATTTAGAGAATTCAAAAGTCATAGCAAAAAACGATGATAGTGGGGCAGCAGCTGAAGGTGGGACTGCGAGTGCATGTGACCGGGAAAATGAAAACACTGCATATTGTATGATGAATGCAACTAAGCAGATGTACAGACACGGTGTCAGTGTCAGAGTCAATGAATTGAAACTGGTTGTGTTTGAGCTTGTCACGCCCTTCAACATTTACATTATCTCATGACCCGGATACAAATCACTGCAGAAACTCTCATCTGTTTAGATTTATTAAATCTCCTTCCTGTTTCTTCTACTAAAAGCAGCAAAACCACAGAGAATCACTTGCCTTATTTTTGCATAGAAAACACAGCCACACAGGTGACACAGGTCACAAACATAAAATGATATTTTCCTGTAGGCTTACTTGTCAATTTATTTTGGCATTTTCCCTGGATTGAAGCCAGGCACTGAAGGACAGATTTTAGAAGCTATTAGACAAAATGGATTCGGGAACATAATGTGTCTTAGGGAAGCATAATGCATCTCAATGCCAATAAGGGTCAACTGTGTGTGTGCTCCTTTTTAAACTGCCAGCACAAAGCTGTACCTTCTTAGCAGCACCGACAGGCTGTTGAATGGGCTGTTTGCCCCTCTGATGTCGCCCTTCGACATTTCACGATAGGCTCCCTTCTGCAATGGCAGTGTCTGAGTTTCAGAGATGACAACAGGATCAGGAGATGTTGCCTCTGACTGCCTGTGGCCCACTTTTTTGTGTTAGATTTATTTGCACAACTGTGTCACTCTTAGTACAGGCACAGTTTCATGCTGGTGCTTGATACCAATGTGAGATGATAGTTCAGTGTCACTGCATGTGGCTTTTAGGGGCAAGAAAAAAAAAACTGCACAACGCAAAGGAGACTTTTTCTGCTCCAGTCTGACGATGTGTCACACTTCTGTTTGCACTGGTTGTGTGTTCTTATTCTATTCATGATTTTGCACCATCACTCTTTTTACGAGCAGTCTTAAGTGATCGCTTTGTAGCTGTAGGGACAATAAGTGAAGTCATGCTAAATTTCTGGCCTATATATTTTTATTGCAAAGTGGTTAAAAGAAAAAAGGGGGGGGGGGGGGGGGGTGAAGAGGTTGAGCAGCCGTGAGTCTGGCACTGAGTGTGGCACTCTTGGCTCTCTGTCCATCGGCTGCATCACACTCACTGCAGCCCTCACACACACACACACACACACACACACACACACGCACACGGAAACACTCAGCATCTGACAGCCTGGCCTGTCACCTGCTGGACAGTTTGTGAAATGCATCTCTGCTCTGCCCAGTGGCAACAGCAGTTAGATTATCTCGACCCAACAATACCGTTCCCATACTGCAAACTGTGCCACCAAACAAGACTCCAATAATTAATTCACAAATGCAATATGTTGTGACATAAACATCCTCTTTAGACAGCTCAGTCAAAAAGGACAAAGGGAAAAAAAAACCCTTCTCAGGCGTGTGTTTGCTCTTTCTGTGCCAGAGTTCTGATTCACACCTCCTTCTCACCGTGCTGACAGGGAAACACTGGTCGTGGTGGGTGGATGAATTAGCCTGTGTGGAGGTATTACACTGAAACCTGCTGGAGCTTTGAGTGGGCAGTTCCACACCCATCCACCATCACTTCACTGTGTGAGACAGCTCTCTGGGTTTGCTGAGGGGTGGATTCATCACAGGCGCTCCACATTTACTCAGAGTAATAAGTGAGCAGCCATAAATGTGACTGGAATATAATTAGTTAGGAAAATGGCAATAACCGACAAAACAATATGTGGATTTTTTTTTAATTCTAAGCAAGCCTTAGATTCAGGATTGCAACTCTTATCTCCAGATACCAAGTCATGCAGCAGCTGACATACCTGATATTCGTGATCCCCAGAGGATAAACCTTAACAATGATCCTAGAAACCTTCCCTTCAGTGCCACCATGCTGTTAACCTTTTTGAAAATCCCAACCACTGAAAGGTGGATTACTATTACATTCAAAACACATGCCCATCATGCCCAGAGGATGAATCTTATGTTTAATTTATTATGTTAACATGCTGGTGCTGTATCAGCATTTAGCTTAAACCACCACTGAACATGTCTGCTCTCCGGCTGTGGCTAAAAACTATTAATACTCATGTACAGGCCAGGTCCTACAAGACTCTTAATATGTGTTCAGCTTTCATGATTTTATTCACATTTGTATAACAAAACATGTCCTCTGCGTTCCCAGAGCAGTGACATTTTTCTATTTTGGTGTAACTGAAGAATTTATGTGCAAACAGTTCTGCAAAAATAGGACATAAATAGGAAAACATGCAAACAAACTGTAAGAAAAAAAATTAACTGGCGGTGTGAGGTGCTTTAAAATTAAAAAAGGCAACCACATAACAGTGGAGCATTCATAGTATTTATGTATTCTTCACCTAATGAATAAATTATGGCACATCAGAATGGATAATCAGCAAATGTAGCTACGTTCCCATAGGTAACTAAATATATATATGTCTTTTCTTTTTTATTGTACTTTCCCTGCTTAACTTCATGTACTCAAAAGCATTAGTTCATCTGAGTTTATTATTTATGTACTCGCGCTGGCACCCTGATTCGTCAGAAATGTTTCTCGGTCTTGAATGCTGATCAGTTGGTCGTGAGTCATGCTGCTGATTTCATTTATTTAAAGACTGGCCCCTTGTTGTTCACCATACACTTCTGCCCACAGCTGCCAACACATGTTGTCATGTTCAAACAAAGTCTTAAGACACTCCGATTGTCTCGCTTCCGAAAGGATCACGTAAGCGTCTTCTGGGTAATGAGCTGTACGTGCCTCCCTCCCCTTCTCACATCCCCCACTGCCTCCTTCCCTCGGCCCCTCCAGTCATCCCTGATCAACATTTTTCGCATTGTTAATCACTTATGTCAGCTCTGGCTAATTATGGACAATTCATCATGTGTGATTCACTGTCTCCCTCTCTGCATGTCAGCATGGTGTTCTCTGCTGCTGCGTGAGCGAAAACGACAAAGGTGAAACCGTGGTTATTAGGTATGCAGCACCAGGGAGTGCACTCTCCGGCGATAAGCAGCACGTCGCGGCGCTTTGGCTTACACTTCCTTGAGGCGAGCGATAAAGGCCAGGTGCCGATTAAATTACATTAATTTGTCCGCCAGAAGCCCTGACCCACAATGACTTACAAGACAAGGAGGATGGAGCGATGAGCTGTAGTGAAACTACTGCCAAAGTACTGAAAAAGAAATGAACCCTCAGTGTCATAACACACTGTGGTCCTAACCTGCCGCATAAAGGCAACGGCCTCAAACACACACATGGCTGCGTTGACTGTAACAATTTAAAATATAAACTGTACTTAATGAAATTGCAACATGTGTATTGAGTTTATTAGGGCTCATTTTCTAATTCAGCCATTTTTGAAAAACAACATAGTATACACACCCAGTCGGGCAAACATGGATATGCAAACACTGCGTTATCAAGCTGCACGGTATCAGCTATTCCATTAGCAGGCACACTGTAACCTTGCCTATAATAGTGTAACATTTGGACGCTGCTCCAGTATCGTTCACGGGGCTGTGGAACGCTCGGGTACCAAGAAGCTCTGCAGGTGTCCTCCAGAACCTTGTGAAGATGTGCTCCACACTGTGTCTGTTGGTGCTTATCAACATAATAGGTAACTACATTTATAATTCTTCTTCTTCTTCTAATTCTGTGTCATTTTTGTCTACCCTGTGGTTTTGTAAATGAAGGTTTGTGCTGGGATTGGACTCACCTGAGACTTGTCGTTTTTTAGGATGTGTTGAACTAATCACAGTCAGCACTCCGCACAAATACATCAACGTGACGAAGGGTGACAGTGTCCAGATCCAGTGCACATTTCAGACCGTTCCAGAGACCAAAGCTCTTACGATCGAGTGGAATTTTGTTTCATCCTCCTCAATTACTCCACAACAGGTATATGCTGTATATAGTGGCACACACATCAGGGCTTTACAAGCAGGTTGAATTTACTCCAATTTGCCAGCAATGTCAAAATCATTGTTCCTTAACAAAGTCTGCCCACTTTGGTTTTTACTCTATTACTGAAATTTAGAATTTAGAGTTAACTCTTCAGTTAACTTTTCAAAAAATTCAATAGTTTAGAGGGTTAAAGTTGTTTTTTTTAGTCAACTTTTGTCAACTTGAGTGCAAAAGTTTGAACGGTTAACGGCATGGAGACACACCTTGCTGAGACAACAAAGCCCGTGGCTGAGAAATCAGATAACATTTCATACAAACTGACTGCAGACATTGTCTATTAAAACTATTCATAGTTACTTTTGAACTAAATGGCTCCTTCCAATCATGCATTCATAAACCTAAAATAACTACTACTTCATTATTGTTAATATATAACATGTAAAAAAACATTTCCAATATTGCTTTTTGCCGCAGTGTTTTTTATTATTAAGAGACAAGTCTGTCACTGATTTTACAGCCATTTCCTAATGTATGTACAAGTACAAAACACTATATTTTATTTGCAAAGTAGGAAACATAAACTGGGCAAAATGAGAAATTTCTGTGTCTGTACATATATTAGGTTAAGATGAACTTTGTCCAATTTAATTAACGTTGGTACAAGCCAATGAATTCAGGACAAACCAGCTCTATGATCAGCTCTGGACTGAAGTTGAAGGGAAAATAATTAATTCTATATTGTAAAATATAATAAATGATTTGCAGAGAATTTTATGTGTCAGATATTCTGATTTGCTGCCATCTTGTTTCAGGTCTCTTATTATCAATCAGGAGAAACTATCATTGCGAAAGCTTATCAGGGCAGGCTTCAGCCGTTTTCGTCTCCTGCCACGACAAGCAACGCTACAATAATATTAAGCAACATGCAATCATCAGATTCCGGAGTCTACACTTGTGAGGTTCACAACTTCCCTGATGTAAGCGGGAAGTCTCAGGTCAACATTTTTGTAAAAGTCCTTGGTAAGTCGAGAAAGAGATGCTTGTTGGCTAATCACTGATTAAAAAACGCTCTTCATCATTTCTTTTCATCATAAAAGGTGGCCAATACAAACTTCGAACAAAATCCAATTTATCAGCAAAAATGATTTTTATGCTCAAAAAATAAAATGAACAAAGTCCGATTAATCAGTCTCAGTCTGTACACGTTCACACAGTCGTGCGTCGTGCATTATCAAAAGCACAGTGAAAATGTCCAGAGGGTGTGTTGGGGATTTCATGACCACACCTGTGCAGTATCGGCTGAATATTTGCATTATGCCAGAATATGTGTAGCTAATTCAACATGGTGCCTGAACCCGCTCAGCAGCATGAGCTTCTGGTGCTGTTTGAATCAGCTATTAAGACAGAGAAAAGGAAACAGACCTAATCTGAAGGTGCTGCTGGTTCTTTGCACTTCTTCTTCTTCTGCTGCTGCTGCCCATGAAGGTGTGGCTACCTGAAAAGGGAGAGTCAAAGCACACCGACAGTAAACCAAAAATAACTTACGTCCGAGTTTAACTTTGGTTTTTAGGTTTTATTATTTTTAATTTGTACTCCTTAGAACTCAGCTTCCTCATTTTTTTCTTTTTTTTTTATATTTTTCACGTCATTGCAGGAATACATTAGTCATGTCTGCGTGGGCCCCTCTTTCATTTTAATCTAAATGTTTATTATAATTTAAACCCATTTGAAATCACTGTAAGTAAAATTAAGTCAAGAATGTTTAGATTTCACTGGAATATTTCAGTTCAGTTCGCCTTCCACATATGAATTAGTGCATGTAACATTAACAAACCTATTAAAACAGTGATCAGTGTGATTAGTGTAATGAGCGAATTACATTCAGTTTGTACTGTCTCATTCACTCAGTTACCAGGACAACCTTGCAAGTCTCAGTATCCTTAGTAGTTTCCATGGTTACGGCAGCAGTCTCCTCATTGTCAGTGTTGGAAATTAGAGTAGGACTGTGACTGCTTCCTTGTACTGCATACAGAATATACTGTATGTCATCATCTGGTGCATGTTAACATACACATTTTATTTCATAACCTTGAACTGTGTGACAATGTTTAGATAACAGCTTCCCTACACTGAATGTGATGCAAGAGCATTCTGATTAAGCACGGTTATTATCACAGATGATTTTCATCATCGCTGCGACATAAAAGTCTGGCAGTAAGTCAAAAATTACAAATAATAGTTTTGCCTTCTGCAGTATAATAACATATTCTAATGATATAATAAATAATATATTGTATAATATATTTAATGTTGTGATGCATATTATAAGCAATTTTAGAGATTAAATCATTGATTCACATTTTAACTTGTGACTCTTCCAAATATTGTTAGCAGTTTCAGTTAATCAATTTTTGAAAGTCTCATATTTGGCCAATATTTTGAAGCTTTAATTCAACTCTCATCAGACTTAATGCTTCACTGGTGTCACTCAAATTTCATAAAACTAAATTTAACGTCCTGTAATCACTTTTATCTTCCTTTGTCCACCAGAGAAGCCCTCGGATCCTTACTGCGCCGTCCACGGTGATGTGGAAGCGGGTCACCTGGTCACTCTGACCTGCCACAGCGAGCGCGGGAGCCCAAGCCCTATGTACAAATGGACCAGACTGGATCACACCATGACCAGCTGGCCTGTACTAGGAAGAAGTGAGTATTAAATGAGTGTGTTTGTGAAGTACTTGCAGTTTTAGCACATTTATCTTTTTGGAAACATGTGGTCTTGTTCCCTCAGCAACCACAACTGGAATACTGGAAATCACAAACATATCCCAGTTTGAGTTTGGAACGTACCAATGCAATGCTACAAATGCAGTGGGATTTTCAACTTGTAATATTGACCTGACTCACGGTACATCCACCTATTTGTTTCTGAAAATATTCACACAAATGTAAACACTAAAAAGGTGAAGCTTCATTCACGGTTATAATTTGTCTCTTTTATAGATCCTGGGAATGGAGTGATTGCTGGTGCAGTGATTGGAGCATTGCTGGGCTGTGTCCTAATCATTCTGGTTGTGTGGTTCATTGCTCACAATGTAAAGAAGCACAAATACAAAGCAGTGAAAGCATCCGAAGCCAAAGAAATGAAGTGAGGGTTCAGGCTCTTTTTAACGTTTCAAGGTGTGATCTGTAATTTAAGGGCGTTACATCAAGTCTCTCTGTGTCCACTAGGAGGCAGGCACCTCAGGCCCAGGAAACTGCAGAGAGCGTTCCCGTGGCAACCACGGCAGGCAGCCTCCATGCAGAGGTGGATGAACCGCAAGCCTGAAAGTGAAGACCTGTTAACAGCTGGAGCACTAATCTGAATAAGTGTAGGTCCGGATGTTAGGTCTTTATTAAACGCCGTGCTCACATTATATGTTCAATGCTTGAAGTGTCAGTTCTAAGATTCCAATAAATTCAGTCTTTCATAGCTTAGTTCCATTTGAATAATTGTTTTTTGTTGTTGTTGTTTTGCTTTGCTAATTCCAGTGCTTTTTCATTTTTAATTATACATATCAGTTGTTGTTTTTCATTCTTTTATATAGTAAAACTACATTGGATTTGAAAAGTGATTTTTTTTTACCAGTTAAAAATAATATGACAAATTAACTCATGAATGTAAGAATGAATGGGCTTCCAGATCAGCTTTCAGTTGGTTTTGATAACAGAAGTTATGAAGCTAACATGAAGTGACTATTTTGTGAATTTACATTCGCAGATTCTGATTAAATGTTGTTTTTCCTGAATCAGTGTGTCATGTACATGCCCCAGTGTCACTGTATTTGATTATGATATCAAGTACCATCTTCATGTATGTTGCAGTATACTGACACTGACGCCTCACAGTGTAACTCAATCATATGGTCAGATTAAAGTTGCTGGAATCTTTGGAAAGATTTGCTTATATGTTTAAGTGTTTTTCCTGAGTATTGAGGGGCTTCTGAAAACATCAGGTTTTATTTACTGCTAAAGTATGTGGACAAGTGAATAAAAACAAAACCAAAGTTATTCTACAGATGTTTAAATTCTTTAAACTGACAAACTGATGCCTTGTCTGTACATGAATTCTCTCTAAGTTTGTAATTATCAAGAATCAATCAATTATATACTGGTTCCACATGAAATCCTTTAAGTGCTGACAAACAAGACACCAATGGGGATCTGTATGACTAAGCAAATACATACGAAGAGTATGTATTTGCAAAGCAAACTAGCTACCATCGGTAAAAAGTAATGTATGCACATGTAGGATTATTTAGCTTTAATTACAGTAAAAAAAGCAACTTTTAGTTTTTTAGTTTTCTTAGTAGTTGACATTTTTATGGAACCAAATGATGAGTTACCTTATTTGTATTTTGTTTTACACAACTTATACCCAAATGATTAAATAGAAAAGTTAGCATTTTACATAAATATGCAAAGTTTGCTTTGATTTAGCTGCTGGGTAACAAGTTATGTTGCTGAACTGATGTACAGATTGTTAGGGACCTGGGTTCAGGTGATGGCTTTACTGTGAAGATGTATCATTGGTCACATTTAACTCAATTTTAAAATCATCAAAGTGAAGAGCAAATCACTACACACATTTTGTGTATGCACAAAACTCACTACCAGCTAAAGTACATATTATTCCAAGTATCACTTATCAAGCAATACGGTTTCTGTCAAAAGCCTCCTTATTTTTATTAGTTTATTAGTTACGTCTGGTTTTATACACTTTATCCCATTCTTCCTGGCACATCCTCTCCCAACCCATTTTACTTTTTTGAGACCACCGGACTCTTGCCAACACAAGCTTGAGAAATGGCTTTTTAGCCTTGACATCACCTTTGTAAAAGAGAGACCCAGGTTTATTTGTTTAGTTCATTTGTAAACTTTATTATAAATATCTTTTACTTTGTCATTATAGGTCATTGGGTGTAGATTGATGGAAGAAATGCAATTTTATATATTTCAAAATACATTTATAAGACAATAAAATGTACAAAAGTCTAAAAAATAGGAATATATTCTGTAAAAATGTTGATTATAATTTACCAATAAGGCACAAAGTGAAGGGACCTTCATGGCCAGATCAGGCGTGCAGGCCAAAGCGGCGTGCGGTGCTGAGGACGTCATCTCTGGTCAGATAGCATCCACAGAGCTGCCTCAAGCCGGTGAATGACTCCCTCCCATGTAAGATACGCCAGTTGTCTAGAAAAACCACCTTTTCAAAAAAAGAGAGACTATAACTCTTTCTTTTTCTTTTCACAATCCTAAAACTTTAAATATACTGTAACTGACATATAGATAAATGTTTTTTTTCTCATTTTGATCTTTTTATGTAGCTTTTGTTTCATTAGGGAAACCTCTCATCTCAAGAGGTGAGATAATTGTTCTCTGGCTTAATAATCAAAACTTTTTTACCTTCCCTGGAGACAGTTTCACCCACAGCTCATTCTCTGGTCGCCTTAGTTCCGCGGTCAGCTCTCGATGTGCCACATACCACCGCTGAAGAGTGTCAGGGGGGATTGTGTTTATCACCGATCGATCATAGTTGTTGTATCTGTTTAAGAAAAAAACAGAGCATTTTCCTTTAAAAACATAATACATGTAGCTTTTCTACTTTAATCAGATATTAGAAATCTTCACAGATGACCAACTAAGCTTTACGGACTACATTTCCTCCATCTCTCGGGCATGCAGGTGTGCCCAAGACAATGCTAAAGGAAGTTTAGAGTCTGCCTTTCGGAATATACTACTGAAATTCTCACTGCAATGCTCTGCTGACAGGGCTACCAGCGTGCAAAATCAACTCTCTCCAGGTGATTTAAAATGCAGTAATCTTATTTTTATCAACCAAAATGGATCCGTCGACCATTGGCAAATGACAAATTGTACTGAGGTATTATAAAGCTTTAAGTAAGGAATGTCATAAAGTAAATCCAATATCTAATTCACTACTGTAATTCACAATCCTGAGTAAAATTACATCAAATAGAAGCGTGGACATACCGGATCTGATATAGTTCATTGTTCCAAGGATAGACGTTAAGCACAGGGCTGACGCTTGTCATGTGGTTTTGGTGTTCTTCAGATTTTTCAATGTACTCGTGCCGGATGGGCACACGGGCAAGCAGCTCAAAGTTTTCAGGCGACTGCTGGCGTAGCTTTTCTGCAGCGTAGAACCCGTCCACGAGTAGTGTCCTTCCCCCTGTTCCCTCATGCTTCAAGCAGTGGAAAACCTGGATTCTGCAAAAACAACCAGAGGTTTCAAGTACATCCACCCTCACGATATGCAGACAGTTTTTAACTTCTGCACTTACCCACAGGGTTCCTGGAAGTATGAGGTGTCAGTGTGCCGGTCCAGGGCCAGCTGGCTATAGGCGGTGTCTCCTCTGGAAAAATCTGATGTGAAGCACCACATTCTTCCAAATGTGGTCTCCCTTATGAAGTAGTAACAAACAAAAAAATTTGTCATTTGGGAGGAATAAGCGGATAAACCTGAAAATTTGCATGGTTGAGAATACTAGCAGTCTAAGAAAACTGATAATGCAGAATATGTGTCTGAGAAAATGATTTGTGGGAGATGGAGCATCACTGTAGGAGAGGCCAAAAGAAACACTTAATACCTGATAAGACTGACCCTCTGCGTAACTGCTTCTGTGGCCTCAACTGTAGCTGGGACTTCTTCTACAAAAGCGATCCCGTGCAGAATATAGTTCTGAAGAAACTGCTTAAGTTCGTCATCACAGCTCATGAACGTGCCCCATTTGGCCGATGGTATATTTGCATTTTTATAGACGTCTGAGTTCCAAAGAATGCGTGGCTGAACGGTGCTGTCCTTCTTTCGTTCATAGCTATTCTCAGCCAACCAGCTAAGGCTGTACTTTGATACGTGACCGCCAGGCCCTGGGAAGCAGACATGGAAGATATTGAATCAGGGTCATTAAATGGCAAATGCAGTAAGTATGAGTATCCTGAATTTATTTAATTTTAAAGACATTCAGAGGACATACTACTGACTGTGATTGTTAGGTGTCAAAAACAACCTTTATCATCTCTTTGCTGACATTTTACTTATAAATTGGCAACTGGAAAGGTGGGATAATAGGGGGCCACAACTCTGTCCCTGAGGCCTTGTGGCAAGGGAATTTAATGGGCAGAATTAAAATACATTTTCTCCTAATCCAACATCTGGATTACAAAATAAATCGCTTCTTATTGACTGATTTAGTAACTGATTTAGTCCTAAAGGTCATTTTGTAGCATTTTATCTATTTTTATGAAAAGTTTCTACAATGTCCATGAACAGAAACATGGGTGGAAGTATTATATCCTCACTGCACTAAAACAACTAATAAAATCTCACTATCTATATACTGTAAATATGGATGCAGCAAGTGCACAGGTGGAGTTCAGGTGTATGTGAAACATGACTGTCCTTGGGGCCCCTCAGAATTTTAAGACTGATAATGTACTGAACAACATCAACAAGAACAAGTGCACATGCGTAGAAAAACCCGTCTCAGACTCAGCTGACCTTGAATATACGTGGCTAGTAGGGAGAGCTGCACAATCACCAGTACACCAGACCATCTTGCAGACAGATGGGTTCCCATTACAGTTTATTATTTCACAAGTTGTGTGTACCTAGAAACACTGTGACAATCCATCTCTTACAAAACAACAGTGCACCATCTTTAGGACAGCTTTGATTATCATGAGGTAGACAGATGACTTATGCTAAGCTGCCAGACTATTATTGGACTGTATTGTAACGTAATGTACAGATAAAAAGCTCACTGTCATGTTATAATCCAGTTCATAATGTGCTCCTCAACTGAAAAAAATGTGAAATGTGTGACTGCTTAGATTAGAGGCAGGACACTGTGAGGGCGAGTTCCTGTGGTGCAGACATTCACTGACACGGAGCAGTGTGGAACCCGTCTCCTTGTGGCTGCTGTTGGACCATTTACTGCTCCTACACTAAGTGCCATGTTGCAGTTAATAACGACCTGCATAGCAGGCAGGAAGCAGAGAAAGAATGGGAGGTAAATCCAGCTTGTCAGGGCTTTGTGCTGGTTAATCTAGTTCAGTTTGGCCTTCTGGGGGCTGTCAGGGGCAGTGCTCAGACTCACTGCCTTGCAGGTCTGCTCCATCTGGGTTATTAAGAGAGGAATGAGGTTTGTGCCGTGTCCTGTTCAATACATCTCATCAATGAAGGGAGAACCCTGCAGCTTTCATTGCCCAGAGTAGACCAGGAGTGTGGGAACAACCTTCATAAGACACTTGTATTGTGTCTTATGTGTTGCTTTACTGGTCATAACAGAACATTTTCAGTTTTCACATCTAACTGCTGTCATCTTTGATGTGTATACAGAATGCATGAAATAAGCAGCAAATACTGTACAGTCTCATCTTTTTATGTGACAGTGTCCATTAGAGGCCGCTGTTTGCTCTGCCAACCTCTTAAAAGGATTCAGTTCACTGGATTGGATATCTAAATTGGTACATAATGTTGGTACATTTGAATATTTGTAGGAACTATTTTATCACCTGACAACACCCTAGGGGTTACTTGAGAAGAGAGGCATTTACACATAAAAAATATGACACTGACAGAGGGAAAAGTCCACTTCAGATTTACCTGTGTAGAGAGACCTGCCATGATATATGAGTAATGATTACAGCATGTGCTGTAATTGTTAATCTTTCCTTCTTGTTAAGTGTGGGAGCTAAAATGGCAGGACTGCATACGCTCTTTAAAGATTATTCTTAGATGTAAATCTTTTGTTCAAAATAACAGAGTGAGTCCTACCTCAGTTTACATATTGCAGGTGCATTATTTAATGTTGTATGCTGCTAGTATAAAACGTTTGTGGGATCAGTTTTCTAAAATTGAACAGCAGGTTTAATTGTAACACACGTACAAAACGTGACAGATTGCATTTTTGTTCTGTCCTAATTGAAACTTTCTTTTCTCTCTCTGCTTTTTGATGAAATCATGTAAATACATGACCAGTGTCATTTAATAAAATGTTTCTGTCCATGAAAATGCAGAGGGCGGGGAATATTTTTTTGCACACTCAGACACCCACAAACCAACCAATGAAACACGTATCCTCCACATGAGCATAAAATAAAAACATAAAAAACGCACAGACACTCATAGTTAATAATTGTGTTATTCCTGTAATCCATTTGAAATGATCACATGCTTCTTTTGGAATCTGAGCTCCACACACACACAGGACTGTGGAACTTGAACTGGACTTACAGGTGAGGACGAGGTGACCCTCTTCCACCGCGGTGTTGTCCGGACGGATGTGGAGGTCGATGCAGCCGGTGTCCACGTTCCTCTGGTGGGTGTGTGAGTTGTACGAGGACGCAGAGCGGCAGTGGTCCCGCAGCCACACGTAGTTCAGATGCATCCGCGTCCCTCCATAGTGCAGCACTGGGGGGATTTAATATGCAGCTATTATTTATGCTTTTCATGAAAAAACACGCCTGGAAGAATAACACGTACCCAGACAGTCCTCGCGTAAGTGGAACGTTGCTGAAGCCGCAGAGGAGCCACGGATCTGGACCGCGTGTGTCCGCGGTACCTGCGTTTTCCTGAACGCCCGCAGCAGACGCGCCTGTTTCACCGCAGCGAACATCCCGGGCGAGTGTCGATCCCCCGACGACAGGACCCCGATGCCGTAAAGGAGAAGTTAGTGTCAGCGAGTGCAACTGCAAAGAGCCGAAAGCAGCAGAGCACGAAGCAGGATGTTGCACTCCCACAGAAGACTAAAGCTTAAGGCTAATGATTGAGTGTTAAACTCGACTTGGTTTCTATGTCGTTTGGAGGAGCTTAAGCAGTCTCATACTACGGATTTACGCATGCGCAGTTGGCCCCGTTACCTCACTACACGTATGTAAAACCCGCCCACAAATATATGGACTTTCTGCAGTTCATAAAGACAACAACAATGTAATAATAATAATGATAAATGATAACTTTTTAATGGGAGCTCCCAACAGACAGGCCCACATACCACATGACTGTAAATCAGAGTAAAGCTCTGAAAACATTTGTGTGCACTAGTTGTGAATCATTATAATGTAAACACACAAAGCTGTGTTTTGGATACATGTCAGATTCAGCTTCAGGTTCAAGTTTCTTTATTTATACCTGCAGCTAAATTAGTTTTGATAAGAAAAGACAGAAAAGACAGTGACCCCAATCACACACACTGATCGGGAAACAATAACTACAATACAATACAAAACAATAAATTTAAAAAGTGCTTAGTGAAATTGCCTTGAGCAGCAGTTAGTGGTTTTATTTGTAGAAATGATGACTTCATGAACAAAACTGTCTCTGTAGCTTTTTGTTCTGCACACTGCTAACAGAGAATCTCAGAGCAGATGGCAGAAGTCAGTCAGAGATCATCTGTTCTACTTGTGAGAAATGCAGGAATTCCCATACTGCGAACATGCACCACTCACACTCATTTAAAAACAAGCCAAAAAAAAGACTTACATATAATTTTTTTTCTAACATAAAAACTTGATGTTGCCAGTGAGTGCAAAGTGTAGATGTAAACCTAATGGAGCTCATTTTTAAATCTGTCAAAATCCCATTTTCAGACCCAGACAAACTGCAGATTGTCTCATACATCACATTTTGCATAGTTGCCACACAAGTGGGCACACCAACACTGACAAACTATAGCTTACTGCTACAGCCTATAGGGACCTAATAGTCTCACACTATCATTATACACTACAGTAAGTCTGTGCAAGCTGCTTTATTAAAATAATGACACCACAAGTATAGCAGTATACAAGGGGTACAAAAAGCTATCAATAACAAGATCTTCATATTCACAGAACAAATCCTAAATTTATGAAGCTTGTGCATATGACTTTTGACACTATCTGCAAATGTCCTTATTATGTGATAAATAATTGGTTACATTTACTCACATAACACTCCCTAAGGACAACACATGAAAGGAACAAATTAGGAAATACAGATTTCTGTCTTCTTTGGTCCTTACATCATATTATAACTCATACTGTATATTATTTTATATTTATTGTCAAGTTCCATACCATACCGTGAGAAAATTTTCAGCAATTACTTAAGACGAGCACTGTATGGACAGAAAATAACCAAATCATCTGTGACATAAGATAGTTAATAAGAAAATTGTCAATCTGTACCACATTTATTTAGCTGCACTGATAGATCGTCTGTGTTAACATTCAAGAGAGAAGGAGAAAACTGTTCACATTAACAGAAGCAGATATAAAATTTCCCCATTTATATTTTATATTGTCTGATGACTGTAACAAAAATCTCATTACAAATCTTGGAATCCACCTCTGATGCAATTTGAGAAATAATCTTTCATGTTTTTTATGCTAAGGCTTTAGACACATCTGTAAAACAAATAAAAATTGTAGAATGTTGCCTTGTTATTTATCAAAAAAATATTTTTTCCTTCTACCATTTCCAGTGGTTTTATTTAAAACCAAATTAATTATCAGCAATTAAAATATATTGTTCTAATCTTTCCAATACAATACTCTCCAATACCTTAGACAGGATGCTGACCATAGCTATAGGTCTAATTTACCAGCTTTATCTTTAATAACTTCTGATGGCATAGAGTCAGGCATTAACTACAAACCCAGTAAAACAGAGCTTCTTACTAGATCATTTTAAATGCTCTGTGGTTATATTATTTCTTTTACATGCCTTTTTGTGCTCTAGATCCTTAAGACTAGTTTTCATGTGGAGTAACAACTACAGCATCATTGTTTACCATAAACCTATTGCTTTTGACACAGTTGAACAAATTATTGTTTTTATGTTTCTGTCGTAAAGGAGAAATATTATCTGAGCCACTTATTTCATCAATATCTGATGCCAACTATGTTCTGCTGTTATAACTGTGCCTTTATTTCAGAAATCATTAAAGCTGTTACCATGCAATTTCCTGCAAGTCAATCTGACCTGTTTTCTCATGTAGGGCATATTTAAAACTTGCATAAGCACTTTTCTTGTCTTCAAATAGAGGTCCATACTTTTATACACTTGACTCCACCCAAGCTTTAAAAGTCCTTCTGGCCTCAGCGTATAATTCTTTCACATAATCTTTACACCCAGGTCTAACATTCCAAATGTTACTGTTACATTTTTAAACTGATGATAAAGAGAAATAGACTTAACAGATCTTACTACTGTGCTGTGAGTTCTTATATTTCATATCACAGCACACACTAGCATCTTTTCTAACTAGGCATCACTTTGAGAAGAATATTGTCTAATATCCTTCTCTGTTATGTTGGACCAAATCAGTTTCTTTGAACATGAATTGCAACCCATAGAGGATATCACAGTGAAATAACATTCAGTCGGAGGGATGTGCAGACGGTTTCCTGCAGAATTGTTTACCCTGGTGGGAGCTCAGCTTTTCACGGGTATTGTCCTTTGATCACTGTAATTTGTAGATGCAGCCTAAGGGAAATGGTTTCTGATTTGTCAACAGCACAGTGTCACAGTAGCTTTCCTCAATTCATAGGTTCCAGTTGCCATGAGACTGAACCAGCCTGTATTGGACATACTGTAGGTTAACATGCATCTCACAGTTTCTAATATTATTAGGAAGTTTCAGGTCTACATGACTGTAGCCAGCGACTGTGGCCTGCATGGAACCACAGAAGGAGAAGTGACCTCAGACTGACCAGAACAAAAGAAGTGGGAGAAAAACAAAGAACACTTCGAAACAGATACAAGCTGTTTTCCACGGTAAAGGAATCGTTCAGCTAGTTTTGGAAGAGAAACAAACATGTTGCAGTGGAGTTGGTTAAAATCTATGTTGACTAGTATATTAGTTGAGAAGTCTTAAACATACTTCTTTGCAGTTACTGACTCAAAAGGTCCCACATTAAGTTGGAGTCTACCAACACTTAGTTTTGTTTGTGGCACTGTCTGGGTTTAAAAACTGCAGCTGCTTTTCTTCTTCTCTGTAAACTCATATAAGGATATCAGTGGAGGTCTGCTTTGTTTCATCAGACATGGCCCTCCGTCACAAAATGCCGCAGTAGGTCTTGGACTAAGCAAAACATAAAACACATTAATAAACAACATTTCTGTCTGCTTTTTATTCCCTTTGCCAGACGTGACAGTAGATATTAGTAATAATTAGTAGTAGTATCATCATTAGAGAGTCAATTTACATGGAATCCCTACGACAGAAGCATATGGACAGCACTTCATTTAGTATTTGACCTTATCAGGCTGTTTCCTCACAGGTTACCGTTGCCATGGATCTATTTTCAGTTTCCACTCTTCACACACATTCTCAAACTAAATTTCAACACTATTAACAACGTGGCATTAAATCTAAGCTGCTGATAGTTAGCTCATATCTGCTTTCCACGGAAACATGAAAGCAAATAACTGTGAATTTAACATTCACGCAGCTCAAAGAGAGGCTGTGATTTATACATACAATGAAAGTAAAACATAATAATAATAATAATAATAATAATAATGCATCCTGAACAATCTGAAGATTGTCTGGAGATAAAGGTGTGTGATCTATGAAATATGAAATCCTGTTTTAATAATAGCACCTAGACAGTGATGCTGCAGATAGATGCTTGTTATGAACCTCTCCAGTCCTCCTGGGCCCTGTCACTGTTAGTCTGCGTCCTGTGTTCAGCCCTGCTGAGGACGCTGCGGTAATGCTGCATTCGTAAGATCTGAAATTTGGAGCTCTATTTTTTGAGTGCCGATAATTTGCTTGAAGTATGAAAAATGAAAGTAGATTGAGCAAGCAAAATACAAAATTATGGTTTTCCTCTATATAAAATACATATTTATTTCATTGCAAGCCAGTTAATCACTGGGTCTGTTCCGTTTTGGCTGTGCAAATGCACAATAACAAGTTTATAATATGCTGACAACAAATTCATACTAAGCTAAACCAACGACCGAAGGAAAAGACAGTGGGAGAGGCGCCGCCAGCTGTGCTTCAATAACATTTAAACCAGCGAAACGCTTGAGAGGCCGAGTGCTGGGATGTGGGAGCTTGCGCGGGGTCCGTGAACGCCCCTGAAAGCCGGCCCCCGTGAGCGGAGCGGGCAGCGGCGTGTTTACGTGCTTTGTCAGCGGCGGCCGCGCTGCAGAGATCCCGTGAATCTCACCTGCTGCTGATCAAAGCCGTGGACTTTTCTCTCAGCGAGCGACTTATCGCATCATCGGGACTCGCTATCAGCACCTTCCTGCCTCCCGCGGACCTTGATCGGGGGAACATCGGGTTCACGTTTTTTTTTTTTTTCAGCTGCCAGGGGAACGATGACGTTAAAATCCAATAAAAACGAAGCCGCTGTCATTCTGGAGCCTGTTAACAGCGTCCGGACAGCGCTCTCCGACCTGTACCTGGAGCAGCTCCTTCAACACAAACCCAAGGCTGACAAGGTACCGTATCCTGTTTACCTCCCATTTATTTCATTATTTATCTGGGGTTTTGGTGAAGCGTTTGCTTCCGGGAAGCAGATGTTGGTGCCCGTGAGCGGCGTTTGTTCAGTGCCTAAAAATAGACAGAGTTCTATTTTCAATAAACTTAATGTGTTGGTATCTAACATGAGGCATGTGCTTGTACATCTTCGGGGTGTTACGAACATCTGCACTGCTCAGCAATGCTCGGTCAGCTGCATTGACAATTTCACTTCTGCATTTCCTCCAAGACATATGACTATCACACGTCAGATTGACTTTACATAAGCAAAATCCCTAAATACCCATAGTAACACGTGATAGCAAAGTCATTTTAAAGTAACATCAGTAAACCAGATTTTTCAAACAGAGATGAGAAATAGTTTTTTCTCCCCCTGCTGTGTATTTTCACCTACAGTTATTGCTCATCTGACTGCCATCCGTCAGCTGAGGCCACTGTACCAGGTTCAAACCTGTTTTCACACTGTGAACCCACTGACTTGGCTTTTAAAGTGACAAACCGCTACACGTAGGAGCAGAAACTGTGAAACAGTCCAAACGTTTGAAATGATTAAAAAGGAAGGGTCGGGTGGAGACTACTGCGATTAAAATCCTCAAACCCTCCAGGCCTGAAATTTGGCAGCCAGTGACACCCAGGGAACTCTTTGTACTGCTAGTGCTGAAATCTTTGAATTTGGCAAGTCAGCAGGCAGCCGCTGAGGGAAACTGCGAAAGGAGGAAACTCCTTTCCTGACATCAGCACTTTTTTATTAGGAGCGTCGTGCTTCAGTGTTGCCTAATGTGGGAACTGGTGTGAGGGAGATTTACTGCATCGCCTCCACACTTCACCTTTGTTTTAGTTTGGATGAGTGAAGTGACCAAGCCTGTGCCGCTCTGCCGACAGCTGAGTGTTTTTCTCTTGTCTTTCCACTGAGTTACTTTCCTCTGGAGACAGCTCTGGATATATTCAGGCTTTAGCACTGAGCCCTAACCCTGCAGAAATAAGCCTGTGTCTTCCTTTATTTCCTCTGAATGGCATTGAAATGTAAGGACAAATACATGACTTTTGTGAAATGAGATAAAGTGCACGGCATTAGGACCCAAATAACACTAGGCATATATGAGACCAAGGCCAAGACAGAGGACTGAATGTCCTACTTTAATGTCAACATGTCTTCCAGCTGTTGTGTGTCATCTTTTCCAGCAGCTTTAGCCTGTGAGTTTGTGTGAAAGGCCCATTACTCACACTGTTTTTCTTTCAGCAACCCAACGGTCAGATTTTGAGCTTGTAATGTGTTTCTTCTTCAAAGGATCAATACTCCCTAAGCCGGTTGACAAGGGAACCGCCCCAAATCCTACAAGGGCAAAGGATTAATTATTAATGTTCCTTGACTTGAATGGGACAGAAAGAACAGATAAGAAAGAGAGTGATTGCACTCGAATGTCGTCAGTCACATTAGATCACGGTACAGATAACAGAAAGGGATTTTTATAGTGTCTTCGGCAGGTTTCTGATGTGCACATACAGTCTATCGTTTATGTTATTTTACTTAAACCAAGTACCCGTCCAGAACAGGAAGCGCGTTGCTTAGCCACACCCGAAGCTGGTATTCACAGTTCTGACAAGGTTTTCTGACCCTACTTATAGTCAAATGTGCTGACCTTTAACAGGGGTTTGAATGAGTGTGGGTGATAGAGCTGATTGAGCTCATTGTCACACGATTTAATTAAAAAGGCCTTTTCATTACTAATTCAAAGCTAATCAGTGGCTTCACAATGGGCTCAGAATGGATAAAACTGCCATTTTGAACATCAGCCTACACTCAATTACTCACAATGACAAATCAAAAACATGTTTTCATCTAAATGTCTAAGATCTGTGTGAAGCCACTGTGTACTTGGCATTTATAACTCAATCAGTGGATGTTCTGCAGCTGTTTTGTGCAGTAATAAAGCAGATTATCACAGTGATAGTGTTTGACCTTCAAATTTAACCTTTGTGAGTCTGATCCAACTCGTTCCTGAGTGACACTGCTTTCAGAGTAATAAAGGTTTCTAATGTCTACAGGAGAAGATTTTTGTATTGCTCATATACAATATTAAGAGGAAAGGCAAAACATTAGAAACTTGCCAAACTGGTACAATGTCACATGTTTTAGCATCCTGTCCTAACATCTAAAAGATAAGAATTTATTTTTTCCCAAAATAAAAGTTTGAACATAAGAGCGTAATCGGCATTAATAAACACGGATGTCAGAACGTGTTGTGGCGAAGCTTCTGTACAGACTCTTCGCAGGATGTAATCTGATCTGTTCAGCATGAGACCATGTCCAAATACTTCTCCCTGGTACAGCAGAGCCCTGACATACTTACAGTACCAGCACAAGTCTGGTAAACAACTGTCAGGCTGCACAGAAAAACAACTGGCCAACAGTTGTAACTCAATTTTATTCTGTTATTTCGTGACTCAGCATCTCTAATGTGAACACAAAACTGTACAAATAGTCTGTCTTCCAGAGTTTTATAAAATCCTTGTGTTTTCTGTGAAGGGCAAGGAAATCATCAGCACGGTTAAGGTGCACACATGTTATTGTTAAAGATAATAACTTTACTTTGGATTACACTCCAAAGTGCTGCTGTGGCTGAGGCTATACGAGAGGAGGACAAGGGTGATCGCGATATTTACTGGTTTATTGTAGTGCTGATGCTGGAAGATAGATTATATATTTCTTTGCTGAATCAGTGCTGATGCATCATTTTCATGGATGAAGCTTGTGCTGACACAGGTAATCATGTCTCTGATGTAATTTTTAGTAGCCATTTTTTAAACCTTTTGTGAAACAATGCACTAATTGTTCAGAATTTACTTTCCATGTTCTATCGGTAGATGTTGGTAGGATTCTTTGAGGATCACTAAGAGTGATCAGGACCGGAGAGTACATCTGTTGATGCTATGAGGATATTGCATTTCCTGTTGTCAGATTTTTCTTTGGCTTTATTGAACTGTGGAAGTGCAATACAAACCATCTATTCCAGCCTTTCTTCTCTGTTCTTTAATCTTAAGCACAGGCGGTGAAAATGAATTCAAACCCTATTCTTAGATTGTCCAAAAACAATTAAATCCCTTACGTTAGTACTGATCTTTGATGCGATCACCCGATGAGACTGGTGGTATCCATGACCACATTAGCCTGGCGGACCAGATCACTGGTCCTGATTAATGAGGTGTTAAAAGTCCGGGTTAATGTTCAACCTTGAACATATGTTGAAACCACAAATGAAACTTAGCAGTTGGCAAAGGGCAGGCAAAAGCTTTCACTGCAGTTATTGGAAATACCAGTGTGATCATCATCTTATGCGTCCCAATGAACTGACCAAAATTCTTTTTTGAAAATGTCATATAATTAATTGCACAATCTTTGTTTTGAACAAAGATGATCTTAATTTTGTGTCAAATAAGGCTTTAAATCTCTGTCTTATGTATGTTTTTGTCTTTGAGCAGGCAGCTATGCAAACCTATGAGAACAAAGGGGCTGACGTTTACACTGACATTAGTTCTGGACACATGAACGGCACTGAACTCACCAGGATGAAAGAAGTCGCGTTTGAAAAGAGCGCTTCAGAGCCAATGGTATGCTGACGACCAGTACATGCAGACACACTTCTTTAGACTGGGTTCGCTGATTCCTGCTCATTTACTGTGCTGGTATCTCACTAGGGGGTCACACTGAAGCTGAACGACAAACAGAGGTGCACTGTGGCCAGAATTTTGCACGGGGGGATGATTCACAGACAAGGTATTTAATCCCATTTTGATGTTGGGGGTTGTGCTGAATGTCAGTGTTTTAGAAAGAAGGTAGTGTACCCAAAAGGTCAGTCGTATTTCAATGGTTCTTTGCCCTCGCAGTCTCAGCAAATTTGTCTTGAGCATCAGAGGTTACCGGGGGACACCTGACTAATGTCCTAATAAGACATAAATCAAATGTCTTACATGGGTTTTAGTCCTTAATCATCTCATTTTTATTTTAGATTTTGTGTAATTTATTATCTTTGGCTTATCTCCCAGGAGATAACATATCACTTCAGTGCTGCTAGTGCACATAATAGTAGAACTGCAGGGATGGAACTGGTTGAATTTCTGTTTGCTGTGGTTCTTCTTACCAGGGTCCTTACACGAAGGTGATGAAATAACAGAGATAAATGGTAAAAGTGTGACAAACCATTCTGTAGACCAGCTACAAAAGATACTAGTAAGTTGATTACTCATACTTTACAATCCCTTTACTCTCTTTACCTCCCATTTATGACTAAAGGTGTATATGTTAACAACTGTTTCATCTTTCCATACAGAAAGAAACCAATGGAGTAGTGACGATGAAGATCATTCCCAACCTACAGAGTCGCTCCCGACCCTGCGAGGTAACACTGCCAGCAGACTTCTTCAGGCTTCTGTCTCGTGGTGTCTGTTGCTTTTGATCTGAGTGAATGCAGTTGTCATGTTTGAGCTCTCCAAACTGCTTTTATGAGTAAACCAAGAAAATTAGCTTTCAGTTCAGATGAAGCCGTTCCCTTTAAAGCTGAAAATGAATGTGATTGCTTTTCTACCAGGCTTGCTCTCTACATCCAGCTCTTTAATTAAGGATTTGGTTCTTCGTTAGGTGAATCTTCTATTAGTCAATGAACAGACCAGGTGACTATAAAATAAGTTCAAATGTAAAGAACATCACTCGCCTTAGTTGTGCTAGATTGACTTGAAACACTTTGCTGCATAGTGTGTTTCATTCTGCCATCTACTGACTGCAAGGCATTGTTCTCTCAACCGACACACACGTGCCTTCAGTGGTTCAAAAATAATGCCTGCTGGCTGGTCATCTGCCAGTGATTTATAAAACACAAATCAAACATATAGCCAACAGTTTATGGCTTTATATGATATAAATTTAAAGAGCTTTATTCAACAGTTCTTTTATTCTTCTTCAAATTCAGTTTTTGCTCTAGTCAGTGATGGCAGTCTAATCAAAAGCCTGTTGTCTATTAATATGTTATTAATAGGCTTTTTACACTCCAATACTCAAAGAACATAATTTTGGTGATCCAGTCCACTACAGTGCACCCACTGTTAATACACAGTTACTATTAACTGGCTGTGTGCAACTGGAGTGACTTAGGGGAACCACAAATGTTCATTAAATCTACTAACAGTAGTTTTCATTTAGTCGAAGTTGTCATGTTTTCATGATGTGATCTTTGACAGTTTAGTCAGAATTCTTAGTTTTCAGTTTCATTCTCTCCCAAAATAAATATAGAAAAATTCTTGGGCGAGCTGCACCTGCCCTGTTGGTGAATTTTTTTTATAGGAGATCAAATTAGTTTGCAGCACAATTAGACGTAAAATGTGGCAGCAGGAGAAAATTGCTCATTTTTCACAATGTCAACTGAGCTGCCAAAGATCATATCACAAACTCTTATATTGTGTTGAATGGTGAATTTCCGATGTCACATTCTTAGAATGCAATATGAAGTGTCTTTTGAAAGCATCCAGGCCTAGTCACTTTTCACGTTTGTTGTGTAATAGATTTAATAATATAAATAAATAAATACAATTTCCATAACCCATCAGCCTAGCCACATTGAGCCCCGAATAACGACAGAGTGAAAACAGGTTTTTCGGTTAGAATGACTAGAATAAAGGATATATTGGTGTTTTAGTATCTGGTCCTTTTTATAGCACTTCACATTTTTTAAACATTTTCTAAGAATTAGGTTCATGCTCTGCAACACATGAACTGAAAATAAAAAGGCTCTAGAGGTTATCTGTTTACATCTGTGTTTAAAGTCAAATACACAGATATCAGAGACTGTATTTGCTGTGGGCGATGGAAGATTTTTGATCACATTGGCAATGTCTACCATTAGTCAGGCCTTTATGAATCTACTGGTTACAGATGTACATGAGGGCCCAGTTTGACTACGACCCAACAAAGGATGACCTCATCCCATGCAAAGAGGCAGGTTTGAAGTTTCAAACTGGGGACATCATTCAGATCATCAACAAGCAGGATCCAAACTGGTGGCAGGGCAGAGTGGATAGCAGTGCTGCTGACTTCGCTGGACTGATACCCTCCCCAGAGCTCCAAGAATGGTAACCAGCTCTGTCCTGTGATTAATCCTTAAGTACTTGACGTCATTTGCCAAAGACCTTTGAATGGGGCAAAATGTTCCCAGCCTAACCCAAATCTCTCTCTCGCTCTCATCTGTCTTTAGGAGGGTGGCAAGCAAAAGCAAGGCCAGAGAGGGCAGTCAGTCCTGCAGTCCATTTGGAAAGAAAAAGAAGTGTAAAGACAAGTACCTGGCTAAACACAGCTCCAGTGAGTATCACATCCGAATCATGTCTCTGGCAGTTTGTCTTTGTTGTGATAGAATGGTTTTGTCTGAAATCAAATCTCTTTCTTCACAGTTTTTGACCAGCTGGATGTAATTTCCTATGAGGAGGTTGTTAGGCTTCCTGCTTTTAAAAGGAAAACACTGGTGCTGATTGGTAAGATCCTCAGCTCAGTTACATTATTTTCAATTTCTAGGTATCTGTACACATTCATGTGTTCATAAAGATTAGAGCATATGTTTTTGGAACTTTGCTCTCATGATTTGTTACTGTGTTTTGCGTTATTGTTATAATTATGTTAATGTACAGAACTTTATTACATGCGCAAATTATGTGCCAAAAAATATTTAATGTTGATGTTTAATTATGGCAGTAAAGGTGCTGTACTGTGATTATGTTAATGTTGGATTGTTTTTGGAAAAAAATGCTGCTCTTTTTAGGTGCACATGGTGTTGGGAGGAGCCATATCAAAAATGCATTACTGACCAAATACCCAGAGAAATTTTCCTATCCTGCACCACGTAAGTTCATCCACACTCTCAGTTTTTGTTTTTAAGAGAGCAACTACTGTAAGCTTTTAAAATTAGAATTTGGCTTAATCTTCCATTTTTATTCCATTCTGATGCAGACACTACCAGACCTCAGCGTAAGGATGAGGAGAATGGACAGGAGTATTATTTCATCTCTAATGAAGCCATGACCAAGTGCATCTCTGGGAATGAGCTCCTGGAGTATGGCAGTTTCCAGGGATACATGTTTGGCACCAAATTTGAAACTATCCAGAAAATCCATGATCAGGGAAAAATTGCACTCCTGGATGTAGAGCCACAGGTTTGTATATACCGTTTTTTTCAGCAAATATGTAAGTTTCAAAGGTGGGTTCATAGTTTTTGAGGACTCTAGCGCCCAGAATCCTACTGAGGACTGAGTTCTAGCCAGGCATTGTTTAATACTGTGCAGCAATTGGCATGACCTCACAAACAGATTCCCAATAATTACCTCATCATTATAAAATAAACATACTTTGCCACTGTTGAGACTGTTTCCTTTGCAGTTTAACATGAACAACATTAAACAATTGTTATTTATAATGTAAAATGATGATTTGATGTTAAGTTAGACCTGCTATCGTTCATGGGAGAAGTTAAATGTGTATTCCCTCATGCAGATTATTCTCAGACAAATTCCACACTTTTTATTGTCATAGTACAAACATATGTAAGACAGGGGCCAATCTTTCACCGTTTTATATTGACAACTGTGTGCACATTGCTGTTGCAGAGAGAACAAAAAAATAAACTAAGGTAGTAACATCAATTCTGAATCCATATATTTAAATTCTTATATCAAAAAGGTATGAGTAAAGATTGTAGTATTAGGGAGGTTTAATAGTAATTTTGGGGTAAAAAGTCTGTCCAAGTTTTAATAATTGCTGAGGGTTTGTAATTCACAATACACGTTTTCGTCCAGGCAATTTTTAGATTGTATAGACATGTGAACGGTTGTCTAACATTTTCTTTTTTCCATTTGTTTCCTATTTCAACATTTTATAATTACAGAGATATCATCCTTGCAGGTTGACTACTGTGTTCAACCCCAATTGAATAATAATTTGTTACTCTCCTCTTTTATGAGTTAGATATAGTGCTGAAACATCTGTGCACAATAAAAGGATTCTTTCATTGGTCAACCTGGGTTGACGAATTCTTTTTACCTCTGCATTTACACTACTGCTGCACTTCGTTGACAGGTGAAACGGTGACAGGATACCTTTCCTAGAGACAACAAAGATGGTCATTGCTTAATAAAAAGTGTTGTTCTTTGTGGACGAATCTTACATAAAAGCACTTCAACTTAATCCTTCTACAAGCTGCTTAGATTCTTTTATTGAGTAAATTAATACTCTTCTCATCTTTTCCCCTTTTTTATCGTTTAATACAGACCCTGAAAGTCTTGCGGACTGCTGATTTTGCACCTCTTGTGGTATTCATCGCTCCAACCAACACAGCTCCTCAGGTGCTCTGTCTTTACCTGAGTACGCTCAAATATCCTGAAATGCTAAACTCCTGCAGATACTAGCTGCTAATCCTGTGTCTTGCCTTGCAGACAGAAAACCTGCAGATGATCCAGAAAGAGTCGGATGCCATTCTGACCACATATGGACACTTCTTTGATGTTGTCCTTGTCAACAATGACGTGGATGAAAGTGTGAAAGGTGTGGAGGAGGCCATGGAGTGCGCCACCTCCACACCACAGTGGGTGCCTGTGTCGTGGGTGTATTGACAGCTGTCTGGCATCAGTATAATACCTTTTTTTCGTTGAAAAGCGGTGCAATATTACTCTTTACGTAAAACCTCTCAGTTATTGATATCCCAGGTGGAATGGGTTTGGTTTATATTAACTGTCACTGAGATTTTTGCACAAATACATAAAAAAAGCAATATATAGAAAGGTTTATTTTAAAAGGTGGAGAATCTCAACAGGGATGTTTTTAATTGGCTGTTTAGACATTTGTGCTTCAGACTTTTGAGGGCCTTAGGTGTCATGTCGTACACTTTTGTAATAATTGGAACATGAGCAAATGCAAAATAGGACCACAACTGTGAATGAAATCCTCATTTAGAAATGTTATTGTGTATTAACATTGATTCTCAAAACCACTGTCTTTTTTTTTTCCAGTTCTTGTTTTATTGTGCCATGATGTTGAGATATTGTAATATCCGTACATCCATTAAGTGGTAATGTCCTCCACACAGAACGTCTTAGTGACAACCTCCAATGTCCTATCTCATCAAAGTTGTTTACCTCATGGGGTACTGTAAAGGCACTTTTAAACAGAAAATAAATTTCCCTGCTGTGTTTCGTGTGTTTCCTTTAAAAAGTATTACTTGGGAATTTCTCAAGTGCACTTCCACTACACCTGCATAAGACAGGAAACACAATACAGTGTCCGTAGTGAGCATGTTCAGGAGACATAACTAAAGTAATACTTTATAAGAGCCTATTTTTGTTCTCTGTGTCAACCATGATGTCTGGGCAGAATATTTTATACTTTATATCTCCTTACTAATTTTTATAGAACTATATGTGCAGGAGATTCGCGTCTGCTTCAATTTTTTTCAGAAGTCACGGCTCAAGGCTTTGATCAATTATAGATCAAGACTTGTGTGTTTCAGCTGTAGAAGTCTTCCCTCATTGACAATGTGGGAGAAGTAGGTAACAGGTTATACATGACAATGAATTTGTTCACAGTTTTTATGCAGAACAGCTTTATGCAGCTTGGTGCTGGCAGAATCAAGTACATAACAAAATCAAATTATTTTATTCCATTGTTAAATATTGTTTTGTATTTTGTTTCAAATATATGAAACCTTAAATGATTTAAACTTTGAACATTTGTTAAATTAAATAATCATTTTGAATTGAATACATGCAAATAAGTGAATAAGACATACAGAGCCATGGAAGTAAAAGCATTAGCAAGAGACTGCAACACTGTGTTGTTAGTGGACTGGCAGAAAAGAGATCTGCAGCACTGTAATAGTTTATCCCAAATCTCCAACTTTCACTGTAACAATATTTTCAGTTTTCATCTGCCTTATATTTAAAAAAGGGGAACTAAGGATGATAAGATAACCAATTTATATACTGTTTATTTATATACTGAAAAAATAAATATATGATTTGTTCTTAGCACATAGAGATTTTAAAAACAGAGAGATTATAACGAACACACCACTGTATGTATGCACAGGATATAAAGTATAAATTAAAAATACAAAACATTTGCTTAAAATGCAGCATCCACCATTTTTAGGGAGGTTGGCATTGAAGCAGAGCTGTCAGACATTGCCATCTTGTGGTCATGTTTACACAAACATCAATTCTGAGAGTGTCCTGGGTTTTATGCTTATGCTGTGAATGAAGCGACTCAATCCTTTGCTGTAAGCTCACATTTTATGCATAGCGTGTACTTAAATTGTAGCCACAGTAGTTGCATTCAAATGATTTAAATACAGACTAATGGGACAAAGCACTCCATTTATCCTGTACTTAACATTCAGCCATGGTACATGTTGTTTTGAACACTCCTTTAATAATGTCACATTCAGCCACGAAGTTTTACTGCAAATACTGTGTCCTTGTTGAAAATATTGTTTAGGTATTTATAGATGTCATGGTTTCTGTAGATCTTTGCGAAACAGCAGTCTAAAATAAACTAAACTAGAAATCCAGAGGATAGAATAGAAGAATAGAATAATACTACAGGTTTTTTCTTGTCTAATATTTTTCTTGTCTAATATTGTCTAATATTGTTTTTGATCTTCATTTGACTACAAAAACATATATTTTTCTAAAGGGACTGTTGAAATAAAATTATTTGATATAATCCCCATACCCAATTGTAATGAATAACGATGAATATGCAAAGAATAAAAGGATTGTTCTTGTGTTGTTTTCCACAACACAAGACCAAAATGTTCAGTGATGGTTCAGTGAGTGTGAGTCACATGACATTTTAGCCTGTGTCATGTAAATACTGATGATTTGTTAAGTGAAATCAAGTTAGATTTAGAATATTTTGGATTTGTACTAATTGGATGATTAAGTGTTAATTGCAATAGTGGGAATGTTAAAAAAATGCTATCTCAGATATAATGTAACATTTTTCAAGAAGCTTATTGCTTGATGCATTCACAACTGCTTGACCTGACCCACAGTCATCCTCACTGGTGGTGCATTGTTCACCAATCCCGCTGCTGTCAGACTCCTCCTGCCACATGTTGAAGTGTCCTTGACCAAGACACTGAGCCCTGACTTAGTTGCTCCCGGTGAGTGCAGACCAGCTGCACAGTAGCTCCCGCATCAGTGTGTCAGCATGTGCATGATTGTGAATGGGAATAGGTGAGTGTGAAGCAGTCTACCAACACCACTTGGCATTCTATGAAAATCTAAACCAACAAGAAAGCTGTTTACTCTAGGACTTGAGTCAAGGATCTATACTAATGTATATATAGACTATCTAAGAGTCCAAATATAAAAAACTCTGTGGCCTATGTCCAGATTTAGATGTGGATGCTGTACTACTATTGTAAGCTACAAAAATTCAACAAACCCAACAACTTAAAAAGGGGGTCTCTTGATGGTAAAGTGAAAACTGACAAAATGACAACAAAGTAAGATTTGAATAGCTACCTTGTATCTATATAATCACTAATGTTACCAATGTCAGAAAAACCATTATAAATGAATTATAAATGTAAATAAAATCAACCATTTGAAAACAGATTTCACAACCACAAAGATAAAGTAAGTAGAATTGACTAACCTAATCACAATTCCTCTTATATCTAACGATCCACATCTTTTGTTTTGCACAGAGTGAAGTGGAAAAGGATGATTCGCTCTGGCGACCCCTGAATTTGAAGGGCCTCAAGGGCCAAACGTGACCCCAAAGACAATCACACAACCACGTCTGTAACAACACTTTACAGTATCAAGGCCAGTGTAACGCACATCAGAGCTGCTCTGAAACATGGATGAAACCTGGATCTTCAAACAAAAGCATGTTCAGCTGCTGTCAGCCGGGGTCTGCTCTCCGCCACATCCCTGTCCATATTTGCCATGAATGATAACCAGGCTCGGCCACACCCCCTTTCGCAGGAACGCCATTTTGTTGACAGACACACTCGCAATCAAAATAGCCTTGTTTAGAGCATCTTCAAACCCCAGCGTGACCGTAACGTGTAACGCCTGTAAAGGCAAAAAAAAAAAAACGAGTCCGAGGAACCAGCGTCTGCAAATAAAAGCAGCGGCCGCGCTGCGCGTGGAAGCGGCGTGTTTCCCAAGTCTCCGCTCCCCCATTTCACCATGAAACTCGCCGATTGACGTCACCGAGCCATCTTTGTCCACCTAATCCAGGCGGCTCTTTATTACACCTTCATTACTGCGCGGACTCGCACGCAGACAGGCTCCACTTATAGCCCGCGTCGCCGTCGACGGAGCACGAAGAAGAACAGGGGGGTCTAGCAGCGAGGGGACACATCTCAGTGGGAGACACAAGCCAGCGCTCCTCCTAGACTATATAGGCAGGGAAACGCCACAACAAGCCACCACAGGAGCCAGAGGGGAGAGACAGGAGCGCGCAAGCTAATTCGCGTCCATCTGCTGCCCACTTAGCGCACACGCTAGCACTTCCAGTCCGGCTTCGAGCGCCGCTGTCCTGCCGATACAAACAAGAACATGTAAGTAGCCCGTGGTTTTAAAGCGCCTTTGTTAATCCTGAATCATTAATGAAGTCCGGTTCCGTGCTCACGACCGGTGCCGGCCGCCTATGTGGGATTAACGCTGTGTCGACGGGTTCGAATCAAACGAGGCTGGTTCTCTGTTGTCACCTCTTTGCCCGGGGATGGATTTCTGTGAAAACGGGAGCCGGGCTGAGCACGTCGGCACCGGGACTCATCGGGTCTGTGGGTTTTGTCTGCCGGGTTATTGTATCTCTGAGGTTTCACTCGAGCCCGCACACACACGCACGCATTTTTTTTTTTCCAGTTCGGACCGGTTTGATGTGAGAAGGACACGGCCGGTGTGAAAACTAAACGCGCTGAAATTACAGCGTTTCTGCGCGTTTTCACCGTTTCAGGAGCCGTTTTCAGTGCGGCACAGGCGCAGGTGCAGATTAGGTTCGTTCTAGAAAGAGCAAGGACACAATGCTGAAGAGGAGCCCGGCGGTTCGGGCCGCTTCACGGGGCCTGCTCGACGATATTCGACGATTTCTCTCTGGACCTTATCGCAAACTCGAATACGGGCAGCTGTGAATTAGGCTCGGGCCTAGTTTACGCGATGCTCGCAGCCTTCAGCTGGGGGTGGGGATAGCCTAGCCTCCCACTGCATGTCGTCGATGGTCGTGCGAGGGCGGACAGCCACATCTCAACGTAGTTCGGTCCGTTTGCGTCTTCGGAACCAAATGGATCCAGTGAAATGTCTCTGTCTTCGGTTCCGTCATTTGTTCATTTGTGTTTCTGGACACACGTGATGCCAATATAAAAGTGTTAGCCGTGTCAGCTTTGGCTTCTGAACGCTGAAACAGCCTGGCTCCGACACACGCCATGTCACCGAAGACAGCTGTTAATGTCCTCGCATTTGAATGTCCACAACTTTATTATAAAATCCAAGTCCTTCAAATCCACCCCCGTAAACAGCCTCCCCGCCCTCGACGGATCAGGCTTTCACTGTTTTCACAGGCCCTGTCGTGCTCGTCTCGAAACGTTTTACGGTATATAATGAAGGACTGTATGTGTGTGTTTATACCAAGTGTTGAGGGTCAAGTTTAAGCTCAGGGACCTCGAACAGAATGGGAAAGAGAGGCTGGGATCGGACACTTTCTGGTCTGGACCTCTGTGGCGCTGTCCAGTGCTGAAATGTCGCTGTCCTGTGCTGAAAGTCAGCCGGCCTTCCCACGACAATGACCAGCCAAGCAAATCCAGTAGCCCAGGGACTTCCCTAAAATATGTGTGTGTATCAGAGCTCTCAGCGTTGCTGGAGTAGTCTTTGGAGGCCACAGGGTGAGGCTATTTCTGTACAGTGTGTCTTGAAAGAGGGCTAAATATTTTTAGCTTTCATGGAAAATCTGATATTAGCAGTGGACTCAGTTTATGTAGCCAGAGGACAGTGAAACCTTAGCAATCCAGCATATTAGCCTAGTTGCATTTATCAGTTTCAGAGTTTTATTTGTATTTTTTGAAGATTGATATTTCTAGTTCTTTAATGTTCTGTCTGTCTAGTAGTATGAAGGAAATAAATATCCTATTAGCACCACACATAAGTGATTACAAGGTAACAACAGTTTTTTAAGGGTCAACAGGTTTTTGTTTTTTAGATAAGTTTTGCTTGCTGCAAGAATCAAACAAACAAACACTTGTCAATAAATAAGTGCAAAGTCATAATTTGCTTTAAAGTACAGATTAAGCACCAATGTGGCAGATTAGCACAAGCATCTTCCCCACCTGAGGAGCTTCCAGTTTATCCCTCCACTGAAAACAGTGGGTGGTATTTACAGGATGTGGAAGCTGGTGAGAAGTCTTGTCGCTCCAGTCGCACCTCTTCCTGGTTGGTATGGGTGTCAGTTCAGAAGTGATGATAGCATGAACCTCTGCTCACATTACACCTTTGTGGAAATAGTGAGAGCTAGACAAAGACATTAATTACACGGGGGTTATAGAGTTTAATATAAACAAGGTAAAATCCATGGTTCTTTTTTGATGTCTAGCATCCACATATTTGCTGATTTGTAAATATAATATAGGTGTAGAATAATCAATCTAGAAATATCAAGAAATAAAACAATACGTGTTATCCACACAAACACACACACATAGGATATTCTATTTTTATAATACAGCATTACATACTATATTTCACTATAAACCTTGATAATATAGAAACCTATTTGGGACTAATTTAGCACCATCAGGCCAACTATTCAAGAGGATTTGTTGCTCTTAGAGGATATTATTTCAACATGTAAAGTTGACTTTTATACAGAGTTAAGTAGAGTAGTTTGGCCACAGCAGAGCTAATAAGTGCTTGTTGCTAAATGTTGTTCTACAGCCACTTAATTGTTTAGTACAACTTTATCATTTATTTTCATATTACTGATTTAACTTGTGTGGGTAGTAAGTGTTGATGGAATAGTAAAAGATAAAATATTATTTTTTATTCACTGCTACATCAAGTTGCAGAATGTTTCAAATTGAATCCATCTATCCATTATCTTAAACGGCTTGTCCTAGTTAGGGTCATGGGGGCTGAAGCCTTTCCCAGCTGTCACTGGGTGAGGCTCAGGGTACACACAGGATAGACAGGATACCAGTCTATCTCAGGTTCATATTCAAAACTATTTTGTTGAAACTAAATAATAGCAGTAGAGAACTAATTAATGTTCTGAAGACTGACAGTCCCAATATATTTAGTAATTACAATAATCCGACATGATGATGTTTCTAACTACTTAGCAACTTCTTTTTTACACTGAAACATTACATATTGTTTTAAAGTTTATCTTGCAAATGAAATTAAGCATCTATTAATGGATTTCAAAAAGGAAGTGCATTAGAATTATATTTCTATGCCCTTTCTTTCTATAAATCAGCTGTTACATGTGGTTGTGCTTCACATTGGTAATTAGTCTGCACCACAGTCAACGGCGACGATAGCAACTGTTTTGTAATGTTTATTACTTTAAAAAAAAGTTATTAATTGCTTTTTAAATGTACACAGTCAAGAACAAAAAATAAAATATGAATAGGAAAAGGGATGGTTGTACAAAATGTATCTTTTGTAAATATGACATTATGTTCATATATTTTTAGTGTATTAACATCATTTACTAAAATGAGCAAATCTTGTAAAATACCACATGTTAACTTAAAGACAGAGTATTTTTATTGAGACTTTAGCTGTCACTTGTAAATGGCACATTCATTAAAACTCTCTGCCTCACTGAAGTCATTATTGGTGCTTAGAACAGCCAGAAGAAATAGGTCTATGTAGGTCACAGTCCAACATGTCATGACAAATCAACTTGGCTTTTGCAAAGCCTAGCTGATACTTGTTGTTTGTGATATAGGGTGGTTATCTGACCTCTGCAGTGCTAACACGTGGAACCTTCCCACTCCTACAAATTACATCTGATTATGAATCCAATTTCAACACCCACTTGTAAGTGTGGGTATTGATATACAAGACACTACCACAATGAATTTGAATCCTGCTTTTCTCTGAGGCAATTTATTAACTGTAATAGCCCATTTCATTTTTTCTAATATGTGTAGATTATGATGCAGTTTATGCTGTGTGATATATAAAACGTGTCTCATGGTGTTTTTGTTGAGTTTTTTACTTAAGTACTCTGTTATAAATTTTTTTGGAGGGATGGACTTGAATATTTTTATCTTTTTATTTATAGGTCTGCCCCAGCCACTGGAGCCCCTGCACCAGAGGGAGGCAATCAGGGCCCTCCTAACCTCACCAGCAACCGCCGTCTGCAGCAGACACAGGCACAGGTGGATGAGGTGAGTACACCCTTTGTGCAAACACAAAGTCATGTTGACAGGACCTGATGTAGTCTCTTATAGTTTTAGCATCGTGAAGTGGCCACGTCAACCCTTTTAGCTGAGTCTTTCATTGTTATGCGTGGTTTGACTGCCGTCACTAACACAATGCTTGAAACCGTGGTTAGACATGAAACTTGGTAGTTATGAAACTTTTCGTCATAATCCATATCAAACAGTCTAGCACCCTCCGTTCAGAACCTCAAAGAGTCATCCTGTATTGCTTTTGAAACAGTTACACTACATTGCTTCACTCATGTTTCCCCAGGTGGTTGATATCATGCGTGTAAACGTGGATAAGGTTCTGGAGCGTGATCAGAAACTGTCAGAACTGGATGACCGGGCTGATGCCCTGCAGGCTGGAGCCTCTCAGTTTGAGACCAGTGCTGCAAAACTGAAGAATAAATACTGGTGGAAGAATGCCAAGGTGAGGACATGCAGACTTGCTAAATGTGTAAAAATATATATAAAGCCTGCCTTAGTTTCTCCCATCAACAAAACACAGTGCGGAGAGCCTCTAACAATGTGCGGCAAATCTCAACGGCTGATTTCTGTTGTTGCTCACAAGCATGAAATTCTGCACATGCCATCTGGTACTATGTATTTGGGAGCTGTCATATGATTACACAGGCATGTCATAATTTTCTGCTTCACTAATAAGATTTTTTTAACATCTAATGACCACAGATGATGATTATCCTTGGTGTCATATGCGTGATTGTTCTCATCATCATTATTGGTAAGCATCCTTTAAACACTTCTGTGCAGAAAATCTTCATTATTTTCTTTGTGGAATTTATCTCTTGTAAAATGTTGTTTGGACACCTTGATAAATAACTCATTAAGAACTGAAATTCATCACCTATCCCCTTTTCTTTCTTTCTACAGTGTACTTCAGCACCTAAGAAGAGTTGCTCCTACCCCAGTCTGATCCAACTTCCTTACTACAGTAAAAAAAAACAACCCGCAAATCAATGACAAAATAACCTTCGATAATTAATTTATTATATATATATATCCCCATGATTAGTCTCAATATAACACCACTAAACCTTTCAGGGCCCCATTGCTCCCCCACTTCCACCACTTCACCTCTGGACCCCTGTCAATATTTGTCCTGTGAGTGTGTGGCCCTGTCTCCTTTCTGGGTACTCTTGGCTTTTCTAACCTGCCATACTGAGAACCAAACACTTGTGACGATGCAACAACAGATAAGGAAACAACGATTGGCGATAATTGTTACATAACTGATATATATATAGTTCTTTGTAGAGTTTTATTCTGATATATACTGTTTTGTAGGTGTGTGTGTGTGTGTGTGCGTGTGTTTGCATTTTGTATTTTTTATTTTTTGTATTAATTTTACGTATGCTTCAGCGTTAACTACTATTAATCAAAGTGTGTACCTTGCATGTTCTCATCATCTGTCCGTCCTGTGCTTACTCTCTCTTTTTGGTGTATTTTGTCTACTACATTACTCCAAAATGAGCCACAAGACTAAAACTTGTCCAAGAAAAATCAAGTTAAACTAATTGGAGCTATTCCACAGACAAAACTGCCCTTAAAAAATCCCAATGATTATCGTTTAGCTCCAGATTTCTATAACTTGATCCTATGAAAAATTCCACAAAAGTCTTTTGTGGCTTTCTGAGAGAGGTAATGCTCACTGACATTGAATAAATCAGCCATAAAAATCATGCATGTAGTGTTAAACTAGGCCCCAGAAAAGATCATTTTCTACCATTTCTATCTGATCTTTCACTGTCCAAGAGTCATTTCTCTTTCTTCTTATGACTCTCTTCAAAAACTTACTCATCTGAAGCCTCTTTACCACCCCCACTGATCTCTTCAGTCTCCCAGCATGCTTGAAAACCTCAATTTCTTTAGATAATTTGAATACTGCCATAGTACAGTTGGACCAATGTCTGTAGATGTTTCTTTTTTTTTTAATATTACGTAGTGTCTTATTTCGAAAACATTCCTTCATTGCATTCTAGTGCAAATGCTCTTATTGTAGCACATGTAATTGTAGTATCTTTAAAAAAAATACAAACCTTATTCAAACCTTAGGAGACAATAGTCATAGATTATAGTTGTAATGGATAATTTTGGATAGACAGGATTAGACTGTCAATCTGTCCAAATTATGTTATTTTATATTATAGTGATGTTATCTTGACATTACAGTTATGGCATAATATGAATATGCCATTCATGTCAAACTGTGGAAATGGGCTTGCAAAACAACTGTAATTCCAGGAGACAAAATGGGACCATTGCATAAATTTAAAATTGATTTTCACACAGAAAAGATTAATTCTCACTGGCTCGTTGCCTTAGTCTCCAGTCACATCTATTAGTTACTGTAGGAAGTTTGCGGTCAAACACACCCTCACACATTTGTGTAAAGGGGGTGGCTGACTGCACAAAATGAATCTGTTTGAAATGCACAAACAACCTTGTTTTTGATGGCGCTGTCTGGCTGGTCAATAGCCTGGCAAAAGAAAATCCAACTGCAGCAAAACCTCTCCACATGAAGAGCACATAAAAACATTCAAAAAGTTCAGCCTTATTAGAAAATCCAGGAACATGGACAGAGACTAATGAGTAAAATGAAACCGCTGTTGAATTTTAGATCAGCGGTACGCTAACTCTGGGCTAAGTGACAGGAAACATAAGAAGCAATTGTAAAAAAAAAAAATAATAGTAGCATTCCTAAGACGAGTGTTTTGCTAGATGTGTGCTTCTGTCTCAGTGTTTCTCCCTATAGTTAAGGCCTTTTTTCCTTTTTAAATAATAATAGATTCTATTTTTTATTATAGTATATTTTTGTGTGAAACAGGCAGGTAAAGAGGAAGTGTACAATCAGTACTATTTTCTGCCAACAGCAGGAAGCTCCTCTTTACCTCAGTCTGGTGTGTTTTTTGTAATTCAGCTCTGTGCGTAATACACTGCCAAGCAACAAGGGAGAGACTTCTATCATTACTGCAGTTATTCCTTCCTTTGGTGCCCTGACTGGTTTGGTCTTGATTTTTTTTATTTGAACAGGCATCTTCTCCTGTGTGTCCGACCTTTTTGGCTACTTTATGAGCAGGAGAACTGGGCAGTGAGACATAATGTACTTGCTACTTAAACTCTAAAGAAAATCAGACCATGAGAAAAACCAGGAAAATCATCTTGTGCTTTTTTTGTTTCTCCAAACAAGGTCTTTACTTATGACTCAATCTTTGAAGTTGTTGCAGATCAGCCATTTAATGAAATCTGTTTTCAGGAACGGAATATTGTATAAATTTAGGTGTCAGATCTTACAGTTGATTGCAGTCGCTGGAAGGCTCTAAAGAACACAAAACCACCAACACAAAGCAAACGTGTCAAGCCTTAGTAGCCTTTCAGCATGACTTTTTATCCTTCCCACCAGCTGAGTAGACCAACCTGCCACCCTTTGCTCGACTCACTGATTCAGAATCCTATAGTGTGTGTCACTGTGTGTGTCTGTGTGTGTGCACGTACACGAGTGTGTGTATTAGAATAGCTCTGTCTTGGTAATATCCCTGGTTTATCCTGAGAGATTAGTCCGCCTAAAGCTCAAAGAAAGGGCGAGTTGTTTCCTTGACCACTGAAGTACACAAGCAGTGAGGTTAGAGATCTGCCACTCATTTCTATTAGGAAGGACTCCAACCTTAACAAACCCACTCCTCCCTGTTTCCCCTATGTTTTCCACTTAATAGAGCAAATGACAAACTGCAGAAGATTACCAAAGACCAGATTTTCATGCTTATGCTGCCAATGGCCATCAAAAACAAGTGGAGAGAAACAGGTTTTTCAAACTACCCTAGTCTCTTTTGAATATTTCACACCCTTACCCCATTTAGCCGCGATTACAGCACCTATTAACTATTACACACTATTGACATGGTGTGCCAGTTTGGCTTGTAAGTGTGCCATTCTAACATATGCAAGTTAAACCAAAACGTAAGGGCCGCATGCTTCAAATTTCCAATACAGCCTCCCCCCCACCATGTGTGTCCAGGTCTAAATAGCTTATTTAATCCGTAACAAGACACATGATCCTATAACTAATAATAGCACAACTCTTCTTTTTCTGTGTCTCCATAGTGCTGCTAAGTTTTCAAATGATAAACAAACTATTGCTATAAGAGAATAACCAAGAAAAAAGTAAAAAAAAAAACAAACTGCATTGTTTGGTGTTGTAATATGGGGGTGTTTTTGGGGGGTAGGGGGTCCTATATCCTCAGGTTTAAGGTATTAGCATTTTACCAAAATATATATTAGACAAAATACTATATTAGCAAACAGTTAAATTGGGTTTTTGGCATTCGAAAAGCATTATAGGGTTAAAAATATTGTCCTTCTAGCCATCAAACACTGGACTGAAGTTAAATAAAACTACTGATTGGGGTAGGACTTCTGTGTTATCCATAAATCCAACTGTTGTCCCGTCCTGTCCCGAGCGCTCAACCAATTTGGTCACACTGGTGAAAACGAAGTGAGCGCTCCCTTTTTCTGTTGCTTATTGTCGAAATGAAAAGAAATGTGCATATATATTTTAACACAGTGGCACTTTTTCTGTTGTACTTCATTGGTTTTTGGTTGGATGGGAACATGATTCAGTGAAGAATATTGTCTTATGTCAGCCTGAAGAATTTTTCAGCGATCTCAGCTTTATGCTGTATTCAGTTCATTTGGGGAGAATCAAAATGCAAATATGCCAGCACGGAAAAAGACAGTGTGGTGTGATGTGTACATTGTGGTGAATGTTCCCCATAGCTTACTGTGGACCTCAGATGGGATGAACGCAGCAACAGGAGGGAACCTACTGAGTCTCTGGATATTCACGGGATGGCTATAAATGTACAATATTCGATTTAATATATGTTAACATGTTTTGTTTTTGAACCAAATATTGCATTTTCTTTTGCATCAATTGAGTAATAACAGATGTTTGTGTGTAAGCACTGATCAGTAGAAGAAAGGAAAATGGGAAGTTAATAAGGAAAAAGTATTTTTACCTTCAATTGTCCAGAATGCTTAGAAGGATTCTACAGTTTACATCAGATTGCTGTTTGTATCTACAAGATATATTTTTTGTTTCAATTTATTTTTGAGGAAAGATTTTGATTTGATTTCTTTTTGGGACTGGGGTTTTTGGGATGAAGGCCCATATTGCCCCTGTTCATCTGGCCTTACAGGAGGGACTCGGCTAGAGAATCATGGGCAATGTGCTCATTGTTATTTTCTTTCTTTCTGTATTCCTATTTTTTATTTTTTTGCTTTACTTTATTGATAGATTTATTGTGCTGTCATTTGGTATGGGATTACAAATTAAACAAGGTTGACTCATCGTAAAGGAGAGGAGACTGAATGAAAGACTAAAGTACATAAAATAATTGTAGTGTAAATCTATCAATGTCTTATTATATTGATGAACATCATGAAATATATGTATATTGGAAAAACAGTATCTATGACAACTTGTACTTTTGTGCGTGCTTCATGTGCTTTGTGAGTTTACAACAATGGGTTGATGCAATTTTGACTGCAATTCTGGGGGTTAATCTGACCTGTGTGAACAAGCATAAATTTATTACCAATACAAACATAACCTCTTTCCTTAATTTATCCTCGTACACACGAAAACCTGCAGCCACGGGCACATTTCTGCTCTCAGTCATTTACGTCCACGCCCTGGGATCACTGGCTGACACACACACACACACACACAACGTCGGTTGCACCTAGTTTACAGCATCAGTTGACAAAATTACAGTATAATCCCCTCAGATTATAACTACAGTGTAGTCACAATAACAATGAAACGCCACATCATCAAAACCTGCACAATAAACACAAAACATTCATTTAAATGTCTGTTTTTGTGTGTGTGTGTCACCTCATGTAGTTCTGTACAATCCGACTAATTGTTCATCCATCACTACAGAATTAAGCCACATTATGTAACTCATCACCAATTCTGACCTGATGGATCATTTTGCAAACCCTAATTATTCATACTTTTCACGCATGTTCTGAAATACTGTGTCCATAGTTTTTAGAGGCAATATAAACACATGCAATATCCGGGATCCTGAGTCGTTCGCTTCTAGCCCTAAACGGAGTCGCAGTGACTGTTGCTTCCGGAGACATTTATTTTGAAAACCTTTTCCGGCATTTTTAGCTTCTATTAGTTAATGTTTCATATACAATGTGTAACGTACCGCTTTGTGCTTGTCGAAGTAAAACGATATACGCTTCATAACTAAACCTACCTTATTTATTGATTTTATTATATTTTTGATTGTCGTGTCCTTGGACGCTGCCGTAAGCTTTGAACTGACAGACTCAATCAGCCTCATATGTAGATGTACGAAATGAAAATAATAACCCTGGACGCCGCTTATATCACACACTGCTAATTTGAGTCAAATAAACGTGTCTTTAAAAACGCAGAAGAGCCTCCGGTCGAGCTGTAACGTCATTTTTCCACCGCCAGGTGTCACCATGACAACTGCAGGAGCAGTAGGAGATGGATCCAGTAGGACACACTGTCCATGTGCAAGGTTCAGAGCAAAAGATATTTTATTAATAAGTCACATAATGTCAACATCACAACGGCATTGATGTAGTAATTCAGTTACGGTGACATTTACGGTATTAGCAGCACACTAGAGCTTACACAAAAAGGAGTTATATAATAAGTCTGTCTGTCATTTCCATGGTGCTTTTCATTTCTGAAAAACAAACAAACAAACAAAAGAAACCAGCGTGTTCAACACTGGGGAGGAAGTAGATTAGTGATATCGTTGTTATCCTCGTTTAACTTTTCTCCTGAACATTTGTCGTGCCCAGCGAGTGGAGGCCCACAGCATTAAGTGTGAAACAGTATATTTAATTTTAGTCAGACAAACACATGCACCCACAGCGTATCTGCCCTTTTTATAATTCTCACTTTAGTGCAGCATCCCGCTCACACCAACTGCTAATATTCATTTTTAGCACAATGCCCACACTAAATGAATAATATCACATTTTTCTCATAACACACAGCATTAAGTGTATCTGGAACAAGGCTGCTGGTCTATGCTTTAGCTTTAATTCGGACACACAACTCAGTTGTTCGATGATAAGTGTTGACTTGTCTCGTTTACAGCGTGGAATCCTCAGCTGCCTCATGGGATTCATGAAATAAAAAGCATTTCTATTGCAGCCTTTATCTCTGTGCAACTGTTTTATTTATTGCAATGTGGAAATTTGGCCTATTGTACTGTCACGACTCCACATTTGGAAGTCTGATGTTCTTATGATTGTGTAGAGAAAATTCGAGAGCAGACACAATGTCTGTCACAATGTCTGTCACCTTTTCTGCTGGATTCACACAACTGCAGGCCTTTGTTTTCATTCCGTTTCCTGCATCTCCAGTGCACCGTCACCTTATAATGTGTGTGTTTTTTTAACACTGTCTTGGAAATTACATTAGGATCATTTGCTGATGGAATGTGTGGATTAATTATAAAGTTATGTGTTGGCTCAGGCAGAAGTGAACATGACCTAGCTCCATGGTGCTTTGCAAAAACAACTTTTCCATGTGTTGGATTGTTTTTCTGTCAGAGCACTTGAAGTTTGTTTTCCATTTTTCAGCTTTGTCCAATCCCTCCTCCCATTACCCATCTAACTACCCCCACTCACTGGTCATACACTCCCCCCACTGCTGCTCCCTTTGACTCTTTTAAAAGAATGCACATCCAGCTTCGAGGATTCATCAGACATTTCTGTCAAAAAAAAAAAACTACATTCTCGGCTTGGATTATTGCTGAGTGTAAAGGTTACTGTTACTCCCACACATAACAGCATTTCCTGCACGGTTGTGCACACTCAGACACTGTTCCCCCCCAGCAGACTCTGCATGGAAATGCATTCCTGCTTCTGCTGCCTCTTATCAGGGTTCGGGGTTAACACAAACACAGCACAGCAGGGCTGGGGCTTGCTCATTTTTCCAGCTCTGCTTGAGAGCCAAAGCTTTCAAAGGGTGGAGGTCTTTACTGGTAGCACCAAAACGGTTTCAAAGTGCAAATTAGAATTTGACAGTAAGTAAAATAAACAAGTGAAACCTCTTCACAAAAAGAGCTGAAGTCGTGTGCCACGTGAAAACTTTGCTTTGTGCTTTTTTTCTCATCCTGTTTCCTCCAGACTTTGATCAAGGTGTTGCAGCTCTGCTGTCCATAAAAGTGTCTCGTTTTATAGCACAACTAAACTGCACCCCCTCCACAGGCCTCAGTAATGTAGGCCAGAGGGTTGGCTCATCAGCCAGTCCAACACAGAAGGATTACTTCCCTCTTTAGTGTGTTCTTGCATGGGCAAATACACACTCTCCGGCTCGTGTGTTTTGGAGCCAAAGGAGCCCCTGGGGTACAGGGAAATACAGTAAGAGGAAAACGATCATTAGTTTTATGATTCTTCCAGTGTCTAGGTCCTGCTGGGGGACCATTTGGATCCTCTACGTGTTTGTTTAAACCACGTGAAATAAGTGAATCATTTTAATCTAAAAACATCCTGTAAACTAATCGTCTCAAAAACTGTTGTGGAATGTAAAGATTTACGGCCTGAATAGTTAGGTGCTGCCGCCCGAAGAGCCCGAGGCTCTGCCGCCACCTGTGCACGGAGCATAATGAGAAGCCAGGCTCTCACAGTGGACGCTGGTGAAGTTAACAGCCTCTTCTTCCACCTTAGTGTAAGTTTCAATCATGTGAATAACCAGAAACATCTGAATGCCCACAAAGCTTTAACCAAACCTCCTGATATATCTTCCCTCTGCCCGTCTGTCCTATATGACCCCCTGTAATACTGAAGCCAGGGGTTTTCTGGAAGAAACATCTGGCTCCAATTAAAGCCTGCTCCTCCCTCTTTTCCCATTCACGTCATCCCCCCTCGGAGCTCTTTCTCACCACTCTTGTCTTTTCAGCATCTTTGTCTGCTTCTTCATCCATACTCCAACTCTCTCCCCCTTCTGAATCCTTGCCACTCTCCGCCCACCCAAATCTAGCAACTTCCTCGACCTACTCGCTGTCTTTCACCTCTAAACTCCTGCTCCCGTTTTTGCAATAGGCTGCGTTGCTGTGTGTGCCCGCGGCATCATGATGCATCTGGACTCTGTCTGGGGTCTCTCCTTGTTCCTGTCTCTGAGTTTAGGATGGACAAATGCTCAGCAGACAAACTACACCAGGTGAGGTTTGAGTGTGTGCTCAGTGTGTCATGGACCGTGTCCTCGATGAAGCAATTGTAATCTTTATTTATTTGATTCTGTCGATGTCTTAAGTCAAAATACATTCTTAGTTTTAACAAAAACTGACTGATTGACTTCACAAGACGTTTGGATGAAAATAGTCTGAATTCCTTCCCCTCTCTGTAAGTAAAGTCTTTCCAGTTCGCTGTTTGGTTGGGCACAGAGTTGTCCTGTGGTTTTTGGCTCATGATGTGAGGCACGCTGACTTTGCAGTGGTTTAGCCACCACAGATGTTATTGCTTTTGCTTCTGCCTGTGGGGTCAAATCAGAGCAACTTGGCTCTGAGCATCTATGCTCTAAACAGCCAAGAGTCTGCCTTTGCTGGGGTTCTGGTGTCTGAGAGAAAATGTGTTTCCATTGGATCCCATTTTGTCCCGATTGTTGTTCTTTTCTTCCAGCAACGCATTGTTTCTTCTTTCTTCTGACAAACACACATTTCTAACACTTCACTTAAAACCTCACATAAAATGTCATGAATATTATTCAGAAATGAACCAACATCAAGTCTGCACACCACTAGCAAATTTTTGAAAAGATAAATAAAACTTCACTGTAACACCTTGTCCGCTACAGTACGTCTTTACCTTGCACTGAACATTGTTAAAATTACATGTGAGCTATTACATAATTCATAGTATTTGTCTAAATATAATGATTTAAATGTTTAACTGTGGTACAGAATCTGTAGTCTCACTGTTGATGGGAATGAAAAAGTATTAAAATATACAGTAACAGGAAGAAATGAAATGAACACATCCCCTCTACTGTATACCACCACCCACTATGATCTCTGTAGAATAAACCCCATTGGTCAGGCACCGATCAGGTATGACATCATAAATTATGATGTTACACACTACAACTAACTAGTCTGCTTGTTTATTCTAGTCTGCTTGTTTATTCTAGTCTGCTTGGTTCATGACTCAGAATGAGAGGTAACATCCTCTGTTTGCAGGGTTAACCACCGAACAAAGACGTCCTATGACTTTCTTGACTTTCTCTGAGGTGTTAAAGTAAAAATGAATTAATGTGCTAAATGTCAGCTTTGGCAAAGTCCATTTTCTTTGATGCTAATGAGGTTACACCTTCTCGTTAGCAAGTTAAAACACGGAAACCCACACAACAATAACTTGAAAATTGAAAATTAATTGCTCATTTAAGTATTCATTTTGTAAATGTTTATTGAATGTTGAACCCTTTGTGGCTCTGTTAATAAAAGTCAGTCTCTGAAATAACGTGAGGCCTCAGATCTGTTGTGAGGCAGTAAGCTTTTATTCCAGGACTGAGATAGAAAAGTTAGAATAAACAAGATTCTGTGCTAATAAACCATCTCTTATTTCATAACTTACTGACAGGACACAGTTTTTTCCTGTTTTTAACACTTCAGTGTCCAGTAGTTACTGGAAGCTGGTGATAAAGGAAGTGATTCACAGTACTGTGTCTGCGGGAGCTGTGAAAGGGTTTTAATGAAGTTTTTCGTCTGACCCCTGACATCCGTGCTGTCAGTGACTCTGTCCCCACTGCCTCCTTCATTACAGGCCTGTCTTCAACTGTGGAGGAGACCTGGTCGCAGACTCAGGCTTTGTTGGCAGCGAAGGCTTCCCAAGCTTTTACAAACCCAACAGCAAATGCATCTGGCGCATCACTGTGAGTCACCATTCCTTCAAAATACCTAAACACTGACTGCTGCTGCGTTTTTACTGTCTGGCTCATCTGCACCTCTCTTTTTCTCTGGTTTCCAGGTCCCGGAGGGAAACGTTGTCACACTCTCCTTCCGCATTTTTGACATGGAAGCTGAATCACAGTGTCGATACGATTATCTCGATGTTTACAACGGCCATTCCAACTTGGTGCAGAAACTGGGTCGCTTTTGTGGAACTTTCCGGCCTGGCACCCTTATTTCCACTACAAACACCATGATGTTAGAGATGGGGTCGGATGAGGAGAATCAGGGTAGAGGATTCGTCGCGTTTTTCAGTGGAACCAAACCATACGTAGATGGTATGTGGTCATCCTTTTTTAAAACCTTCTTTTCATCTTATGTCAACATACAATTATGCCTGCATGAGGCTCAACACAGCACAAATTATAAACCAGGCCCAGATGCAGCACAGAGATTTATAAATGATGGAAACCAACACGGATACTTACTCATAATGATTTATCAGTGAGTTTTTCAGACTTTCATGCCCACAGCAGAATTCTTTTTCGCAATAATGTAGCAGATTTTATTGGGCTTTTAAACAATGATTTAACTCGGTTAATAATTAACTTAAACGTCATCTAAAATGTTTTTTTTGTGAAAAGTGGCTTTATTAATGGTCAAACAAATGCATTTCCAAAAAATGTGTATGAATGATAAGTCACTGGCTTGCTAAGTTGTATATGTGTATGTTATATGTACTGTCTATATTTTACATGTGTGTGTCACTTCATGTAAAATTGTTTGCAGAAAGAGATATTTAAACAGCAATCCAAATTTATTAGTATGTCAAGTATTTTTCATTAGATAGGAAGGTTAAGCATGAGCCAAATTAGTTCTGAGGTCAGCACATACAATACAGAAAAGCACAAAAATCTTCTGGAACGTGCATGTTAACATCAAGATATTCCCAAAGAAAAGTTTTCCGTTGTCTTCATTGTTCGTCCTCATCGCGGGTGTATGACACGTTTCAGATGACCAGTTCTGTGGGGGTAAGATGACAAAATCCCAGGGAGAGATCAAGACACCCAACTGGCCTGACAAGAAATACCCAGCGGGAACCAGCTGCTCCTGGCTTATCACTGTGCAGCCTGATATGGTCGGCTCCACACTCACTCCCTGCATGCAGAGACATTTCAGTTTGCAAGATTCTTTCTCAGCGAACAGGGGAAACCACTTCTTACTAAATGATTTAAAGTTGTGCTTGTGTCGCATACCAGGTAATCCAGGTGAAGTTTGATAAATTCATCTTGGAAGCTGACACCTACTGTCGGTTTGACTATGTGGCATTTTTTAATGGTGGAGAGAAAGACGATTCCCGCCTGATTGGAAAATACTGTGGCGATCAAGCCCCCCAGTGAGTGATGTTTTTACAGTTGTTTGTTTGGAATTTCAAATGGATTGTTTTTAACTTTACGCCTCATCCATTTCCTCGTCTCTTTACAGGCCCATTTTAACCAATGGCAATGTGCTACTGGTCCAGTTTGTGTCTGATCTCAGTGTGACATCTGATGGATTCTTGGCCCACTACACCAGCATCCCTCGCGGTGCTCAGATCCCAGCCGTTGACTCGGGAGCCGGTACCAGGTCCACCCCCCCAAAACCCGCAGTCAGGCCTAAGGCTGTACCTAAACGCCCGGCCGCGACCGTTCAGCCACCTGTCCCGACCACCAAATACGTGCCACCTCCTCCCCCTGAGCCCACTGTGAGACAAGCACCCGTCAAGCCCCCAAGAGGCCGTGGACGGGGCAGCACAGGCCAGAACGGGAGGGAGGCAGGCACAACTCCAACTGGAAAGAAGATCGGTGGGTGAAGTTATTTCCTCATGTTTGTGTCCATGAACAGAAGGTGTCTGCATCAATATTCATTCATCTGTATTTAATGTCTTTAGCTGTACAAAATCCACTGTGTGCCAAAGCCTGTAAAAGACAAGGAACCATTAAGTCCAGCTTCTGTGCCAGCGAATTCGGTAAGGTTCATACAAATGACATTTACACAAAGTAACCAATCTGGTGGAGTTTTCTGACCGGTCCGTCCATGTTCCAGTGATAACAGGGAAGGTGACCTCTGTTTCCCCCGGCCCCCGCGGGAGCCTCAACGTTAACGTCTCCATCATTAAGGCCTACAAGGCAGGTCGACTAACCATCACACAAGTTGGAGAAACCATGTCGGTTAAACTGGTGTCACAGTGCAAGAACTGCCCAATGCTCCGCAGAGGTACACACACACACACACACACACACACACACACACACACACACACACACACACACACCATCAATGTTTCCAGTCATACATATTTACAATATTACACTGACTAATCTCTCATTGTCATTTTCCTTCTGATAGGTGTCAACTATATAATTATGGGTCAGGTGAATGAAGATGGCAGAGGAACCTTGCAACCTGGTGCATTCACAGCTCCGTTCAAAGCCCCGCATCACAAACTGTTAACGAACATCAACAACCAGCCTTGTTAACCTCACACACACGTCCAGGCCAGGAAACTCAGACGACATATCAAACACAGAGTTCCATCATTTTCAATGTGAAGTACAGATATATTAAAGCACAAATTCAGTTTTATCCACCATTTTAAAGAAATATAATAACAAAGTTCGATTCAAACACCTGTAACACCTTATGTTTGTAATTTATATATGAATAAAGGTTTTATATCTCTTTTGCACGGTTTGACTGCATGTTTATTTACACTTCCATATACATATATAAGAACTGTCCGTTTGAGGAGTGATATTGTCTCCACCTAGTGATTTGAGATGGATAACAGCACTTCATACTAGAATAGTCATGTAACATTTGGAACCATCTACACGATATACACATATTCTGACATTATGTTATTAGATTGCTCTTTATTGCTTGTTAAGTTGCTCTTTGTTTTAAATGTGCCATGACCTAATGAACAGTTCAACATAAACATTGCTGAGCCACTTTATGATGAAATTACTGGATGAATGAAATGCACGAGTGAGTCTTGCTGTGGTCAATATTAGACATATCGAAACAATGTGAACAATACTACATTATTATTACATTCAACAACTAATTACCCCACGTGCAAGTATTCATAGCATGTTCATATTTTTAACAGAGGATATCATTTTTTGTGATTTATAAATGTAACGAGCTGTATGAACCTAAAGTGTATTAACATATCTTTTAATATAAAATAAAACATCATCAATCATATAGTAAAAGTGTAGCTCCTGAACAGTATGTCTTGAAATGTATTTTCACTTTTTAATGGACATGAAAATGTGCTGAATATTAATAGTTAAGCTCACATTTTTGTCTTAGACTAAACAAACAAAAACCTTATAGCCTTACCTAATATGGCCAAGTACATTTAGTCAAGGACAATTCTGAAGAACATTTCTTACTGGGCGATTTCATTTTATGATAGTTTTTACTGTGTGCAATAATTGCAAAGGAAATGTTTAACTTTACATACTTTTTATACTTTCAGTTGTTTTGCAGATTCTATTTATTAAAACACATTCAATCATATTACTGTATACACTCACTGGCCACTTTATTAGGTACACCTTTACAATTCAATCCAATCCAATACAACAGCTCTGCCATGATTTTTACTTACAGTTTAATATTTCTTACATTTTAGGATGGAACCACTAGAAAGGTAATAATTCTACTCCCTTTTTATTATTGAGGTCAAACTGGTTAGTACAGTTGTACTGGAGTATATTATAGAAAGAGATAAATGTGATGTTTTAAAAATTTTAAAAATGAATGAGACGGCCACAACTTTAGAACCACCTTTATATAATTTGTACATTAATAGAGATCATATCTTTAACAAAGGAAGCAGTTGGTTGTTTGAACGTAAAATGTTTAATAGCTGTAGAAATATTGTCCTACAAAGTTGGGTTACTGTTTGTAGTCTGATGACCACAGCACACATACAGAGTCCAAAGAGAATCTATAGAGGATCTTTCCTTTCAATGTTCTACTTTAAATGTCAGCTCCTGCTCTTTTCAAAGATATGGGCTTCTGTCACAGACCACATGCTCAAAAACCCCAAAACTCAGCTTGTAAGACAAGCAAATCTTATAAAGGTATAAAAATACATTTTGAAAGGATAACAAAAGCATTTTTGTATGGATTAATCAAATGATGAAATAGGACGACAATGGTTTTCACGCTGATTTCTTTGTTTTCCTCCTTTTCTTCCTCCTCCTATACCCATATGCTTCCCTTCCCCTCCTGTTCTGAAGCTCCCCCCGGGCTGCAGCAGCCTCCCGTGCCGGGTCCCCGGTGGCGCGAGGCAGGCAGGTTCTTGTAAACTGCACGGCTGTAGGGAATGAAACACAGGCCCAGCTGGAGGTGTCGGGCCAGGCGGCAGTACGCAGCGAGAGCCAGGACCAGCAAAGGCGTCAGCAGAAGGAAACCCACAACGAGAAGAGCCACGCAGCCGCTGTCATCCAGCACATCCAGGCAATACACAGATGTTCCGTGAGGCCGCACCTGCAGAGCAAGAAGAGGAGCGAAATGAATAAATCATGAAGTGAACACACACAAAGCTCTAGGTCCTCAGTATGCTGCCCGCTTAGGCTGGAATTAGTTTCCTCATTCCATAGCGCATGCTGACTGTAGCCATGACTGTTTGGAGTACACAAATCACAATGCACCAACTCTGCTGGAATTGTGGGTGTTCTGTTGTGGTACGGTGCACTATTGACCCACAAATGACCCAGAGCAACTTAGCAGCTCAGTTGCCAGCTGCAAAGCATTAGAAACACCAGTAAGACAAACAGTATCGAGTGTCTGGAAAAATATTTTTCTCTCTCTTTGTGTATTTTAATTAGTGATGGCATCCAAAACCACCACATCATCTCCAAGATTGATTATCTTTTATATGTGTAGAACTGAGTGACAGAACCAGTCTGACATTCAAAAAAAAAAAATATATATATATATTAAGACCATTACCGTAGAGTGGCAGAGGAAGCCAAATATGATCATGGCAAGAGCAGGGGTGAGGATGGCACCGAACACGATGCCGGCCAGCCCAGCGTTGATCAGTACGATGATCAGATTCTGTGCAGTGACCAGCACGGAGCACGCCCAGCAGTCCAGAGATCCCCTTAATTCCAGAGGGGTTTCTGCTGCCTCCCCGCTGCTTAGCGAGTATGGGGGAGGCACCACGACCCCTGACCCTGCTCTGGACGGGGATCGTGGCTCCGAATGGGCCTCCTCGGATGTCATTTTCTCCAGAGTCTCGCTCCGTGGCAGACTCATCTCATCTGTGTCCTTAATACAGGAAAACAAGCCAACTTTAGTTTAGGTTTGAGAAAAAAGCGGCACAAACAAATTTAATTTCATAAAACAGAGATAACATGCACTTAACACAGTGTGACTGTATTTGTGTCGGGTGCTGGAAAAGAGTGTTGATGTGATGACTTCTGCGTCTCCTGGTGTTTTCTGTCTACGTAAATCAATTATGTAATAGTCTCCTTAAATAAAGTGGTGAACAATGATGTGGGAGCTGCTGAAAACAACACATACTTTTTTCTTTCACATTAATGGGAGTATGAGCTTTGCCTTATTTTGTTTCACTGGAATGTTATTTTGTTAAGTCTGCCGTTCTCCACACACATGAACGTTTCCATGTGACATTTTTCCCTCAGTTTTCCAGTTAATGTGCAACACAGTGGGTAATTAACATGTAGGTTTAACAATAGATTTTTAATTTCTGTCAGGTCTGTCAATAACACTAAGTGCGCCAAATTCATATTGGTGACGGCCAATATGAATTGAAGCCACTGATGGCCCCTTCCATCAGCGGCTTACATGTGTCATTCTTCGTGAATAGGAAAGCAGACAGCCAGAAGTACAAAACCATCAAAGACCCAGAAAATGAGTAAAAATAAAAACCTGATGTGGCTACTTTCTCTTTATTAGTCTATCTTCTGTTTATTACCAGAACATCTCAAACACTCGATAACATCAACAACGTCTTTTTGTTTCCAGGTTGATTAAATTCAGAAATGAAAATGACCTACCCAGAATAAGTACTACTTTTCCAGACGTTTAATTAGAAGCCTGGATTCAAGTAACCATTTCATTAGAATATTATTAGTTTTTTTCTGTTTCTTTAGCATGATTTTAATTCAGAAGATGGGTGATAGATTTGTACTCACTGTGCTTCAACCCGGATGATGTGTCCTGCTGCAGTTTGAGGGAGGCAGATGATGATGGTACGACCTGCAGAGCAGTGAGCAATCGGAGACAAAGAGAATTTGAAGAATTTCCTCCTGATGTATGCTTTCTCAGGTAAAGAGGCTGGTATTCCCGTAAAACTTTAGTCTGTCCTATCCTGTATAACTAAACCTAATCACATATGTCCGTTTGCATTTTTGGCTTATTTCATTCACTCTCACAAAAAATAAAAAATATAATAAAAATAAATAAAATAAAACATCAGACGAAAATGTGTCTGTTTTTGAATCTAAACTTCTCCCTCACAGCTCTCAGGAATGAACTCCGCAGACTGGAGGCGAATTCTACTCTCCCACTGACTTCACCGCTTCCTTCCCTGATGTTCTGTTTCCTCACTCTGACTCCAGTTTGAGGTACGGTGTGTGTGTGTGTGTGTGTGTGTGAGTTTGTATCCTGCTGACGGAGCCGCTCCTGGTGTCTGTGTAGGGGAGCAGAGGAGGATTTGTGTGATAACCCCTGGAACAGGAGAAGAGAGGCAGTGTGTGTAGATTTGCATAGATTAGTGAAGTCAGCCTATGCTGCTCAGTCCACAATTCTTCACACCCCCACTGAGGAACTTTGTCTTCCTCACTGCGTATTTCAGAACTGAAAACAACTAAGTTGATTTAACATGGATTTTAATATAAAAGAAAAAAACATACTGCAAACGAATCCGTCTACTGATGATTGTGTAACCAACGAGTTTTACCATTTAGCAAAAACACAGAGGTCGGACATAAAAAGGTAAAGGGCAAGTCACAGTTGGTAGAGATTTGGTTTAAAAGCAGGCATGACAGAGGGTTGACCCCTGACCTTTTGATGAAAAACAGAGCCAAGCTTTCAAAGAAACGAGAACGGGGGAGAACATGCTGAAGGAAGGAGGATATCATGGGACTGATAAGAAACCAGAGGTGCTCAGTTTAAGACACAACCTTACTATTGTCATACCAAGTCTCATTTTTCATCTAAGTCTGGGCTTTCAAACAGTTGGCACAAATAAAAATGATCACAGAACCCGTAGCATCAGTGCTGTGGTTAAAAACGTCGGAGCAGTGGTTGGTTTGAGTATTAACAATGTGCCGCTTAAATGTGTATGTGAGCATGTTGGAAGAGGAAGAGCCGTCTTCCTGTCCTTGGAAGCGGGATATCCGCTGCTGTGTCAACCTTCCACGATGAGATGTCGGCATCTGCACGTTTGGCAATGTCATGTCCTTTAACCCAAGACTGAAATAAATGACAATTCAAAAGAAGCCAGAAAGACAAATGGTTTACACATACAAACACTGCAGGTTTCAGTTCAAACTCATAGGGTTTCAGTATGAGCTGCAGATTTCCCGTCTCAGCTGCTTCATGCAAAGCACCTAAAATAAACATTGCTTAGACAAGCTGTTATCAGGAACATGTGAGCGGGTAAATAAAGGAAAAAGACTCTTTCCTCCCTAAACCAGTAGCATGACTGTTAAAATGCCTCCCGTTGGCCGTCAGCTCGACACTGTGAATATGTTGTAAATATTTAAACTGTGTGACCAGCAAAATAACAATAATCTATCGACTCCCAGGTCATTCGGACTCACTTTAGTGTACACGTACTTGTCACTATTGTTAGAGTCACAATAAAAAGGAGCAAATGAGACTGAAAACATCCTTTCTCTGAATCAGATTTCCAAAGAAGACAGGTCTTAAAGTCAAAATGTGCTGATGGAGACTCGGTACCGAACTTCACTTCTTTTCTGGCACAAACCAAATTGCTTCAGTACTACTGAGCATTCAGGACCAAATTTCAGTACCTGCGAAGTAGATGTCAGCATCTGTGAGCCAATAGGCATTGCATCAAAAATATGTGTTTACATTTTCTTAATTATTAGAATGAATGATGTTCACGAGTACTTTAGCCAGAGGTTCCCATTGTAAATCTAATCGAACAATGTAAATTAGATTTATTTATACATTTTTTTTGTAAAACAGCTTTAAAAGCTAAAACCACCCAAGGTGATGAAAAACAAACTGGTCAAAGTCATCAAAGTGAAGGTATCACTGGTACCAGAATCAGCCACAGAGCGACACACACGACTAAGAGACTTCCTATAACTAGCAGTGCTTTCAGCTAAATGTTCCTGGCAAATGTCAAAGCAGTCGTCCTTTCTCAAATGCAAATAACAGATCAAACTAATATCCAGCACACTATTTTGGACACTTGAACACTTCCAGACAGACTTATGTTCTCATCAAGAAGATAACTGGAGAGACTGAAATATAAGAAATCAAAGGCAACAACTCATTGTTGAATAATTTATCAAAACATTTTATTTTTTTGAACAACAATACAATATGTCACAGAAAAATCACAGAGGGATTTAAGACAGGTCTGGCTCAGGTTTTCTTTTATGTGAGTTCTTTTCTGAAACAATAAGTGCAGCATAAATCAAACAATTCAAGAGGAAATAGAGCATTATTACACCCTTCAAATAATATTATTATGAGGACAAGACATAAAATAACAAAAAACAAAACCCTGACGCCATTAAAAGACACATCCCTAAAAGTCTCTGCAAAAGTGTCAAGAATTACAACTACTGCTAATGCTCATCGTAAAAACCACTAATGCCTCACAAGATTATGAATTTCATACAATGGAAAAAAAGACTTAAAGATCTTGTATTTATCTGTTCAGTACAGTACAAAGACATCATTCCATTTCTGTGACCAGTAAACTGCGCTGAAATGGTTCTAAGCACCGGTTGGTTTGAGTTGTATCAGTGAGTTATGTTCTTACATCATGTTTAATGAGGGGGCATTGAGGCAAGGAGGGGTCTAGCACCATGAAAATTAAACCACCCCCTGATTGCACTTCCCCTATCCACACATTGTGATCAACCTACATTTTTAAAATACCTTGTAGCCCCTTATCAAGCGAAGTACCTCTTGATATGCAATAAATATAAGAAAACAACCATGTATAGTATAAATAATGTCACAATTTACAATTTCTCATTTTCCTTTAATCCAAAAAACAAAACAAAAAACAGAAGAGGTATAAAAGTGGGAAAACAATCCCATTGCAGTAATTTAAACTAGAGTGAAACAGGATGTTCTGGGGTGTATCATAATTATAGAGCACCAACAAAAACGAACAAATCTAATGAACGTACACTATTCAGGGTGGACAGAGGTCAGCGTGGCCACTCTGACCAGTCTGCGGTAAGCAACCCCAAAAGCACCAAGCTGTGTGTGCTGAAACCTGTCCACTGGGCCACCATTAAATATGTCCCACTCTGACCCTTGTCCATCACAGCATTAAAACCAGCAGATGTGGTTAATGTTGCGGCAGATCTGTGTATTAGACCAAATACAAATTAGATTTTTGATTGAGAACAAAATTACATAAGTCTTCTAGTAAACCCGGAAACAGATACAATATGTACATGAAATGGTGTGCACAGACTAATGAGGGCACGGGTAAGATCTGAAAAGTTGTCATTTGTCGGGATTTTTGTTGCACGGTCGTACAGCAGCTCTGCTGAACATCTACTTTCATGATAAAAATGGACCTAAGCAACCAAATTATTACATGTGAAGGCAATCCAGTGTAGTACAGTACGTGATCATCAAATTTTACCTAGGAATCAAAGCTTTTGAATGTGCTCTGAAGTAGAGCCAAACCAATAAACGATAACTGATATTATCTTATTGCAGGTATTGGGGTGAAAATTGTGAAAACAAAACTAAGTGGTGCAGAAGTGTCACCAAGGTTTGAGGGCATTTAGAGGCAGTGTCACCAGCACAGACTGTAGCTGATATTCAAATTAATTAAAATGTCCTGCTCAATGTGTATGTTGGACATAAATAAAACACCTCATATATTGTTAACAAATTAATGGTATTTTTCTTTATTTTGAAGGAAATATCATAAAAATGTGGTTTTGTCATGTCATGTGCTCTTCAGCATGTTAACCTGGAGATACAGTGTATTGAATCTGATTGGCAGTGCATGTTTGGGGCAAAATGGAAACACTGAGGTGCCCTGCAGTCTGACATCTATCTGCCCTCATTGACTTTTGCATTATGAATATATTGATTGTGTGTCTCTTTGGACATATTACCTATTTCAGACTGTGACAGGCACTTCACCGACACAAACAACTGTGGTGGCTAACCCTTTCTGCACCCCGTCTATGCACACCGCTATCTTCATAAATTCATTCACAATTTACAAATATTTATTTTCTCTGTCACCTAGAAACAAGAACATAGCAACGAAAGAGGTATAAAACTGGGACTGTTCCCATTTCAAAAATAAAAACAACACTATGTTTGTTTTCTAGTTGTATCATAGAAACCACACCAACAACTATTTAGCTGGACTTGTGAAAAAACAAACAAAAAAAAAAAAAAAAAAAAACGGATTTTCAATCTTCATACTTGATCCCCAACTAAGAATGAAACCATATTAGTCCTCTAGTAAACCCGTATTTTAGAGAAGCTGAAAAAAGTTTTTGACCCACTTTTTTAAAATACTTACATAAATCCTTATTTGTGTGTGTTAATTCTTCTAATTACCTCTCCTCTAAATACAGTTCACAAGGCCAATGTGGTGTACTTCTAGGCTGGTAAAACTTTTTAAGTATTTAACAAGAATAAATAAAAATGGAATAGCACCTCAAAGTTTTACAGACAGGAGTTACAAATGTCAGAGTCAACCTGAATACCAAACAAAAACAGGAATTAATACAATGCCAAATGTGACAATCAGCTACTTCTCCTGTGAAGCGATTCCCCTGCTGGTACAATAGAATCACAGCAAATTCATGGACATATAGAATAACTAGATTGGTGTAAAAAAGTTCTATAGAATTTGCATAAAAGTACCTGAATTAATACATAGAACCGGCTACTTGACGCTTTTGAATCACAGCAGTGTCCGTTGAACATATAACCTGATTTTCAGTGCTAGCGATGCTCACATTGTTTTGTACACATCTGAAATGCTTTTCGTGAGAAGTACCAGTCTAGTCATTCTATTTCAAACTGCACGTCCAATCAGCAGCTGGTATGGGGAAGACAGTGAGCTATAGATGGATTGGCTGAGTATCCATACCTTATTGTGTGATGTAAACAATACTGAGCAAACGTGATTGGCTGATTCAGAAAGTGTTTGCAGGAACAGATTGCCTCGAAGACAACATTTGTGCTGCCATTAGAGTTTTGGTTATGGTTATGGCTGAAAGACACCAGGGAGAAGTCATCACTTTGAAAAGGGTGGCGGAGCCTGAAGGTTGAAGAGAAAACAAGAGACGGGCTCAGCGGACCACCTGAAACTGTACCGATCTCAAATGAACAATGTCAGTCACACAATTGGAAGTGAGTGGTGCCATTAATCTCTTGTGTTAAAAAGACAAAATTAAGACTTTCTTGTATTATTAGTTATAACCTTTGTGATGATGGCTGTCCAATTAAAATGATGGCAACATATGAGAGGAATAAATGTAGACAAAAATCACACTAAAACAAAAACTTTGTCTTCTGTGTCTACTCTCAAAAGACTTTCCAGAGGCTCCCAGGGACTTTCCCAAAACCTTCCTGACACTTTCATAAAACGATTTTGTTTTGAGTCTGCTTGCCCACAAAAAGACACAACCTCTCCCACCCACTCTCGTACTAAATCACTCTGCTCGGACTCGAACTGAGGGGGGCCTTAAAAAGACAGACGCTACAACAAACAAGCTAAAGAAGAGGCACTGCATCAAGAAAAAATAACCTATTTTTAAGCTGTAAATCATCCAAAACTGCTTCAGTAAAGACATAGAAGTCTTATGCCAAACTATTGAAAATCATAACTGACAGGATCTTACTGGGGTGATTCATAAAAGCAGTATACCACTGACGACATGGCCTCTTTCTATTTCTTGTGTATGACAAAAGTGATTTTGGGTACTAGTAATATTGTATTGCACTACTGCATTTGTAGCTATATTGGTAAAGTGTATGAATACCCATAAACAATATTCAGCTGTAGAATGAATCATATACATTGCATTTTGATTTTAATGTAAGCTGGTAGAGAGGCACATTGTTTATGTTAACTGCACATTACATATTGTTAACATCACTGTTGCTTTTAGCCTTTTGCAGACACATAAAATTAACTCTTGATATAGATAAATACGCAACAGCAATTTAATTAGCTGCCAAAAAGCAAAAACGCCAAAAAACAGACTCCAAAGAAACTTAATTAAAAAGCCAAGGCTGCTCACTGTAAACTCTGTGGTGCAGAACACCTTTACCTCTAAAGCTCACTAAAAACTGATGCTTTTGTACCTTTCTCTATTCTCTGAGGCATATTTGTTACATGGACATAGGAAGCTGTTTAAAATAAAAATGCTGTAAATAAAAACTAAAAGACATGTAGCACAGTGTATCTCTAAAACATATGGTGGCATAACTTATCACACAGAAATATTGTAGATAGTAATACTGACCAGTGTGAAGCTGTCGTAGGTTCTTATCAGCTCCTCTATCCGATACTGTTCCAGCACCACCACTCCAGCCAGTGACATGCTCTTCGCACGGGCACAGTCCTCACAGTGCACCACGTATGTCATCTTACTGCTGCTCTCACTAGTCACAAACAGCAGATTGAACACCTCCACCTGCACAGACACAGTTGGGGGGTTGTGCAAAACAAGACATCAGTGACGCAAACCACGCACAGAAGGAAGCGTTCGCTGCCTACAGGACGGACAGTGATGGCAGTGCTGACAGGGACTCACGTCACATTCATTGCAGTAGTAGGCTGGCTCATCCTTAACACGCCGCTGGTAGCAAATCTTCTTCCCTGCAGCAACCAGCTGGTCTCTCAGAATCTGGATGTGTTTCATGGACTGCATCAGGCAGTGTCTGAGAGTGACACACACACACACACATTTGTACAGTATTGACTTGTGAGAACACTCACTGACTTAATACAATCCCTAACCCCTAACCCTAAACGAAACCTAAACCTAACCCTAAACCCAGTCTGGACCCTCAAAAAGCCTTTTGAAGTTGTGTGGACCAGCTAAAACACCAAAATGTCCACCAAAACATATTTGTCCACAGAAGACATGCCCACTCACACACACACACACACATGTACATACAGACATCTTACTTGATCATTTTGAACATATCCTGATCTGTGATCTTGATAGTACGAGCCACATTCCAGGAAACATGGATCATGGGAACGATCGACTTCACCTTCTTGACCTCGTTCCATTCGAAGCGCTCCAGGGCGAGTTGATACTGGTAAGCTGGGAGGGCAAAAAAAAAAAAAAAAACTAAAAAACTAAACAAAACACAAACACTAGTAAAGCTATAAGTAATCATCATATTATACAGTAATTTGAGATGAAGAACACAACCAAACTATCAACTCTAAGTAATGTTTATCTTCTTGCGGGGTCTTTGTTGTAACTTACAGTTGAGGGGTCCCACATTCCAGGCGATGTTGTTGCACCAGCCCACTGCCTGCACCCAGTGCACAGTCCCCGCATTAATCCAAACCAGGTCTCCAGGCCTCTGAATGAAGCGGTACACAGGAATGTTGGAGCTGTAGAGGTCCTCCAGGACTGGCCACCAGGACCCTGTGAGGTAATCTACATTATGCCTGAGGGAAACAATGCGATTAGTGTGAACTGTCGTTTTTTGACATATCTGCTGTTTAAGGCGAAGCCTCTTCACTCACTTCTCACAGAATTTGTTGATCGCTTCCCAGTAGTGCTCATGCACAGCAAACCACTCACAGTCACCAGGTCCAATATTGATGTTGACAGAGCAGAAATTATTGTTCTCTTGGTGACCTGGTAAGATTATCAGCATATTAATTCGAAAACATCCTTCATTTGCAGATGACACATTCGTAAAATTAGAAATTAACTGTGCTCGGATATAAACTGACCTGGTGTGCGGCTCCCTGGCACCTTCATGTAGAGCTGGACGGTGTTCATGCCCAGGATGGTGTAACCGACATGACTGAGCATGTTGTTGCCGGATTCCACTCGCATAAAAGCTGGCAGCTTCAGCAGCTCCTGCAGCTGAGGCTTCCATCTAATAAAAAAAATAAAATAAAAACATTCTAGTGTGAAACTAGAAGCCCCCTCAACAAGGATTATTTGTTATATTTGAGTAACTGAAGCCTCTTTCACACATGCACTGGAATCCTGAAACCCCCAGGACTTTATCTGAAGGCAGTGTACAGCATGTGCACAAACAAATGTCAAAGTGAGAAGCTCCCGATGTTATCCAGCTCCCTAAGACAAACCCTGTATTATGTGGGTGAGCCTGTGCGTGGATTAAGCTGCTCTGTCCTGAACTGATTTATACTGACATTATCCAGGAGTTCATATGTGAAAGAGGCTATAATCTCACCTTTTAGGGTCTGAGAGATCAATGTTGGTCCCAAATTTTATGATCTTTCTAACAGATTTCTGCTCTGAGCTGGGGGAAGGAACAACATCCAAGTCAAGTATTGTTTAAACAATAACACAGTGAATTCTGAATACAAACAGGTGACAGTTCTATGCTAACCTTGTTGTGTCGGTGGAAGGAACAGAATGAGCTTTGTTGAAGACGGGAGCACAGTTGGCCTTATTGGTAGTCGGAGGGAAACTGCCTTTACAGTTGGCTAAAGTCAGACCAGCTTTTGAAGTGGCCGATGGATATGAGGCCTCTGCCTGCTCTTCATCCTCTTCGTTCTCACTCTCTTTTTCCTCCTATAACACATCTACATGAGCTTAGCTGACAGGTCATGCAACAGCTAAAGATGGAAAAATGTATGTGATGTCTACACCGTCAGGTTCTAAAAGATGCTGACCATGGACAGAGACCTGCATAAACACCATGGGGCAGATGATGGAGAGCTAGCTTGAGTTTTTAAAGTTGTGTATTGTGGTTTTAAGAACAGATGTTCTTTTGAGTGTTTCTCGTATGAGGCCCACAGCCTGTGCAGCAAAAATGTCAGCGTGTTCATGGCATTTAGAGTTTTTATACAAGCTACCGTAAGTAAATGAATATTCCTTTAATTACACCTATGTACCCTAAACAATATACTGTGTGTGTGTGTGTGTGTGTGTGTGTGTGTGTGTGTGTGTGTGTGTGTGAGTGTGAGTGTGAGTGTGAGTGTGAGTGTGAGTGTGGGTGTGCCATTAGGGAAAATGTATACCTGCAGGCTCTCCTGAAAGCTGGAAGCCTGGTACTGAGCGTATTTGGCAATCGTGGTGTGTGATCGGCTGCTTTCGCAAGGCCATGTCTGTGCTGAGCTGCTAGAATCCCAGTTCTCATCAGCAGGCTGCTGAACCTGAGTCCTCACTTCCACGGCGTGGTCTGCATTGGCCTCCACTAGAGATTTGGTGGAGAACAGGCCGAGGTCTGATACAGGGAAAAGGAAACAGAGAACATAAATATGCAGTTCCAAACCTGAACATTTTAAAGCGTTCAAAAATACCAGTTTTGTTACATTCCTTTAAAAGTTTTAATGAGTGTTAATGCATCTAGTATGACATAAACAAATCTATGACCCCAGAGCCACTAATGGCACAGGAGAGAGAATTTATGCTAAAAATATATTCACATTTGTCCAAAGTGGCTTATAAGTGAGATACAAAGGAAGCAAAAATCTTAACTCAAGTAGAAAAGATCAAACCAAAGTGCTATCAGAAAAAGTGTTTCCGTTTCATGAGGGGCAACTGTTATGTATGATAAATACCAAAAGTATATGACTGTAAAGCACCGAAACTAAACAATGCAAATGCTTTCAAAGCCACCATCCTCGATCAGTGAAACATCATGCTGACACAGTCAACACTGTCTGGTTTGGCATAGACAAATATACTCAAATTCAAATTTGAACTATAAAGACACATGTGTGATATGCGTGTGACAATGAGGTCAGTTAGCAGAATAATGATAAATGTGAAAAACACAACAGCCCACACAGATTAGAACTACCTCTGATATATTCCTTAATTTGCATATTGGGAAGATGGAGCATCTATCAACCGCATAGAAAGGAGAGAGGGTGGTCTACAGACTGCACTCTTTTGTAATGTAAAGGTCTGAAATGACTACAGCATTTAAATCAATGCTACCTTTGCTTTGTGTCTTTCCACAAATTAAAAGCAATATATCACTAACCAACTGAAACTAAATACTTTACTCTACATTAAATGGAATGGAACACGTTAGCTGAGATGAGTGTGACGCATGCACTTACTGAGGCGGAGGGAGCCAGCGAGGCCTCTGATGACAGTAACAGCGTTTTTAGGATCAGTGCAGAACTGAAGTAGAACTGGAGAAAAGGCGTCTCTCTTGCTTTCCAACTGCAGAAAACACACATTACAATTATGAACATGTGTAAAAAAAGTAAAGAATAAAATGGATTTGTCTTAAAAACTGACAAACACAATAAGGCAGCCATCTGCGGCTATTAAGACAAAGCCTCAAGAAACAAATCAAACAAATTGGAGGTGCAGACTCACGTAGATGCTCGGCGTAGGTGGGTTAAGTTTTTCTCTCGGAATCGGGGTCTGATTGGCAATGTTGGGTTTAACAGACAGGGTGGGAAGCAGGTAGGACTCCTTGAATTTCCCTGTCAAATGTGTTTCCCTAGAAAAAGATGACAGACAAAGAGATTGAAATTAAATGAGACAAACTCGGACGTTACAGCAGCTAAAAAATGTTCCGTTTGTTTATCCCGTGTCTAATGAGAAAGTAGATTATAAGTATCTCTGAGCAAATACTTACTTGCAAGCTCTTATCACTTCAGTGGCTGTGTTTTTGATATTGATTTTGGAGAGTGGCGCTCTTTGCTGCTCCACTTCTGATATGTTAAACGTTTGTCTTCCACCATTCTCCACTTTAATTAGGACAATCCTCAACTCTTTACACAAGCCCATGGACAATGCTTTCAGTTTCAGGGGGTCGACTGGAGCTAATGAGCACAGAGGTTTACTTGCTGGCGTGGAGACACATAGTTTGGATAAATTGATTGTTATAGCTGACTTCAAAGTCTTTGTGTCTGTGTTCGATTTCTTATTTTCCATCCCACAATCCTCTCCCTTCTTCTCTGTTGCTGTCTCGACCTCGACGTTCCCAGAGTCCATCTTTTCTTCCTGGTTTTCTTTGCCATGTGGGGCTTGATTTTCCTGAGAGATCTGGTCCGTCGTGCTATGTTTGAGAGGTACGGGTGGGTTTCTCGAGATGACTGGCACTGAGAATGAAACGTCCTTTTCTTCCAAATCCATTAATTCATTTACTTCATCAGAGATGATGCTGCTGTCCTCAGTCTTCATCCTGGTTTCGCCTTCTCTTTCTCCATTCCTTTCATTTCGTTTCGTTTTCCTGTCCTTATGCGTGTAGTCTGTCTCTTCGTTGTGCTCTCTCTCTTCCTTGGTGGAAACAGTAAGGAGGCTTGTTAAAGCAGCTCTGTTTGTGGTGGTCAGTCTCAGCTCTGCACTCAGTGACCCGTCCAACAAAGATGATTCAATTCTCTGCGGAAGAGTGTCGGTGTTTTTAGCCGCCTGTTTTTCTCCTAGGTCCTTCTCAGTCTCTTCCTGCTCCTCCGGTACAAGGGCCTTTGTAACGGGCTCACTCAGATATGTCGGACTGTGTGATTTTAAAAGTGTGGCTGAGGTAGTGTGAGTTGGAGACTGATTGCAGGGGCTGGAGAATGCAGCAGGCTCTGATTCCAAGGCGCAATCCTGATGCTCTGGTTCAAGCGAAAGAGAAGACGAGCACTTTACCCCTTTTGCTATGCTAGCAGGAGATCCACCGAATGGGCCGCCTCGGCACGGGACCCTCTGACCACCGAGAAAAGTGGCCAGGCTCTTAAAAACATCATCCAGTCCTGTTTTATGGTGGTAAAGCTCACAAAGAAGGGAGTCCGATGTTTCCCTGCTGATATCCACCCCTTCCTTCTTTTTCTTCTCAGCGACTTGCTCGGTCGTACAAGGCGGATCGCAGAGTTCAGGTCTGTCATTGTGGGAATTTTCAGCCGGTGTACTTTTAAAATGCTCCTTATTCATTTCGTCTACGCTTTCGCTGTCTACAGGTGGAGGAGAAAAGCACTGTGTGGGGCTGGGCTGGAGAACAGGTCTGTGTATCACTCCCTTTTCTAGCTCCTCCTCATCCTCCCCCAGATCTGATACCGGAGAGCCCTGCCAGCTCAAAACAGGAGGGGTATTCGCAGGATTGTCACCCAGTTCTCTCATATTTCCCATCACAGTCATGGGTTGGAGATCGGGGGCATTGAGAACTCCTCCCTGTCCACCTTCTTTGCCGTGGACGGTCTGCTCGGACCTAATAGAACATGCTGTGCTGAGTGGTGCTAGAGCTTTAAACAACAGTGAAGGGAGGGTATCATCAGGCTTTTCTTCTGATCTGTCTTTTGATTGGGGCGAAATTGTTTTGGCCTTTGTGCTGGTCTGGTTGGAGCTGGTGTTTCTTGGATGAGACGCTATGAATTGATCCTTGACTAGACGTTTGTGGGAAGCAGGTATTTTTTGTTTTTTCGGTTTTGGAGATGGCTGGGATGAAATGCAGCTGGGATGACTTGCATTTGAGGTCGGCCTGTGCTTCCTGCCTTCTCGTTCACTTCTCTCTCTGTGCTTGTGTTTGGTTGCTGACTGCCTCTGAACCCCTACGGTCAGCATTGTAGTCGGCATTTGACTTAGTTTGACATCTCCTGAAGAGTTGGACGCAGAGATGGAAGTGAACGATCCCTTTTCTGGGATTTTGGAGCCTAACTTTTTTTCCTTTATGACCACTTTTTCCCGTTTCTTTTTTCTCTCACACGTCATTTTCTCTTCTTTTTTCTTCCGCCTTTTTCGTTCTTCACCCTTTCTGCTTGTCTTCTGACCCTCACCCTTTCTTTCCTTTTTCACCAGCTTATCCTTTTGTTTGCACTCAGGTTTTCTGTGCTCTTCCAGCTCCGTCTCAGGCTTGTATGCTCTCGATTTTCTGTGGGGGAACTGTTGAGAGCAGAGAGGCTCTGAGGTCTTTCTGTGTTTCGTATCTGAAAACCTGGACTTTAAACCAGCATCATGAGTTGCAAGAGTTGTGGTAGATGTCAGGCTGGGCCTTGGGGTTTGAGAGGGGATTCCCTGGAGTTTCTGCTGTCCACTGAGGTCAGGACTGCATGGGTAATCAATTGATGGGTCTTTCCTGCCACTGGACACCATGTATGAAGGACTGGAGGGAGCACGTGGACTGCTGGCAGTAGAACTTCCATCTTTAGGACTGCAGAGAGTGGATGAACAGGGGGGAGCATCTGCACCAGACAACTTGGACGGGCCTCTGTCCCTTGAGTTACCTCTTAGATGAGGACGCTGAGGTTCCTGTGAAGTAAACATTGAATCTGTTTAGATTTTTTTAGGGAACGCAAAACTCAATTAAAGTGCCACATCATAAACAGTACTAACATTACCAATAATCATAAAATGAACAATAGCCACTTTGATGTAGTGAATTGGCATCACAACTAATTTTGAAAAGGAAGAAACATCGAGCTTAATCTTGCAAAAAATGCTACCTGTCCAATGCACAGAAAGTCTGAAATTAATTTAGAAGAGTCCCACAGATGAAATGGTGTATTTCTCACTGTGCTTTGTTTGTGGTGATGGTTCCGTGAGTCTTTTTCCTCCAGGAAGTGTGGCGGGGGCTTGTGCTGTGGGGCTCTGACGTGGCCTGTGTGCCGTTGACAGTGGTAATGACGGTTTTGGTGGCTGTAAGGCACACGGGTGTGGTCTGCTGGTGAAGACGAAATTTTCCGGTTGACCTTCCCTCTATTTCCATGTGGTGGTCTGCTGCCACAACTCGGATTTAGAGCTGCTAAGTTACTGTTACTGAAGCCGTGACCTCCAGTTCGCAGTTTAGAGGTTTCCTGTAAATGTCAACACCAGTAAAAGAAATTAGTAAAGATCAACATTTTGAAATGTACTAAATATACATACTCACCTGTTGCTGGGTTGCTGAGGTCCTGTGGTCGGAGTAGTGGCAAGGACCTGCAGTGTCATTAAGAGGCTTCCAGTCATCTTGGTTGCAGCGGTGGTGACGAAGTGGTGATGAGGCATGGGCAAGTAAAGGTAAATGCCTTGATCCAGGATGAGATGACTAAAGAGAGATGAATAAATACCATCATAGAAGATTGGATTTCACCAGTGGGTGGTGCTGTTAAACAGAGATTAACCGTCCTGTACAGCTGTAAAGACTCGTCTACAAATTATTCTGAATTTGCTGTACTGAGTCAACAAACTACCTGCTCGGTTCCAGAGTCCCTTCTTCTCTTAGCCGGACACTCTTCCCGTGGGGATAAAGGGTGCTGAGGTGGTGGACTGTGCTGGTGCAGTTGGTCTCGCCGTTGGTGAAGGGCTGGTCTTTTCCAGGGCCCTGGACTGTTGTTTAACATTCTGCCTTTGAAGTTCCTGCGGCAGTCTGAAGGAGCCCATCTCTCTGGTGGGGACTGGAATTCTCTGTTGTTGCGATGCTGGCGAGGACCCCCATGCTAAGAGTAAAATAAAAACAAAAAAACATCTAATTATGACACACCTCTAGCTCTAATAAAAATATACTCTATATAGGCTGATTATTCCTAATCAGCTGATCTCACCACAGAATTGCTGACATTGTTATCCCAGTTTGTGTAGCGCTCTCCAAGTCCCGTTGGATAACCACCGTTGGTGCCAGCTCGGTTGTGGAACGTGCGTGCAGAGTTATGATGCCAGCTCTGTGCCTCAAATGGCTGCTCTTTACAATCCCAAACATGTAGATGCTGCCTGTATCCTTTGTCCTGGACATGGTTGACTGTTCTCTCCCCTCTACACGGAGATGAATAAGATAAAAAGTTTAATAATTGTCATGACACAGCATGGCACAAATACGGCTGCATACAGTACATACTGTAGGGAAAATAAACAGCTAAGCTGCAAAAGTTGTACATTTAATTATATTGTTTCACTTACCTATTATAAAGACGACTTGATGGTTGATGATGTGATTGACTGCGACCTCCTTGGAACCTGTAATAATGAAAAACAAAGTAATAATAAAGTTAAAGTGTGAGTCAGAAGTCTCTGATTTGGTATATTCCCACTGAATATACCAAATCAGACAATACAACTAATCTGAGACCCCCGCTAGGTAAGTCAGGTTAAAGCCAAGCTTACACTGGCACATAAATGTTGGTGAATCCAGAATTAATTTAAATCGGCTCTCAGCTTTAACTTAGGGATGTTGGTTAAAATGGATGCTTCATGTTCCTCCACAACATTTCTGTAGGATTACAATCAGGACTTTGACTCAACCATTTCTAATTATTACACTTGCTCCTATTTAACCATTGGTTGGTAAAGTGACTTGTGTGTGTTTATGCTCATGGACTTGCTGTGTGATCCAGTTTCTGCACACCTTGACATTTTTCTACATCTTTTTGTCCAAGTCACAACACAGTTCTACAGGTGCCCTCCAGGGATCACTGAAGCCCACCCGAACAGCTGTGTTCTTACAGCTATTTGACCCTACTGAATATGAAGACTGTGCCAACTTAATAACTGATACTGGTTAGTTTTATTTTACATAAACAGTCAGCCTTTTTAAAGAGAGACTGAAGTGCTATTTCTCAGCTAGATTAGATCACATTTTCAATAAACTTACTGAGCTACAGTGCAGTACAGGATGTTTTTGCAAAGCCAGTCTATTCTATTCTAAAAGGTTTGTCCCAATGTAATTTGAGAGTTTTGCGTTTGTGTCTCTTTGAGTCATACATCTTCATCAAAACTCTTTCTTTTGCCAAAAGCCACAACTGAATACACACGGATACCCTCTACTGCTGCGGCTTGAATAGTTAGACTAAGGCTTCTCTCAGCTGCAGCTGAAGAAGTTACAGTTTTATTATTTATTTCCACACAGCACTGTGTGTTTAAACTGCAGATGGGTCAAGCCCACAGCTGTAGCTGAAGTGAGAATGATTCATGAATATGCTCATCACAGTTTCAGTTAATCATTCAGGCCCATGAAGTGGTCCTTAGTACATGTAGGTACTAAATCAAGTCAGACAGTAAACATGGGGGTTCCACCTGTTGGAATGACCCTTACTGGGGTTATTCCACAAGAGGCACTTGAAGCATCAAAATGTTCCTGTATCCATTCACACTGAGGTGCACGATCAGTTAATAAATACCACAATGTGTGTTGTGATGGGGCTGCTAACCTTTGTGTGTGGCTCCAGGGGTAACCGTTTACAGGAGCCCATTGTCCTCTGTTAGGTCCTCCAGCTGAATAGGAGTCCCATGTGTTACGGCCAGAGTACAGCTCTGCTGGGTGATACATGCAGCCTGAAACACAGATTTAGTTAAATGCTTGTACAGTTAATACTTCACAAAACAAACAAAACATCATCATGGAAAAATTATTTTAAGAAAAAAATGTAACATGAAAGTGTGACCAGCAAATACACTGATCACAACTCTACACTTAATTATTCATCATTTAGTCAAAATGTTTAGATTACATAGTATATGACAAAATTCTAGCTGGAATAAATCTCAAACACTCATTATTTGGAAAGGCCCCAAAGGAAAACCCATGTAATCAATTCATTCACAGCAGCAGGTATACTGATGACATTTAGCAGTGAAAACAATTATCCATGTATATGGGTTCATCTTCATAACTGACTCTTGAGCTTCATTTACATGCACAATACAGTGCACAGTTACTTAAATCTAATAGTATTGCTTAAGTATTGCTGCATTGTGAACCTCTAAGCCTGTAAGAACCTGCGTTATAGTCGACATTATACATGTTTGCATTTAAAGCACCGCAGCCCTCACACACAGACAGCCACCCACATAATAAGAACAGAGAAAAAGAATCTGTGGTTACCAGTGTTGATCTGTATTTGGGAGGCCCTCCACACCTGAGAGCAAAAAACAGCCTGTAGACAAGACAAACACCGATCATCGATATTCAGCGTGTGACACATGAAGAGGAGAAACATACATTTCTTTACTAGGCTGACACAATGACTTCTTTTGTTCTGGCTTAACAAGAGTTACATCAGCATTCTGTGTTTCTAGTAAATTTGATTTCCTCGTGCTGTATTTTCCTGCTGCACTCTATCTGTTTGGAGGTTGTATCATCCGTCAGCCGGAGCTGCACAGTGCATTCAGCTTGTCTCTAATCACTAGTTCCCAGCAGCCACCAGAGCCAGTGGCCATCCAGTGATGAAAAAAGCATGGCAGTAAGACAAAGGACCATTGCAACCGCTCTTTAAGAAGAAATAAGAAAAACTAGTGGCGGGTAATACTGCTGTGTAATTGTTCTTACCCCATTAGCTGTTTTTTTTTTTAATTCTCTGGTGGTGAATGAGTTTTAAATAAACATGTTCCATCTTCTAGATCTATACTTACTTCAAATCTAGTCACTTCTAGAGGCCAAGTGTGTTCTGAACCACTGCACTAGCTCAGGTGATGGCTCACTGCTGGGGTGTCTGCAGAAATCCAAGCTGTTCATTTAAAGCCTGATCGCAATCAAATCCCTAACCAAACATACCTAATTTGCTTATTTTGATTTCTTTTCTTTTTTATCTGAATCATTATCTGTTCGTCACTCTGTGCTGATGCCAACACTTTTAACATTGGGTATATTGTGCAGAAATCAGCTGACCTTATAAAGATCAACTCTGCATACTAGAGCACTGGTGTAGGATAGGTTGCACCTCTATAGGCATCCACTTCCTACAGCTATTTATAAAAACCACTAAGAACTGCCGTGCTACGTTTTACCACTTCCCCAACGGCACATTTTTGTTTTCTACCTTAGATTTGTTCCATACAGGTTTGTTTGTGGTAAGACTGCTGCAGCTGGGCTATAATAACCTTTCTGTGAATGTTGAATGTGCTAAGTGAGCGGCCGTTTCCTGAGTCCATTTCCAACCTATCGCTACAGCAACTGAAGCCAGACAGTTCTTATTGCTGTAGCTTTAGGCTTTTTAGAGTCAACTACGGTTACTTTCATTTTTTTGAGTAGAAAAAGAACACGTATCGCCGTCACACAGAGTTACGGCTGCAGTATGGTACAGTGTGTTTTCAGCTGGTATTTCATGCCCTACAATCGACACATTTCTGGTTGTATCTGCTTTCATCTCTCAGAGTTTCTCGATGTTTTGCTTTCAACATCTCATCAATGTGAAACACTCTGCTTTGAAGTCTTGTCAGCTTGGGATCTTGATTACATGACTTTATTTTCGGACTCGCCTATTTGCATCACAATGGCAACTTATGTTAATGCCACATCATTGTCAATCTCCAATTGTGACAAAGAAATGTAACGTGTTCTAAATTCATGCAAACAACTGAATTTCACTGTTTGTATAGTGTTGTAGCCGTTTTAGACGCCGTTCTTTGACAAGAAAAGATGCTTTAGTGTACTTTAAGCCTCCACTTGTTGGTATTTGAGAAACATTGTGCAGACAGAACATAGACCACATTGCAGACCCTCCCTGCTGCACACTGGAAAACACTTTTTTACAGTGGTGTAGGGGAAACAGCAGTTTTAAAAGTTGCTCTACACACTGATGGCTCTGCTTCCATGATTCAACTGATCTTTGCAGGGTTAAATTAAAGACATCTGGAATCTAGCACAGAGGCCACATTGTGGTTCAAGTATCTGTTGAAGAATACGCTATGCAAACAATACAGCGTGTAAGGGGGGGTACTGTGTTAAGTGTAAGTTATGAAAAATGACTGCATTAGTTTCAGGACTTTAGAGCTGTGGCTCTGATTAGTATAGTCACAATACTTGTACACAAGTGAAGCTTTGCAATTAGTTTGATGTTTATTTGGCACCTAGCTGCTTGCTGCACCCATCAGTCTGCTTCCCCCTCCCTTTTCTCACCATAAAAAACGTGGTCATCTCTCTGTCACCACAGAGACATAGCCATGCATCTATTCGCGTCTCTACTGAAAGCCAAATTTGATCACCTAACCTTCTATAGTTTCAACACTCCTTTTTCATATATTTATCGTTCAATGTAAATCTCTTTATCTGAAACCTAGTACTGTACTGTATGTGTTTGTGTGCATCACTGTAGCCAATCTTACCTTGCAATGAGGACTAGGGGATGGAGGAGGGAGACAGACTCTCTGGTCCAAATTCGATGATGTTGTCAATCAGGAACAGAAAGACAGCAGACCCGTGCAATCTTAGATCCCTTTAAATAGACATGCTCATCCTGCACTAGCTGGCAAGCACACACACACACACACAGATACACATCGGAGAAAGAGTGAGGAAATACCACAGTCAGTTGGTGCACACATGTACAAGACCAGAGGCTTTTATGGTTTAAACAAAGGGCATTATATTTCCTTCGTCCCACAGACCTTATTTCCACCCTTTCCTCTCATTTCCTGCAACACATGCTTTCACACACATCTACACTGGTGTAATACTCTCCCTCTCTAGACAAAGAAATAGAAAGAAACAAGATGTAAGAAAGAGGGGAAAGGAATGATGGCTCCATAATCACTATGTCAGTTTTCAGTTTTCCCTTTTTTTGGCCCGCCCCATCGACTTCCCTAACTAATACTACTTGTTTCAACAAGGTTCCTTTTCTTCCTTGATACCCAATATCCCAGCCTCTTTCCTTTCTCTCTCAGGCTAAGTGTATGGCTCTGCCTATGCCTCACCCTCCCTTTTCTCTGCACGCTGTGTCCCTGTATCCCTGGCAACCGATGATATCATTTAGTCCAGAGCTGGGAGCAAGGCCTCAAGCAAGAAGGGGAGTGTTTGCATGTGTGTGTGATTATGACATTTTGGGGGGGGGGGGTTCGTAGGGTTTAATGTATACTTCCACATTCTATAATTTCTCAGTAGCCCCTGTTAAGTGTTTGCAGTGTTTGTACAGCAGCCCTGTCAGCTGAATAAACATCTGTAAACACCCTCCATATTGTGTCTCCATTTGGACCAACCGTTCTAGCACGTCTCACACAACTGGCAACCGTCTGCTAGCTGCACTGAACCACTGCAGACATGCATGCCTTGATGAGCCTTTATGTCTGCATGTGTGTGTATGTAGTGATGTACTGTACTAAGGATACTGCTGCTATACCATAAAAGGAAGGATGGGCTGCACCAGACCAGACCTGTCTCTGGTGACTCCTAGGCTAGCTAACATAACGAGCGGAGACATGAAGGGAACAGATGGAGGGGAATTGAGAAGTGACATGGTACAGACAGACTGCATTGACAGCCCACCCCGAGTGCATGCACATTTATGATTTTAGTGGATGCAGGCATGATACAGCGTCATGATCACAGAGGGAGAATGTACAGTATGAGCCGAATATCAATCACATTTCTAAAAATAACAGCCCTGCAGCCCCGCTTGCCTCTGCTCTATCCCCTTCTCCCTTTCTAAAACAGCAGCTTCTCCCGGTGTATGCTCCATAAAGCACAGCCCTCTGAGGGGTACTGGAATGTACCAAGGCAAGGTCAAGAACAAGAAAGAGGGGTGTCTTTTGCAAACAATACAATAAGTACAGCTGTTTGGGAAGACAATAAAGCAGGTTAACAGGTTTAAAAAAGGCACTGGGTGCGCGTCTGCTAGGGAACGCAGAATTGCACATCCAAGTGGTTAAATGGTAATCATAAGTGAACGCTTACACTAGCCTCATGTTGTGTGTTAGTGGCAGTAACACTAACATATCCTTTGTTATTTTGTTTCAATCGACTTAGAAATGATTACGAGTAAAACATTTGCGCCAGGTATTTAATAAGAACACAACAAAGTCCGACGGTCTCTTTGCACTGGAAGATGTGTTCAATAAACTGAGCTGAACTTTCGAGGCGGCAAATAGTGTACACACAAACTGTCACACACTTTAGGCTCTAAGTGAAGGGTGATCATTGCTCTCGATCACACTGCAGACTCTTCTCACTGTACACCCCAACAACAGTTCCACAGAGCTTAAATGTAACTACAAAGAAAACCATAACCGCAAGTTCCCCTTAACTACATTCATAATTACACATTTCTGCTATTACCCTGTGCCTGCACGTGAGCACTACATTTGTGCATGTATGTGTATGTGTGTGTGTGTGTGTGTGTGTGTGTGTGTATGTGGGCTTCATGCTTGAATGTGCAGCACAGTCTGCAGACACACACTGCAGTATGTTCAGCCAAGACAGCTCGTCCAGAACAATGACACAGAAAATACAACACAAATCAACAAATGCAGACAAACACAGAGCAGAGAAGACACACACACATTTACACCTTTCACACACTGTTGAAACTATGCAGTACATTACTATTATGCCATAAGGAAAAGCACAGTTGCTCCACTATAGTTTTTTTTTTTTTTTTTTTTACCTGTTTGGTTTTCGTCTTCCTTCTCTTTGGTCCACACACCCCTCTGCTCCCCGTTTCCTCCCTTTCACTCCTCGCCACCTTGTCTCACCCGATCCTCTCCTGTCTCCTTTCTTCCCCTCTCCTCCTCTTCCTGTTTCCACTCCACTCTCTGATTCGGAGCCTCTCATAGCAGACTGATCCATGTGCAGAGACCGACTGGGCGGGCTCACAGGCCTGCCAATCAGCAGAGCTGAACCAATGAGAGGGGAGAAGCTCTTATCTCTCAAATTTTGCTGCGAACAAGAGGAGGCAGGAGGAGGGGAAAACTAGCAGACAGAGAGGAATGGAGGGCTCTTTATTTCTCTTCCTATGTGTGTGTGTGTGTGTGTGTGTGTGTGTGTGTGTGTGTGTACAGTATGTGTGAGTGTGACACAGAGTGAGTGTTGGAAAATAGCCAGTACAGTAGAGGAGATATTTAAAATATCTCCACAGCTGTGAAAGCTTCTCCTAGAGCTGTTTCAGACAGATTTCCCACCAATATGGCTTCACATTGAGATTGACTGTTGCAGCACTGTGACATTTACCTATGTTTTTATGTTGATCAGATAATATATTTCGGCCTTAATCAAAGATAACGACGCTGTATGAGCAACAGGTTTGTCCCTTTTTAAACGAACGTGGAGCTGAATACCTCGGCGTCTTCTCAGATGAACTGATGACTGTGGCAGAGTGAAACTGTGACAGACAGACTGTGAGTGTCGAGCTCAAATGTCAAGTGACAGGACAAACCAAAGGGGGGTGGAGCTACAGTCCTCGGTTCAAGAGGGCGGGCCTAGTCTTGTGGCTCACAATGCAAAACCAACCACTCGCTCTTGTGCTCATTTCACCCATCACCGACCAATAACAAGCAGGCGAAGCTGTGGGCCCACAGCGCACAGTGAGAGGCAGAGACGGTGGCGGAGCTGATGAGGAGCCCGATGAGTGAGAGAGTGAAATGGTGGAAGCGCTCTGCTGGCAGATTTCTTTACCTCGCAAGTGCCTTAGCAACAGCCTGCGATCAGCTCAAACTCTATTGGTCAGTGCTCTAACCCATGTGGGCACCTGGACCAATCAGCGGGCTTTGGTGCAGAACTAAGTGGGGAAAGCTCGACGGGCCGGCGGTGCCGCCAAAGCACGCGCCCTGGTGGCTTAGCCGAGGCTCAGCAACGGACTCCGAAGAGCATCTTGTCAGTTGTGTCTTCACTGCTTCTGCTAAAACAAAAAATATTAATAGTGTGATATTGTACTGATTTGGACGAAACCAAAGGCGAATTGGTTATTTAACAGCACTGCACGTGAAAACTAAATGAGCCTGTAAATACTGAATTACACAATTCAGCCCTGATACACATGATTTACCCGAAACTTTTGACACCATCATTAACGTCTAAAAGGAGAAAGAAATGGGAAGAAAAAAGTTATCACTAAAGCACAGGAAATGGAAACATGCAACAAATGAACCTACACTGCCACCAAGTGGGAAACACATACTAGTGGATACTACTGGAATTTTCTCCATGCAGAACATGAAGAAAGCCATTTTTCCCCCAGCCAACCTACTTTGCTGTTCCCATGACAGAAATCTTATTCTTTCATATTCAACATTCTTTCAACACTTTGTCCAAACCTTTCTGATATTCACAAACCATAGAACTACAGGTGGATTTCTGTGATGGAGTATGTTGCTGAAGCAGTACGCGAGAAGCACTGTCACTCACCTACAGTAGATTTATTTCACATCTTTAACAAAAAAAAAAAAAAAAAAAACAAGGCTGGGCAATAATAACAGGTTCAAATGTAATGTAAAGCCTTATAAATTTAAGCCTAAATGCCTCTCTGTTGAATAAGTGTTTAAACTGAATTGTTTATTGCGTTTAAATTAACATCATCTATTATCACACATGATCTGTCACACTTTTGAAAAACACTGATAATGACTGCCTAAACAAACATCTATTGCACAAAAAGTCACAATTAGTAGTTATACTTTCCACTAAAAAATGGACCCCATTAAAATCAACGGCGGTAAAATATCTGCTTTTACCGAAGATGAAGCAGCAGAGGGCAACTGAGCTGGTTGTGCACTTGGTTTGAATTTATTATTTTAATTGGTAAAAATGCACACAGTTGAAAAATGTACGCTCACATAACTACATCATCAGCCTCAGCTACATAAATTATTACTGGCATAACTCAAGATTAAATCATAGAGGCTAGCTGGCTCCTCAATGAATAACAACACTCAGTCACTCGAATTCACTTATTAGGGCAGTGAAGGATTGCTGCTCCAGCTAAACTCTTTAAATTTGCATATGACTATACTGAGCAGAGGAACAGATAGGAGTTGCACCACAAACTGCAGGAGCGTATGCAGCACATTTTATTACCTCTATATTTCAAACCTTAAGATTTCTCAGCTGTACTGTGCCAAACATATTTTTAGCATCTGTATCTACTTAAACAATGCACTGTTTTGCTCCAAATTTTTCTAATGAGTTCAACCTTTTATCCACTACTTTAAGCTTTTTAATGCTTATGCAACTACAGTATGTTAATTGTTTAACGCATCACTTGAAACTACTTTCACCAAACATTGTTTACTAGCAACCCGATGTTTCAGCTTCTAGGAATATCTGGTTTAGATGATTATCCCCAGAGCACGTGTAATCAAATCTCACAGTCTTTCAGAGGACATGTGGTTGATGATTGTATAATTTAGATGAATCCTGGAGTACTAGAGCGATAGGGAGAGAACTGCCTAGCCACAGTCCTCAAAGTGGATGTGGATGTCTATGAATTAAAATAAAGAGAAATACAAATTTTACAAAGCTGTTAATAAAGACTAATGACACAGAACATAGGAAACAGGAAGTAGGTTTCAGATTAATTCATTCATTGCTTGGTACACTGAGAGATGCTAAAACAGGTCAAACATTCATTTTGGCAGTACGTTGAACCATTTGCTTTGAAAGATTAAGATTTTCTAAAAAGCCCAATTTTTGCTAGTTATTAGTTTGCTAAATAAAACACCTCCATTGTCTTTCAAATAGTATGTTTTCTACTAGGTACTGCACCTCACATGATGATCTCTGATCTTTAATCTACTTTTTTTTAGTTTTATGTCAAGTTTAACTATTGTCTGTGAATATGCAATAGTAAATATAATCAGGAAGCCATGCTCACACCCTGACTTGAAAATGTTACTGTCACTATGTTGTAGTTTTACATAATTGTTTTAACTTTATCGTTCTCATTCTGCCAGAACCATCTCAGACATGTACCATTCAAAATGAGTAACATGGTACTTCTGAGCCACAGTGGTCACTGTAGGCCTTTTGTTCATCGCTGAGACCGATTAGAAAGCTTTGCATTTTACGATTGCATTGATAGCACGTTTCTGAATATCCCATTTCAATATCTTCTGTTTAACACAGCAGAACTCAGGCTTCCATGCAAGTAAATTCAAATTAAGCTGTCTTCCTCTAAAGCAGTAAAGAACTATGTTTACATAAAGCAGTAAAGGAATAAGGTTACGTCAGGTAAAAAAAGATCTTCCATAACTAAAATGGTTTTCTTAAAGAAAGGTATTTTGGCAGGTAGTGTCAGGGGTGTAGGGGTTACTAGATGTTATTTTATTTTCCTTGTGGTACTAAAGTAAATATGTATAATGTGGTTAAAACATGCACATACAGTGAAGCACTGGGACCAATACAATATATATTTTGTCCATCCCAAAGGCCAAAACAACTAAACAAGGGTGTTTAGAAGTGACTGGGACATACCTGTGAAAGTAGTTTGAAAGATTACGCAGATGATGCATTATCCTCTACAGATACAGGTTTGTATCAAAGTCAAGTAAACAAATACAGCTTCTACTGTGTGTTGAATAGTGAACGTTGTAAGTTCAGGATGCAGGTGACCATGCAATCACCTGCACAACCACACCTGTTAGGAGCCTTGCCTTTTGGCCACGCTCTGCATGCTTTACATATCTATCTGTGACATTTAAATCATTAATGTGCACATTTACTCTCATTGTATTGTAGACGAGGCCAAAGCAGGAGACACCGAGAAGACACCACGACTATGACTTTCTTAACGACATTAGCTTCGGCTCTTTTAATCCACTTTTTCTTGCCTCTGATGTCAACAACTGTTGTTCAAGATTTTAATCACGTAGAGCGATGCAAGGACTCCCTGTACATGGGGACACCACCACGGGGATCATCGAGACCAAACTAAAGAAGATCTGTCAACGTTACGCAGACAAACCTCGCTACGTGACCCTGTATGACCCTCACAAGCGGATCCCGGTTTACTCAGCTTATACTTTCAAGAAAACAGAGGGAGACAGACGTGTGGACTACCCTTGGATGTATGAGCCGCAGGTCAGACACATTTTTTAAAAGCTGTGAAAATTACATTTGTAAAAGCTTTTTCATCCATTAAGTCTTCAGCTTTCTTAATCACTGTTTAACCTGGTACATTTATTCTTCTCTCTTTCAAAGAAGACTTGGCAGCAGCCAAAATAGACAATAGAAAGAAAGATGAGGGAAACTCAGACACCTCGTAGCTTGATATTATTTTTCAGCAGAGGAGGAATCACCTAACTTCTCTGACATAACTGTGTGTTTCCTCAGCTGGCAGAAATCGATGGAAACGGCAACATGCTGCCCTTCCCCACTGGCTACCTGCACATGAAGTTTGAGGACAGCCAGGCAGTGCTGGATGATTACTCGGATGTGGTTCTATACGAGAGAGGTCATCTGAACCCAGACCAGCACCAGTCCACGCCGCACGACCGCGCTGCCACGTACACCCTGACCAACGTGGTCCCGGAAATACGCGAGTTCAACATCGGGCCTTGGCGTGAATACGAGGAGCGGATCCGGCTGCGTCTCAACAACTTCTGCCGCGGCACCGCCTTCATCGTCACCGGCGTGACCACCAGAGGCAACATGATTCGCCGCAACAACCAGGACCGCGTCGCCATCCCCGAGGACGTGTGGTCGGCCTACTGCTGCACCGACTACGACCGCAACTCGCCCCACGACGTTCGCATTCGCTTCCCGTCCCACGCAGCCTTGGCCAAAAACGCCAAGGAGGGCAACAGCGTTCATGAAATGCCGGTGCAGGAACTTGAGATATTTCTGAAAAGTAATATGGATGTTGACCAGAATCTTCAGATCTTCTATGACAACTGCATCTCCCCATCACCCCTTCCTCTTTATCTGCAACACACTATATGAAAAATCGGGGGTCACAACTCACATGTGGGTCACTGTTTAGGAGTAACAGTAATCAGTTGTGCGTTTTTGCTAAAAACTAGTAAAGTTAAATGAAAACATAACAATGTAGTAATGAATATCTGTGGTGTTGATTTCAAAATCTCCTTGCAGCGCAATTAATATGATAAATTATATTATTGAAATTATACAACAGATGTTTGTACATGAAATTTGATCTACTTAATAAAATAACTTTGTTTAGTGCACTGTGTTTGTGTTACTTATATGTGAAACATCTATAATGTAAAATACTGAATATACACAAGTCTAATATTGTTTAGGTTTTGTAGTGACAAAGCAAAAGAACATGTATAGTGTAGACATAAGCATCTATAATGTAGCTTAATATCAGAAATAACTTCACATATGTAAGCATATGTGAATGTTAATGTTTGGTTTATTTTCAAGAAATGTGATTTGACTTTTATGGCTTTCTGATTGGTTGCAGTGTCTTTAACCATTTAGTTATTCTACTAATAATACAAGTTTGGTGAATATAACCAATATAACCATGCATAGACAGTGGCATAGTTGTAGAGTTTTAATAAAAAACTAAAGGGATCTGAGAACCCTAACATACATACATGTACAGTAAGTGAAAATATTACTTGTATAGAATATTCACACATTGTAAGAGATACTTTACTTTATTCAAAGGGTGGTTTCTGTTGTAGGGCCAGAAGTGTTAATTTTTATTTGGACTAAAGTTTGTTCATTCAGAAGCAGTCATTTTTTTTCAACATATTTTAGCTCCACACTGCCATCTAGCAAGGGGAAAATGTATTTTTTGGGGGGGCAAAGGTATTGCTATCTGCAGAGGTAACTTGATTAGAGAAAAAGAAAAATGCTATGACATTACATGTGCATCAGTCATCTAAACAGTGTGTGGGAAGCACATATACATACAATGAATCTGCTGGATAATACAGTAAACATCAAGCAAAAGGGTCCAATTACACCTACTGTGGTCTAATAACTTGCTCCTTATTGCAGCAATAATTCAAGCCAACTTTCGTAAAGCAAAAGTAACTATTAAAACTATAGAAAACTATTAAACTCTGGATGTATAATAAAGTTTAGAGATGTACAGTCTTTAGCACATACTAAAGATGTAATCGGAAAAAAATAATATCTATTGATCGAATATACAGTGTGACTTTGCAGAGGTATAAAGAAGTGCAATGTGTTTTTAATTTCTTTCACCCAAAGAAATAGGTATATCGAGCGCAAAAGTGCTCAGTTATTTCAGGGCTTATGTACGGAGGAGAGCAGCGTACTTTAGCCATTTTGCTTTCCAGCGAGGCCTGTCCTCACATCAGGCTGCTCCAGTGCATTTGCTGTAATACTGACTCGTGTGCAGCTGAATCAACAAAGATCAAAGTCTCTTCCCCTCAGAAAACTGGTGCTGCCGAGTTATTTCCTGCTTTGAAATGAAATCATTCAGATAACCTAAAGATCATATAAATAAAAGTCAGTCTGAGTAACCTTTAAAGAAATGCCATAGGGCCCGACCACTGTGTGATTTCCTCAGAGCTACTGCAAGCTACCAGCTACCAGACACGCGATGAAGCAAAGCTTAATGTACTTCATTCACATTCAGTTTTGTTCTTGGTGGCAGCTTTTCTCTTTATTTGCTGCCGTCAGATGCTTCTTCCTTAAAAAACAATCAAAAAAACAGTTGTAACATTTTCTTTAATTTTTTACAAATGACTACACTGACGCTACTGTGATGTGAAAGCAGTTCCTCTGTATGATTCAACCGCCAGCCAACATTTGAGCAAATGTTAATTGTGTGGATTTTAAAACTTAGTTATCTTTTTAATGTACGTCACACAAAATAAGTGTCTGTCTTCTTAACCTTGATGACAGCAGCAACAGCTTTCTGACTGTAAGCTACGCTACATGTCGCTACTCAACAAAAGCGCGGTGCCAAGCTACAGTAACAAAGCCACAAAACTAGCAACTGAGTTAACGCCACTAGTGACACAAATCAAACATAGCAAAATATATTAATAAAATAATTAAAGTATTTTTCTCTGAGCCTCGTAAAGGTATTTCCACCCAAAACATAGCATTACCTGAAACATGGCTTACTCTAACAAGTCTAACTAATGTTGAACAAAGAAGAAAAAGTTAATAAAGAGTAAGATTAGCTGTCTGCTAACATGCTAGCAGGTTAGCTTTCCGGCCTAGAAGTGTTTGTTACCTCGTGTCCTGTCAAGACACGTTAGTTAGCCTAATAAAAACCAGTAATAGCAAAGCATTTAAGAATGTCTTTTAATGTTTTCCAATTTAGATACACAACATACAGTGTGTAATAGTCTCTATTTGAAATAGAAATATTAACTTTGATTCTTTCAACCCCTTCTGGTCATGTATGCTCTCTCACAGTATCTTGAGCTTCAAGCAGGTTAATTACTGAATCAGACCAAATGAAACAGACAAACAGGTGCAAGCCTTAACTTTACCTTTACTTTATAACCTTGTACTATGACCAAAGCTGGATTCTTGTAATGCGTTTTAAAAATTTCCCCTTACATTGGCCAACATCAAAACTACAGTGTAAACATGTAAACTTGGTGAGTGTGCTTCCGTTATCTGTTGGCTGTCCAAATCCTTATTAAAAATGAAATGAAAAAACTATTTTAATGTTAAATTTGGAATGTGGGCAATTCAGACTCACAGCAAACAGCTGGATTAATCAGTAATCCCATATACACAGTGTGAATACGAAATTGCAACCACCATGATTTGACCAAACCAAAGACGAAAAGTCTAAAAAAGAATTTCACAACCTCCTAATTGCGGGCAATTGGCTAATGTATGAAAATGCCGAAAACAACGCAATAATATAATATTAATAAAATTAACAGGAACATAAAGACATATTCCTTGATTTGTGGTCTGTTTCGAGCACATTTGAAACATCCACCCTAGGACTTATTTCCTGCTTTGTTTGTCAAATAACACCTCCGCTCTATCTTCACATGTTTTGTGCAGATGTTCTTTGGCTTTTTAACCAATAAAAAGGACAATTCACTTGACTTGCCTTCAGGACTGATGGGCTAGTGCCAGGTGTTTCTCATATGCTTTAACAGCACATATATGCAAACGTGCATTTTTAAACTCCACAATAGGTTAACCTGAGCTGTACGCATTCCTTTTTGTGTTTATGTTGACCTCAACCGTGCTATAACCTTTGTTTTTGAACTATCAAAGTACACTAACAGTTGTATTCAAGTGCCCATAATCTACAGGAATATCTAGGAAATAAAGGAGAATCAAACATACGACTGTGAGCTTAAATCATGTAAGTCACCTAAACTTGCACCTGTTGTCACAAAGAAAAGATCTGGCCAATCACTCAAACCAAACGACAAACATAATATTTACAAATTCCAGGTTGTTCTCTTACACTTAAAAAATGTACAGTTTGTTTCATTGTTTTGTTCTTTTGTCTTCGCAGCTTGCTCCAGTCCAGTGTTACAGATGGCAGTCTGGCTCCAGAGTGTCGTTATCCTAAGCAGACAGGATACAGATCATAACAAGGAGGGGGAAGTAATCCCCGTCTGCCTTGCTTTTGTGGTATATGGTGTATGAGTTATGTCTGTCATTAAAGATGTTTTTATTTTTTCAAATCAGGTTTCAGAATGCATCCTCTGTGCACTGACAGATCACACTGTAGTTGACGTGCTATTTCATCCTCACCATTGAATCACCATCGGCTTTTGTCCAGTGTTGTCCTAATGTCACTGGGTTTTTTTTTTTTTTTCCAGAATTGTCCAGAGGGCAACCCGTCTCTGTGTTCAGTTGTGCGAAAGATGTGAAACACGCAAACAAGGCTATCTCACCTTTTGACCGACTGATAAATACATGTCATCCTTGCTTCCTCCCGCCTTGCAGAAGGGACACTCGTGAAACAACGAAAGAGCAGATGAAAAGATAACTGTCAAGCAGTCCTCAAACACTTGAAGCATGTGGTTAATGTCAGTCACAGACAAAAACCTTTTAAAACTACTCTTGTAAAGTGTTTTTGTACTGTAACTTAAAAAATGCTTTCTTCAGGTGACATTGAGACACTGACTGTGCAAACTTGACAACTGCAAAAGATAAACAGAATCAATCAAAAAAAAATAAAAAAAGAAGGGGAGAAATAAAAAAAAGGCTTCCATCAGTCTTTCTGATAGTTGTGTGGCACAGCCTCCATGTTAACGAATAAAAAAAAATGAAGAGGAAATATTTACTCTCTTTGTTATAATTGTAGTTTTATACAATATTCATCTCTTAATACTTTAATGCTTTTTAAAGTACCACAAAGTGCAGCCGATATTAAAATAGAAAATGCAAAAAGATTTTCAAAATAACACAAAAATCAATGGAAATCAAAGCAAATAACTGAAATGACAAACACCTCTGTCCACACTCTTTTTAGGAAAGAAAATCATGCAAATATTCCAGACAACAAAGTAGAAGTAAAACTTTGTTCTTCTTTTTAAATGAGGATATATTGAATCTAAATTCCCTTTAAAGAAGAGAACAGCCACAGTGCAACATTGAGTGTAATTAAAAAACAAACAAACAAACAAACAAAAAACACAAAGGGGGGGTGTGGGTGAAAAATAAAGATGAAGGGGTTGGCACTTTTTATGATGGTAATTCCGTTTGTAAGATACAGTCAGGGTGGACCTCTCCAGGCGGTCCACTGGACGCCAGTGAAAGAGGAACGTTATCACAGTACTTGGCACCAAGAATGCTGGTAAAAACGAGATATCAGAATATCATTTTTTCATTCATATCCTTACAATTTATTAATAATACATCATTTACATTTGTGTTTTTTTTGTATAAAAGACTCTAAAAGGAAAAAAGAGTCTAGAAGTGATTGTGAGAAAGAGGAAGGAAGTGGAGATGGAAATGGATAATGTCAATGGTTCAATAAAAAGGGCTACGAGGGCAGACGCAGAGAGAGGAAGAGTGTGAGGCAGCGGAAGCAGAGAAGCAGTGAAAGACAGAGAGATAGTGAGTGAGAAACAAATAAAGTAATGGACATGATGGCATGGGTGGAGAAGATGCAGTGAGTTCTAATGGGCAGCCTGGATTCCAGGTTGCATCCCACAGACTTGGTGATGATTCAGTTATTTCCTGTACCGCCCATCAGTAGAAAGCCCAATCTGGAAATGTTTTGAAAGCATCAATTCTGAGTCAGCAGGTCTCATCATAACTGAAAATTGGTACATCAGATTTAAAACAGAGCAAGTTTTAAAATCAAAGACTAACTCGTGCGTAGCTGTTAAATATCCTTTTACCAAGAGCCCTGTCAATACGTGTCACACTGAACAAAAGTCTCCAAAATCAGAACACAGAGACAGCTGCTGGCACAGAGTGCTCAACACAGGGTGCCAAACCTCACTTCCAGATTGGGCCTTTAAAGCTGCAATTTGTAAGTTTCAAGAAATCACTGCTTTATGACAGACAGCTTGTTGGGGCATATGCTGCCTCATGCAAAGCTGCTTGCTCCTGTGTATATCTTTTCACTAAATGAACGAGAATGAATATTTGTATTCTGTGTTAAACATAGTTTTACACTGACACAACAACACATGCGGAAAACAATCAAGCTACACACAGGATGCTTTTGACTGATTGTGATTAGCTCGACACCTCTTTGAGAAAAAGCTACAAGCTGCGTTTTTGGTGGCTCACCTAAGTACTGTACCAGAGAGCGAAAAAGCATTAACGGGGCAAAGCAGTAAATGTCTACACCGATGAGCTCCAACATTAGAACCACCTGGGGGTTTTACGGGATAACGTTGGCCATTTAAAAAAAACGGATTTTTTAACCAAAGAAAATTTAACAATGATGTTAGTCCACCGGCCATGTGAGTTAGCTCATTTTTATATACCGCAGACCTCCGTCGTTGTCCAAAAGCCAATAAACAGACACCAGACAGGCACATCGCTCCACTGGATGACATGTTTCTTCATTCTAAAACACTTGGTAGAAAAAGTTTTAACAAATTCTGAGATGTTTGTGCTGAGATGTCACGCATGCACAGTTGACCCTCACTTACTCCAGAGCACTGTACAAAGTAACGGCAATTCGGAGCATTTAAGGCAACGTTTTCACGACCGAGAGGTTGGGTGGTGTGTCTGACTGACTTGTTTTCAATCCTTTTTGGACAGCAGCAGAGGTCCATAGCAGAGATTAATAAACTATTCTAGGCTGCAGACCAACAGACATTAATGGGTAGAGGTTATTCAGTGTTGGTTTTAATGTCTGTAAGGGGATTGTTAAAAATGTGATTTGGAAAATGACTGAATTTATCCGTTAATGTTGAGGTGGACAGGGGTGAGCGTGGGCACTGGCGCTGCTTTAAAGCTATGAAGCTTCATCCCCAGCGAGCTTTGATGGACTGTGTGTTCTGACACCCGTTGAGTGGTCGTCGTTAAGTTTTCCCTCTGCCGATCCCTGTCCACAACAGTAAAACCCCCACGCTTTCATGTTGTAGATGATCAGTGTGTGACAATAGGCTTTTGACAAAGGAGCATTTTTTCTCAACCCCCCCCAATGATTTATGATTACATTTTCGATGTATTACCCCACTTAAAATCTTACAAAGTGCAGCTTTATTAAAGGGCGTAATGAGAGAAGAAAAAGATATAGCAAAAGAACAGAGGGTGGCGAGAGAGAAGTTTGTATGGAGCAGTTTGTGTGGTGTATCTCTGTGTGCCCAGAGTGGGGTAGCAGAGGTTGTGCCTGGTCCTATACACGGGTGGTGGAGTGCTGGTGTGGCAGGGCATTGTTGCTGTGGCTGGGGACAGGCGTGGTGGAGGGAGCGGGGACGGGGGGATAAGTGTTAAAGGGGTGGAGGGGCTGCATGCTGCTGATGGTGCTGGGGATCATGGTGATGGTATTGGCTGTCATCAGTGGCACATCCTCCGGGGCACGCCGCAAGGCCAGCGTGTAGTCGGGTGGGCACACGGGAGGCCGCAGAGGCTCCAGTTCACCGTGGACGCGAGAAGGGAGGGGTGTGCCGTGCTCCAGCTCCACTCTTTGCTGCTTCATCTGCAGCGACATCAGCTCCTCCTCTTGACTCAGCGCCAGGTCATTGTGCGGCGGGGCCCCTACCACTCCCATGCCAACGCCCATTCCCATTGTTGTGCCTCGTTGCGGAGAGAGTCGGCGGTGGCGTCTTTGCATGAGTTCGTGTCGCTTGTCACGTTTGTAGTAAAGTGCAGCAAAGGCCAACACATTCAGGAAGAGGAGCGAGGCGCCCACAGCTACCGTCACACTAAGCTCGGTGGAGTAGTCCCTTGTCTCACTGGGGAAAGGAGGATAGCGTGGTTTCTCTGAACCATCCACCTCCGGATCAGGAGGATAGGTGGAGATTACAGGATGCTGTGTGGAGCGCGGGCCAGGGCTGTGAGGGCCCTTCCCGCGGTTGGTGCCTCGAGGCGGCAGTCGAGTTGTGATGGAATTGATGATTTCCTCGTGGAGACTGTGCAGATGTGGCACCAGTTCCAGCCAGAAGGCCACCTTGTTAGCCCGATAGTTGTCCCTGACACGAGGTTTCAGGCCGATATGCAAATACTGCTTGTCTTTGGAGCTGAACTTGGTCCAGATGACCTCCTCAAAGCGGTTAGGCTTGGTGTGAATGAATGTGGTGTCCTGAGGAACGGGTAAGTTAGGATCCCTGCAGGAGAATAAAAATAATAGAGACTTTTAACTTACATTTTCACTTCCAGGAGACTTATAGTCTATTCTTACTTGGAATTAATTTACAAAAAATCTCACCCAAACTCTAATGAGCTACCGCAACTAATGGACTCAGATCTTCACAAAGGTAACTCAACAATGCATGTGTCGCCGTACTTTTAATAAGATGGAAACACATACTGTAAGTGTACTTTTTGCATGTTACTAACCCTGTCTTGGCGAAATTGGTCCAGTATGTCATAACTACAGCGCTGAGCATAACGTCATTCTTGGAAAAGTTACAGGGAAACAGGTCAGTGGCCCCCACCATGGGAATCCCAAACACATAGGGAATCTCATCTCCATGAGCCGCGTCTGCCCAGTCCGGCCTCGCCTCAGTCTGACAGTGGTGGTGAAAGGTATAGAAGTAGACAGGCGACTGGAACTCGGCGTGCAGTTTGGCAGTGGCGACAGCTGGGGCCACCCACTGGTGGTCTGTAAACAGAGCCAGGAGTGTCTTCCTACGCATATCACTGTTGTCCCTGTCAGCCCAGTCTGTGTACATGAACTTTATGGTTTCCCTTAAGATATCTTTACCTTGGAAGAAACAAAAGGAACATGAGCATACTAGTTATCTCCATTACTGCATTATAACATGAAGGATTTTGGGTTGAAATCTGTAACTTTTGTTGTTTTCACACTTCCTGTACCGCTTTTCAGTGGCAATGCTCAAATTTATGCCAAAGAAGTCATATCTTCATACCACTTCACAGGAAGCATCACAAATGTATTCACTGTAAGCGTTTATTCTGCAAAGTCTTCATTATCCTGTGACCCTTTAGTTTGTAACAGTTAGGTTTGTAAATTTTCACAGAAGTGGAACCTTATCAAAGAGGAGACTGCAAAGGCCACATGATAGATGAAGGAATATGCAGACTCGTTACTAAGTAAATAAGCGAAGATGTCCTCAACACAACTCTCTGAAAATTTAATGATTAACAGCAAAGCAGAGAATGCAGCAAAGCGTGTTAATTAACCTGCCACATTTCTTCCTTCATTCACCTCTATTTTTGACAGAACACTACCTTACAACTGCGACTTTGACTGTAATCAATGCAAAATTATTCCAAAACAAAGCACAGACTTCCAGCAAGCCTACCTTCCTTCAAACTACTGTATATACTGTTCATGAATATTTATGCAAATGCAAATTTTAATTAATCAACTTTTGAAAGTCTGTCTGTATTACAGGTCTATTATCACAGAAATTGGGTTTGTCAGCTAGCGAAAGACTTTCACTAACCCTGTTCAAAGTGTTTGGCTTAAAAAGCACCGGAGAATAAAGACGAATCATGGCTCCTGTAGTAGAAACACGAAACATTCTACCTAAATAATTCCACGGGACATGGAAAAACAAGCCCAACTCTAGATATTGTGCCATTTTTTTGGTAATTTTAACATAAAACTAACAACCACAGGTGGAAAGTTACAGGTTCCAGCTATAAATTGCAGAATAATTTAAAGGAAAATTAGGAAAGGATCTGACCATCGGAGTATCCGTACAGATTGTCCACAAAGTTAGAGATGATGTAATCAAACGATGCTGCTGATATTCCATCTTCTCCTTCACTGTCATCCACAAACTTCAGGCCCTCTCCCTGGTTCACACCAAGCAATATGTCGTAGTTGAGGAACTCGCCCTGGTGTCATGACAAATACACACAGCAGGACACGACAGAACAGAACGCAACCGTAATTACCCTAATTAGTAGTCGTTAGGACAGAACTATATTCACACACAAATAATGCAAGCCAATGATTACAGTAGCAAAAAAAAAAAAAAAGAAGCCAATAATACCCAGAGAAATCAGCTCTGACCTGCTGCATGAGGATCTCAGGGTCGTCCGGCACCACATCCCCATCTACCACCGGTCCGAAGGCAACGTGGTAGCGTGCAGGCTGGATGTCTTGGTCCACCAGTTCCCGGAAACTTTTTCTTCGCAGGCAGTCCACCATCTCCGCTCTGTCCCTCAGAGTACAGCCGACCTTCTTCGCCAGGATCTCGGTGTACATCAGCGGCCTGTAGTTGACTGACCAGCTGGAGATGGCTGAGCCACTCTGAGCGATGGCCTTCTGGAACAGGCCTGCATACACCAGGACCATACAGGAGATATATAGCTTCTACAGAAATCGCACAATCAGTTATGCACTATCGGGTTCGCTCTGTTTTCCTCTGTCTGGCACACTTTTGCTAGCAGCTGATGGGGCCTTCAAGGCCTTACACTGTAAGTGCTTTCAATAATGCATATGTTGGTGAAGGCGAAATTGTAGATTATCACAGACAAAGCAAGATAAAGCAGCTATCCTGCTGCTTTTTCATAGCTGGGGAAAATCTTTATGAACATTATGGTCGGAAAATAAAGTGCTTCCATTACATACAACGAGAGACGGCAGCAAGAAAAATGGTGACAACTCTGCACACAGCAGTGGGCTTGATGGCCGTGTTGGATAAAGAGAAGAAGACAGAAAGATGCTTGCACTGTTGCATCGCTGCACTGTTATGTAAAGTGGCTTGCTGTCCCTCTGTTTTATCTGCAGATTCTGTCATTAATAATTAAGCCCCCCCATATTCTGCATGTGCCCCACCCCTGCTTCTCTCCCTGTGAAATCAATTAGGAAGCCTCTCAGCTGCAGCTCCGGCTCCACCGCTCATTTCATCTCTCCTCTGCAAGCGCACACACACATACACACAGCACCTTCATCCAAAACTCTTCATCCTCCAACTTTTTTTTGCACTTAATGGAGAACAAGTTGAGAATGCAGAAAAATGTGCAATATCAAGAAATAACTAAATTCTTTTGATATTGCCCCACCTGTTAACATGAGCTAAATCTACCATAATCTTCATCAAAATAACCAAACCCCCATCTACCAAATCCTAAAGCTGTTTGAAGTAATGCAACATACTGGCACATAAGGGGAGGTTATGATATGATATATAAATGCGATTATATCAAACAAAATCTGTAAAATTGAATAAAAAGATTACTTGAGTATTTGACTTTGGTTATGAAATATGGCCAGTAAAGCTTTCTGAATGTTTTTCTGAGTCATGATATACAAAAAGAAATGTGTGTTGCACACAGAATCAGTTTCATTCAGTACAGATAAAAGATTATTGTTTTTGTTTTTTTTTAATCTGCCCAAGGTCAGTCTGTCAGCGTGAAGGTTAACGGTTTAGTAATAACATAATCTGAATTCTTGGTAAAATATAAAGTACAATTCATCTTCTGAGCTCTAATACCCACCAAGCATCTGGTGTGCATTTTACACAGCTGCTATTCAAAAACACACAAAAACATAAGTACATTCCTTGATGTATGGGCTACTGCACTGGCAGACTTGTACCCAAAGTAACAATGCTTTGAGGACAAGCCATTTGGAACTGCAAGATTTATGTTTATTCTTTATTGTTTTATTTTAACATTTCATTCCATCACATAAAAATATATTAAAGCAATATTTACATAAACTACATTTTATCATTATTCTCAAAATACAGTTTTCAGGCAAAATCTGCTATGATTATAACTTATGATATAAATCAGATTTACTGCCAATTATTACACGGTATTTTAGAGCATCTAAACTACCACACAGCGGATTAGCAGTAACACAATTAAAGACGTACTGTAACATACTAACTTTTATGAAAACAAACTGAAAGTTTAAAAGACCTGAATTATTTTTTTCCCGACCAGCAGTAATAATGTTTTTGCTTGTTTTTGCACAAGTATTTTAGCAGCCATATGTTGACATTTTAAAGTTAACAGTGTTTCGAAATTAAATAATATTTCAATACTAATAAAATGTCAAACTGTCACACAATCGCTCATTTACAACTCATACATGTAGAACTAGATGACACGTAATCAGAAGTATTCATTTGCTGCTTAATCCTGCTTTTATGAATAGAAAATAATGAATCTGAAACATTGAAGTCAGAATACTGTATATTAAACTACCTTTGTGTTGGTAAGAGGAGCTATATTATACTATATCTACAGGTATCCCCATATTCCTTGGTAAAAACAGCCTTTTCAGCCAGAAAACGCACCAACATACACAAAACAAGTCGGTGCTCAACATTGTATCTGGGTGTGTGTGGTTTGCACAAAAAACATAATTTTACAATGAACGGGAGGAAAGAAATGAATTTAAGAAACAAACACATTTTACCTTGATTCATTGTTTAAAGTTCAGTATTTACCTACAAATTTGCACAGCAAAAAATCCTAAAAGTGTCAGCTCCTTTGGTTTTGATGGAAGTTTGCATATTACTGTAAGTAATGGAACGATTACTCATTGTTTTTGGACTTGTTCTCAGTCCTTAGTGAGACGCATGTTGATAGACCACCTGACCTTTTAAAATAAATATAATAAAATATACCCAAAATACCACCCATAAACTAAATTATGCTGTAAATTATTGTGTACATAATAATTAATAAGGTAAGTTGACATACATCTAATTTTTCGTTGAGACAGAATTAATATTTTTGGAAAAAGCTGTTCATGCAGTTCGCTGAGCTTTCTCCCATGTGGAATGATACAGTATTTGGGATGATTACAGGGCTTCTGTCCCAAGGTGAGTGATGGCTTCGTGCCCAATAATCTTCTGTATTTACCCATCTGTCAACTGTATCCCTGCCCAGAATAAAAACGTGGCTTCTTTAAATTATCCAACCAAAATTTCAGGCTTATTAGTAAAAATATATATATGTCTATTTCCTGACTGATTCATTTTCTCTCGTAGGAAAAAAACATTGCCATATATGTTCAGCTGATTTAGGCTGTACACTAAAATTACCTGCATATTTAGTAAAGAAAAATTGAAACGTAATAATCCTTTTTGAGCAGTGCATGTAACTAAAGTGACAATGACAGCGGAAGAAGCTTACCCTCTGAGTGGTGGGAGAGGATGAGAAGGTTCACACAGGCAGCACCGGCTCCTGAGCCAAAGATGGTGATTCTCTCTGGGTCTCCTCCAAAGTGGCCAATGTTTTCATTGAGCCAGCGCAGGGCCTGGATCTGATCCAACAAGCCATAGTTCCCCTTAGCAGACTGGTCCCCTGTGCTTAGAAACCCTGCAGGGTAAATTAGAACAAACGTGGGGAGGGGAAGCAAGAGAAAATACAGATTTATGTGCAAGTGGAGGAGCAGGGCAGAAATTCCGGGGCACAGGATAACATTATCCTGTGGCATTTATTACTTTCTTAAAATATTCCACATAAACAGAAGATGGCATCCTGTCATTGTCAGGAACTTCTCAGCCTCCAACTCATTGCAAGTCTGAGAATATTTCACACGCAACGCTTGCCAAATTACTCATTTTTAATACCCACGCTGGAAATACAACATAGTTAAGAGAACTTGTCAGCAGAGAGAGAGAGGAGGAGAGCAACAGAAGGCATGTCTCACCTACTTCCAGGGCACACATTTACACAGTAGGTGCACACCCACAACAAGATAAAATAAACCGAACAAAATGTCACAAACACACACAAAGAGAAGACTTTGTTCTTATGAGACTCGGCACGTTTCAAGCAGCTACCAGCCATTTCCCCCTGCAACCAACACATGTTTGACTAAATGTTTGTTAGTTGGCTTCAAACGACAGAGAACCTCTCAAATGATTTCATTAAATTGCACTCTCCTCAGATTAGGCTGTAGGGGCGTACGGTGAGGTTTGTTAAAATCATGGCATCTTTGAGATTGCCAGCTCAACTGCTGTTTTTTTTTTTTCAATGGCCGCCCTTTAAAATATTGTTTTTTCATTCAATTATGTGTAAAAATAGAATTTCCTAGAAATGCCCATAACTGATACAAGGGCCCATTTCACACTATGACTTCTGATGGCATTCTACAAAACGGTCTACTTTTGATGGTGGATGACTACTTTGCCATAAAATTTAAACAAAAATAAGACTTTCTTATATATAATTTTTTTGATTATGAGTCAGGGGTTGTTACATTTACAGGCTTAAAATAAATCCGCCATTTCTATGAAACTGACCAACTTCCATTAAACTGACCTGAAGAGTGGAATTAAGACCACAGGCTTCTCTAGAATATTGTTGTGGATCCAGCTTCAGAACTTCGCCGCCTCAGTTAGTCAAACACAGGGGCAAGTGGCTTCAGCAGACGGATGAGGAGAGCCTGATTTGGATACTAAGGAGAGAATGCCCCTCTTTCCTGATCCAGTGTCCAGTCCGTCTACCTCTGGCTGCTGAGCATGACCACACAATTCCCCCGAGTTCAACTTCAATCCTCAAACCACATTATGTTTCTCTATGTCGCTGCCACTACTCAAGGAACTCATATTCATAAGACCTTATGACCTCAACACACTCTAACCTTTATGATTTTAATGAATACATCGATTCCAAGTAAGTCTCTTTCTTTGTGTGAGTCCAGACACATAAAGTGCACATACATGTATCACATGAGTGACTGAATTAAGTAACATATTATGGGACAGTAGAGTATAGAGAGTGCACACAGCCAGATGGTAGTAGTGGGGCAGTCAGCACATATCCAAGCGTGTAGAACAGCAAATTAAGTTTTACTGTGGATGATTATAATGTAAGTGATGGCAGCTGACGATGATGATGGTAAAACCTGCCAAGTGCCCTTTCAGCAGCCACCAGGGTGACACACACGTCTCACTCCACACTCTTCACTGTGCTTACACTACAGTCAACAGCCTTTTAAGCCTGGAGTGCTTTTGGTGGGTTAACCTGACTCAATAATGATTCATATTACCCAAGTCCTTTGACAAATATATTACATATTATTAGTAATTCTTTGCATTTGGACAACTTGAACATTTACAAATGCCAGCCAGATATGTAATAGTTGCAATTTTTGTAATTAATTATTTATTACAGCTGTATAATAAGTTGCCCATGGTCCCAGGATTGACCACTGGTTTGGGCACAGAGCTAGTTAGATTGGCTGCAATACTAATTTTAAAAAAGTGCATTTTGAGGATAGTCACATAACCGTCATGCTTGAACTGAGTCAAACATCCATGAAAATCTTGTTAGTTTAAATCGTCAACATTACAGCATAAATATTACCTTAAAAGGATTAACCTCAATACCAAGATATAGTGTAGTTTGCATGCTACTGTGTAATTGTGTAATCCATAGATCATCCTAGGAATTGGCTTGCTCCTAGCCCGATGTGACTCTGACCTGGTAACATATCAGCACTGACCCGTGCCTCTTATCAAAACCACAGGCATGTGGAAGTGTCTGCTCCGTGGCTGCCCAGCCGAGTGTTGAGCTGCCCGCCCCAGTTGCCTGGCAACTGTCCAGAGCTTCAGGGAAAATGATATGGACAGACACTCACAAAAGCACTTGCATACACACATTCAAACACATCCATATTTAAGTACACAAACGGCGGCATGCATGCGTGCATATATACAAAAAACTCAAATCAATGCAACCGCCAGTGTATGAACTCGAATGCTAGACTGAGCCAGAGCCTCCTGATGGTGTCTCTGCAAGGACAACATAAAGAGAAGAAATTTGGTTTATCTTTACCATTGAAGATAAGTCAAACAAGTTCCCTCTTCTCCTCTGTTTCTCTTTCACTAAGTTTTCTTTCTCACCCACCCCCATCTGCTGAGTTGGGCTTCCTACTGACTTTAGCGCTGAGAGCAGCAGTTTATGAGGCTGAACTCATGCATATTCAACACTTGCTTTAGGTAACGGCCAAGGAACTGTAGCGAGAGTTATCAACCTCTGAGTAAAGATACAAGCTGAAGACAAGGCAAATGGATGATTGATGGACAACAGAGCAGTTAGCAACTGTTGGGAGGGAAAGTTAAAACTGAAATATTTACTGTACATCACATCGAGCAGCCACTTAAATACAGCATGTCTGATAATAATTAATGCTCGCACATTTGTGCACAAGAATCTTTTAAATAAAACAGTCATCTGCTGTACATGTAGGCCTAATGGTTAGAGACACGAGCGGGTGACAAGTAGGTCTTTGGCCCAGTAGGACCGAGTCCGGTTGGGAAAAGTGAACAAGCAGCGTCCCTCGTCAACATCGCTGTGGTGCCCTCGAGCTGCTCCAGTTCAGTTGCTCAGTGGCCAGCAGCTCAATCTGTGGTTGTACAGTGCTGGTAAATGTCCAGGTGTGAAAGTGGGTAAGCGTCTAAACGTGATCTAGATGGTTCCGCAATGAGGGAAGAGGCCTCTCAGTGAAACTACACTGAAAAAAAAAAGATTGCTTGACTGCTAACGCAGGAGTATGCATCTGCAGAGTAATTTTTAGGACTGAACAGAATGACTGCAGTGGGTCACTGAACACATTTCTGTGAACAGACAAGAAGGAACCAGAGGGGAGGGAGGAGTGTGGTGGGGGAAAAGGATAAAAAAAATCCAGAGACATAAAACAGGTGTTAAAACAGAATATTGCCCAAAGCTACTGTCAGATCCTAAATGACAAGAGAGGTGAAAGGAATATATTGAAGGACATACTGTATTATATAATTTCACTGTGACGTCATACAAAGGAGAAGAGGAGTCAAAATGCAGAGGGAAGATATTGCCTTTTTTTCTTCTTCCACATAAAAAAGGTAACTGAAGAAGCAAAAACAAATGAATGTTTCCACAGAATCACCAAACGAATCAAGCAAAAGGAAATGTACTAGTGGAGAAAATGAAAAACAAAAAAAAAAATGGCAGATGGGGAATGTCTCCTGCACAATGAAGTCCAAAGAATCGGTTTTGTTGAGTAGAATAAAGTGGATTTGAACATTTAATGTTGTGCAGTAACTTTGAGGATTATCTACAGTGTGAATCCAACCATGGATGAAAAGGACAACACATCTCTCAGATATTACATCTCACCTTTCCTTTATTTTTAATCTATTAGAGCAAGCATGCAATTTAATGTAAAATTAGTTTACGCATCTGTAGAGTCATTTTTATAAGACTTTTCAATCCGGGTAAAGACTGAACACAGTCCCTATAGGCCGCTGGTACTACAATAAAAAAGTGTTGTATCGTCTGTTTAACCTCTAGTTCAAAGATCTTATTTAAAAATATGCTACTGTACATCATCTTTTCATACAAATCTGTTAAGTCTCCTTATTGGCACTGGGAGTCCAATCTAAAGACCCACTGGTAGCTCCATTTCAATTACGTTTCATTCTCTATGTCAAATACATCCAGAAATGAAGCTGTATTGTAACTGAACTTCCTCCTGCTGCAATAATGAGATTTCATTACACCACCCATAGGCTTCCAATGTCATTGTATTTATTACCTTACTTATGTTACTCAGTTTTTACTCTCGTGGGTCTATTCAAATGGTACCAAGCTGTGCAATAAACCTGTCTGTCATGTACATTTGAGAAGTAATGCTTCAAATGTCACTCAGGCGCAAAGACACTTCAAGTTGTTTAATAAAAAGTTCCGACTTAGAAACATGTGGTCATCGGTGGACAATTACAGTAAAAAATATTATAAAGTGATTTGCTGAAATGAGTTGAACCTTCAAACAGAGCCTTGTTTGCAGTAGGTGATCTACTTAGCCAACCTCCCTCTTCCTTACTTAACTACGAGTCTTTTACTTGCAAACAACATGACGTGACAACCTAATCGGTGGCTGTGTCCAAAAGAATTCCCTACTCACTGTTGTGTGTTCGCTAATTTGCGGTAGTGTCCGAACATTGAGTGTGTAAATCCATCCACTGTAGAGCACACTAGGTTCTGCTAACCATCCCACAACACAATGCTCCCTGATTTAGAAAATCACTGTTGCGTGGCTCAAACTCTTGTTAGTGATGACGTGACGTGACAACGGTTAGTAAGTGTCCGAAATGTCAATTGACAGCTCACTATTGAGTGAACTATTTAAGGCACATTATATAGGGAAGTGAGTGAATAGTGGGTGATTTTGGACTGTCTTTGAATCGGGGATATCGATCAAGCCAAGCCTTGGGATGGTTAACAAGTTGTTGGACGTTAATGTCAACCACAAAGACATCACCTTCACTTGTGGAGTCCATTTGTTTTTGGACGGACACTCTAAGCAAAACCTCTACACAGCTGTGCCCCAAAGCTCTGCTGCTTCCATGGAAATGCTCAGCTGTGGGCTACATGATTTAGTTTTGGTGGCACGTATTTTGGCAAAGTGGATCATTACATGGAGTAAATGCTGAATTTGCTGTTACTATTTGCGAGGAAGCCCAGAATGTCCAGACAAAACTATGTGGAATAGTTTATACTTACATTGGGATAATTTAAATATGTAATGACTTGACATAAAATTGACTTTTTTCAAAAATTTTAAGTGAATTCGTTTCATTTGTGATGGACTTTGGAGATCATGAATCATTGGAAACCTCAAGTACTTTGAAACCTCTCTCTATATTACAATATGAAATATTTTTTTCACATATTCTCTCTCCTCTTTTTCAACTCCCCACTTCCTCATGTGTACAAGTGAGCAACACAACTTTCTCTCTACCGATGTGTTTGGACTGTGAGATAAGTTTATCCACAAACATATTTATTTTATTTTTGCATACCGTAAGATGTAGATTGTCAAGTATAACTAGATGCGATAATTACCTATATCGTATTACTAGTTGAACTGTGTCGGTTTTGGTCAATACACCCTCGTATTCTGTAATGCATTAAAAGCGCAATGGGCAATTTTAAGAGAGACGTTGCCCTTGATATTTAGGAAAAGAACCTCCAGCCTCACACAAAGACATAAGGCCAGAAGTAAACATCCTAAAGTCTTTTCTGCAAAAGGAACAGATAATTCAATTTTATTTTTAACATAATTTCATTTTATATTATTCAATTTGTAAGCCTGACAAGCTTACTGCCAACAAGATGTTGATTTGCACATGAATGTAGCCACAATCAGAATGTCATTGAAACATTTTACTTTTCTGTGCTGTCATCACAGTCAGTGCACTATGGGAAAAGTATGGGGAAAAGAAGTGTTGGTGATTGCCTGCAGAGTGGGACTGTAGCTCTGTGCTGGGAGTGGGAGGTGTATTTCATTTGTATTTAGAGATGGCTGAGTTGAGAGAAGGCAGCCGGCTGAAATTAATTGACAGCAAAATCTGTGCTGGCTAAAAATACTGTTTATGTCATATTTAAAAGGATGTTTCTGAGAACAATGGACTGCACGGTTTGAACTGATTCCCAGAGTTAACTGAGCTGAGTAGTATGTATGAATGGACTGACATTGTTTGATTTGATTTATGCTAAAATGCTTTCACATACACAGGGCAGGTCAGTGCTGCCAGTTTACCAGAGTAATTGGTAGTAATAACTTTGAAATGAAAGTGTTAAATCAAGTGAGAGGTATTTTATTTTGTAAGGTTTAATACATAAATAATCAAAAGACTGACAAGTTAATATTCATTTTCTCAAATCAAATCCATAATTTATTAATTTAAGTGGCGTGTATAATCTCTTTTGTCTGTACTTATTTTAAACTGACAAAAAGCCGCTTTGATTATGTTCCTCATAAATTAAATCAAGATTTTGTGGCACAATGTACAAAACAATTTGCAAACCAATTTGCAGAACACCTACATCCAAATTACATTATGCTGTACCCGTTATATCTTAGATACAAAACATATGCATGATGCGATATAAAATGCAACCTACGTCAGCTTTATTCTTCAGCTTTAACTGAAGAATAAAGCTGACGTAGGTTGCTCTTAAAAGTAAAAACCTGAAAGGTTAGAAAGTGTGGAGAAATGTTTCCAGAAGAAGCATTTCATCTCTCTTCCTGAGGTAAAAAATGTTCTTACTTTCGCAGCCCACGATGGTGGGCTTTTCCCCAGAGTTCATTAATTAGTTAATTAGTTAATTAGTCTGAACAGATGGCTATGCAACACAAATAAGAAGGCTCTCTGGGCCTGGGGCAGGAGGAAGGTAGGAGAAGGTGAGCCGAGTAGTGATCTGAGATCTCAACTGTCACTAAACCTCTGAACCGGGTCGGTGCAGCAGACATTTTCTCCTCATTCACCCATTTTATTTCACAACAGGGCATATCATAAATTAATAAGGATATTCCAGGGACCATGTGCTTATGGAAGGACAAAACGTGTTTGTGTCGTACTGGAATTAATGCACGAGGCAGTAAACCGTGTGCAAGTGTCCTGTGGTCACACTGCAGGAGCATTTATTTGAATGAATCCTTTGCATCACTGCAGATTTAAAAAAGCATTTGATGGTTTATTTTTAGACTGTTCCCATCTCTCCCACCATAGCCCCCCCAACGGTTTCCTTTTCCCTCACTGTCTCTCTATGCTTCTCCCTTGCTCATCTGTCTCTATTCCCCGCTCTCTTCTTCCCCTTTTCCTGACTCCCTATTACTCTATTAAAGGCGCAGGCGTTGTATGAAATGAGGTTGGCATGTGTAAGCTCTTGTGTGTGTAAGTACGGGATAATGCTAAAGATCAGACCATAAAACTATTTAAATATGTTACGCTTGTGTTTCGTAGTTTGAATCAAATGCACAGTGTCAGAGTGGGGCAGTATTAAACATTCAGATGGATAGTGCATTATTTATACATACATTTTATGAACGGCACGCAACCGTGTAGCGCACTTACACTGTCATGTGCACAAGCAGATATTAGGGGAGCACTCTGAAAAACATGCATGCCTATGGTGGTACCCAAACTTGCAAACACACACACACACACACACGAATAATCGCCTTAGTACAGTAACCTATTTAAAGCATATCTGAGAGTGAGAGAGCAAGCACACGTTCGCCCACCTACCGAAATTTTCAGCAATGTTAAAGGAATTGAGGACACTGCGTCATTCCTCATAATCACCCAGCAGGGTCTCTCTCCACCTCTGTGTGTGTAGTTTAATGACTGTGTATGGAGTTTCAGGATAATAAATCCACCATGCAATGCGTGAGAGCACTTCTTCCAACATCTCAACGTGAATCGTGGCAACAGTGTCGGTGTAAATTGGGCAGGTCTGGAAATAAGGTCAGGCACGTCTAGTAGGAAAAATAAGCAAACAAAGACACCACCAAAGACCGTTTGGATCAGCGTGTAATTTAATACCAGCCTGATTTCAATTTGGACACTAAATTTCACACTCAACCTGTTAATGGTCACGATTTGTCTGACAGCTGTGAAAAAGACCCCATAACGAGCTGAAATCGAGCTGGATAACACTGCAGGTCCAGGTCCTCATTTCACTAACTCTCTGTTTGTCCTTGTCCCTGTGCCTTTCCATTGGCACTGTCAATAACAGTCTGGATCATGTTACCCTCCACTAATACTCGCTGCAACTCTTGGATGGTATCCTAAACTACTCCAATTTCTCTGTTTTTCATTATTCTGATATGTTGAAACAGGCGCGATGCTATAAACAAGATCTGATTTCCAAACCTGGCAACCACAATAACTGACACAAAGAGCCTGTGTGCAAATACCTATAAAAGATGATGCTGAATGTAAATACTTGACTCTGCTGATATCCAGCAGCACAAGGGCTGGGTATACACACACACACACACACACACACACACACACAGTTCAGCCGACACTCACAGGCCATGCAAGCACAGCAAAGCTTCAACAGAATGGACAAACAGAATACCCCTTAATCCAAAAATACACCAAAAGCAACACACAGACATTTTAGTGCATCAGTGGTGTCTCCGAAGTCAGATTTTTCTATAAAAGTGCATAATAATACAACAATTATTTCATCAAAAAATGTAATTTCCAGGCTAAGTGAACACATTAAATTCACCTGTTTGTGCTTTATTACAAAATCCATGCTGTAAAATAAAATCACATTTAATGACCATAATGGTGTCAGTAAAGTCTGAGTAACTTTAGTAACCGAAAAGATTAACTACACTTCTCTGCACATGATTTCACGAATAAAAACACTTCACAATAGTTTGCACAAATGCTGTTACTATAAATACAGTTCACATTTCCAAGTCCAAGACCAGTAACAAAGAACAGCGTAGTGAAGTCTGTATTATCCAGTAAAACGTTCAGACTTTTTCTCCTCGACCCTAAACCTAATAATACCAGGTTTAGATTGGACTTTTTGCTTGCTGGTTATTGTAAAATCTAACATAACAGAATTTGGGAGAATCGGGATTGGGCCTAACTCTCAGACTCTTTACAATCGTATGAAATTACCTTGGAAGCTGGGATAAATTTAGAAGGCAACCTTTTACTTTTGCACTAATGTCGGAGACAAACATACAGATGTAGCAGCCTGGAGAAACTTGACTAAATCATCGACCTGTGCTAAACATCAGACCCACTTATTACCTGCCCTAAACAACCTCCTAAAAAGCCGGTGTTGATTCACCGTGTGGATCAGTGATTAATACTGAACGTACTTGAACATGTGTGGCACACCATGCTTACCGAGCACACCGAGCCGATAGTTCATGGTGACGACAATGACATTTCCATAGGCGGCAAGGACGCTACCATCAAACATGTTCCCTGAGCCCTCCATATAGGAGCCTCCATGGATGAACAGCATGACCGGCTTCTTACGACGATCCCGGATATCTGCACAACACAGACAAAGAAGAGTGTTCATTATTTTCATGTTTATTTACGGTTTGTCAAATTCCAGGTTGTCGAGTTCCTGTTGAGTTTGATTGTCCCAGATCAACAGGTGTCAACCTAGGCTTATCTGGCAACACTAGATATCTACAGATGCAGCAGTAAAACAATTGCTATGAAGCATTTTCTAATCTCTTACAATCAGTGATTTTTCAGAAAAAGATGATGAAGATATTAAGTATATAACATTTTCAGTAGACAGCCTTTATGTTGGTAGCAATGATTTTTTTACATCTGCTCACTGGGCTTAAGATTCAAAGAACTTTATTAATCCCAGGGGGATGTAGTTTTGTGTTTCCCCTGTGCTGTGCAATGGTACCTTCCCAAAACATTATTCCCCTCCATGTGTGGAGCAAATGGTGCAGCCAGATCTGATGCCCTCGCTGTTATTGGTGTCTTTATGCCCATCAGTGTGTTGCTATGGTTCATTCTGTCAGCCTGTGTGCTGCCCCCCTCCCCACACTACACAAAAGCATGCCCCCTCTCAACAGCATCTGTGGTATGGTCTGAGTGTCTGTGGATAAAGCTGAGAGAGCTGCCAGTGCAGCCCAGTTAGGCAGAGCGTCTGCACTGTGCAGGGCCTGTGGATAATTTGTATGAAAGCCAGACCAAGTGGAAACATAAATAACAGCCATAGCATCTGTTTACCCTTATGAGCTCCAGCACTCAGAGATGGAGGAGACAGAGAGATAGGAGGAGAGAATGAGCGATAAAGAGAGCTGAGACAGAGTGAGGAAAGAGATGGAAATAGGACAGCTTGAGAGAACTTAAAGGGTTATAGAGACTGAAGCAAAAGAGGAAAAAGGAAAAGTAAGGATGAAATAAACGAAAATGGTACAGAGCAAGTCATACATAGAGCAGTACACTAATGAACACTCAAATTCACACAGGATTCACACCGTATTCACACAGACACACACACAAAGTCTTGCAGAGGCAGCTGCGATGTTGAGTCGCTATGGTAACTGCTTCTCACTAATAGAACTGCACCAGCCATTCCATTGCACCGACTCACTGAATGCCTGTTGCCGTGGTAACAAATTCTACTCACGTATTTGCACACCCGCCTGCATCACCACCTGAATCTCAGGTTACACATGCACTTGGGTGTGCCACTCACAAGTCAGCGCACACACTTACACGCAAGTGAACACAGCAAAATAGCACATATGGTTTCACACATGCAGGCATGTTTTATGGATCGCACGTATGACACAAGCAGACAGGCTAAAAATACACATTTTCAGCCGCACACTCTGACGTGCTGCTCTTTTTTCCTCCTCTTCTCTGGTGTTCTGAAGCTCGGCTGATTTCCCAGAGGATATGTAAATAAGTTCAATTATCCAGGCATTACCAGGACAGTACAGAGGAGTGACATCAGCAGGCCGTCGTCAGCCACACTCATACCTCGTATTAAATCCTCAGATCAATGACATGTAGCTGCCATTTTAAAGCTGCAAAAAATAGTTTTTTCCTGTGAAATGATTATTAGTGCTGTGTTTACAAAGACTACTTACAGACACCTAATGGTCACATATGAAAGATCTGTTAAAAAATCAGTCCACGTATTCTCAATGATTATTTCGTATAGTTTTTATTTCAATAGAAAATGTTTCCTGATTCCTCATACAAGTAATTAGTATTTTTTTCTCTTTATTTTCCTTGTTGCTGTTACCTTGTAAGAAAACCATAAATAGTACTGCACCAGCACTTTTTCTCTTCATCGAGCCTGAGAAAGAGCCTCCTTGTCCTCCTTCAGCCATGTCTCTCGACTCCCAACATACATGAATGGGGATAAAATAAAACACAGTAATTCTGCACCTCTTTTCTACACTAGATTTTGCAAATGGGACAGGACCGACCGAATAGATTGATTTCTGATGGTGCTCAGAAAAATTTTGCCACAACTCCTTCTCCGATTGATTGGCCCTAAGAAAACTGCTTTCTAGGCCGGTGGGAGTCGTGTAACTACGTGGAAGCAGTAGGAAAGCACTTTATGCCATTATGCCAAAATTGCTTCACAGGCTATGGGCCACTCATCCACCAATCCCGGGGTTGCTGGTTGGCGCCCAGCTCCTCCATGATACATGCTAAAATGTCTTTAAAGGAAGACGAGGAGTGAGCTATATGATTGTAGTAACTACTCTAAACTTCTTGTGAGTGGTCATTTTAAAACATGTGCTCTTCCGGCCCTATCGACGCTGACTCAAGTGACATCATCCATCCATTACCGTAACCGCTTATCCTGTTAAGGGTGGTGCTGGAGCTGATTCGAGCTGTCTTTGGGCAAACAGGGGTTCAAGCGGTGTTTACATTTAGATCACAGATTGTGCCTTTATTGGACAATGTTGAATGTATTTTCCCATACTGACGTTTTTTTGGTCAGTCATCTGGTCAAATTTGTGCTTGAACTTGTAATTTGTAGCATTTAACAAATACTGTGATGTTGCTATGGTGCACAAGCCACTCAGAATGCATTGAGGCTGTTTTCCCTTGAAAATACAGTGTAACCATATAGTTTCACATTATCAAGGTCATTGCTGTATGAAGTGGATAACAAAGCATAAGAGATTTTTCTAATGTTGTGAATAAAAGACAAAGTGAATAGACATTTTCCTAATAATTCAGAATAATAGAAAGTCGGTTAAAAAAACTAAAACAGAGGTATTTGCTAAGCCTAATAAAGGTTGGGAGGCTGCAAAAAAGAAAAAAGAGAAAGATGGAAAGAAAAAAATCCATTCATTATGGAATAAAAGATAAAAAACTCATGCATACCCACAATGCCTTAATGAAAGGTTGATAGGAAAAGGCCTTAGTGGTGTATAAGAAAAAACTTTTTCCCCACTATCTCTTGTCACTGTATTCTAACATTTTGGGCTTTAGACTTTCATCAGATGATCTTAAATAACCATTTGTCCAGCTTATATAAATAAGATGCATGGTATAAGAATTTTGGTGAGAACACAGACATTTGTCTGGCAAACTGAGGAGTATTCTAAAGATCCACTGTTGTGCAGCCAAGTTTAATAAATACACATGAACAAATGGAGGCAGAATTGGATGTGCGTTATTGTGGTACTATAATTTAAGGTGGTTATCAAAGGTGATTGGGGGGTTGCAGGCTTGAAGTGTGAACGTGTTTAACTCATCTAGGGCCTACAAGGCCAACGAGAAACTTGCTGTCTCACCTGCCTGCCTCTAAAGCACTAGCACATTATTCAATCCTAACCCGATCTTCCTTAATATCCACTTTCCTTCCTCGCCTCCACCCAAAAGAAACCACCATCCTTTTCCTTTTGAATTCTCCTGCTTGTCTCTTATTCACTGTCTTATGGAAACCTCATCTGATTTGGGCGTAAACGTTTGAGCCTGAGTCAGCATTTGAATATATTTGGCACTTAAACACACACCCGAGCGATGTAGCTTCCAGCAAAAATAAGACGCTAAAAAACGGTATTTTTCTTTTTGCAGTGTCCAATCCAAACCTGTGTCCAATCCAAATGTGAGCAATTAAGAGAGGAACTCAGCCCTACCCCAGCACTCCTGATCCTGTCAAACTCCATCAGATGTCAGCATAAATGTCAAGCTCTACCAGTCTCCTACTCATCCACCCTCTCACTGTCTGTTTCTCTACATCTCTCTCACTTCCAAAGCTCAATAAATGTCATTTCATCATGCACTTGTCTTCATTATGACTTCTTTTTTCCCTGTCTTTCCCCCGTTGCCCTCCCATGTGCTCCTGCAGTGCTCAGCTTTTCCTTTTTCTTTCATCTCTATTCTATCATTGCTGCTCCTCCCATTGGCAATCCTGCGTGAATCCTTCCGTCTGTTTTCACTGTTAAGACACCGCACAATTGGATTAGCTACATCTGTCTCTATTTAAACCATAGCAATTAGGGATGCAAGGGAGAGAGAATCCCGTACCTAAATAGCACAAAGTCCAAAATGCAAAATTAAAAAAAAAAACAACAACAACAAATTAGAGCACATGAGAAGAGGTGTAGATTTTGCACAAGCCTTTGCTCAAATGCAGACACACGCACAGATGAAGACATAATGCACTCTATGCATGCATAATGCTGTGTGATATAGAGTAAACCTGAGCATGTGTACAGAAACAGATGCACGTGATGTCTGTGCAGATTTTAGCTTCATCAGTTTATAGTAGAACCTCAAAACATAGCAGATCTGTGCAGAAACCCTCCACTTTTCACTACTTTAAGGGACAAAGTCCAATAACTTTGTAAAGGACAAAACTTTATTAGACTGTTTCTTAAAGACTTTAGTAAAAGAATAAAAAGCCAGGTGAAAAATGCATTTTAATGTGTTCAGTTATCGATCACACAGGATAGTCAGAACACCAGCATGAGCTTGATCTACCACATGACAGCAGAGATACAACATTAGCTCCCTGTGCAGTGAGGAAAAAGTACTTTGCATGTACTGGAGCTCTTAGTAGTATTATACTCTCTTAGTATTTTATCTGAAAGCGTGTGTGTGAGAAGGAATGACAGATTTATGCAGTAATAAAAGCTGTTAACAAAGATCAATGCGATGCGCACATAGAGTGATAAGTCTAAGGCAATCATTAACACGGATACAAACACAGCATTCCCCGTGGAGTTTGAAAATTGGAGCAGATAGGAAAAAAAAACATGCAATTAAAATACCTTCATCCCTTGGTCTGTTCATTGTAGACTCATCGTGTTTTTTTGTGAGCGGACCTAAAGTTCAGAAAAAAAGAGGGGAGGGAAAACAAAAGACAAAATTCAAAAGGACTGCATTTGGAGAAGACAAAACAATAAGCCTCACAGATGAGAAAATGTAAGATGTTAGGGTCTATTGTGTTTCTTTCCAAAAATGGAAAAGATGATGCATAAACCCATCTGTTTCAACTACTTAGGGTCTAGTCACTGGGTATATTATAAATGACCCCAAGGGCCACTTATTCTCAACCATTTTCCCAATCAGCCCTGACATACTGCAGCTTTGAAAAGAAAAACAGACGGAAGCGCTCGCTCTTGTCGGTCAGAGAGGAATACTCAGGTGCTCTGCATCCTGCTCCAACTCGGGACAGTGCTGCTGGCCCAAAGCAAACGTTAGGGAGACGTAATGCTGAAGATATATGCCCAGGCAGCCACAGAAACTCATCCTGAATACACGAGACCACCTGTGCACATTGTACTTAGAGAAATGCTGGCTGAAATGTGAGGTTTTCAAGCAAATTAGCGAAGAGAGAGCTACTATTGATATTTACACCGCCTGCAAAGGCATGTGACAGGATTCCCCCCACCAAGGTCAAAGAGGAGCCAAGCATTAAGCTTCAATGGTGACGCCAGTTAAATGCTCCATGGGGCCGAGCCAATAACCAACATTTATCACAGTGACCAACCAACGCCCTGGTACGTCAACCTCTGTAAGCCTTAACTGATAAGGATCCCGTTAATTTGTTTTTTTCAGGGTTTCTGTCAGCAGAGCTTTCCATCAGCCCACAATTACCGCTGTGTTTTGTGTCATTCTCAGACAGCGTCTATCTGTGTTCAAGAGAGTCATTAAACACGCTCGCATTCACGCACCCACAGCCCCACGCACATTAAACATCCACACGGCGCACAAAGCGTGTTCACAGTGTCCTTATCATCTGTTGCTGTCCTCCTCGACTTGCCCAGCAGCACATTCCCTGCTCGCCTGTGGGGAGGCGTTGCAGTCTCCCCTTGTACAGAACAGTCTACACCGGGTTGCCAGGGGGTTTATCATTCTGCCAGCGTGCTGCTGACATGCCTGTTTCCTATTGATGAAAGAAACTCAGAGCATCACTGCACTCCACAATTATAATGCTGCATTTTCACCCGGCCCTCTCTTCGAATATAGTTTCCTGATATAAAATGTTTATCTTCTGTCTAAATGGAAAAGGATCAATGCTGAATGGATTTGCTGCATCCTCCGTGTACCACTATGCAGGCGCCAGATCCACAGAGCACTTCCTGTCATAGAGGGAGATGATACAGTATTTGGTCCTGGGCTACAGAGCAGACAGGTGCACAGGGCCGGTAATGGATATAAAGCCACATTAGGCCTCCATCTTGTCAGCACTTCCCCACTACTTAGCACCACTTTCAAACCACACCTTGACACTTAATGGAGACTACTCTAATTCCATTTGTTTTCTAATGCTCAATACAGATCTAACCTATCAACAGACTATGAGACTCCACTTTATCAGCCAATTCACACAGAAAGCAGCTGCATTTTTACCCACATACCTTACATTCTGTGATAGAACTTCTCTGTTTTTATGTATTGGGGTTCACAGGTAATGACAAGAGATGGGCATTAGCTCCAGACCTGTCCAGATTTTTAGTGAAGCGTCATCTCCTACAAAAACAGACTTGGTATCTGTAATGATTGAAAACAATTTTTTTCCAGTATATTCCTACTGTTACAGTCAGCCTTGTGAAGACTCTTAAAGCTCATTAGGAGCAGGCAGCTGTTGTGATCACAGACCCATCAGAGTGTCTGTGGATTGAACGCGGTAAACGTTTCAGGCCACGGTGCTTTTTCGCTGCCCTGAGCAAAGTGCACATGAAGCACAACGTGCCGCTTGGTGAATTCAGCTGAGCTTTGACGGCATCACGCTGTAACAAATAGCTGTGGCAAGTAGCGACCTCAAAAGTCAAAAATGAGTTTCCGAATTTCCAAAGAAAAAACTTGAGAGCCTCGTTGTTTCTGAAAGCCCCGTAAGATGAGCTAATTACCAGGACGCTAACATGCTCATAATGCTCAAATACCAGTAAAATGTCCATGTTTAGAATGTTAGTTTTCTCAAGTCAACTAACTGGCACAAACCGTAGAGCCACAGCTTCTGTAAATGTCTGTGTGTCCGTAAAAATGTCTGGGTCAATCTGGTAGATAACACGGTTCACCAAATGAGTCAATACTCTGACCTGTTCATGCACCACGGGACGGTCAGGAAGTCACTAAAGTCCGTTTGGTTCATAGACCGTGGATGTCATGGAATAAACGCTTAGCACAAGCAGTCAAAAGTTTTGGCCATTGACAAAAAGTCCCAGAATTTTGAAACTACAAACATACACACTTTAAGTTTAAAATACATATTTCCTATTTATCAGAGTAGAAACGCCTGGCAGTAAGCTGACTGTCACATGATGTAAAGGGCCAGTGGTCAGGGAAATGCACTGGCCTGTGCAGGAGCGTTTAGCTGGGGTTGTCCCAGTACTGTTTGACCTAATGCAGCTCCATCTCTCAGTCAACAGCGTTTCTGTTCGGTTCAGTGAGCTAGTGGTCAGAGCGCAAGCTGTCTCCCGTCCCTCTCCATTTCCTCAGTGCAGTAAATGGGATGAAGCTGCAGTATGTCATGTCTGTGGTGGCCTGTCTGCTTGACAAGGTGTCAGACACAGCTTCAGTCCCCCTGCATCCAGACAGCAGCTTCCAGCAGATCCAGCCCTCGTCTTCTGCTCTCCATCTCTTCTATTGTGCCCCCAGCCTCCAGCTCCATCCTTGCCCCCACTGTCCTGCCTCCTGAAATATGGTTTTTAATAAAGAGCAGAGTAAATGGCTGCTCTAGCGGCAATAAAAATGAAGTATCTTAAGCCCTTGGATGAGGAGTATCTTGAGGAAATGGGAATGCAGTGAGACAGTTCTCTTGCCTATGGCCGCCTGGCCACACAGGAGAGTCAGGGAACACGCTACAGGAGGCACAGAGCGAGAGAAAGCTGAAAGGAAAATGAAAAACTCAATGTTTGTTCCGCAATAATCGCTCGTGTTTATTTACATTATTCTAAAAGAAGTGCGTGAATTTTATTTAAGTAAATAATATTCCTAATACTAAAGGAGTAACATGCTACATTGTGGCCTGGTGGGAAAGGGCACTGAGCTCATTGGCATTCAGGATAGTGACCCTTTCTGCTGCCATCTGCATAAAGATGGAAGAGAGAGGAGAGAGCTGAAGAGGCAGGGATGGTTTTAGAGAGGAGCGAGAAAGAGGGGTGAACAGATGCAGGAAGAAAAGGGAGCTGTGATTCTTCTTTTGTCCAAAGAATAACAGAGAGAATCTGCTCGGTGAGTGTAATTTTAGGTCTGAAACAGATACAGCAGATAGCAGGGGGGTGATTTAAGCTACAATGGGAAGATAATACCTAATGTTGTACTCTGGAGATTAATATGTCAAAACCTCTTCTGGCACCAAAACCTTGTGATCCATGTTGTATTTAAACTATGCATCATGGCCCATCTACACCTGCCATGACTGGGTTCAGCTGCTTGATCTTAAATGAAGAATATAGCAGAAATATTGAGCCTTTATAGATGGACACCTCTAGACATTCAAACTTCTAGACACTCGTGAATATGTAGAGAACACCAATTACAATTCATCCTGAGAGGGACATACGTGTCTGCACTAAACTTCGTCACAACCGGACAAGTGATGTTGTAAAATCCCACTCAAAGTCGCAAATGTCATCTGTTTGTGGTGCCTGAGAAAAAGATTCATCAAGATTTCAATTCTCTGGGAATCCTGAACGTCGTGCAAAATTTTCAGGCATTCCACAAAAAATCCAAACCGTCAACCTGCTGGTGGCTATAGGGCAAGGGTCAAGCTAATAGAGCGCGACAAACACCAGAAACCAATACCTGGGAACATAGACTGGTTAAAGTCAAGAAAATCCTTAACCCTAAGCTGCCAGGGTTAGAGGAGGAGAACGCTCCAAAACATACCAATCAAGCTAAAATATTTAAAACTCTCTCATTTGTTAGAAGGCCAAGCCTCACTCAAAAACTTTCAGACGCAAATGTCTCTGCATTGCTTTCCGTGACGGTTAATAAGTCTGGATCTCAAAAGCACTTAACAGTGATGAAATTTGGAGCATATTCCTATTTTGGTTAAATTTAAAGGTGCTTCTTTTGACATAACTGCATTTTTTTTACAACCACGCAAACAGTTTCAAGGATTGTGACAATAGTTACACTTGAAAAATGGTGTGTGTGTTTGATTTCAGGGGCACTTCACTCTCCCTCCGTCTCTATGTCTCTTTCACACATAAGGCAAAACATATCCTTGGGGAAAGCATCAGCCTTGTGTAAGCAGTGACCCATTACAATAAATGACATACTCTGACAAGCAGACAGCGCCACATATAAAATCTGTCTCTCTCATTTGCACACCTCTTCTCCTGGGAATAAAACAGAAGGCTCTATATCATCCTCTCTGTGACTACGCAACATTATTGTACTATATGGCAAACATACCGAGCTCTAATTCTCCCCATGTATGGTGATAATTTAGGAACACACTCGACAGCCCGTGTTTGTCGCGTTCCATCCTTGTTTACAGCATCAGCAGCTCACTTTCCCCACTAGCAGTGAATCTACTTTTATTCTTTGTGGGGTTGTGGACAATTTATTAATGTTCGTTAAGTTTCTTGATTAATCAATACAAATGGTCACACAGCACATACAGCCTTCACCGTTTGTGGTTCATTGCATAAGAGCTTGTTTCAGTTCTACTAAATATTACAAGTAGACTGAAAAATGCAGGTTTTTACTGTTAGAAGCAAACCGTGCCTTTTTCATATATTCTAAATTGACCCCTCTGACTAACAAGGCGAGGGTCACATGAAGCATGTTGTCTTTAAATCCAAGGGATCCCAAAATCTATTGAATATTTATGAAGGATATAATGTGATATAAAACAGCTGTAGTTTACATTCTATTACACATGGTGCATGTATGGGTGTATGAGCACCCATAATCACATGTGATTATGAGTGCTGTAATCATGTTTTCATTCGTGTTCTGTTAGTGCCTAGCTCACCCTCCGCTTACCTGAACAGGTAACAGCTTCTAGTCAGGTGAAGTTGACAAGTTAAAATGCCCTTGAACAGAGAGCTAGAACAAAAAATCTTTTCTTGTATGAAATCTGAGAGTTTTGACTCACTCACCGTCTTCAGTGGGTACGTAGATGTTGAGGTAAAGGCAGTCCTCACTCTGGTTCTGAACGTAGGTCGCTGCAGCGTCCAGGTTGTCTGTGAACCACACTGGCAGCATGATCTCAGGTAAAACCCCATGCACATTCTGGGGACACACAGGTGCAAAATGCGTGGCATTGCGAATCTCTTGCCAAGAGCCTGGAGCTTCAGGAGGCTGGAAACGTCGCTCGCCGATAGGTGAGGTTGCATATGGCACACCTAAGAACTGTTCGACTGGGCCCAAAATCTCATTATTGAGTTCCTTCCTGATGCCACGGACCTTTCCATAGCTTGTAGATACTATGGGGTGTTTCGGGTCAACCCGTTGACAGGAGGAAAAGGAAAGGTGAAGTACTAGTCCCAAGAGCCACACCAAACAGTGATTGGCAACGTGCTGAGAAGTGTAATGACGCTTCCCACCAAAGCCTTGGTGGCTGGCAGCACTGAAAGAAGAAAACAACATGTCCAAAACAAAGGCTCTTGGAGTCATATCAGTAGGACATCAGTAGGAGCTGGGGATCACAAACTCAGTGTGTTACAGGGTGGGACAAAGGCAGAAAGAGGATGTGCGGAAAGGGACAGGTTAGCAGTTTCCCCAGGATGACATGGTGACGGGTTGGTAGCATTCTCAGGTAGACGTCGTGGTCTCATCCGTCTTCCTCTTTGGAATCGCTGATAGATCCAGTGCTGCAGCAGTTACACCTGGAAAACACAGACAGGTTGCAGGTTTGAGTCACTATGTGCGGAAATGGAAGGTGGACTCATTAAGCTCCATCAGCGTGTTCAAAAATAGACACGAAAACACAATAATTTGACGTTCCTGCTCCGTAAAACACAAAGAAATAATCACATGTTACAGCAAATGACTCCTTTATAAAACATTTATAACACCTGAAGGCAAAATGTTGCTATTCTGTTTACCACAGCATGCACCAACTTTTATGTAATGTCATATGATTAGGCCACCTTGAAAATATTTTACTATTGATATGCTTATGGTATAGTCATTTCAACTGAATGTAACATTGCAGAAACTGCCCCCTAAACCTATCAGTAGAATTTGTGATTTGACAAGTAAGGACCATTAACAAAGGGGTAAGGAGTCTGAAATGTAATGCAGCAGAAATGTTACATATAAAATAATAAAACCACTTGAAAATGGGCCACAATATTGGTTTCTCAATTTTTCCAACTTTGTGAATTTATATCATCAACTTTTTTATTTATTGTTTCCATTCTTTAGCGATAGAGTAACTGACTGTGTGTGTTACCAATGTTGATTTACCATTTTAGTGACATTAAGCTGAATTTCATCACTTGTAGAAGAAGAAGTGTCTTGCGTGATTATTGTGTGTAAAGTTTTTGTACATTTCATCTTTTGTCACTTGACACGTCCTGGCTGAATATAAAAATAGCCATGTATATCTGCAAAAGCAGCTTGTGTGAAGCCTCCCTGATGCATTTCAGGTGCAAACACATGGCTGGATTTAGAGTTGTAAACTTGTGATCACATCTCCCCAGGCATCATAGTGGTGGAAACTGTGGAAAGAAGGCAGACAACTCGGTGTGGGAATGTAACAAGCTACGCTGAATTCATTTGAATATTGTAAGAAATATTAGAAATACTGAAAATACCAATTAGGAAGATGAATATGAACTCTAAAATCTCTAACCAGAAAAATACTGGTAACTTGGGTTTTGCAAATATTGCTTGAGAATATAGATGTCTGACAGTGTCAAAAAATATTTGATTTAGCTGCAAACATTTATAGTCCAAAGTGAAACGTTGTCCAAGGCGGAAACATATTGTGGCTGAGTGAGTATTACAGAACTTTAACATGTAAAAAGCTTGTCTTGTAATTAACTTTAGCTCACAGAGAACAAAAAATAAGTAAAGGCATATTTAGACGTTACTCTGAGGAGTGGACAAGCAAAAGCCCACTGGCTCTGCACACGTTTCAGCCATCCACACTGTGTCACAGTTAACCTCTCCTTCTCAACTCACTTCAGTTGGTTCTTGCTTCCACATCATTACAGATGAACAGGCAGTGCTTATCTCGCTCTGGCTTTGGGAGACAGAGCCGTTTAGGTGTGATAAAGGCTTTATGTGGCGCTAACTGTTGGCTGAATGCGACTTCATCCCTGTACCCTCAACCCTGCAATACCCACACTCCACTGCCGTCCAGCAGACACAGGGGACGACAGTAAAACACAGCGGGAAGACGGCGCGCAACATTACAGCATGTTCAAAGCTGGTGGTGTGAGTGGCAGTGAGCATCGGAACAGAAACAAGGACCGGAGACGAAAAACAAATGAAACTGAGGAGTAGGGGAGATGTGTAATTCTGATGTATTCTCATCAAAACACTTGCACAACAGTGTCTGTAGATAGCGAAGCTGAAAATCCAACTTAGAACAAGATTAATGTGAATTATCCACACTACATGACTCTCTGCACACAAGCTTTAAGTTTCACTGTGAGTGGGTAAGACTGATTTATTTGGAGAAGCCCCTTTGTGTTCATCTTTTGTTAATTTCTGCCTTTCTTTTTTAATTTGCAATGGGGGGGGGGGGGGTTGTTAGTGGATAGACCAGTCGTCCATGAACCCCAGGGTCAGTGGCACAAAATGAATAAATAAATAAAATAAAAATAAAGGAACCCCACCCGCCGTTCTCCCAGGTGTCTGCTTGTGAAGCGCTTTGGATAAATTCACTTATTGTAATTGTGTTGTGTTTGTTGCTTAATCTTTTTACCAATATGTATGTATATTTTAAGAATAGTCTGATCAGTGCCCTTTACTTTCCTACCACGTCTCAAATTATAAACATAAATATTTCTTTCATTATGTACATTCTACATGTACAATTAGGATATTTATGTCTTAGTCTAGGATAAGGACAGGACATAGAAAAACATTCAGCTTATCTTTTTCTCACACCTCAAAAGCTCACTTATTAGCATATTTACTTCAAAAAGTCATTTCTTCAGAATTAACAAACATGATACGAGGGTTCAAGGAAAATAGTTACTGTATTGATTTGCACTGTATGGCTAAAACAATGCCACAAAAAAGGATAAAAGCATTTTTCGCCGCATTCCTCTTTTAAATTGATGTGGCTACATAGTGGATTGGGCACAATTTTTTGTCAACTTGAGTCTGTTATACTAGCAACAGCTAAGGACCAACGCTTAGGAAGAGACGAGGAGTGGACTACAGGCGTATAGTTAACTCAATGCCCAACCACTGTCGATTAAGCAGCACCACTTGTGAAACTATTACTTTTAGAGAAGACAAAAAATATTAATTTATTTATTCATGTAGTAGTAGTTTCCAAGACCTCCAAACACATTCAGATGAATGAGAGGGGTTTGGGTTAGGGTTAGGGTTTAACAACGCTTTTATCCAAAGTGACTTACTGAGTAATTTGGTCCACACACACACGATGGCGATGGCTGCCGTCCCTTAGCAAGCTGCAGGATGCTCACCTGGACCCACCGGGATCAACTAGAGGGTCATTGTCTTCCCCAAGGACACACGACATGCACCAAAAAGGGGCCGGGGATCAAATCACTGACCCTGTGGTCCGTGGACAACTGGATTTTGTTCACTTCAGACAGACACTGAGGGGTAAATTCATACATTTAACAACCACTAAACTTTAAAGCCAACAAAGATTTGCCCACACTAGTCCCAAAAAATCACATGTTAATTTCTCTGATGTCACACCCTGGAAATCATTTTAGTAAGACAAATGGTAAATGGTTTGCACTTGTATAGCTCTTTTCCACCTGTTGAAGATCCCTGAATCTTTGGCAGGGGTGTTGAGGGTGGTGAGTTGCAGCTAAAATGCAACTGACCTATGTTCTGTACGGTCACTGAACGCATCGCACGCTGACAGACTTAACCCCAGCAGACATATGAAGAGGGAAAGGCGATGGCTCACCATAATGCGGTGAAGCAGGTTAAGTGAAAAAAAGGTGAATGTTGCTCACATTCACTTTATTTGGCCACAAAAAGATCGGTTCAGTTCACCGGTCAACGAATGGAGCTTTTTTCAGCTTGTTCATGCCAAACACATGCAACAATTCTGAAGTCAGAGCACCTTCAAAATGCACAGTAGGTCAGGGGATGCACACAGCGGCATGTTCCCAACCACAGCCGAGTAATCGAGCTATGTATGCTCACCTCACTGCCTGTACATGCAACTTTTACACAAATGCACACACACACACACACACACAGGCAGATACACACATACAATCCAATGAGGCATCAAATGTTGAATGTGAGCAGGGAATCTACAGGAAGCACATATTGCTCTGTTTTCAACCTCTCACATGTGATTTACAAACGGTAGTAGCGTAACGTCTCTAACATCTGTTCACGTCAACCATCCGTGACTTGAAACTGCACAGAAACGTGCGCCTTCGTGTGCATAACATAAAAAAGTGGGATAAACTGACACACAATTCACCCGTGTGATGTAAGCTGTGTTCAGTGTTATTTTATATAATAGGTGGCCTGTCAACTGAAGCTGCGTGTGACAAGGTAATGTCTCTCTGCCAGCGGGACACTTTCATAAGTACGTTTAAATGGAACGGTCAGAGCCTGTGAAAACTTTTCCAGAACGGCGGTGTTTGAGGAAAATGCTCGTCTTGGGATTTTGTATTGCTTTGTTTCCGCTTTGAACGTTAAAACTACATGTGCTACTTTAGTTGTCAAGCTGCTCTCCTTTGCTAGTCAACATCTGTGGATGACAAGCAGCTTAGCTGGCCAGAAACACAGTGCTGAGTTTTGGACTAAACTTGCTTGCCTGCTATGTGAGAAAAAGACTGTGACAGAGAAAAAAAGGACTGTTTAATTTAAAAATAAAACTCTGGTAGCTTTATATTTCTTTGCAACCCATAATCCAAGGTCTTCATGCATTTATATTTAATGGAAAAGCAACTTCTTTTTTGCAAGGAACACAAATAGTGGTTTGCGATGACTGGGGAGGCAAACTCACATTGTTCCTACTCCTATACCTTGCCTAAATTATTCTTTATTTATTATTTTTATCATTTACTATTATCTTTATCATTTATTGGATTTTGTTTAATCACTAGATTTGAATCTGACATGGCCATCACATGTGCTTTTGACACATGTGTACAATGGGGAACAAGTACAATAAACAATCTTTGGTCTTCGGATTAAAGCTGATGTTTAGGGGCAGAAATGTTGCCTTGAAATGTTAATGGACCAGACAAGATGAATAAGTTGTCCTGTTGATGAAGACAGAGGCTAACGGAGGAGTGACTCCTACAACTGGAGCTAAGATTAGGCTTGTCAGGCTGCATATGTAGGCTCAGCCAAAGGTCCCTTATCCTCTTTTGACACCAGACATTAAAGCTGTCCACAATCCAGCCCAATGCCTCCCTGTACAGTACAGCTGCACCCGGTAATACAGGAATGGGAGGTGAGCAAAGAAATCGCTGCCTCTCCCAGAAAGTGCAGCATATCTGAATTCATTTCCCCAAAAGCCGCCAAGAGGAAGAGTCTGACAGTTCTTCTCCTTTGTCATCGCCAACAACTGTATCATGCAAAGAAGATGCTGAGGCAGCGGGGATGAAGGCCTCCTACAGCGCCGGGCATTTAGTTCGTTCGATTATATCCTGTCAATTAGGATCACGTGTGACTCAATGGCCTTGAGACGCAGCTAGTCACCGCAAATATTCAAATTCTGAGCAGTCATGTAATTTTAGGTCACAACTTCTGAATATATTTGTTAAAAACAATGTCACAAACTGTTCAATGGATTCAAAAGACGTCTTGTTACTAGATGAAACAGTTAAGGTCCTGAAACACTTTTTATCTCCAACGACGTGATGCGTCATGAAGATGGAAGTATGTGAAGACAGAGGGGGGCTGCATATGGCAATAAGCAGAGATCTGCGAAACTTTGTGTCACTCAAGCTTTAAAGCATTACAGAATTATTGTAATAGGATCATTGTTGAACCTTCTGAAAAGATACATATTTATTTTGTTTAATAGGTTCTTTAAGCTGTAAAGTGTGTATGATAAAATGTATTACTGTATAATAAATGCAGAGATTGAAATAATTTTTGAGAATATATTACAAAAAGTATTTTGTACTTAATTAAAATAAAACTTCAAAACCTAATATGCAATATTACACTGTTCTATTTAATACACTGTTGGTGTCAATATTTCGACTAGACACAGACATGAATTTTAATAACCATTCTCAGCACAGTCTGCACATTGACTCATCTGCTCCTGCTGTTTGTGTTTCTTGACAAAACACCAGATATCTTTAAAAAAGCACAAACAATGCACAGTGTACAAATAGTACACACAATCACTATCATATTTTAATTTTTCATTTAACAGAACCTAAAAAAGCCTCAATGATTATAAAGATTTGAAATAAACCTGAAAACATTGCCATGGGTTCAATGAATTACACTGTGGTCTGCGACTTACTATTACTACACATTTTGGAAAATGAAGCATGTCTAACACTGTCAGGTCCCAAGTCTCTGATTGGAAGGCCAATTCAAGTCACATGTCAATTTCTGTTTCTGGAAAAGATTAAAAATATGAACTTCATTTCTCTGCGATTTCTTTAGCTGCATATGTGTGCATGGCTGCAGTTTCCCAGTCTGACTGGCAGGTGAGAATCAGCATTTTCCCCCAGTATTAGCAGTAAGCATTCACCTTTTTAGACTAATACTCAAGGTTCATGTCATCAAATTAAAATCGATGTAAAGATTGTTCACAAGTGGTAAATCTTAATTTCGAGTCTTAAGTTGAGTCTCAAGATTCTGTGTGTTAGAGAGTGAGTGTCCAAGTCCCTATCTCTGGTTGCAGTTACTGTTTCTCCAGTTACTGACAAACATTTAGTTTACAACACAGTGAAACTGCCCAATTAAGTGACCTGTCGTAGGAAAAAAACCCAAATGAGCAGAAACCACCAAATGTGGGCACCACTCATGGACATCCAGCTGTCCAGCTACAGTAGCTTCATCTAAGCAGCAGGTTAGGCTATTTTGTTGACTCCTATGACATAGTCACCTCTTTTAACGGGATCACATCTGAACCAGCTGACAGAAAAACCGAGCATGCAAATAAGTGTATGTAATTCTTTGGCAGAGATTCAATTATTACATTCAGTAGATGATTCTCAGGGCAAGGTATGTAACTGGAGTCAGGACTGTAATAATAATAATCCTGCAGTAAAGTGTAGCTCTTCATGTCACGGTTTACGCTTGACAGAACGACTTTGATTTACGACAGCTAATGCACCGTAACTGTGTGTCATCCCCTGTATGTTAATTATGACTGAATAGAATCACTTTCATAATGTAGACATTTTAGGTATTAATAAAGCTGACTACTGTATAATCACGCAATGATTTGCTCTTATCCTTTTGGACACAGCATGAGATTAAGATTGGCTGCAGCCTAAATCCAAATGGCAACCTTTAAAAATGCTAATATTCATAATTTTCAGGTTCGCCAAATACATTTTCAGTAAAATACTTTGCAAAAATGACAAAGTTTGTTTGTGTAATGGTAAATATTTGTGTTCATTACTAAAAAGTTAGTTTAATATTATTCTGGCATTGGAGTATTCGGGCTGCAAATATCAACATTATGGGCTGGATTATGGCACTAATTTCCCATTTTTTCCTTCTACCTTGATTCACATTCAACAAATAAGCAGCACTGTTGTGTCCTAATGTTACTTTCACTTAGACACTATTTCTATCTCTCTGTCTCCCTGTAAAAACATTCACACCGACTTGAAACTTGTGGGAAAGTAACGTCGTGTAGGTAAGTAGTAATGGGGTCAAAGCATCCTGGTGCAATTCATAAATCCATTGCTGATGACCATCAACTATTTTCTGCCCTTAGAGCATCTTCTGCTGGCATTTGCTAAGGAAGAAGAAGAAGAAGAAGAACCTTTATTCATCACTGAGCACATATACATTTGCACATACGGAGGGAAAATAACATTTTTCAAACGTGAACTGCAGCATGAATATATTGTATAAATATATTGCACATCTGAGCATTGGATAACTACAACTACTCCACTCAAGAAGTGCTCTCACTTGTGCACAACACAGTGACTGCGCTTACACGCGCTCAAGAAACCAGGGTACTCGGAGAAATCAGCTTTCTCAGCAATTAAGGAACGACGTTTACATGCACTGACGTGTAGATCCACGTATATGTGCAGCATAAGAGTGATCTGATTTCTCCTCCACATCTGAGTTCTTCTGGGTCTAAGTCAGACTTCAGGCAGACTTCATTTTAAGAATGAGATAGCATCACCCCGTTAATGGTCTCTCTAATAATTCGTTCCTACGCTTAAATTGCAAAGAAATAAGTGTTCTCGGACTAAAATCTACTTTGAGAAAGCAGGTTTTCCTAATCCCCTACCCTTAGTTCAGAAACCAGCTTTCCCATGTATTTTTGGAAGAGTCAAAGTATCAGTCCAGGTGTGCAGTTTCTTTTTGGCCAAATTAAAATACACTGGCATAGGAGAGAGTAACTGTACAGAATGACCGTCGCTGGCCTGTTGTGCTCTTTGTCAGAGAAAAGCTAAATGAGCCAAATAGTGAGAGCGCTCAGCTGTTTGACTAGCAGGTCTGTGCGGAGAGGTGAGCCGTCCTCCATCACATTCAACAGTTTTTGCAGCATCCACCTCTCCACAACCGACTTCAGGAGTTAACACATTTGTAGACATGTCGTAATATTAAAACTGCGAAGAAGAGATTTGTCACGATAGAATTCAAAGTGGGTGGGACGTGCTCGTTTATTTGCAACACAGATGAACTAGAATAATTAAAAAAAAACTCTCTTTCTCTTTCAGATCAATGATTTTTCCATGCAGAAAACCATAGACTGTCAGCAGCAGATGCTTCAGCTAAGTGAAGCACATCCACTTTAATGATCAGTTTGAGCGCAGACAGGACCGAAACTGAAAGTCTGCTCAATTATTCATCGCCACTGTATGTTTTGACAAGACATCAGCCTGTATCGGCAGACAGCTGTTAGCTGGCTGCAGCTCCCCAGCAGGGACAGACTGGATTGAGAAGAATCTGCATCGTGCTTCCATCTTCACGTCTAGTGGCCAGAAATAATACTTTCAACAAACAACAACATAGGTCAGATCAGCATACGGCGCCTTTTCTCAGTCAGATGCAATCTCTTGATCTACTATGAGATAACCGATGTCATCTCACCGTCCTGAATCACCTCAGGGCCAAATGGGCCTGTCGTGAATAAATTCATCTAATGTATCAGCTATCATCTGTGTTATATTTTAGCCTGTCAATATTGTAATAGCTCGCTTTTTAAAGTAGAGATTTTTCTCATCATGCAGCCTTTAAAACACGTATCCGGTGCACACGGCTGACATGTGTTGTTCTCTGATCTGTCTAAAGTTTAGGAATATGGATGCCTTCACTGAATGTGAACTGTCTTCTTTGGGTTAGTGCATGTAACTGAATGCCATTCAAGCATTACCGTGCAATTACGCCTGAACTAAACTAGAGCCACAGAAAGCGAGTGAAAAAAATGGTGAAGTCGCCCTTTAAGATCGTTTAACTAGACACAAATCTTTGATCTAGTCGTACATTGCACAGACGCATTTCTCAAACTCTAACTTGCCTTAAGCTTTACTGTGCTGTACATTTATTGGTTCTTTATCCCATCTGCAGTTTTGTCCTGATTTCTTGGTAAATCTTGCAGTAGCAAGTAAATCTGTTCTGGACAGCAAAATCCAAATTAAGGTTAATCTGTCTGAGAAAATAAACATTTTAGGTTTTAAGTTCTTTTCTCAGTGTTAATTTCACGGGGACCACATAATTGCAGAGAACTGCTGCATTGTTAGCGCTGATGAAGGCTGACAGCTTTATCCCACAATTCCGTCTACTTAGCATAAGCTCTCCAGACTCCAAGAGAAGCTCAATCAGATACCATGGCTGCTCCGTCTTCGTCACACTGCAGCCAGGAAAATGTGTGAATATCCACGAGGAAATATCACTATACACTTATTATAATTTCAATTAACCCAAGAAATGACTGGAAACATCTCATCTCTGCTGGACAGATCCTGGCTGAGCAGCAGAGGCCAAGCTCAATTTAAAACACAGGTCAAAAGCAAATTAAATGTCATTATATTTCCTCACTTCACTGCTGCACGGACTCACCCCAATAATTAACAACATGAAAACACGAGTTAGGAAAAAAAGTGATCACATAGGAGGCAATTAAAGGGGCCTTAATGAAGCATCAATGCATGTTATTAAAGTGGCAGCGGGGATTATAAAGCAGCAGACAGTGGGAGCAGGAAGGAGACGTCGGACAAAATGCCCTCTGTCATTGCTGGGGCACAAAATCAATACGCTGCCATTGGTTGCCACTGTCCTTTCTGCTCAACACCTGTAGATGACACGAGCGCCCCGTGATCTTCCAACCCTCCGCACCAGCACAAGTGCAGATTAGGACGCGTTGACAGCCACTAGTCAGACGTCCTTAAAAATCTGGCACGGATGAGCACCGCTGCCTGGAGGTGGATGTTACTTTGGATTTATCTGTTTTTGTTGTGTGTTTGGTAATTGTAAGTGGGAGAAATGTGTCAGAGTGAAGCCAAGTAGTGTGCACAATCTGGTGACACACTAATTAGCGACTATCTAGGTGAAGTGCTAGCTGTGTTAGTGTGTGTAAAGGTGTCTGTGGCGATACACACAGTTTGAGGGAGCAGTCTGACAGCTGCTTTGCCTCAAGCTTTATGCTAATTTAAGAATAGAATGACCCACTAAGTTACCAGAGATGGCAGCTTAGCCATAACACGATGGCCCATGTCTCACTACTTTACTATTAAATATTATACAATTCAAATAATAACAACGTTGCTGATGATAATCTTTTTCAAGCTGGGAAAAACCAGGGAAAACAGAAAAGGTGGTTGCAAAGATGAAGTCAATACATAAAAGCATGTCTAGAGGGATGCAATTTAAAAAGGAGATTTACCGGATAACACTGAATTAACTAGCTGGCGTTCCTCAGGCGGGCACGTACAATGCTAAGCCCCCCCAGCAAAACTGCAATCAGCTTTATTCTCGACTCTAGTCTGAATGGGAGCCAAATGAGCCCGAGGAGCTCAGTCTGACAGAGAACTCCAAAGTATGAATGTAGCCACGAGCCAGACGTCGCTTCAGCCTGCTTCAACTGTGATTATTGGAAAGTGATGATACAAAGTCAGAGACGCACCGTTTTACATTATCATTTCAAACCTCTGGTCTGAAGGAGAAACAGTGATTCACTCGTTGCCAACTACAGAGCTCCACGGTTTCCTCCTTATATCATACATCATATTTGTCTGAGTAATCCCAAGTATACTACTTGGGATTACTGTCAGTGTGTGTCTCATGTTCGTCATGTGGGTGTGTGTTATGAACATTTCTCTGGCAATGTCGAAAGTCTGACTAATTCATTACTGGCTGTGACAGCCACATCCAACTGACAAGCAAATCCCTTTTCCTTTATTTGGAAAATGTCTGGATAGGCATCACATGCCATAAAAATATTGTGATCGGCTACTACAACTATTTATTGTTATTATATTAGCTCATAAATAATATCCCATACAGCAGTCACTTTGGAGTAATGGAGTGGCACATACAACTTAAAATGTATTAGCTGTTTGTATTAAAGTACATATTTTTTTTATTTACCCTTTTTCACTACCATAATGAATGTTATGGCTTTATTCGGTCAAACTACAGGCCCATAAAGTAACGACGTAACACAGAAACACATGCTTGGCGTTTTACAAAGAACACGTTGAGCCAGCCATCAAGCCATCGGAGCGCGTGTCTGCAACTTTACTTTCCTATATGTTGGCTATTTTTATTGTACCAGCATGTACAATAAAACCTCTCCAGTCCCCAAATGCAGCAACACATCTCATCTTTGATCAGCCAAAGAAATACACTATTCATATCTCTGCACTGGCTGCCAGTGACTCCCTGCATCAGGTTCAATGCTCTGTCCACCCACCTACAGAGTTGTCAACTTAACAGCACCCGACTGAACACCCTCATGCTGGTCCACAGTCCCTCTTGTCCACTGTGTGTGGTGATCCCTGCACCTCGAAGCAAAAGATTCCCAGCTCCGTGGTCCCATGATAGTGGTACGAGCTCCCTAACTCTGCAGCCTTAGCAATTCACAACTCACAATGTATCTTGTGCATGTTCTGCATGTTAATAAATGTCTAATGTGATTTCTGCAAGTTTCCAAATAGCTCACAGCAAATCTGTGGAAATCTGTGAAAACATAGAGAAAAAAAAAAACAGTCACGAGTTCCAAATAAGGAAGAAGGTGATCATGATTTTTAAAAAGACAAGAAGGAGTTAAGATCCAACACAGGATGCATTGAAGAAAAACCTGTTAAGGACATAGGAAGGGACCTGGCAAAGCGGAACTATATTAACTCTCACAAGGATGAAAAGCTGATAAAACTCAAATATAATGTATTCATGCATGCATGAATTAACCTCAGGCATGAATTAACATATATTACAGTTTTTTTTAGATAAGCATGTGACTTGTAATGTTAAACAAATGGTGCAATAAAAAACATAATTCAGGAAACAATCCTATTGCTGTTGTGTGGAATAGCAGCAAAATGGCAACATTTAAGAAAAAAAGCACTTTCAAAGAAACCTTCACATCCTGTCAAATCTCCTGTTCTAATAGCCACTGTGTTACATACATATTCAAACTATTGTGCCATGATGTTCCTCTCACATCTCTTTTCAGACCAGTCCAATATTAGTGGCATCAAAGGAGAAGCAGTACAACTAATTACTGTTTGTCAAAAAAGACATATTTTGTAGGAGGCAATAATCTTGAAGTATCTGTAAAAGTAATATGCTCTATTTATATTTTCTAATTTACTGACTTTGCCATATTGTTAGGTGAAACTCTGTCCTGTCCATTTATTATTCAATGAAGTTATTTTCACATTATCAATCATCAACATTGATGGAGCAACTAAAACACTTAACAATTTTGTTTAAACCAAGAACCCTATACTATATTAATAGGCTCCTCTAGAAATTTGAAACAATTAAATTCACCACTTAAAACATCACTGCAACATGCATTACATTTTTTTATTTATTTTTGGCAATATTAGGCATTTTACCAAAAAACATCAGCAAAATCCTAAAGGGACTGACTAATTAGGACACTGATCTAGTTTTTGCATTGGTCATGTTAACACTGGCCTCTCTGTGTCAGCAGGCGTTTTGTGAGCATCGCCTGGTTAAACCCCTCACATCTCAGCTCCTCTTTGTCTCGATTTAAATGTGCTCTTTTATCTGAAGAACCACGGAGGGGCTTAAAGTGTTTGTTTACTGAGATGACAAAAAAGGTAAGTGGTAGTAGCAAAAGCCCACATTTTTATAGTGAATGCTTTTAGCTAAAATTGAGAAAAATGAAGCTTCAATTCAACATTAGCTGTGACGAGAATATAGTCAAAGAAACAACAACAAACAGCAAAATGCCAGAAAATTCGAAGTGATGTCTGGCACCAAAGTCGCCTCCATGTAAACTGCTCCCGGTCTAATCAAACATGCCCCCGCTGAGTGAAATCACTTTTATCTGAACTGTGCCCGTGTCTAATTGATCTCTTACCGCAATCTCTGTTGTCACAGTAACAAGTCGGCCCCTCCATGCCCCCTCCGAACCTCTTTCAATTAGGCATTTTTAGCATACCTGCTTTCCCATATACTCTCCAATGGGAACGATTGAAGGAGCATCCTGAGTGTGTGGCTGAGAGGCACATGTCAGTCACACCTGCGCCATTCTTACATAAGATCGTGTGAGTGAGAGAAACACTGGGCTGTATAAAAGAAAACATGGTTGACATTGTGCATCGCATTTACACAATAATACTGATTATTACAGAAGTGTGCAGTCAGAGGGGGAGGGGGGAGGGGGGATGGAGAGCAGCTGGTGTTTCAATAGTGCACCAGTGTAGGCAGACAGGAGCCGTGCTGGAGAAGTGGAGCCGGATTTTACATCAAGCAACATGATGCACAACAGAATGACGGGGACATTATATTAGTGGTTTGTAGATGAATCGAGTCACTAAGACAGAAGCGGACTATGCGATTAAGTTGCATAGATGGTGACAGATAAGACGTGAATGGTGAAGTCACAGCAGCTTTTAAAGGAGACAAAACTGCACAAGTAAATCGTTTCTGTAATTAAAGTCAGTGTCAGTGGATTCACTCACATGCACACTGAAAATTTTCAAATTGGTGTTTGTTTTTCATTTCACTGTGTTTCATAATGTCACATTATACGACGGTGCCGTTGTTACTACTTTCTCATCTTTTTTGCCAATGATATGTCTCCTGCTTCACAGGCTAGCGCACACGTCAAGCCACCAGAATAAGCAAACATCAAAGTAATTTTAAATTAACTTATAAGATGCTTCTGTAAATAAACGCTTAGACCAACACTGAAACTAACATCCTTTTTTTATTAATTTATCTTAGCAAAGTGTAATTGCACCTGCCTGGCTACTCAGGTTCAACAGACATGCAACTCTGTGCCAATCAAAAACACAATCTTTCTCTGTCGTTACTTAATCACTCAGAAGGTGCTGCTATTAAATTAAGGTTGGGTTTAGACTAAGTTAAGGGAAATCACACATTTAAGGGGATGCAGTGCTCACTTGCCCTTCATTCCTCAGCTTTGAGATCTACGGCGAACCGTTTATTTACAGCCTGTTGTAGCTGGAGCTAAGGAGAAATTGGGTAAATGTGGTAGCAGTCATTGAGCTTTGTAATTAAACAGAGGCGGGGAGCATGTAACCGTCTGAAGGGAAAAAATGTATTCATCCATCTATTATCTGTACCCGGGTCACAGAGGGGCCACAGACAGCCGGGGATGCGAACCCACGACCGGGGATGAAATACCAGTATAAAATAATAATAGAGTTTTGAAATTAAATTCTATTTATTTATTTTCTCTAATTTGTACACTTTTTATTTCACAGTGTCTCAATGGAACATTGACCATTTTTCCATGTCCAAGTAGGCAATTTTGTAATAATGCTAAAAATGCATCATAATCATTTAAAATTATGATCAAACCCTCGCTGGTGTTCATATAACATAAACAGCCTATGGCCATTTGAACCCTTACTGTCATAACAATACAGTAGTTGCCACCAGTGTGGTTCCTATAATAATTACATTTTTCATGCCAAACTAGATGCCTAGAGGCTGTGTGTTTTAAATAATACTGCATAACAATGCTGGATGAAAGAATAGTTTATATCAATCTTTGTCCAGGTTTGGTTTAATGATATTACAAGGAGTCATTGTGAAACAATTCCAATTCAATCATTCCATATGTACATATATATACATGTATGTGTATATATGTATATATATCCTCAAAATCTATTTGTTCTGTAAAAATACCAGTTAGTTTTTACATCCTGCGTAACATATTTTCCTAAAGTATCATCATATTAACGAGACTTTAAATGGTGTGCCCTGTTTGGGTATTGCCCATCCCTATTTTAGAGAGCAGTCCACACCAGCAACTGAATAAATCTCAAGAGACATCTGAATATACCTCCAAGTAAAATCTATGTCCAATACAAGATAAGTCATGCATGAGAGAGTTAACAGGTACAATGACTGAGCTCCACTGGGTTGAAAAAATTATGAGGCCAAGTGGAAAGCTGAACTAGATTTATTTTAGCCATTGCGATGCAGGTACCGGGTGTTATTTTTGAAATGCTTACAACATATTGGAGTCTTATTTACTGTGGTATGATACTTATTTGACATAAGTATATGGCACCTTTTGTTGGGAGTGTTCGGTTCTGAAATCCAGCTTCCTAACTGCTGTGGGGATGCACTTTTGCCCAGTTGTGTTCTGAGTATCCAAACATGTTAATAATTCAAATGTTTTCAGAAAGCCTGGGAAAACATACATGGTGTTTTCCCTCGTTTGCAACACATTTCAAATAAAACCAAGGGAGCATTTTCAGTGTAAAGGCAGTCAACGCACTACCCCCCCAATATGGACAGGGGTTGTAAGTATTACAAATTGTTTTTCTTTCTTTTTCTTCTTTGTTGTTGTCTTAAAAGGGAAAGTGGCCTTGTTACTTTATAGCACCATTAAAACCAGTCCAGTGAAAAGTCAGCCAGGATATACATTTATAATACAAACACCAAGGTACAATTAACACAGTTCTAAGGAAGAGAACAGTGATCCCGTGCATTCTTACCTGTATTCATTCCCAAACTTTAATTTGAAATCATAAAAGACTTTCCTGTAATCAAGCATTTTTTTATACTGTTCATGTGCATTGATACAGCCTTTCCTGCTCTCTCTCTTTCAACCCTATCAAAGTGGTTTTCAGTTATTGCGGAAAGTAACAACCAACTACTGCAATTTTAAGCACTAGAAATCATTTGTTAATAGAAAATTCTTCAAAAGAGAAACAAATCTTTTTCTAAGGGAGGGAGTAATGGTACAGTGAAGAGCAGACACGGAGCTGTTGGATTAAGAGCTGCACACCCCTGTTTCTGTAAGGAAATCACCAGACCATACCATAATGGAAAGATATCCAATTATTGACATCTTTACTAAAACAATGTGAGTAAGGTTCAGGTATAAACAGATTTATAGGTTCCTCTGCTGTGTTCCTGACAAAAAAGCTGCACAGGGAGCGTTTGCTAGTATTAAACTGCACTTGTTGTTACCATGGTAACTCAAGGTGTCACCAGATAATGAAGGGCTGAGACTCTAAGAGCTATGAATAAAAATTTATTTATTTTAAAGGTAAAGGTACACACAGTTTATTTGCTACAACAAAACTCTTTCACACTTCCTAACAATGTTTCCGTGTGCTGATAATATCGATAAAATGCTGGCATCAACCCTAATCAACAATAGCAACATCGAATGGAATACAGAATGTATTTGTCACATCTAATGTTGAAATTCCTGCCCTATGGTCGTATAACCAGAAAATCAGAAAACCAGAAAAATTGCTTTTCCATACATCTTTATAATAGCATTATCTACACAGCATAGATGTACGAGCCAATGACATCATCTAAAACATCAGATAGGTGCCTTCTAGGCCTGCCTGCGTAATTGTATTGCAGTTTGGTTCTTTGAAACCGACTTGAGCAGCAAGTTATTGTACTAGACCAGTGTTTAGCTGTGGAGGTACACAGTTTTTCTAACCGTGCTCGGTGGATTTTAGGTTTTACATCAACATGATTGTAGAACTATTGTCATTAGATGTGCACAGAAGTTCAATAAATATGCAACGTTTTTTATAATACATCGATCTCTGGAGTGGATAATTTTTGTACCATCGGACATGCGTAAGGCTGCCTCTACCATACACATAACTCTCTAACCGACACAATACATGTGGTAACAATGGCAAAACAGACAGGAAAATATGTAATATTGTTAATGGATGTTAATGGATGCCACACACACAGTGTAGATCATATGTTATTACACTCTGACATAATCCAGTGGATACATGAGAGAAATCAATATTATAATAGCCTGTCAGCCACAGTGAATGTCCTGTTTAACCTCATATAAGGGGTGACAGTGTACGGACTAGATAAGAGAGGAGATGTTATTTAGGAGCCTGCATGCACACTACGGGGGGAGAGTGACGGATTTTAAACGGAGGATCAATCACAAATGGAAAAAATAAGCTATACATGTGGGAGATAGCAAATACTCCAGTTCTAGATCATCACAATAATGGATAATACAATCATGTCGCGGGCATACCGGTGGTCCTATACAGCACACACACTGTGCTCAGGGAGTTCTGCAATACATCCTGGAATGGAAGCCTGTTTTTTTCTCTCTCACCCTGGAGGGAAATTTGACTCCAGATCATCATTCATTGGAGTAAATACATACACTTTATTTTGTCATGCTGTTTAAGCTGCCACAACACAAAACAGCTGCTGAAATGTAAACGCTGCCTTAAGATGAGTGTCACGTTCGGTGGAAAGTGTACCTTAACAGATGGGATGGCTGTGGGTATGATGTGTAAGTTAGCTCACGTCGAGTGCTGAGACTCCCTATATTTAATGGATTCTGCAGAAATGATGTATATTGTCTGAACTGTTTCCTGTAATCCAAAGGTAGTTCAGAGGTGAGCTATTTGCGTTTCAGTCAGGGTTCTGACTTAAAATAGACAAAGCATTCAAAATACATGAAGTTCACAGACGTACATGGCTTTCCAAGTTTTGGTATGGGGGAAGTTTAGTGACAGCAAGGGCGACAGCCAATCAGGAGAATGTGGACATAAAATGAGTGTTAACGTAAGAGCGATCCGTTCCATCCAGAGGGAAAAAAATATAGAGAATAAAAAAAGGTCAAACCCAAAATCTGCATGTGGGCCCAGCAGCCGCCGTTAGCTCACCCAGGAACTACCAAGTAGGTTTGAGCAAGTTGTGCCTGTGCAGATGTATGAGGACATGAGAATAAATCCGCCCAGCTTCCCGGCTGGCTACACTAAATTCCATTTTTATGCTTCACTAATACGTGACATATTTAATGCTTGATTATAATTTGTTATGCTAAATTAAAGAGATGTGCCTCAAATATATCTTACAAAATACTGCAGATCTTGGAGGGTTTTTTGAATGATATGGTATCAAATGTTGCCTGTCATGTCACTTCTTCACATTAATCCGTTTTATTATGTTGCAGGCTGCTGCTAATTTAGCTCAACCTTTCCCCTCCATGCACAACAGTCTACTGATTTTTTAACTAAACATTAATGTATATATAACATATAACATTAAGGTTTACTGCTTTAAAAGTGGTGTTGCTGACCTTTGGGAACATGGCAACTGTGGTAAAGTACTTGCACATTTTGAACATGTTCGTAAACCCGCTGTTCTGCAACACACTGCAGTACATCCAGCTTAAATACATATAAATCATCAGTCAAGTCTTTTTCTTTCTCCATTTAAAAGATCTCTCCCAGAGCCTTGTGGGATGCCTGTTTTTTTGCACACGGTTTCATAAGAACAGTTATTTTAATGTTTATTTAATTAAAGGTCACGTACAGTGAAAAGCTTTGCCGGGGAACATCCATTGAAACATTTGAATTAAACCAAAACGACAGAAAACAATTGCGATTTTAACACATTTTGTAATGGATGTTTCTGCTTTTGCCGTCTACAGTGATGAGTCAAAGTTCGCAGATGATTTCTCTTGCTCCAGGTCCACATGTGAATAAACCTAGCCCCGCACTGTTTCCACTGTGCTGTCAAGAGCTGACAGTGGTTCCGAGGCACATTTCTCTACTTTGAATAACACCATGTAATTGTAATTGTCCTGTCATTACATACAGATTATATTTTCTCTGTAGCTTGTCTTTGCACTTTCACAATGGCATGACAAGCATTCCTACAATGATCAGTGAAGACATAATGCTCACCGTTTTCAATGTCAGGTGGATTTTTAAAAACCTTTTCAAGCCCCAATATTATTCCAAGTATTCATTCCAGTGCTTTTCAGTGTTTGCCTCAGATCATAGCTGTCTTCAAATGTCAGAGGATTACTTTGTCTGACTTGCTTTTCAGACACGTTCCCTTTCAGTTTATCTTGATTCTTAGATTCAGAGACTCCAGTACAAACAGTCTCTTTTACTTTTCGGTCAGCACGTGTCAATCTTGACTTTTTTTTGTTCCTGATTAAAATATCATTATTAGCACTGTGCATTGGGTGTGCTGCCAAGCACATACCCTGGTGTTCTTTCCACGGAGCGACAGTTCACTTCTGCGCTACAGGAACACTGTAGGTGGGGGGCACAGTTATTAACATTTCCTTTAGCACCATATCTCAGATTTGTTCGGCAATAAAGTTCCTCGCTGTCCCAAGCCAATGGAACTGGCTATCATATTCCCATCTGAAAATGTAGAAACGATGACATTTAATTAATAGCAAATGGCTGCCACTGAAGCACAATATATCACGTAGACTACACTGCTGCCTGTATATGTGGACACAGCCCACACCTTTCTAATGAGCCCCGGCTGCATAATGCATGTGCTATGTTATAAGCAAGGTGAATTATGATCAGTGTTGTTCAATAATACACTGCCACTGCTTAAAAAAAATGGGTCTTTTTTTTAAAAAGACACATGCTATGTTTGAATGCCAGTTCAAGCTTCTGCATCACTGCCCAAAACATATCAGAGAATGAAATGTTACAGCTGCTTAATGGATCATGTCTGATGAAGTGAAGGGTGGAACTTTGCAATTCAGGAAAGGTCACGCCTATGCTACTAATAAAAGACACATTAAATTACCTGATATTATAATGGGGTTTGGTGTGATTGTGAGACTGTACAAGACAGGACAGCACTTACTCCGGCTTATCTCATGGATGACTGTTATGTGATATTGTTCAAAGGAGGTTACACAAGATGGTTACCATGGCATTTGCACGGGCCTTTCTCCAACTTTACTTTGCTAACAAATAATGGGTCAGGTCAAGGTATTCTCATGCTTTTCTCCTCCTTGTTCGTGACGTGATTAAGAGCTGGGTCATTTTAACCTCCCTTTCCTCTGACACTACATCCTTACAATGAAATTGAAATTTCCAAGACTCTGTTACAACAGCTACGCCATTAACCCAAGATACATTAAATATTTCATGTAAAGCTCTCGTAGGTTGGTGAGAAACTAGGCTAGTCATATGGTGAGAGGATGTATGGATAGTAACAGTTGCCACACTTCAGAGCTGGCTAAATATAAGCAACTGTGGCATGGATTTCCATGTTCTTTAGGGCTGATGATAATTGAACAAATTCTGAAAATGCAATAAAGTAGAGGTGCAGCAACATCAAAGTCACAAATATCAGCCTGTGTTTTTTTGCTCTTGTCTTGCTCTAAAGTTGCAGCTTCCCTGACAGCTAGTCAGCGGGATAAGGTGCCATGGAGCAGGATATGTTCACTTCTAATGTCCCAACTCTAATTCAGAGGATAGAAATGATATTGAAAAATGTTCTTGATATATCTCTAGGGGCTAACATAGTTGTCAAGCTATAAAACTTGTATAATCATGAGAGCTTGATAAACAGTTTCTGAAAAGCACAAGCATGTAGACTCTCTCGTCAATTGGCCCATAACTCAGTGTTTGGACATTAAAACGAGCATGACAGGCGAACCCCAGAAGATAAGAAATAGAATTATGTATTGTTTGCTTTATATCTTCTTTGGAGCCCTGGCTTTTCATTTTCATGCATGTGCTGCACAACTAACATCTCAATTAGATTCTGTGGAGTTTAAATCTTTGGCCATATAGCGTGGACACTCATCAGCATTGTACTGTACCTCTGAGGCTTTATTAGAAATGTTTTCAGCAATAATAGAGTCACAAGTTTCACTCTAGTGATTAAACACCCCATAATAATACCCTACTGTGTTCAGAAGCAATACCTGTAAAGCTATTGTTTGGCCAGGAACAGAAAATAGCTCCCACCTTGTCTGTAAGGCACATTATGAGTCAGGGATTGTTTTTAAACCCATTCCCCTTCAGTGTGCAAAGTATCTGTTTCTGCTCATCAGTCTAGTTTCTCGAAAGTCAGATCTGAATCCCTAATTTACAAAAAAAAACAATCAGGTCATAATTGTGTTTTTTTGTAAAAGTCCCGTTGGCAGCAATTACAACTTTGAGTCTTCTTAGAAAAGTCTCTACATTCCAACTTTGCACACTTGGATTTGAGCGTTTTATTCCATTGTTCCTGGCAGATCCCCTCAAGCTCCACCAGACTGAACAACAAGAGCCCGAAGTGCCATCTTCAGGTCTCTCCACAGATATTTGTGCGGTTCAGGACGACTCAAAGTCAGTCAAAGACTCGTCCTGTAGGCACTCTATGCGGCCCTATGCCTTGGGTTATTGTCAGGCTGAAAGGAGAACTGTCACTCTTGGGTTGTATGCAGTGTGGAGCAGGTTGGACTAGTGGGCTCTTGGTTACCTCCTTGAGCAAGGCCCCTCTTGCCTAGTTACTCGATCTGGCCTATTCCAAACACCTTTTATTTAACAGTTACTGAAACCACTGTGCGACTGGAAACACTAAAAGCTTTAGGAAATGGTTTTTAACTCTTGCCCTAAACGTCGTTTTAATGCTGGGCTTTCCTGAACTTCACGGCTTTGGTTTATTCTGTTTTGCACGGTGAAACTGTGGGACCTACTGTATACACATGTACACATGTTTGCCTTTTAAACAATGTCCAATCAATTTAGTGCGTCACGGGGGAAGCTCCAGACAGGTTCTAAAACACCTAAAAGATAATTAACGCAAAGGCAACAACAAAATGGACTTTCAGCGCAACTGGATTATATGAGAGTATATAATTTTGCTCGGAGAGCACTTGCCTTTTTATATGACAGTAACATAATGATACAGTACAGCTTGTTATGTTTTTGTTATGATGGGTATTTAAAATGCACTTGACTATGGCTTGTTAAAGAGCAGCACACAGAAGTCTCTGGTAACAGCATCATTTAAAATGGCAAAGACACAAGTATTAATACTTTAAAAATGGATAGTATCAAATTACAGACTGCAGAGTTAAACATTGGAAATAGAGTTAAATAAGCTGAATTTAAATGTGCAGATGCAAAAAGGGGAACAAAAAATTTAATTTTAGCTGGTCTTTACAAATCACTGCTTTTAATGCCACTTTCCATTTGAAGTTAAATTACTTAAACCCACTAAAATGCAAAAGTGAACGAAAGAGAAGAACACTTTTATTTGGATTGTGTTAGCACTGAGATGGCTTTAAATTAGGAAACAAATCACACTTCATAAGGCACATTCTGTAGCTGTAGCAGGCAGCCTATGCCCACACAGAAGCCTGCAGATCCGGCAGCTAAAACACAGTTAGTTTTTATATTTGTTCATTTTGTCTCATAGCAAGGCTAGTTGACTCAGTGGAACAGCAAATTTTGTTTTTACAATGGAACAAATTTAATTCAGACACAGCACTGCAACATTAGAGAGGAGACTAAAATACCATTTCACAAACAGTCAAATCCGTGTTCTACATCATATCTATGCAGTGTTTGAAATCTAACATGTGCACTTCAAAACACGCATTTATTAGCACTAGCAAAAACTGACATGTCATACCAGCCTGAATAAGGAATTCAAGTGTTTCCTGTGTTTAGACAAAAAAAGGCAATCAGGTCACAATGAAGCTTTGACTAAAGCAACTAAGCAATCCCCTAAAGGCTGAGACCATATCATACAACAGAATTACAGGAGAGCCACGTTTCAATGCTGGGCCCTTTCCCCCCCTCACACTCTTTTAGAGGTGTGTGCACCACCAATGGATATTAATCCTTCCATCCTTTAGGAAAGACCCAGTTTATGTGTGGGAGACTATCACACTTTTGGACTTTTGGACACGTCACCTTAGTCACGCACATATTACCCAGCACGCCTCATTAAACAATGAGCTTTAACATCTTCTTTTTCTAGATTGTGAGTCTGCACTTCATGTGGTCATCCAACCCATTTCGCAGCCAATGATTACATTTTATTCCATTTATTTTTTCAAGAAAGCAAATTACACTGTGGTCATCACCATACAAACTAATGCTTTACTCTATAACTTTTTTTGATTCAGTAATCTGGGAATGTTGGATATTAAGGGCTAGGTACTGTCCCTTCACACATTTAACGCCTAAAGTCCAATTCATTTGACTAGTGAGCGATCCCGTCCATTCTCTGGCATGGTTTAGCACACAATTCTCCATCGTAATACAAAACTCCAGTGCTATGACCGCAGGAGAGCACTTCTCTAAAGAAATTAAGCTACAAGGGTGTGACTGCTATAGTGCAAAGTGAGTCCAGGACCGTGCTGAAAATGGGACAGGGGAGAACTGGGCTCAGGGATGATACTGGGCACCCATGCCTAGTGTGAGTAAGACCAAACATTGTTGCCCAACCAGTTTGAGCTGTTATGATTCATGCATTAACTGCAGTTTAGTTGACAACAGTATGTGTATAATGTCACTGCACCACATGGTTGGTAATATTAAAGGATCATTCCTTTCCACAGGCCCATTTGCTTTTGAATGACAAAAACAGAGCACAAATTAAAAAATATCAGGAACAGACATTTTTTATTTAATTAAGAAATGTTGCTTTTAAATGTCTCAAAAATTGTTTTTCAGTTTAGAGTTCTGTATAGTTCTCTGCCAGCTTTTAAATTTGGCCTCCATGGAATCTTTCAGGACAAATTGGTGAAGAAATGCAGACAGATAAATGTGTGGTATATGATGCCCATACACAAGTCTCCCATGTCTTTAACCATATTCTGATATACACATTAAAGTTTCCAAAAGCCAGTATCAAAGGCAAGGTGATGCCAGCCTAAGAAAGCAATTACAGCTATTTCAACACTACGCGGACAAGAGCAATACCAAATTCTGCAAAAGTCTACAAAACCACTTTATTGCTTTTCTGATGGATTTTAAATGTCACTCCTCTGTAGCTACAGGCATTGTATCTGTGAAAAAAAACACATTCATTGCCTAAAAATGAAAATATACCATTTCTCATCCATGACCTGTCAGAACAGAGGTCCTGTTGTCTGCCATTAACTGAGCACAGCCCAACCACCGCTGAATATTAATGGAGCCTTCCCTGGATCATCAGAGTGTGTGCATTTAATTCACAATCCTATCTGCATCTTCTAGGGCACAAGCCTTGTTGTGTGTGTGTGTGTGTGTGTGTGTCTGTGTGTGCACACTGTGCGCATCTCAGAGCTGCTGTGGGTTTGTTCATTAGAGAGGACATCTTCTGAGTTTGAGGCCTGTCATACACTCTGGTAGAGATCAGTTATATTAGAGCATGGCAGCATGTTTATCTAATTAACTGGCCATTAACACACGTAATAAAGGCGCTATTAAAATCATATCTACCTTAACGACCAGAACATACAGGAGCCCAAATGAGAAGAGCAGTCAAACTGACTGACAGCACACATCACGAGCTGAGTCAAAGTAAATCACACGAATGTCATCTTGTTGGCAACATGCTTAAAATGACGGGCTGCTGATTGTGGAGAATGCACTGATCGTGTGAAGATGTGGCAGCTTATCAACAGGCAAGGCCAAGGCAAAGGCTGCCGCCGAAAGCAAGAGAATATGTGCTATAGCACCGAAGTGCTGTAAGGATTCACACTGAAATCTCATTCCCCCAATTGTGACGGTGCGTCAAGATGGATAAGGTGCGCAATGTGCGAAGTCACCAAAGCTCGCAGATTGCGCACACATGAAAACCCATGAGTGACGGAAAATCTGTAGTCACGTTAAGGAGCTGGTGCTGATCCTGTGGCTTACCTATAAAGACGATGCAAGCCCCGGAATTATGAGGACGGCGACGACGACGACGACGATGATGATGATGATGATGGCCCGTCCATCTAAACACGATTCTTCTTCGGAATCCTCCGGCGGTCGGTCGATGATGTCTTAACTAGGCCATTTCTTCCCAGATCGCAATGTGTTTCTCAGGAGGGCAACGCGTCGCAGGCTTCCGCACATCAGCACACCTTCTCGGTGTCCGTCTATTTTCTCCGGCTTTTCCAAAAAAAGCACACCTCATACTGCCCCCCTCCTCCTCCTCCTCTCATGCCTCTCTGACAACACCCAGATCTGCTTCTTATGCACAGATAATGTGACTTTTACAGTGTTGTTGAGAGATGCAGCAGCGAGCGGAAATCAAAGTGACAAAAGCAGCACTCGCGCTAAAAACGAATGCGTAACGCTACGGCGTCGAGACTCTGCGCGTCGCTTCCGAAGTGGGCGCAGGGATCGCTCCTGTTTCCCTCATTTGTCCGCGCTGATGATAATCCACGGTGGGCTGTCAGCCCCGCCGCCCGCCGACGGCCTTCACACGCACGAACTGTTCGACTTGGACCGGGCGAACGGCGCTCCGAAGTCACCCCGCCGGATCAGCTGTCCGGGCTCCTCTTTACGCGCTTGCGTGCGGTTCTCACTTGGTTTCACTTGGCGTGTGATGCTCTACACCGACAAACAGAGACGGGATCTTCCGTTTCGCCTTCATGGTTTTTTTGGAAACAGGAGCTACAGTGCGCGGTGTAGACGTACAGATGCACTAATATGATTTGGAGAGCCGCTGGAGGAGATCCCGCCGCTTGTGCTTCAGCGGCTCCTCTCTCTCTCTCTCTCTCTCTCCCTCTCTCTTTCACATCACTTGCATCTTTCAATCACAGCCTGTTGTCATGACGAGGAGCTGCGACGCATAAATCAGGCATCATGCTCCCGCTCGGCTGCAGCCGTCATGTGTAGAAAATGAGGCAGAGGTTTTAGGGATTTGCTGCTTTGATTGTTTTCACATGAGGATCTGCACCGGGCTGACGTCAGATTGCTTTTTTTTTTTTTTTTTTTTTTTTTTGGTTCCAGGAATTATTGTATTACACAGGGCATATAGAAATAATAACAGCTGTGGCGCACTGGTGATATTCAAAGACAGTATTGTTGCAAAAATCTACCTACTAGTAATAAATGTGTTATTATTCATTAAAGGCCTACACTTCTCTATATGTTCATATTAGGTTGGCTGTGTGTTCATCCACATGGTGCCTCCTTCACAGGAATCATCATTATGAGTAATTTCGTTATATTTTAGGGAAAAAAAGCCAAAAGAGTGAGAGATTGAACCTCGCATTGTTGTGATTTGGCCACTTGGGGGCAGCAAACACAAGCTGGAACGACCACTGCTGTAAAGTTTTAAGTTGCCATGGCAAACATGTTCGCAAACTTCTGCCTATGGAAACCTCCGCTAGACACGAAGCAACATCATCAAGCAGTTTACAGTGGGGTTTGTGTTCAGCTGATGATTGAAAGCGTAATAACTCAGTTTGTTCTCCACAGACTCCCCCGGGGGGACGCGTCTGGCTCTTTAGCTGCTAAATGCTTCCCTGTGCTCACACGTTGTCCGTCGTTAGGTGTTGGGCATGTAGCTCACAGTGGGAATCAGGGCTGCGTTTAAAGACAGCAGCTGCCTGCACACGCTCAAGAGCACGAGAGAAGCAAAAACGCAAAGCCGCAAGGTGTCAAACCAAAAAAATAAGCTGAAAGACGCTAAAATGCTCTGTAGGTCTGAGGCATTGCAAAGTTGTAGGATAACAAGATGGAACCTTTCACATATAAGCAGTTACTTAACCTACATGTGATTTCAAATATTCATGATATTGATAACAGCAGCTTTATTTTGCATATTAATTGCAAATGTACCTCCAGCTGCTGCTAATGCTAACATGAACATTTCCGAACACTATAGTGTCACTATTATAACAAAATAATGAGCAAACACTTTCTTTATTTAGTAGTTCAATGCAGTTCCTCACTTTTTGTTCATGTCAAACCCTTATACCATCATGATAATTACATAATTGTTTACTAAAGAAATTATTTATCATTTTGAATTTATGGAGATTTCCAAGATATGTTTATTATTTTGCGACATATCCTGTCCCAGCAGAGGACTCTGTCAGGTATTATGTTACCTCCATGATTTTACTGTGGCTCTGTTACTCAATTATCTCTATATTGTGAAAACTTTACATGACCTTGTTACGTACATTTATTCTCATATATTTCAAAGAATGTTAAAATAGGATACAATTTATCTATCATTCACACATTTTTGATATGCTTGCATATGTATAATATGCTAATAAGTGAATAAGTGTTGTAATATGTGAAAACTAAGTTAAACTAAATTTCACCTCTGAACTAGAGGCCACTGACCACAATTTCTTACTATGAAAAGAGCCACTTCTCAAGTCAAAATGAGACGGGAGAAACTGTGTGTGCTAAAAGTCCTGGGGCTCTGACCATCATAGGTCAATAAGGAGATTAAAGAACCAGTAGCTGCAGAATATATCATCTGCTTATGGAATATTATTAACATAATAAAACAATGCAGTGTCTGTCCAGACCTGTCCTGACGTTTTTCTGTCAGAAACACTGAGTTTGAGTGAAAGTCTTTTTTTTTCCTTAAATTGCATCAGAAGATCAAGCTTTTCATCTTCACCTGATTTGATGGGAGTGTAGTGAAACTGGACAGGTAATAAATCATAGGCTGATTTGGCTCGCATTCAGCGAAGAGATATACGCTCGTTGTTTCAAAAGTCAAGGTTGTGCATGCTGCTGCTGCATCTTTGGGTCACAAGAGTTAAAATACAGAAGGGGTATGCATGATTAGAAGGATGGATGAGGAAGAATTGGATATGGAATGCTAAGGTGTAAAATCTGTGCGCGTTAATGTTTTGTCCCAAAATTTACATCAAAAGTCAGTAATTCAACACAAAATTTCCAACAGTTTCCAATGACCATTAAGCGGCTCCAAGGAGCATAAGGGGCAGCAGAGAGTAAAAGTCAGGAAAATATTGGATTTTATGTTAAAATGCTGACAGATCTTAGTTCTGTAGCTTGACATTATCTTCTATTTAACTAAATTTAAGTGTTGACCAAGTATAAACATGAAAAGTCATATTGGCACATTGTGACATAGTATTAAGTCACACATTAATAAACAATCATGACATAAGTTTGCTACTGGAGCTGGATATAACAAATCGGTGCAAAAGACACAATACACCACATTAGCAGCTGATCCACATGATCCCCTGCAGAAGGCCTGACGCATTTCCACTGTGCAGCTGTTGGAGGACAGCTCTCTCTGCTGGAAACAAGTTGCTGTTGCATCTCTGAGTATTTAAGATTCAGATGGTTTTACTGTATATGTGCTTCATGTTTGCCAAAATAAATTGTGTCCCTTCAAATTATTTGAATATTACAAAGGCCTTTACCTTCAAAAGAACAATAAACTGTCGTTCTAATGCTGTGTGATATTCAGATCAAATGTCTAACCACAAAATAGAGCGTTTTTTTTTTCTTAAATTCTCACATACTTTGTTAATAGCTAATTCTGTAAGTCTGTAACGTGTGTTATTGGACCCGTGACTTTAGGTCAAGTCTTTCTTACAACGTGACCGTTTGGGTTAAGTTTCCTACACTAGGACGCTGTAATGTCGACATCTGTGGTTCTGCAAGCAACCTCAGGCAAGTACTGCAGACTGTAGGATACAAGCGTGTCTTGACTTGGCTCTGCTGTGAACACATTGGAGGTTCAAAACCACCACGCATGGAGATTTAATTGAGATAGGAGCTGCTTGTGTACAAGAATAACAGCAGTATTGTAATTCATTAGTCAAATTGTAAATATACATGTTCAGTAAAGTTTGGTGGGGAGGACATGCAAACTTTGCACAGCCTGAATCCAAACCTTTCCTGCTCCAAGGTGACAGTGTGGTGCCACGCTATTAAGCAAATCACTAAGAACCTGCTTAAGTCACTTAATAATTGATTAAAAGTGCATTTATAAAACATTTTTAATGAGCGACATGAGTACAGAGTCCTCTCAAATTAACAGCTGTCACAGGTAGAATACAGTGATGATGCTGAGGTCCTCGTCTTAATAGTCCTTGTGGACAGAGAGAGATAAATATGAATTGCCTGAATCAAATGGGGTCAGTGAACAACTCCACAGCTTTATGTCATACAGTATATAGTTGTAGAATATAGCTGTGGCAGAACCAAGATTGAACACGAAGGATCTCTTCTGCTCCAGTTCCTTGCATTTGTGTGTCCTGGTCTGAGTAGATGGTTTTGGAAAGTGGCATGGATCTTATGCTGAGATTGAATGCCTATTTTGTTGCCAATCCATCAATCTTTCTGACATTATTCTTCCATTAGCTGCCCTCTTTTTCCAGTATTTGATTTCCTATAATCAACAACTAATGATTTTTTAATGAAATTTGCTCTGACGGGATGAATATAATGTTGCTAATGCAGAGATAAATAGAGTGGTTAGGCAGGCAATATTGCGGGAAAGTAACAGATAAAGCGAAGGAGAAGAAGTGCGACACGCTGAATTCCGTCAGCCACCAAATTTCGAAGGACTAAAATAATTGAAATTATTAACCAAGAAACGTTGTTGTTGTTATTAATTTTCCAGTTCTCTGCATTCATTCATTTCATTTGTGTCCGTTTACGTTTAGGCCTTTTCATAAGCAAACACAGAGCAGCAGAAGTGAAATGATACGCTTCAGTGGGCTCAATGCAGCTGCTCAATGCAGCTGAAGCTAAAAGCCCTAGCATGTCTGGCCGGTATGGAGCCCGTTGTTGAAATAGTGCGGCCATGTAGAAAGGCAGGTGTCTGTTGATTCCAGGCAACAAAATGGCAGATCACTTACACTAAAGCAGCTTCAGGATTTTTTTATTGGTCAAAAAGTTTGGATTAAACTGTGCAAAGATGCCATTTGGTTTAGGTTTTGACATCAGGGTTAGATGAAGGCCCCAGGTAAAGGTGGTTGGGGTGGGTCGTGGCTTGCCTTAAAAATGGCTTCTTCTTCAATGTCGCATGATGACGTCAAGCTTTGTTTAGATGTCTTTGTGAAAAGCAGAAAATAACATTCTAAGAGAGCAGAGAGACCAGCTCCAGAGCCTGATTGCAGACAGAAATGGAACTGGATTGATGATTTGTTCCCTATATTCAAACATTCATTTAACCTCAATCCCTTTCTCTCCCTCTCACTTTCCCTCTCCCTCCTGTAGGCCTACGCAACACTGTACAGTCTCCCTATCCATAGCTATGTCTTTAATAGGATGAGGGAAATCACGTTAAAGGATTTAAAACCTCTGCAGTGAAGCGCTGTAGCTTTGCCAAGCTCTGTCGTTCAGCTTCTCATTCTGTCTATTCTCGAACACTCTCCCCTCTCTGAATTACTTAGCACTGGCTCACACTGTTCGCTCCTGACTAATAACAGAGGTCCGACAAGGACACAGTTGTTGTCAAAAGTAATAGCACTGCACATGTTTGTGTCCGTCGTCTGTATGTGTTCACACGTTGCCCATGCAAGAATCCTCTGGTGCCAGCACGGTTTGTAGGATCTCAGAGGGTATGAAATACTGATGAGAATGCTCTGCTGTGTCAATCTCTTGATGATAAAGCACTGTCTAACTGTCTAGTTTCGGAGAGCACGACTTGAGGCTGCTGCTAGAATCGGAAATGTGAAACACAGAGGGAACTGCCTGCACTGCCGTGTCCCAGATTCTTCATTATAGCCAAATTTGCCAAAGACGCACTAAATCAATCAATCAAAATCCATTTTGACTAGATTAAAGGTGGAGACTGACATTGTGATGTTCTGGGCAGAGCCATGCATTATTCAGCTGTTTTAATGTAACATAATAATTAATAAAGATAATTAATAGATGATAATAAATAGATGATATTAGTTAATAAAAGATTGATCGAGTTGTGTTTCAGTGACTGCTTGTCCTCTCTTTTTATGAGAAAAAAAGCTGTAATTAAAAGACTATTAATTATCACTATCAATAAATCATTCTGACTAAAGTGTCTGGCAATATTGTTAAACCAACAGTCCAAAACTTAAGGATATTCAATATACGTTAAGACGGAACTAATTTAGGTTTCTCATGCCAGACAGCAGCATTTCCACTTGGAAATTGACTCAAACAGTAACTTCATTAGCAAATGAGTTGGCAAAGTTTATTGACCAATTAAATCAGTGCTGTGTCTTATTACCCACATTTGTCACCCGCTTTATGATGATAAATGCTTCAGAAACAATGTTGCTTGGCTTGAAAATAAGCATACCCAAAAAATACTGTCTTATCAAAAAGCCACAATTGAAAGGTACAGGTCATGTCTTGAAAACTCAAAATGTAAAAGCACCTATGTCTTTCATTTTGCTTGACAACTGGTGAACTGAAATCATTTCAATGTAACGCGAAGACAATACTTGAGTGAAGGAAATCTCTGATGCCCTTGCTGTGGGTTTCAAGGATACAGCAGACCTGTGAGTCATTTGCTTCTCGTGTACAGCAGGAGGTGCTGGCTGACCGTGCTCCGCATTCTTCATCCTTCTCTAATCCTGTAGCGACTCTGTCAGTGGCAGATAGTCACGGTTTGTGAGTAAGACTATCAAGGAGGAGACAGGAACCAGGATTCAGAAAAAAAGATGGGAGGATACATAGGGACCGGCAAGGCAAATGGTGCTTTAGTGAGGTGTTAAGATGAAAAGTGGGGGAATAGGTGGATAAAAGTGTACATGGGTGTGTGTGTGTGTGTGTGTGCTAAAGCTGCTTGGTTGATGCTTAAGGACACGCTTTAGCAGGACCACTTTTCTTCTCAGTGACTGCCTCTCTTCTTCCTGTGCTCCTTCTGTCTTCCCTGACTGGCTTTAGACCAAACCTTGTTGTGCTGTTACATCCTCGCTCATGTCTCCTACGTCAATCTTCTCTTCCTCTTTCATCCCTCCTTCTCATACTCAGTTTTCTTCTCATCTGTGAAACAATTCTTTGTCCTAGTCTCTCCCTAAGGCCTTTGTCTCTTGAGTTGCTGGTGAAATTAGAGGGTATAATTTCCTACAATCAGCAGAATCTGGCCCACAGCACCCCACCCCCTCCTTTGCCCTTCTACCACACAACCCCCTTCTTCAGACAAATTCTCCACTTTGGCCAGGGGCAGAGCAACACCAGCAATCTCACAGAGAGACCTCCTTTCGCTCTGTCTTCTACAGTACATGAGGTCAATTTTATCTCTTGATCGCGGGGGAAAGAACAAACCGACAGAGGGAAACGAGGCACTAATGAGGGTGAAAAGCACAAGAGCTGATCCTGGAGAGACTTTACAGGGAAGGGCAGAGCAGGTTACGGTCAAATAGGTGGAAGAAAAGGAAGTGGGTGAAGGATGATGAAGAGGAAGAGCTGAAGCAACACGAAGGAGAACAAACACTTGGATACTCGCACGTGCGCAGGCTGCGCATCACACACTGAACCAATCTGCCACGGATAAGAAGATTATGCCTGTGAGTTTCCTGGAATGTTCTCTGCTGTACCCCCTCAACTTCCCCCACCCTTCGACCGGCCAACACTCCGTCTGTCTCTCTTCTCCAGGCTGTGGCGTGGACTGAGGTTAGGATGCCGTGATCTTCCACAGCTCAGGTTATATAAGCACGGCCCCATCCTCTCCTGCGTTGCTAACGATGGCTACAGAGTGCATCATCCTAGACCCCGTCGCCCCTGGTCTGATGCTGCCCACATTGTTCTGTAGAACAAACTGAACTACTGTCAGCCACTAACGAACAGGATTGAAAAAAGACTGTAATTAATTAATTGAATTGTGATGATTATTTTTGTTAATTTAATATATTAAGATGTCCATCACCTCAGAAAGTGTGAGGTGATGGACATCTCCTTTTCCAAACATAATAAAATCTGTCCATCTTTCAGTCTGTCCTGTTTTCTGCCTACCCACACACAAGCCACACCATCACTCATCACGCTTTTTTTGTCTGCTCTTCTACATCTGTTTGTTGTCAGTACCCATTAATCTCTATTAACGTAGTGAGAGTTCTCAGGAGAGAATGAAACAGGGACAGATTACAGTGAACAATGTATGGTTCAATTACACTTTTTATCTCCTCCATACTTTGTATTTGTGTTTAATGGGTATACTGACAAAAATGTATATACAAGCTTTCAGTATAAGAAAAATCCTTATGCATCATAGATGTATTTGTCCATGTAGCACTACTGAAAAATATTCAGGATGAAAAGTAGTAAAAGTAAGCTCAGGCAACTGACAAAGGACAAAGGACAAAGGACAATGGACAAAACTATCCGATTATCTTACCTCGGGGGGGTGGAGCCTATTGTAACTGTGACAGGTCACTACTCTCGTGTCAAAAAACATGCACACAAGCATTCACACTCACATTCACACTTACGGACTGTTAAGATTCACCAATTAATGTAACATGCATGTTTTTGGACCGTAAAAGGAAATGACGGACTTAATCTACAATCCATTTTCAAACCAAACAGCAAAAGCACTGGGACAGTCCAATGTAGAGTACAGCAACATCTGAATATTGAAATATTGATGACGTTGCAGACTGAACATACTCTACATTGAGGCTGAACGGCACACATTTAGGTTTGCTAGCTAGCCCAAAGATGCATTTTCTGGTTCCGAGTCAACATTAAATAGTATTCCCTTTGACAACAATTATTTCAGTTTGAAAAAATACTGTTGGCCATGACTCAATATCTTTGAAGTAAAATTGTAAGGGTGAACTTAACTTCTGTAAAATTAATTAAGAGAAAAGTGGGTAGTAAATAATGAGTTTTTTTCTTTATCAACTCCCACCCTGCTCTTCTTAGACTTCCACCCTCTTCTTCTCATCTCGTACTCTGTCTCACTTGTCCACCAATCCTCTCTGCATTCTCCATTACATTGGCTACTTTACAGTTACAGCGTGACAAAATGAGATACACACAGTGGATGACACGCAGTCGGGCAGAGAGAGAAACACTGTGTGAGGCAGAAAGGAGAGAAAGAGAGAGAAAGGAAAACTCAGTAAGATGATTTTTTTTTTTCCTGAAGCCATGGTGCAATAGATGGGCTACAGTCCAAACACAGGGGAAGTCGTTAGACCAGGAAGTTCTCTCAGACCAGAAGGTTCCACATGATCCAATAAAAGCTGTATAGAATTCACATGTGAGGGAAAAACTATTAAAAAAATATATGACAGCCAATGTCTGAGGCTACAACAGGTCATTGGATGTATACATAGAAGACAAACCAATCTACTGTCAATTTAAATAAGGTCTGGACTTTTGTCCTTAAGGTCAATAAATTCTACTGTAAAGCAAGTGTTGAACGTAATGCATTTTATGACTTCTCTGCCTTGCAGACTGAGACTGAGATTCATGTCTTTTCTAAAGCTTATTGCCATAAGTTTATAATGTCTTTTCGAGACAGATTCAGTGAGCTATTAAACTCTCATACAACTAAGATGTAAATTTTTGTAGCTAAATTTCAGGGCAAGTGTTACAATATGTGCATTTACCCAAATAAAAGGCTCCATAAGCAACATTAGACTGATTCAAGCATCATTGTGAAATTTGGTACAGACAGGTTTATCACAGAAAGAGGTTTATCACAGAAACTATAATGTAAAAAGGTTCCATAACCATTAATTTTAAATTAATTAACCCCTACTACCCATTTTAATTCAAAACCTTGATCCTTCTGTAACCTCAACCCTACTTTAATCTTTATATCAATAAATAGGCTTTTGTGTTATTACCTATTATACTTGCTTAGTGCTTTAAAAAGCAGGAGACAAATGATGTCTCGCTAAAAGAGGCATCAAATCAAAGAAATTCTCCATTTCATTCTAGACATCATGGACAAGGGGCTATCGTCTTTGGAAGCCTTGTTGGATTAACTAAATAATCCCTGTATTTTCTTCTCATCAAGTCAGAAATTTGGTTGTGTGATTCTTTTATTCCTGACGCAATGATATTTTGTCCAGGTCTCAGCTTTACATCCTCTTCAGTGTGATTAGAAAATGCTAAATTAAAAAGGCTAATCATTAGTTCTTTACCTTCTAGAGATGACCATGTCGCTGTTTTCAGATACTCGTGTTCAAAGTTCAGCTTCACAGAATATCTGCCTGGACTTAATCATGTTTTAATTTGTTCCATTACCCACTTTGACTTCTCTATCGTGTGTGAAAATGTCACTGATTGCTCATGTTAACGATGCTCACCTTTGAATAACATCTTAGAAATTCTTAAGGATCATGCAAGAGTTCGGAGAACTGCTATTTTACATATTTACACACAGTGTTTTCGTGTCAGTGGGAAATAATCAGGGGATTTACATTCACACGTTGTTCTCTTCTGATAAGCTGTCATAAACATTTGCTTGGTCTGCACACAAGTCAGCTCTCTAAATACACTCCAGTGCAGTGATGACACATGCACTTCTGTCACCGTGGGAGACAGAGATGGAAATAGGGATCTATGGGGATATGCCTGCGTGTTTAATGGTGAGAGTAAAAGGTATCATAACATTTTAAATTGCAGTGTTGGGGCGTCTGTTGAGAGACAGGCTAATGTGGTGACAGATGAGGGTTAGGGGTAAATAAGGATTTGGCTGTCCTCCACTGGAATTGAGAGGACAGAGTTGGTGGATTAAACTGCAGTTTTGGCTGAAAGGCACCCGCCCTGTGAACTGATGCAAATCCAAGGGCTTATTACCAGAGGCAAATGTATACATCATATACATATATCGTATACTAATGCACGACATTAACCCAAATATCCAATGTCACATTCTGACATAAACACACGTGATGCGTGATTAATTCAGGGCAATTAATGGGATAAATTCTATTGCAGCCACCAGTTTGACACCAATAGGCTACAGAAAAGGTGCTAATTAAGCTGCAATTGAAACAATTTGTAACTTGGTGGTGGGTCAGTGACTTACTCTATTGCCTCAGCATGAAAGTGCAGTTTCCTCTGAGGTGTGAATGTAGCTGTGATTGTAATAATCTGTGTAAGGCTTGTGATGAACTGCCAACCTTTTAAATGCATGCTGGGATAAGCTCTTCCCTCTGTGAGATAAAGCTTTTCATGAGCTCATTTTTTGAACTAATTTTTGTACAGTATATGAAAGTCAAAAACAATTAATCACTTGTTTAATAAAATATATTCAAGCTTCCCCTCCTTGGCCTGAGCAGTTTTTTGGCTTCTGCAGACCCAGAACAGATTCATCCATAATACATCCCCTCAGTTTGACTTGTATTACACGACAGGGATTGGCACAGGTCCCTACTAAACACACACACACACACACACACACACAAGTTCAAATTGTGCCCTGGCTCACACCTCAATAAACCTAAAGGCGGATTTAAAGTTGGCTCACATGAGATAAACAGCATGCTCTGACCACTAAATTAAACTTACCCCACACAACTCCTGTGCAGTGCAAATCTGAACACATCACTCAGAGTGTAACATGGGTGGTTGAGCGCTGACAAAACCAGCCACTGCTGTAAATAAAACCTGGCGCTTACTGTAGGTCATGATCAAAATTAAATCATTTCGAACCAAGCAGGCCTAAGACCCACAAACACCATAGCAACAAAACCAATCAGTTTGGTGCTGAACAATTTCTGGGAGATTCCCAGGTTAGACAACAGTTTGCTTTTTTTGATGGGAAGTAGCACTTATTAGGTTTCCTCTAGCGTGTCGTTGCTCACAGATGGGACACTGGCTTGTTCAGTGACCTGCTAAGGGGGTTGCGACAGAGCAAACAGGAAACTATTGTACCACTGTTTGGATCTATATGTATGAGCATGTGTGCTTGTCTTTTTGTCACAGCAGGTAACAAATTATCATATGCCGACCAATTTGTGTTTGAACATGCTTGTATTCTGGGTGTCTGTTAAATTTTCAGTTTCTGGGGTAACTACGAAGACGACACTTGCATCCATCTGTATGTGCTTTGACTATGATCAGTAAAAACACATACAGCATTACTACTGACAAACCGCAGTTTACTCATCCACGTTCAACCCCACTGCCCTTATGGACTCGGGCAATAAATACTGGCAGGCAGTCTGAAGCAATAATGTCTTCCTGTGTACAGTTGCTCTCAGCGTGGCCACGGCATGACAACTGTTACTTAAAAAAAAAAAAAAGAACGAATGGTGTTGTTTCCGACTGGGCCAATGCAGGGCACGACTTGTGGTAAGCTGATAATAACAAAGATATGCATGGTCTGCGCACAATAGCACAAGCAAGCCCCCAGCAAGAAACCGACTGAAATATCCATTAATCCACTGCAGTTTCCCACTGGTTCAAAGGCTGTCTTGCAGCGGAGCTCTACAACATCAAAGAGCGCTCTCTTATGAAGGGTAGCAGTGAAATGTGGAACTCTCAGTTCAGAGATCTACAGGCTGCAAGATAAGTCTTTAGGATTCACCAGGAGATGCAATTAAGAGTGATTATTGTGACATGACCTCCACATTGATGCCAAACGTGCTTCACGTTTTAACTGTTTGGCATTACGTTTAATGTTGGCAGTGCAGTTTTCATCCATTTTATTTTTCTTTGCTTAGAGTTAGTTTCATAGAGTTTACAATAAGGATAAAGGGAGAGAGGGTGGAAAATTACAGATGTGAAGTTGAAGTGAATTTTTTTTGTGACTTTTTTTAAGTAAATGCATTGTATATTGTTTGCCAATGTTAAATGTACATTGTTGTAATTTGTTTGAATGTTGAAGTGGGAGTTTTTTTCCTATTCACTGTCCACACCTTTTTTTTGTAATGGAACTTCCAGAAATTATTTGTTTCGGAGATTTAGTGTTTTGTTTGTCAGCTTGTCATGGCTTGGCTAATTTAACCATTAATACACTATTCAGTGGAGCAATATCAATGAGTTACTGTATCAGACATGTGATGGAAAGAGTATTTCTAGTGTGTGTGATATTAAGTGTTATAGAAGTCAGAATGACTGTTGGTAGAGGTCACGCTGTATGCATACATTGAACAGACGGTAGATATTTGTACTTCAGTATTACACAAAATTTCCCTAAAACTATCCCTGATGTGTTTGCACCTAAACTTAACCATGTCAGTTTAACCCTAAACCTAAGAAAATTACAGCTTGGTATTTGTTTTATGATCATGTTCATTATGAAGTTGCTTATTGGGGGGGCTACAGTGGATCAGAGGCAGCAAAAAATTAAGTTAAAATTAAGTTAAAAACAACAGTAATCTTTCTTAATTAAAAATGGGCAGGGAATATGAGAGTAAATATATTTTAAACCTGCTAAAATAGATGGTGGTGGTAAGAAGATATTAAGTATTTAAAATGGATATATGTGGAGTGCACTGGCAGCCTGATGGTAACTGCGCAGTGTGAATGTGGACCTTTGTTACATGTCATACCGCCAATCCAGGTTGGAGACTGACGTTTCCCAGTGAGTTGAGAAAATTTGGTCAGTTTTCCATTTATACACGGGCACTGTTAGAATTACAAATAATAAAAAAACAGACATGCAACCCTCTTGTAAAAAACATAGAAGGCTATATTTTCAATAGCCAACTAATTGATTAAAATTAGAATTACAAACTCCAATGAAGTGTGTACCCCAAAATAATGAACCATTTAGTGACAAATCATACCAGCATACTTTGAAATCAAAATGTGCAGCTCCTACAGTACGCAAATTGCATAAATGTGGGCAAGTCTGAGAAAATGGCCAAAATGATCCTTTAAGGTTATTCCATACATCCTTCAATTTGAGACACCTGGTTACCTACAACATCCCATTAAGGCAGGAGATGGGAAGAGCTTCTGTAGATTTGTATCAAAGTTTGTTACATACCAGAACTTAGTGGTTAATTTTGGTTAATTCTGCTCTAAGCAGAGTGGAAATTTAAAGCTCAACATGAAAAGTTTCTTAACAGACTTTAAGAGTTTAATCTAAGACCTGGATGTGGTGTAAATATAAGTCAGTCAGTTATTTATAGATAAAATTAATCTTCTTCTTCCCATTTCACAACTTTTTAGCAAAACAAAAGTACAGTTTCCACAGTTGTCAGTGTTCCAGAATACATTTTCTTTTAAAATTAGATGTGCAGTATCAAATGCTTTGTCACTTACTGTACAACCTAAACACCTCCAGCTGTCACCAGACCACAAATGCCCACTGTGTTTAGCCTCACCACTACTTTAAAATTAAGCTCCTAACACATATTAAACTTAAAGAAAAAATAAAGCATACTTCTGCTATATAAATATGGCACATAAAGCGACTGCTGATACTTTTAAAATATAGTGCACTCTTGTTGACAGAACAAAAATTACTAGCTTATCATTTAAAACCTGGATGAAAAAAAACTCTTTGGCATTCTCGCATTACAGCCACGGAGGTGCCCTTGAACAAGACCCTAGCTGCTCCAATAAGGGTGCGCAGGGAAGAGCAGATCAGGTTTTTTAAACAGTGCACCATCCAGGTGTAAAAGTTTATCACGGCACGCAGGTGAGAAGAAGAAGGTGAGAGGAACAGCTCACAGTGAAACCCATGGGTACATAAAGGTTAACAAATGAATCAAAAACCTGCTTCCCACTATCCTCAGTTTCCTCTAATTTCACTCTTGGAAGATAAAAGTAATAAAAAGGAGCAATAAAAAGGAAAAACAGTTTCTTCAATAGCTGCTTTGAGCAATAGATGAGAAAAACAACAGAAAAATGATTTAAAACATCATTCAAGAGTGGACTGAAGGCATCTCTCTCAAACGCTTGATTTAACACCATGTTATTAGCAATGTGCAGTAATTATCCAGTGTTTGTGATGCCTGGGCTACTGCTGCTTTATGTACAGCAAGAATTTTGGCTGAACAATTTTGTTGAAGGTTTCTGAGAGTAATTTTGTGTGTCTACCTTTGCTGGTGTCAACATGTCATGGACAGCTGGCTCCCAAACTTTTCATATTACTCATATTCCACACGGTGGAACACAGGTGGTGAAAAAAAATTATTTGTAGTGAGGCTAATCCACTTCCTGCAATTAAAACAGTGCAGATTGTGAATGTGGTGATGTCTGTATTTTTGTCATCTGGTGCTGTTTGTTCACTCACTTTATTTTCAGTCTTCGTGACAGAACAGAAACCCATGGCAACAGTGTCAGTCACACAGAGGAGCTGTGCATCCTGAGAGGGGGTGGATACGGACCCCCGCAGCAAGACAACATTGTAGCAGACTGTGAAATAGTCAGGACAATGTGCTAAAATATGTTTTCTGAGCTACTGCCAAGTTATGGCAAAATGTACTGCATTTCAACTCAAATAATCCTTGACAGGTAAGTCACACAGCTTCATCCCAAAATACAGTTTTCCAGTGGTACTGTCTGCCAACATGCTGAGATGCCATGCTTTTTTTGTATGTACGGTAAATTCACTGCACAAAAAGACAAAAGCCATGTATATGTAAAAGTGGCTAAAATCAGAACTTGATGATGTTATAAAAACATGAACAAATGTCGGTAGCAAACTTGGGTTAGACTAATGAGTAAGAAAGCAGCTGCAACAGAGAATAGAGAGAATAGAGCAAGATAGAGAATCGAAAAAGTGGTTTTCCCATAATGTTAGAAGAAATGCATCAATAAAACTGTTGGATTTCACACAGATTTGTACCATAACATGCACATTTTGTTGGTTACAGAGTTTTGGTTGTATTTTTTATGTTTTTTGAATTTGATGATGGTGTCCTAACTGTCATTTCTGTCAGTAAAATAAGATAAATCAGATTTCTTAAACGACCAAGATAAAATAATGTGCCATGCCCTGAATCTTAAATGAGTAATTCGGAATGGTTTATTCTTACAAACTGAAGCAGGTGTCAAGTACTAAGTCAGATGGAAAACTTAAGAAACCAACAGAAGCACAAAATCAATATTTATACTGAATATAGAGCCAATCTCAAAACCCACTTATGTGACCTAATTTCTTCGTTCCTGCTTAGGTTTGATTCTCTACAGATCCTCCTCATATCTGCATGAATAGATCATTTGACAAAAAATACCGGATTATGCTATATCTGTGTAGACCGAAGACACACATAAACACACTTTGATTTATACATTTTTGCAATGTTTGTGTTTACTGGGAACATTCTTGGAGGGATGATGCGATTCAGCTCTAGCTGGAGAAGTTCATAAATGAGGACTCATTATTTGAAGCCAAACATTTCATTTCCATTCCTAATCCATGAAATGAAAGGTCATCCAAATCTGACACGGGCCTATTTCGGTTTCCATTCAGTTTTATAGAAATGAGGGATGAAGACTGTGGAGCAGGGCAAAAGAGATTGAGGACTGAACAGCGGAGATCATCCTGGCTTGCATTAATCAGACTAAAACATTACTGTTGCGTCTGACTCAGTCACGCCTGTCTCCTCCACACAGGCGGCGACTTTGAAAGCATTTCAAAGTTCAAAAGCAGTTTTGTATTTGTTTTTATTTATTGTCATTTATGGTTTTACTTTTTTAGACTTATTTACAGTTTGCTGAACATATATAATGTCATGTATGTCTTCCTCAACATGGCATGCTGGGGTGACAGTGGGCTTTAATACCACTAACAAAGGCCTCCAAAAATCTGTATTCATGAAACAATCCATACATACTCTGAGAAAGGTGGATTTAATCCTACAGATTTACCTGCTGACACTTTACCTCAGGCAGTGAAACAGTGAAAATGAGTGCAAGAAGAAAAGACAATGTCCTACACAAATATAAGACGGAAAGTTTTATTTAACATTTTTCTATGAAACAAAAAGTTTAAACACGCAGTTTCAGTAAACTAACCAACTGTACTGAAGTGTCACCCTTGAACTTTGCATGTTGTGTTGCAGTACTGTTTGAACCATGCAGCCATGAATGTAAGAAATCATCTCCATATGAAAAAACTTTTACAAGGAAAGCTAAAGTCATGTTCAGTTATACGCAGATGACATTTAACTATAAGTGTCCACTACAAAACTTTACTTTCGGTTTGGTCCCCTGCAACAACATGAATGATGTGTTGAAGAGGCTTTAAAAAAATTCAAAACTGGTTTTATAAACCCTTTTGGCTTATTTTTATTTGGTGCAGCCTCAGCATTAACAGTGGTCTTAATGTCATGGAAGACAAGGGTCAGCATGGCAGTCTGCAGCTACACAGCAAAATGTGATTGTATTGTCTTAAAAGGATTCTCCATTAAAATTACCACTTCAAATCTTTTTGTCAAGTAATGTCGACCTCTAAGAAAACAATGCATTTTAAACTAAACTGACTGTGGCGCAGCAATTGTGGCAACGAATGTAAAGCCAAAAAATAGCCAAGTAAATTATTAAACTAAGGATCAAGGATCACTGTTGGTAAAGGTGGAGCTCTTTTTAAACCACGTTTCATTGACAGATAATCAGCCCATTGTTATACAGCTCTGTGCAAAAATTAGATTAACTTATTGACAGCAAACAGTAAAACAAAATTTTTTATCTGCATCACATTGAATTCACATGAAGGAATGGATATCTCATCAACAATTTAGAAAAGTTACTTCTGACCACAAATAAACATTTGTAACATTGTTCATTATTATTAGGTTTAGTGTTAAGTTGTCATTCCAATTTGTCATTTCCAGAATAACGCGTGAGTGACATAAACATTCAACCCCAACCGATGTGAACACGACCTAATGACTAATGTTCCGGTCCACTTGAAACAATCTGTAAACTGCAGGTTGATCCTGGATGTGATGGGGAATATGCTGCTGTTGCATTAATGGGAATGTTGCAGTAGCCTGGGTTTCAGAGTGCTAGGATCACAGTCATCTTTAAAAAACTTTAGGCAGCTAACTTAGTTAATAACGCAGGTTTTCACTGAGTGACACGGAATAAAGATATGAAAACTGTACTTATTTTAAAGCTTCTTCAGCTAGTCAAACCCCAAACTTTGATTTTCCCCTTACCTGGCTGCATTGCAAACTCTGTCTCTAAAGGATACATATGTTCACACTGCTCTGTATGCTGTCAGTGATTCCATATTTTCACAAAGTTAAAAATGCCACAGATTTTAGTGCATTGGCAGCACAGCAGGGCTCCTGCTATGGCCTTAATCTACCCCTAAGGTCATTTCTTTTGTTTTCCATCGTTCTAACTCTCGAAAGCAAAGCTTGTTCTAGATGCGACTGCTTGTGATTTAGCAGTGCTCTTCACTCTCTGACACTCAGGCCCTGGCATGAATAACAAAGCAGCTGCTTTTCCTAAATGAATCTCAATTAACAGCAAGACACGCCACCTTATGGCTGACGCTGGTACTATGTATAGTAACATGGCACATGTAAGGACATCATCTGTCAATAACACTACATGTTAATGTCTTCTGCACTATTGGTTTGTCATAGTGCAGAACTGAGATATTTTTAATTTCGACTGAAATGACCTACAGACAGAACAACTGACATACTGACAGGAGTTGCCACTAGTAAGTCGCTTTGGATAAAAGCATCTGCCAAATTACTATAGGTAAATGTAAATGTAGCATGGCAGCATGGACATTTTTGTGCCCACAATATAACCGCAGCTCCACTAGTAAAAACATGGCATAATAAATGCAAATAAAAACATTCGAAAACATTTTATTGAAAGTAAAAAAACATGAAGCAAAATTGGAAATTGTGGTTAACAAGCAAATCATTATCAATGGTATATTTATGTGTGTGCTTATGCTGCAAATGGGGAACAATTTGGTGTTATATAAATTTGTAATAACTGTTCATATATATGATGCTCATATGTTCATATAATTATGATGCTATTTTTGTGAAAATTCAGTACAGTTGGTACTTTAAACCCAACCATTCCAGCCATGTTCCGTGGCATAAAAGAATAAAGTTTTGTACAGAAAAAAGTGTCACACGCTAAGTATTTCTCACAATTAAAAACTAAGTACCATAGACTGATCTGAAGAGGGCTGTATGAAGAATGGAAATGAGAATTATATATGTTACTTCGAAGCGAGCGAATCACCAATGGGTCACGGCCACTGAAAATGTTATTTCTGTATGCAAGAAGCAGGCCTCAGATTCTACTTGGTCAAATAATGGGAAAGGGATTAACAAAGAATGCCTCCTGTCATCTGTGGACAGCGTGATGAGCAGAGAGGGGATTGAAGGAGAGAGAGAGACGGCGATAAAAAGAGAAGGGAGAAACAGACAGAACTGGGCCAATTGTTCTGATGTGTTAAACTCTTTCCGAACGTGTGTGTCTGGGTTTGTTTGGGCACCAGCCTTTACATAAACATTAATGCGTGTCAGACTTTGACTATTCATGTCTTCAGTAGGTGACAGGTTTCATCCTTCTAAGCAGACAAAGGGGACCAGACAAGTCCTACGGTGACACCATCAGTTGTGTTGCATCATATTTCCCCACAGGGATCAATGTTATTATCTAATGTAGTTATCTATATTACAAAAAGAGAGTGACACAAAGCAGTATGCTTCGTACGCCGTAAGGACTTATTTTATCCATCACTGAAAGCAGATGGTACTTAAAGTTGTTCACTAATTGTTTAGGTGGCTCAGTGGTGGAGGAAACACGTGGATTCTTTGCTTGAGTAAATGCACCAACACAAGCATAAAATCAAAATCCCACATCGAAAAGTAAAAGTGCATTTACGTATTGAACTTGTTACTTAAGTAGTATTTCACTATATATATATATATTTCACTGTTAAATAGAAGCTGACTGAGATGAGATCAGCTAACTGGACTCATTGAAATGAAAATATCGAGTAAGCTTAAAATAGGATTGATTTTTTTTTGTCACCTTAAGACCAGTACTGTATAGCTCAGGTTCCACCAGTACATGCTCCTTCACTGTTTTCCAAAGTGACCTACATGTGCAGATGTTGTACTTGAGCTATACAAAAATATACCGTGACATAACAGGTGTTAAGTTGGTATGATGTGATCACACAAATCACAGCGCTTAGGGAAAAATGAAAACTGCCTTTAGTGTTAATGAATCCATTTAGTTTTGCGTAGACAGTTTCATTCTAATGATGGAAACATTTCTTAACCTTGAGACTGCGCATTGTCCTCACGAGTCCCTACTTAGCTTTCTTTTCATGTTACTTGGCATGTGCTTGTGATTGGAAAAAGCAAAAAGGAGAGCAACCTTTGGCAACATGTGGAAAGTAGTGTCCATTAGGAGATTGATTCTTTACCCAGACTGAGAAGATGAGCGTGAGACCGAGGATGGATAGATAATGTGGGGGAACAAATCATTAGAAAGGAGAGAAATATATTTTTCTATTTTCACATCAATACAAACTGAATCATCTCGTGGGTGGCTCCCTCCCAACTGTGCCAGCGTCCCTCTGAGCAGATCAACCCCTTCCTGTCACCTGTCAATCAAGACCTGACAGATTGCTCAGCATTGTTAGGAACAATTTGAATTAAGCTTGCACTTTGAAGTTGCTTTGGCTGCTGGGTTCCCTGGCAATTGGCTTGTAAAAGAGGAGCCAATGCCAAGGAAAACGGGACTAACTGCCTCTCAGATAAGATATCATTTGTTGGGTTTGAGGCTAAAGGGCCAAACTACAGACAGTCAAACTATTTTCTATTCACTTTTACTACAGAACTCAAAGGGCATGATTATGAGCTTGTAGTTATGGCTTAGATTTATCCAGCTCTATTTCCTGCCTTATGGTGAAGAAATCCATACAACATGTAGTCAAGAGCTCAGTCCGTAAATCCCATTTTATAGAAATTATTGTACGTGTTTAATATCGGCTTTATATTCTATTCCTCTAAAAATGTGTGTTGTCTTAATTCAGAAGGCTGTCTGTTTTGCAGAAAAAAAATGGGGAGCATAAACCTTGTTTTTATTGCAACTCAACAAGATGAGAAGTGCTTGACTGCAGGGCACTGTCATTTACCAGATCCCACTACTGCATGCAAAAGTATGTCAGCGTGATTTGTGCTCTCCACTGATACTCGTGGAAGTTTGTTTTGATGCATACATTGGAGAAATGTCACTCTTTGAATTTCATCTAAACAGAAGCAGAACAAGCGAGGACGCTGCGTGTACGTAACATTGGTTGTTTTGTATGGTTATTTGTGAGCGGGGGGAGCTGAGAGGGAGCAAGGATGATGCGTGCATGTGTGTGTGTGTGTGTGTGTGTGTTTGTGTGTTGGCAGCAATGACTGTCGAACTCAATCTGTCCAAGCTCATGTTTCTGTCAGGGTTAGCGTAAGCCAGCAGTGAGCTATGTCAGACACTAAACGCCAATTCCAGGGGACAAAGTCACTTTTTTTTTTTGCTCCTATTCCATATGTGGAGCTCACGGAGACGAATCACACGGCAGCTGTGGAGGTTACTACTGTATGAGCAGATGTCGCGTAGGGAGGTGAAGGAGAAAACTGACTCGAGACACAGAATTGGAGCAGGAAAGACAACAAAATATGCTGATGTAGGTGTGGATGCGTGAGACAGGGAGGGAGCAGTCTATGGGTGCTGCCGTTCCTCTCAAGGAGACAGAGAACTGTCACAATGTGCACCTTAAGCATTCCCTCCCCCCTCCCCCTCACACACACACACACACACACACCCAGACACACAGTCTCTCCCTCACGTACTTAGTCTCCGTTTAAAAAGGGCATTCAAAAGATCCAGGTTTATTTTAAGGGGATGTTGGTGTAAAATAAATGTGTAGACCCCTCCCTCTCACTCATTTTGCTTCCTTTCCCCAGTCATCCCATTCTCACACTTCACAGCCTCCATGCCTCCCTCCCTGCCTTCTGTCTCCCATTGCTTTTTTAATCTCTCTCTCTCTCTCTCCCACACACACTCTCTCTCTCTCTCATGAATGTCACCTCTACTGATGGTGGCTGCTGGAATTCACACACACATATTCTCACAACCGCTCACTGACTTTGGATGGGAGAGGGAGGGAGGGAGAGACGGAGGGGGGGAGGAGGGAGTTCGGTGAGGACTGTGGGAAAGGAGCGTGCAGGAGGCAGAAGAGAAATCTCTGTCTGTTTGTGTCCATGTCTCCGCTCTGTTCCCGGCTTCACTCCCACAAAGACTGTGCACGTCCCGCCTGCTGTTCTACCTCTGGATTTAAGTCGACTGGATTACCGCTCGGACTCGGCGCTCATTGTTCCATGCTGCCACATTTAAATGGGAGGCAAAGTTGGACCTCTGTGGACTGCACAAATGGTGACAAACAGTTTGATTTTTCTGGCGCTTTTAAGAGCTTCCTAGCATTCAAAATGATTTCACTTTTCTTCAGTAAAATTGTTTTTATACGTAAAGTAAATTGAGGTCCTCCTCTTTCGTATTGTCTACTTAAAGTAGGTTAGTTATTTGCAATATACGATTTTGAGTTTGGCGACTGAGGCACATTTTGAGGTGAAAAATGAGTGGGGAAGAGGGGTAGAAATATTACCATCTTTCCCTTTTTAAAAGTCAGTTGTTCTAACCTGTTGTTTTAAAAAAATGTGACTGTGGCACTTTTTCATCTACTGTGTTAGAGAAGATTTTTTATTTTGCTCAGAGCAGCTGCTTTATATTGGACTGCAGCTGAAATCACATCTCTTCTAGTCGTTCCCTCTCCAAGGGAATCCTTCAACTAAACTCTTCCCTGTTAACCCAATTAGACCCCCGATCTCCCCCGTGGGGGCTTCACTGAAGCGCTCGTCCTACTCTAGTTGAAAAAGCAAAAGCTCAAGCAGAAAAGGGGGAATTGACAAGGAAGACACCCCCCTCCCAAAGGTGAGAGGGGGGGAAGATGGCAGCTCTCGCCAGCTCTCTCATCAGACAGAAACGGGCGGTCAAGGACGACCAAACCAACCGACCAGTAGCCAGCAAGCGCAAGCCCTGTCCCAAGAGCAACAAGTCCTTGTGCCAGAAACAGATCCTAGTCCTGATCTCCAAAGTACGACTATGTGGGGGTCGAAAAGGTCGAAACGACAAGAGACTGGGTGAGTCACTGCTATCATTTTCACCTTTATCGGCTTTTTCCTTTTTTTGCTTATATGCTGTGATATTTCCCGGAACTAAAAGGTGAACAAAAGTTAAAATGTTAGCTTTCTATTTTTTTATTGAAACTGAAGCACATTTACCACAATATTTATTACAAAACTGAAAAACTCACTTTCTTAAGTCAGGTTTTGACAAAAGAAAGTGAGCTGTATGTATTACGCATTTTATTTCGACATAAACTAAATTACTTTACATAAATCAAATCAAATTTTTGTTTTTAGTTTATGAAAAACCAGCTTTATTGCTTGTTTCTATTATTCTGTTCTTTCATCCCTGCTGTGCAAACAACATGGCATTTTAAACTTTAGATTTTAATGTTTTCCATTGCACCACAACATCAACATCAACAACAACAACAACAAATCAATCAATTTAATAGTTTGATATTAGCGTTCGTTTTCCTGTTCACACTTGGCCCTTAAAGGGAAAACAAAAACGGGTTGTTGAGTAATTTCTAAACTCAGCTGAAATGACTTTGCATCCACCTAATGGATCCAGTTCCAAGCCTGTAATTATACAGGCACCTGTAGAACGATAAAACCTTCTTAAAAAAATATTTAAAAAATGCTAATTTAATTCAAGGGATGTAATTTACAGTAGCACTACTAGTCCACTACCATCCTGGCTAACAGTACAGTAGAATTCATACGTTAAATTCGACAGTGAAGTCTGGAAAGCCGCAGGTGCAACACAACCAAATCTGTGTGAAATACTGCCTGTGCTGAGCAACTTTGTCAGGTCTCTGATGTACTTTCCCTTTGAAAGCAGACCTGAACACCGAGGCTCTGAACAGAGAATGATGTGATGTGCTGCCAATTTGACCTTATCTCTTATCAATACCAGTCAAGAAAAATGTACAATATTGCATGCGATAATTGTATGCACTGCATTCAGTGTAAAGTCTTGCATCTTCTTGATGCATTTGCTTGCTATGTTGTGTATTTTTCTAAATACACTATAGCTATAATTAAGGAGACAGATTTATGCGATTTCTTCTGTCTAGCTTTTTTCCCTCATTTAGTGTGACTGGTAGACTGGTAAATTATTCATTGAAAAGTGTAAATTTGTGTGGTATGCGTAAGTTGAATTATGTATATTACAGAAATGTTGCTCAACAAACATCCTTCCTAAAGAGGCAACATACTTTCATGGTTGAAATAAGAAATAAGTGTTTGTCCTCGGAGCTAAAGGCAGCATCTGAACACACAGAACGTGACGATGAGTGATGAGCAGAGCTTTGGCTCGATGGGGAATTATTTCATTCTGCAGCACTCTGGTCATACAGAATGTATCTGCTAAGCTTTAAAGAGCACTGCGATTTATAAATGTAAAAGTCCACCTCATGGACAAAAGACCTGATGGTCTCTAGAAATGTACATTGAACAACTATGTTACAATTTATTTGGTCACTTTTTAAGCCTTGACAGCGTGTTTAGTGGAATTTGTGGTGATGTGGTGTGGTAGGACATAACAGAAAATACTTTAATATGAAAAATTATATAAGTCTTTCTGTCATTAGAGTTGGAACAGCTTTATGTCGATCACATCCGTCACAAACACAGACTTCCATGACTGAGCTGTCAGAATTAACAAATGTTCCAGGACAACATACTGTAATATACAGCTTGGTTTCTGAGAAAAAATGTACAGGAACCATCATGTTGCATATCTTCTTTGCTGTCTGATAAATCCCTTTATTTAAACAAAGCTGGCTGCAAGTTGTTTACATAATAGCACCAGATGTCCATCATGGACAAAGAGGTTGATTTTGAAAATCATCTTTGCTTACGTACAGTTATAGTTTGTCATCATGCTTTCATTCCTTGGTTTTGAAGTGGTAGACCTCATTATACTTACAGTAAGTACGATATAAAGAACTTGAGTATTTCCATTTTAGAGCCTAAGACTTTTGGATAACCTTACTAATGTCATGACCATCTCTTCAGTAGTTGTTTCATGTTAAAACTAGGCTGTCAAGAGATTACAGAAGTTACATTATTAATGATTCTAAATTAATTGCATACATCAATTTTGCTGCAAAGTTATTTAAATATATTTGAATTCAAGTATATTTTGCAAATGAGTAAATAAATTATATAATGACAGGGCAGATAATATGGTATGTCATCGATTTGGCACATAAGGTAACCCCTCCAGTGTGAAGGTTCAGTAGCATTGTTTGCCAAGAGACACTTTGCTGTATGGGGGAGTTGGGCCATACATGGCTCTGCGATTCGTAGGCAGCCACTCTAGTGTGCAACTTATACCCAATCACCACAGAATGCAATTAATCACCATTACATTTTAATGTGTTATTTTTTTCTGTGATTCACCTCCCAAGTGACAGTGACATCAAAACTACATATAGCTGTCTGCAATTCTGTAACTTTTTATTCTGGCAGCAACATAAGAGGAAGTATTCGTGTATGTAGATATTGCCAAAGTAGAGCTCTTCTGTTCAAAGTCTGACACAAAATTTATCTAATACAAAGAGTCTAATAGGCTAAATTAAGCTGACTTTCCCTTTTTTTAAAATTCTGACAGATTTGTGCAGCTTTTTTCCTTTTTTTTTTCTTTCTCACACCTCCTGTCACTCTGCAGCTACATAAACACAGTCAGAAAAAAAAAGAAAGTTGGAAAAGCAGCGATTTCTGTCAATATACAGTTAAACTCTGTGAACCATGCCTACGAAATAAGTCAGAGATGGAGCAGAAATCAATGGTTGCTCAAAAACCAGAAGAGGACATCTCACCGGAAACACTGATAGCACCTCTCAACGTTAGGATGCATTTTGGTATAAAAATACTTTTGTTTGCACAAAACTCAATTATTACAGAGTTATGCAGATTCTCTAACATCTCCTCAGCTGTCATATTAGCATCACATCAGCATGCATATGTTATACTTACTACTGCAATAAAGCAACGGGCTATTTAAATGATAGGATGGACATAAACCCCGCTGCTTATACATGTGGATGGCTTGAATCTCACATTAGATGAAACCAATGAAAACAGCATCTGCCCCTCCACTAGCTGCCCGGCAGAGTCCCATACTGTACACAAGACCGCTTCTAGAGGTGGCCAATAGGAAACTCAGCCACTTGGAGCACACGGACAGCCAAATGATGAAGGCACATACCACATTTCCACAGCATCCTAGGTTTGAATCCAGCTGAGGACCTTTTTTGGATACCATACCCCCAGCTCTCTTCCTGTTTCCTGTCAGCCATCACGTGTTATATTTCTAACAAAGCCATAAATGGCCTAAAAGTTCTAAGACAACGAACAAACATAAAAACTTAGTAAATCCCACTGTGTGTCACCTTTAGTACCCTAGAAAAGTGCATCAAAAACAGCAACACTTTTAGCCTAGTTATTAGAAATGAATGCATGCAAATACAGCGCAGACCTAGACATCTTCCAGCACTGAGTGGGCTGTTTGGCATGGTGGTGTACTGTAGTATGTTCTAAGAGTAAAGGATCTGCTGGCCCTGTCCACACTTGGAGCACAATTGTAGGCCCCGGCTGGCAGCCAGCAGACCAGGTTACAAGGAGAGATCCAGCACAGGATAGCATTAAGCTGACCCCCAGAGATCAGGGCTGCAAACTCGCTTACTCAACAACACCTGATCAGACAATGCAGTGTTAGGTAGCTTCTCATCAGAACTTTACTGAGTGTGACAGGGGTCAGAGAGATAGAAAGAGACAGATAAAAATATATTTTTTTAAAAAAGGGAGGGTGAGTCTGCAGAGGCAAACAAAAAAAATTAAGATGTTACTGACGTCAGAGAAAATTGTTTCAAAAGGTGGTGGTGGATGGCGATGATTGGGGGTGGACACAGATAAAGGGGTAATCAAAAATACAGAAAATAAAGCAGGAAGAGATAGAAGTGGAGATTAAAGGGAAGGTGGGTGGAACTGAAAAGAGCTGTGAATCAGCCTGTCATAGATGCAGCATGTGGAGAAGTAGATGAGATTTGGAAATCATGGGGCTTGATATTAAATGTCACTGCAAAACAGCTTATTTCAGACATTACGTTCTTCTTGTTTATTAATAAACCCCAGTTAGTATATAAACTAACTTGCTAAGACCAATACAGTTTGGGTGTTTCTGAGCACAGGAATATCTGAGTATAGGCCTGAGTAAGTGAGACTTTAACGTCTGAGAGGTAGGTTTGCATTGTTGCTTGTGCGTCGTGCCCTGAAAGTTCAAGCAGTTTGGCACTTTCACATAAATGGTTTTTAAATAAGATCACTTGATGAGCATTGGCCCAAAAAGCACATTTCCCATAGTCAATCATTATAAATCGAGAGGCAACAAAAATGTTGAAAATAATTTTACTGAGTTTTACAAAACATGCAAATTGACACTTTGCAAATGGAAAATTTGACCTACTTTGTCCATCTTAACGTTCAGAAAAGTCAAAGGACCAAAACCCAAAAGGCTTAGCTTAATAAGGACAATAGTGTTCATAGTTAATGTTAAACACGTAGAAGTGTGGATAAAAATCATTTTTACGTCTGGAATCTAGAAAATAAACATATTTTTTTTAAACTCTGCATTAATAAGAAACTTCAAAGGAATGACATAGTTGCCATATTATAATTTCCTAGGCCCTTGTCAATTAAATATGATCAAATATGTTGAATGTTCAAATTTTTATTGAGGCAGCTATGTGATAGCTCACATAAGTTCCCTTTCAGTCAATTCACTCGGTACAACACTAGTGTGGGACATCCTGCCTATGTGGGGCCTGGCTGAAGACACTGTTATTCATGCTGTAAAGGCTGTAAAACTGTCGTCACATATAAACCCCGATGTCCCCTCAGTTCTTATGCTCTTCACCTCGCTAGAAACACCTTATGCTTTCAAGTTAACTAGCTACTGCTAGTTAACTCTGTGTTGCTGAACAAAGTTAGATTCCCAACTGACTACATTCTCAGCATGTCGCTAGACAAGAATTTTTTTCTTGCTTATTTTGAAAAGCTTATTGCTTAATAATACATTGCATTAGACATTTTAATATTCTGGACCTTTGCTACCAAAAAGAATAGTGTCAGTCACCACAGTTTGCCAGTCTTCAGCAGGACCACATGAGTGTGTGATGTCCCATACTAGTGTTGCTGGCATAGTAAGCTTGTCAAATGATGAGACAGAAGCCAGTGACATCAAGACAAGGACCTCCTTACAATGAACTGAGGGTTTCACCCGAAATCTAGCATCCTGAGGCGGTACTATAAGCACAAGGAAGAAGGCTGAGGATTAGGGAGCATCAGAGCCAGATGGCCCCAAGCGATAATTTGCTTAGTTTGTCGCAGGAGCAAGAGAAGGAAGAGCAGGAGCCCTCGTGTAGGAGGCAGGGCATATGTGGAGCGCCATGGCCAAGTGGTTGGTATATCATACCAAAACATCTGTGCAAATGGTCCACGTGGTAATTTGGACTTGGTAGCTGCGACCCACAAACAGAAAAAGTGCCTCCACCAGATTTTACATCTGATTTTATTGCAATAGCCAGTAACAATATTTGGGCAAACTAATTATAAGTACATGAACAGTGGCTCCATGCATGATCTGCTAAGTCAAACACAGCCTCCAATTAAGTAACAGAAAATGTTGGGAGTCCATAAATATAACAAGAAAGATTATGCTTAAATATGTTGTAACTGAATAACTTGGGGATATGTACAGTATCAGATACAGTATGTTCTTTAGAAACAGATATAATTTTCCTTTTTTGGTCATTAGGAGCATTTTTAACGTTAAAAACATAAAATAGATAAATTAGAGGTAACAAATTGTAATCAGACAATTATTGTGTCTACAACTAACAAGAACCTTTTTTGGTGTGCAAAGAGAAAAAGAAAAAACACATGCTGTAGCAATGACAGCAGTAGAATATGTTTCCTGGTTGAAACTAGACGGGACAGAGGACAGGACAAAACAACATTAACAATTTGCTTTTAAACTTTAAACCAAGTTGATCTTGCCATAAATTATCAGAAATCCCTTTGGTTCAACTCTCAAGATATGTAAAAACTTGCTATCTCATTTACCTTTTTTAGATAAATCAAACGTAGGTAAGATTCTTGTAAACATCAGAAATCAACCTTCAATCTTGTAAACATTACAATCAACCGCTTTCAGTTTCTCTGCATCTAGACAAGACAAATAAAAGATTAGTGGTTGATTGCTGCTGAGGTCATGTCTGGGGATTTTCAACCCTCATTTCATCAGAGGGATCTAAAATCTCTGGTACCAAATGGTGTTGACAAAGACGGGTTACACAGCTGTTTGTGAGTTGTGATGATCTGGTTCCTTGCATAAAATGTACCCATCGAATAAACTTGTTAATGAAATTAACAGATTTTAATTAAATATTTTATACAATATTGTTGGCTTGAGAAAAGGTATTCAGTTGCAGCGAGGCTGATGACAATGGCCTCAAGTCTCATTCAAAGTGACGTGGCAGACGATTGTTTTTACAAAAAAAAAAAAACCTTTTGTTCACGTCCCACTGGAAATACCATCGTGACCTCCCACCCATACCTGCTAAATTGAATGTGTGGGTGCACTGAATAAAGCTGACAAGGATAGATTGAACTTAAATCCAAAAAGAGGCTGACAATGAGGATGGAGGACACCTACAGAGGTAATGATCAGAAAACAAGGAGATTGGGAGACAATGACTACATGCACTTAAGTAACCAGGTTACTCTGAGAAATCGTCTTTCTCAAGTACTTGGGGACAGGAAGCGCTCTTTTTCTCACTCTGTTGATGATTTCTCCCTCATTCAGCTGTTCAGTCAGCTGCTTATTCCTGCCTGCAGCCGTTTTTCACAAACATGTGCCATTGGTGAAAGCCAACAAGAAACCTGGTTATGTTTGAACATGGCAAAGAAATTGGTGTTCCATAATACCTTACTCTAATTTTTCAAATCAGCTGTTCCGTTTACGTGACATTAAGAAATCAGCCAAAAGAGAGATGGTGGTAGCCTGATTATTTAAGTCCATCTAAAAGCATTGCCCCTGTTAGAGCTCTACTTTGGCAATTTCTACATACATAAATATTATTTATATTGTTGCCAGAATAAAAGCTTACAGAATTACCAGCAGCATATGTATTTCTGATGTGGATGGGTTAACGATCCTGCCGTTCAAGAGGTGAAGGGCCAAAATAGTCAAAGAATAGGTGAGTTCAAATTAGTTAATGTTAGTTAGCCGGTATGTAGCATGTGAGAGTAAGTGGGGCATAATTAAGAGAAATAGGTCTGTGTGCACATGCTCAGACAGTATGGAAATAAGAAATTATTATCAAAATTATTACATTTAAAATTAGTTCAATCAGTAAAGTTCAGTTGTGGAAAAGAAAACTACAATTTAGGCAGTTATCTACTTGTTGTCGCGATATGCAACATTTGAAGTTAGTATTAATGTGGCAACATTAATATTCCTAAAAGTGAGTGTCTTGTTCTGATAACAGGTGCACTGCAAGAGCAAGATTCGCCGCCTTGCTCAAATGAGTTTGTCCTTCCAACAGAAGCGGGCCTCGTTCAGAGGGGTAGACCGATTCATATTTGGGTCTTTGGGGCTGATGTCCAAAGCTGCATCTTGGACGTGGCAAAAAGGGCGTATGGAGGCAATGATATTGGACAAGGGGTAATGCAAATATGGATAGGCTGAATTTAGAATAATTTGGAGCTGCTTTCCCAATTCAAAACAAGATTGAACGTTTGGCTTTGGAGTTCAGGTTTATGAAAATGAGTTCCAAAAATAAGAAAATATAGAAAAAGCTTGCGCGATTTAAGTATAATTAGAAAAGGGATGAACAAAAGAATTAACAGTTAACATAAACAAAGAAGTACTTCTTGGTGACGTTGGTTAAGCTTTCTTAACCGAGTTACTTTCTTTTTCAGTTAGAACTCCGAACTCTGAACTGTGAGTGAGATCTTAACTTTATTAAATATCATGGGCGTAGCCAAGAAGCCAGAAGTCGGACTTAATCCTGGTAAGAGTTGAATCTGCCGAGAGGAGACTAGCTCCTCCTTTTTGATCAGATTCGTTCTTTGTTTGATTTTATTGTAAACGCCGACTGAATATCCTTTCTCTCATCAAGCCAAATTCCATCACAACAACAGAAGTAACACATTACAATTGTTCTACTATACAAATTACTATGGAGGTTAAAATGCTTAAATCTACTTGATAGAATGTATATATTTGCAACGTTTCACATTAAAATGCATGTGTGGATTCTAAGATAAACAGATGCAATCAAAAGAATACCACATGGCAAATTGGCTTTGTCTAATATCTGGTAACACGAAGTATGAAACATGTATGTATACTGTACAGTATTAAGAGAAGAATATGGCACTGTTAGATTAACTTTCGGACAATAACATTATTTATTGATTTCTACGTGAATAAGTACAGTCTGGGGTGCACTTACATATTGCACCAAAGGATGGTTTGGTGCAATATGCTTTACTCTCGTTCATAACTATGGCTGTAATATGTAATAACTCAGCAGTTCTTTATCGTACATAAGACAACTTTGTATCACCTTTTACCAAATTGTCTCCTGAACACAGTGATGTGAATCTTATGAAGGTGGATAGTTTATTTGTACCTGTACCTGGAGTTGCAAATACATGTTGAATTCCAACTTTTATTGCTGTCCTGTGTTCCTTTCTCACCGGACGTGGCTGTCACAGTCTTGATAAAGGGATTAACATGTGTGAGTTAGAGGACAGTTGTGAGTCTAGGTTAGGTTAGTGGGGAGTCTTTGCTAGATTTACCGAAATTGCGTGGGTGCCCGATAGTAATGTCAATTCCCTGCCCTTGATGTGGATCCAGACCTAAAACCAGTTGTGGTTTTGTTGTTCCTACTCCCATTCCCCTGCATGTGAACAACAGGTTTTTGGTTGGATGGTGTACTCCCATTGCCCGCTATGTGAACAAAAGGGTTTCTGTTGTCGTTATCCTGGGGGAAAGTAATGATGAGTTACCTGATTTACCTCTGACAGGAGGTATGTAGCCCAGTCTCCCAGCTACATCCCTTTCTGGGCAATGTGGAGGCGACATTGTAAATACAAAAGTTATTTTACACCCACAGTAATAGCTTGGCATGCTTGGGACCACTGCCATCAGCAAAACTTCCATCAAACAAAAACATCCAACTGACTGAATCTGAATCCGAAAAGAGGAAGTGACAGTGACTAATCTGGCAGAAAATAGAATTATTTGAGATTATTTTTTCTTTTAATCATTCAATAAAAGAAGCTACTTATTAGAAAATATATTCAATCTCTTAACATACTTTCTCAATACTATGCACAGCATAGCACATACAACAACACCTCCTGTGACACAGACTTACAAAGCAGCACTTGCAGCAGTGCAGATTCATTCATTTCTAAATGTTTTTGAGCAAGAGCCTTTTTAATTAGTCAGAGGAGGCTCCACATGCTGAGCTTCTATATGAGACTACATTCATTTGTGCGTGTGTGTGTACGCTCTATTTGCTCTAAGATATTTACACACCTATTACTTTGAGTGTATGGCTGTGTCTGTATGTCTCAACTGAAACACAATTTTTTGAGTACCTCAGCTAAACTTAAAAGGACCCAATACTTGGCTGGAACCTACAATGGATTTTCTCAGTCATGTGCCAAGCTGCTTATGTACATCTCCACTCAATGTTTTCTTCATTCTCCTTCATGTGTGAAATTAGACTTTATATAAAGACTATATCAAAGTATTTGAGCCAGTAAATCAATCTGAATCCTTTGTTGTCCATCAACATGCCGACCTCTGTCTGACTGTGTGATGATCACAGAATCTGACAGAGGTCTGGTCCCCCCATTTCAGTGCAGAGTAATTTGTTTGTTCTGCATAAATTTAAGTGCCTATTTGTGTCAATGCTGGAGGGTCAGTGGGAAAAGGAAAGGTGAGGCTTTGGAGCCTTGTTGGTTTGTTCTTGTGCCTCTGTCTTATTCTGTTAAACCAATGTCGTGTCAAGAAATCAGATTTAGGTTTGCAAAATAAAAAAACTGGTGCAAAAATGTCACAAATGAATTTGCACCATGTTAAAACGACAGTATGCTCCTGCACCACGTCATAATGCTAATGAAGCCAGGATGAATGAGCGTCAGGAAAGCGTATGCTTTGGCTTGTGGTTAACATGCTCCCACCAGTGCAACTGGCAACAATGACTGTGTTTCACTTATGTGAACTACTGATGATGAAACGATTGATGAAGCACTGAATTTAAACCGAGGGGAGTGTTGGCGTTGCAGGTGATGGGAAATACCTTTTTCGTTTGTATTCCCTCTGCTACTATCGTGCTATCACCGTGCCTCCGCCTCTACAACATCCTTTTTCAACCTGTCTTCCCCCATCTCCACTCATTCCCTCTCACACTTGTCACATTCTCTATCTTGGTATCCCTACCGCCTCTTGCCTTTTTCTTTTGCTCTCGCTGTTCTTTCCTATTTTATTTCAGGACAAACGGAGAACACTCTTTAGTCTGGCCTCCGTGTTATTAACTAGCTTTCGTGAGTTCATTCCTCTTCTGCTTCTCTCCCCCTCTATCCTCTTACAAGGTTGATAATTACTAGCAGCACTGTAGAGCTCATGTCCCAGTTTAGTACAGGAAAAAAAAGAGGAACCATGTTCTCCTTTTATTAGAAGCAGAATCAAACACTACACACAAGACTGGCTCCCACTTTCTTGCACATATGCAATACATATGCATATTAGTTCCTGCACACAGACACATACGGGCTACTGTAAGTATGCACAGACAAAGAGTGAGTGGGAGACATATAGCGAGAGTAGCAGAAAGCGAAAGAGGTCACGATGAGAATCGAAGAAAGAGTCGGGGAGTCCTGAAAATATAAGCCAAGGAAAACCCCTGTTGTTTGGTTCGATCAGAGCAGAAGAAACGCCCTTGGCTGCTCATTCATGCAGGCCCCCAGTAATTACCTCCACCCTTATCAAAAGGAGCTTGAAAGGCAGACCAGACATGGACACAGTGAGCTCAAATCAAGCCAGATAAACACATTACTGTAATGATAACCAACACTGAGCCATACAGAATGTTGATAAGCTGTAAACCTCAACTACCGCCACCGTTTTTTTGGAGCAATTACACTGCAGCAAAGGGTTTAAGTGTCCTTGATGGCAGTCATGATTACCTTGGGGTCTTATGTGCATTGACCTCATTTATTCTGACACGCACACACATAATTGCTGTGTGAATGGTTGTACTGTAACACCAGACTCCCATGTCCCTCCCCAAGTGATTTTCAAAGTGATTATCAGCCCTGAATGTAAATTGGTGAGGGGCTGCGTTACTGCTTGGATCAGAGGCAAAGTCTCTAATACTTTTACAAAGCTTCCACATACACGTTTACTGTTCAGGACGATTATCCCGTCTGTTTCAAATTAAATACCAAAGCCGCTGTCAGCCGATATAACCTATCCTAATGTTCAAAGGATGTTCCCTTGCACGTATTTTTGAGCAAATTACAATTTTCAGTGTCTGATATCAGAAAATACATCTTCAACAGTAAATGTGCAGTGAGAAAATCTCTATATACATTTGCTTTTCTAATTCGTTGTTGACTACAGGCCATTTTTTTGTTCATGTGTGGACAGGTCAATTGGAAATAGGCCTGCTGATGACTCAACATGTTGTCTGGTATGCTGACAAGCCATGTGCGTGTACATAACCAGACAGGGAGTTCTCTTTGACCCACACTCCACTGACCTGGATGACTAAATGTTTCCTGTCACTCAAGTTCACACGTCTCCCAGGACTGACAAATGCAGCACCACGTCCTCTCCTCAGGAAATACCCAGGACAGTATGGGCTGCACATTGTGTTTCTGACATATTTAGTGTAAATTCTGCAAGGCAGATGTAGGTGTGCTCAACCTGAAAAGAAACATGCAGTCTGTGCTGTTCTTTTAGGCACAGGACTGGAACGTTTCTCATACTAAATTAATCATAGAGTAGGCTTCATCACAATTATGAGCTACCTCAGTAAGCTCCAGAGAAGAGATTTTACTATATGATTATCCATTTACTTAATGGTGATGGTTAAAACCTGAGCAAGTACCAAAGTAATGCTTTGATCACACAAGACAACTTAGTATGAGCTGGGGATCTGTTCGGACTGAAGCATCCCATTCTCCACTCTGAAAACAAGATTAATTTTTCACAACATTTTCACTTAAAACATAAGCCTGAGGATGGATTTTCCTCTTTTCATTTTAAAACTACAACATGCAGCTTAAGCCAGCACTGTTGGTGAAGGTTGTCAGCCGGCCCAGGTGTGCTTATCTGGAAATGGAGTCATGTCAACAGGAATTGGTCTGAAATGTTTCACTACTCATCCAAGTACCGTCTTCAGTCTTGGGAAAAGTTCCTAAACTTCAAGTTAAGCAAGTGCTAGCATTAGACTCAAAATCATTCATTCAAATCAAGGTGAAATCATTAAAGGTATATTTCAGAAGGGTAAGCCTTAGTCAAAGCAGGGGCATCAATAGAACCTCTTAACAATAAGCAGTGTTCCACAACCATGAAATATACTTTGTAGAGATGCCCAAGTATATTTATAGATGTATATTTGAATAATTATATTCGCTGGACATTAAAATCCTCATTAATTCATTTCACAGATAAGCTGGTGAGAGACACTGAAAGACCTGAATAGTAGTAGGGACAAACCAGAAGACAAACTAAGACTTTCAGAGAGTCGACAGTTCACATTTAAATACTGTTTCCACCAACTGTCACAGATTTGTAGTCAATGACAATCTGGAAGGAGCCCACGCCTTAACCATGAGAAGCTCTGAAGGAGACAAATCCACAAATCCCACGAAAAGGGAAATTACTGCATGTTCTTCTTCCAAAACAAAAATGGCAGTGACCAGTTTTAAAAATGTTTGCTGAGTGGAACAAAGCACAACACAGCACAGGTTTGAGGTGAATCCTGGATAAAGAACGTCATTTACAGAGCTGTAGTTAACGTAGATCTCCCTCAGTTGTTGTCAATGTCAGTTAACAAACATATTTTAGTCTATAAGTCTATGATCTTTATGAGAATGATTAAGCAACTGCATATCAGGTCTTTAGCAGAGAAGAGCTTGTAGTCAGCTTTACTTTACACAGACAGCAGATAACATGGTATTGGGTATCAGAACTGGGACATCCCTAATTATAAGAATATTTCCCCTCGCTGAACCACGGTTGTAGACTACCTGTTCGCTACTACAAATGTCAAACAGAAGCTCAGATCAATTGTTGCTATTGTTTTTTTATGATTTAAACAGACAAATTTTTAAACAGAGAAATGAAACATGTTGTCGGTGTGTTTGCACATATTGGTGGAGAAACAGGCTTCAACAATGATGTCTGCCAAAGATCGTCTACGTGAAGTAAGCGGTACGGCTCTATTACACCTCTGAAAATCAGAGTCGATTAGACCCCAAACCTCTTTAAAGACAGTAAGACGGCTTCTCTAGTAAAATCTAATTTTTCGTTTTATAAGCTGTTTTTAATCACTACATCATAAGATACATCTCTTCCTTTGTTTGAAGTAAATCTCTTAAAACAATTGTGTTTTTGTCCCCAGGCTTAAATAAAATATGCTCTTCCTGTCTGAATACACGCACGCCCTGACATCCCCGTACCAGCAAACGTGACCTTTGAGTCTGTAGTTTCCTGGGTAATCATCTTCTCTGTTTATCCCTGTGGAGAAGCACAGGCTACATGTGCACACTCTGCACCCACATGATACGAACTGTGGCATTTTTTTAATCCAAGCAGAGGTAGCGTGCTCTCACAGTGGGTCATTATCTGCCAGCGTACTGTACTTCACCAGGGAATATCAAAAATAAAGCAAGCTGACTTGCCCGGTAACAAGTGCTCATTGTAATGTGGCTTGTATAAAAACTACAAAGGTTTAAAGGGACATTACACCAATTTCACACATCTGTTGTAGCGAGCTATCTGAAGTTCAAAAATGAACCCTGCTGAAATAATGACACCTTGGCCTTCAGAATTAAAACCCTGTGTTGTGGGGAGGCAGGTAATGTTTAGGGAAATATTCTTCACAGTTGCTTGATAGGAAAGGATTCAGTCTATATAGAGAAGACACACAGAAGATTTATAATGTTTTGACCAATACTTTTTCTATTTATATTGATTCAGTGCACAGTCCTGGTTAGATAGAAATGTAAAAATCACTAATATAATCTCTCAAATCTGACCTTGACGCATATGTTTTAAGTGAGCTGGTTCACTCATGCAACAACGTAGCATCTTTGTTAGAGCCTCGTGTGTTTACTCCTAATGCTACCATAATGCAAAGTTGATGGTAAACAGAAGGTGAACAGATTATGCAGACACATTTGGCCAAGACATTGAGGGAGAAGCAGTTTGCAGAATACACATGAAGATGTTGTGTATATCTGATATTTGATGACACTGAGTGTAGTCAGTGTTATGATTATGCAGAGTTTTGTTTCTTTACATGCTGTTAAAACTATTGCAACAGGACAAATGACAAAAACTACATAAATTGTTGATTATTCAAGCAAATGCATAATGTATGTTAATCATAGTTGGCCCTGAAACAAACTTTACAACGAAATCCAGTTTCCTAGAAAATTACTTACAAATCAGTTGATGATCATTTAATAATTTAATATTTTTTCATATTCTAATTTTTGTTTATATAAAAAAGGTGTGTAAGATAACATCTTTCAATGTCTATAGCCTGACAAACAGTCTACACGTTATAAACATTTGGTTCATAGGGACATATGACAATGAAAATTATCTAACCTTCGCCTTTGACAAGCTGTGCCTTACTACAAAAATGAATGTGGCCCCCAGCTGTAAATGCCATTTCCACAACTTTATCATTTAGTTGCAGATACAAATCACGCGTGTTCCTACTGTATGTTCAAATTACGAGAATAATTTAAAATCACTGGGCCATACTGATTTTCAAAGCACACTTTAAAAATGTGACTCAGCCTGTGCAGTTCAAAGTTGAAATATTTGTATGGTAATACAGTTGCAATAATCTTACTCAAGCTTTTTTATTTTATCATCCATGAATCTCTAATGCAGCTGCAATAAACCCAACTGTTATGGTTTTGGCTAAAAGCCCATTTTTATTATACTAGATCAGAATTTATTGTGTGTTGGTCAAGAAATGAGGATTTTCTAGTTCGACCCAGCTCTGCTAAGTGAAACATTAGTTTTAGTGCCCCTGACACAAAGCAATGGCCGTTTGATTGCAGCCATATTGCATGAGCTGTGTATAGAATTTCTGCTCAAATGTGATTTTTTTCAAGCGCATACAGCCATCAGTCCTAATGGAACAACAGTGCCATCGCATTCAGTCTGTTCCTGCTCATCTCACTTTCTGTCTCTCACTCTCACTCATATGCATCTTCATCTGCAGGGACAAGCAATGAACAGCTTTACTGCCCTGATTGGATGATGTGTGATGTTATTAGGTGCAATTAAAGCGTACATAACTCAAAGGATATGACAAGGAAAAGGAGAGGTAGAAGAAAAAAATGAAGACCTGATACACTGAAATGTTTTGACAAGCAGTCCTGCATAAAGAAATGGGAAGGCTACACATGTACGTATGTAACAAGGGGAGTAGGTCATAGTTTCACTGGTGTTTCAAGCTTGGCACACTTCCTCTGGGAAACGCTCCTCCAGATATCATCCTTGCATCCTCCGCCACTTTCTTTCTCCCCGGCAGATTGTGCAGTGCCCTAGGCCCTGAGTGTGTGAGTGTATGTGAGGGCATTTTTGGAGTTTAGCAGAGGGGGGAATCCTCACATGAGCCTCAGTCCTGTGGTGGCTCCGTCATAAAGTGCTCCTTCATGTTTTATCTGTCATATTTAAGCTGCATTAGAGAAGACTGGTCGCTTTGCTGGGCCTGATGAAACTAAGTGACTGAGCTTTCAGCTAAGTTAGGCCCTTCTTGAGCCAGAGAGTCAATGAGGTACTGAGCTCTGGAGACATCCTAGAGTTCCACAGCAATGAGAGGGCCACTGGTCGTGTCTGGGACATGTTTCCTAAATGAACATGAAGTTGAACTTATGAAACCTTGACTATATTTACTGTACATGCACTAAATAGGGTACTCGGAAAAATCTGCATTTTCAGGTAATAAGGGAACGCCGTTTCCATGTACTTGGTTTCCATCTGGTTATTGGAAATGTGCGTATTCATGCACCTGAAGATTCTTGACTTTTTTTGGAAGCTTATTTAGAAGCCTTTTGTTATGCACATGCACAGTTGGAGTCTTATTCAGTGCAGCTTTAACACTGCCTTTGATGATTAGAGTCGTTATCTTGTTACATCACTCAACTTCATCTGAGTTCCGTTGGTGGACAGACACACACACTATCCTGTTACACCAATAAACTTTGAAATTATTTTTCACTGATGATGATAGCAAGTTGTCAAGACAGCAAAGCAACCCAAAATTATGACTCTTCCTTCACTATTCTTCACCTTTCTGATGGTAGTTTGAAGCTGGTATGAAATGCCAGTCTGACATATTATGCTACATGTTCTTCTTAGATAATTCAACTTAATGTTTTGAATATACAAGACTTAGCCAAAAACTTCAGAGCTGCAGATTGTCCTCGTTTCCTGTTATGGAAACTCTTTTTTCATTGCTATACAAAAAAGTTTTAAAGATACATTAACAAAAAATGTATTAATACATAATGCACGTAACTCCAAAGGCTTCACTCTTCTGTGGTTGGTATCTTCAAACTCTGACATCTCAGACTAACCCTTTCCTTTCTCAATGTATGTATTTTAGAAAATGTAATTTCTTCCTGTGGTCATGGCACCCGTCTCATTCAGTATTGTTTCCTGTGCTCCCTTGCAGAGCCACAACTGAAAGGCATCGTCACGCGGCTATACAGCCAACATGGATACTACCTGCAGATGCAGCCTGACGGCACCTTGGACAGCACGAGGGATGAAAGCAGCTCATTTAGTGAGTGTGTTCCTATAGCCTACATACATGCACCTAGCTGTTTTGTGTCATTATAATTATCCACAATATGGTCTGTAGAAGCACTGAGAGAAAAGCTCGTACCATCAGCGGAAGCCAAATCTCTAGTGCTGGCAATGTTTATGCTGAAGCACAGTGAGTGTCAAACTGTGGTAAAGAGGGTCAGGATTAAGGCTTCTCATCTGCCAAAACGGTTCAAATATGTAGTTATTTTTGTCTAGTAATAGAAAGTAAAGTTAGATCAAACTGCCTGTCAAACTTTAGCATGTAAATGTCAATTTGTAGAAATGATGTCAGATGTGTTTCTATACCACCCATCTTTGCTGTCCTCAAGCTACACATAAGATGACTAAAGGGAAAATGTGAATTTTGTAAACCATATAAAAGTAGGGCTCTGTTGGATGAGCTGATGTTCATCCTGACCTTTATGCACACTAAATTTAGTTTTCAGACCGGAAACGATGCAGTTTTCTCTTTGTAGTGTCATTTCTTTGTATCAGACCTTTTTCAGACAGTAGTTTTTAAATGGCATTTTCATAAAAATGAATTCAACCTGCATTACTTCTAGTTGAGACAAAGTCGTCATACTATCAAATTAATTTAACTAACACATCTACTTTAACTACATGCCAACATCATACTGCCTAAGTTCCATTTGGAGTGGAAAAACATCTCCAATTTTATCAACGGATTATAGGCAGTGGAAAACAGTGAAGGTGACATTTACTTATGTTTACATATACATAAACTCTAAGAGGTCATCACATTTCAGCTTAAGGCAGGGCTACTTTATTTATAGCACACATTTTACTGCATGAGTACACACACACACACACACATACACACACAATTTAAATCAATGCACACTGTCTACAGTCTAAATCAATTAGACATACACTGATCATCCATAAATATATGACCACTGACTATAGCAATAAATAACAACGATTATCTATGTACACTGGCACAGCTGAAGCAGGTGGGATATATTGAGCAGCGAGTGTAGATTTTGTCTCTGATGTTGCTGTGTTGGAAAAGCATTAGGCATTGAGTGACTTTGACAAAGGCCAAGTTGTGGTGGCGGATTGACTGGGTCTGAGCAAGTCTAAAACTGCAGGTTTAATGGGATGTTCTTATCTGCAGTGAGCAGTGTTGGGTAGAATGCGTCATAGTACTCTCATTACTTTTTTCATATAACGAGTAAGTAAGTACATTGGGCCCGCAATTTAAGCAGTCAGCTGTTTAGTTACATTTTTAAATGTGTAATCCGTTACTTTTATACTACCAAATTCTGTACTTTTTCTCACAATAACAGAAATATGCTGTGAATTTACTGTTTTGGGGCAGGCAGCTCTGGCTGCATGCTAGAGAAATGCATAAGCCACCAGTGCACTTTGAATGGTGCACTTTAATTTATTTGATTTAGATTTAAGTCACTCATGTATGTGTTTAAAAGGCCTATAACTTTAATTTGAAAGTGGTGTATGTGTTTGTGTTCAGGTATGCTATTTGGGCCTCTGTGGGAGTGTGTGCTATGCCAAAATACGCGGTAAAATTATTACTTTTCAATACAGTAACTTTGTAATGTAATTATTTACTTTGAAAAGTAACGTTCCCCAACACTGGCAGTGAGTGGTTAGCACCTACCAAAAGGGGCCTCAGGAAGTAAAACTGGTGACAGGGTCATTGGAGGCCAGAGCTCAGTGACGCTCATTGATGGAGCAAAGGTTTGTTTGAAGTCCAATTCAGGTAATATACTATGGCCGAAATTGTTGGAGGAAAACATAGTATAGTATAGTTTATTTTTTAGCATTACTTTTGATCGAAAGGTGACAGAACACACAGTGTGTACAGTTTGTGTATGTAGCCACATACCAGTCAGTGTCCATGCTGACCCATGAACACAACCAAAAGTATCTATAATGAGAATGTACACATCGAAACTGAACCACAGAGCAATAGAAGAAGGAAATGTGAATCCAGTTTAAAGTTCCTATTATTCCCAGGGAAATTATCGTCCCCATTCAACCGCATAATAAATTTGCCCCACTGCAAAAAAAGTTTAAGAGTGGTTTGAGGAACACAAGTTTGACAAGTTGATCAGCATCTGTGGGATGTGCTGTAAGATGCAAGATGTAAGATCTTCTGTGTCTGTGTTAGGAGCTGGGTTCTCCCAAACTCTAAAGAAAGAGGCTGATGGCTTCACACCTCCTCTCACTCTGCACTACTTCACTTCACTAACTAGGTCCGCTGTCAGAGGAATGGAAGCTGTCCCTAAGACCGCACTTATCTGGAACCTGCTGGAGCCATTGTCCTTGTTTGGGGGTCAAAGCCCCCACTGTTCCCATTACCCTAGGGACCAATTGTACCCTCACCTTCCACATCTTCCTTAAGTCTTCTTTCAGGCCATGTCATTTCAAGCTGCTCCTGTTCCTTCTTCCTGATGTTGCCATCACTTGCATTGCCACATCTGTTACTACGGCCTTTTTTCTCTTAGACTTTGACTAGGTCTGCTTAATTAGCCATTACCAGTTTGACAGTCTGTATCTGTAAATCACACAAGATCTTAGTTTGGTCATTCTCAAACACCTTTCTATAAGTATTCAGCAGTTGCTTTCCTTGTAGCCTCCTCACAGTTCCCATTGGTTTACACGTTACCAAGGTACATGTAGCTCTCCTCAACATGTCCCATGTTGCCTTCTGGTCAGTTCTGACTCTTATCCAGTCCAACTGTTTACTAATGTCCTGGCTGTAGACGTTTGTGGTGTGGATGAGTGACTCAGTGTCTGGTTCACTCCTGCCATACGACTTGATGTCACCCATGTAGAGGAGATGGGTGATGGTTACTCCATTCCATAGCTAGTATCCGTAACCAATCTTTGTAATGATCTCGCTGGCTGATGGGGTTTAGCTCTGTGTAGAACAGCAGTTGGGTCAGAGCATCTCCTTGTGCAAATGGTTTGAAGTTAGCCACTAGAGCTGCTTTCCAAAGTGTCCCTGAGTTTTGATAAAGGTTGTTAAAGCCCGTTGACGCTGTACAGTTCCAAGCCTTCCAGGACCCATGTGTGAGGCATGAGCTTCTTGTAATCAGTCCAGGCAGTGCAAAGTTTGGTGTTTGGTTTATTTAGTGGTGGTTCAGCTGGTGCTTTGCTCCTCAAGTGTTACTACCTCTAATTTTCTATGTGCTTTCTCATCTTAGCCACTATGATGCCTGAAAGGAGCTTTAACATTGTAAAGAAGCAGGTAGTTGGCTGGCAGTTGTTTCTGCCGTTGTGATAGTTACTGGATCTTTTGCACAAAGGTTGCTATGGGCTGCTCTTACTTCCACTAGCCAATAGCCAGTGTTATTACGTGATGATTCCTTCTGTCATATTTTTTTATGTTCATTTTTCTCTATTGTTTTTATTGTTCTTGCTGATCACTGTGTAGCAATTGGAGATGCTGGTACGTGAAAGAAAACAAATTAAAGCTATTATTAATTTTTGAATTATTATTAGTGTTTCCAGTATTGCTCAGGCTCCAGCCTTAGTGGGTCTGCTCTCAGGTTTTTACCCTGCACCAGAGGACACTGGCTCGGCAGAGAACGTTTAGTTTATTCCCCTGGCTTCAACTTCCCTGGTGTAGCTCTTCTTGCCAGTAGCCAAGGCTGTGAGCCTTTGCTGCTTTGCTCTTGACCTTGTTGGACCAGTTACATATGTTTTTATTAGTTAGAAACACACAGCCCTGAGAAAAAAGTACATCTTAAGCTTAGCTTTAAAACATAGATATTGCGATTATAGATCTCAGCAGAGCACAGTAACTAAATGCACTTTTATCTTTAACTTTAACTCCTAATCATATTTTATGTACTACTACAAATTTATATTCTGAGGACAAGAGAGGTCTCCTAGGAGTGTAGTCACAGAACTATAACGTACAGTTTGCAACAGTACAGCCATTCATATTGCTACAAAGAATAAAGACAGTCAGTTCTGGTCAATTGAACTCACAGACTTATTCTTTTATGGCTTTTTATTTTTTTACCCTAACCACTCTCCTTCCTACTTTATTCCCCCATTAAGCACAGTTCAACTTAATTCCTGTGGGGCTGCGGATTGTGGCCATCCAAGGAGCAAAGACAGGGCTCTACCTTGCAATGAACAGTGAGGGATACCTCTATACCTCGGTAAGTATGTGGAAAAATATCACTTCCATTTGATCGCATTTGAGCAGATATAAATCACCCAACATATTAAAAGGATATGTTGCTGTGAAACTACATCTCAAGTGTGACTGAAATCTTGATATGACATCAGTTACACTGCCTGCATGAAAATTCTAATTAGAACTGGGAAGAACAACAAAATAATGGAGACGGAGTGGGTGTAAATCATTAATATCTGTGGGACTGTGTGAAAATCTGGAATCTCTTGAGTACAGAAACTGTAATATTCTGGGTTCAGGTCAAGATCAGTGATACAACAAAAATAAATGTGTGTAAAATGTATTTTCTCAATTGTCTGCTGAATCTGAGTGATGGGAAGCTACATGGACACACTGCCTTCTGCCAAAGTCTCAACAGATTTACTAATTTCACTTGATAATTTTTTCTTACTGATTTAATGTCAACAGGGTTCAGATGGGAAAATGTACCTTTGTACAACAATAAGCATTCAGCAATGTTTGAATAAAAACTACATTAAGTTTTCAGAAGCGTTTATTGCAGTAGGTAAAACATCATGGTGTTTCATTTTGTGTTTTGTTTTGTTTTTACAGCCCGATAAATATGTACATAATAATGTACATATTTAAATCATTTTACTGCTTATAAAGATTGCATGGTAGCAGAATCTTGACAATGTAAAAATACATTTTCTGCTTTTAAAGTTAATTTCGGGATCAACACTGATATTAAAATGAGAAACATTGACTCATTGTAACTTTCATGCACATCCCATTAGTAGTTATGTGGTGTGTGCTGTGTGGCCTTGCAAAAATGATGTCCCCAGCTTCCAAAAAGTGATTTTGCTTCAGCTGACAGTATATTGTTGGCAGATGTCAGGTCTTGTGGCGCTTCCCTCAGTTCATCAGTAGACTTTTAGTCGCTATTTTTTCATTTTTTAGATAGATTTTTTTAGATACATGCGAGAGATGTTGCCACAATATAATTACAGTGGATTCTTACAAACTCTACAATTGTATAACAAACGTTTATATTGTTATAACTTAGAAATCTGAATCCAGTTTAAAGTTGCTTAGAGATCAATATTAGCAACTTGCAACTAAATCCAAAATGGAATTAAAACCACCTGTAGCAACATGGTACATGGTAAGTGTATATAAAAATGAAATTTCAAAAGGGATGTCATTACTGGATGTCTATGTAGAGGGGCTTAATAAAGGATTAATAAATTTGCTGTATGCGCAGAATTTCTCTTGGTAAAATGTGTGCTGCTTTCAACAGACAATACGTGGAAGCAGTCAATGCAAGAGTGGTTTTAGGCATCTGAGATGTAAAGGAGAGAGTATCATCAGTGCATGGGAGTTAAATCATGAATTATGGCACATGAGCCATCTCCCATTATCTTCTGAGCCCCTGATTAGCATGCGTTAGGCTTTGGTGTCTCGCCTCTGAACAGAGAGGAAAAGGGATTTCCTCAGCAGTAGTCAATAGCGGTACTGCATTCGAAATTGACCTCTTTCAAAGGACTCTCTCTCTCTCTCTCTCTCTCTCTCCAAAACACACAAAGTTGCATGAATACAGGCTCATACCAGAATGAGGTCTACAACAGAACAACTGTGTACCTGTGTAATATCAGGCATATTCCACATATTCATCTCCAATGTGTGTCTGATGTGCTAATTTGTCAGGCTAGGATGTAGTGCAGGCAGCATGATGTGGCCTTTTGAACATCTTTGGGTTAAAATAACAAAAATCAGAGGTTTTTGTTTTTACATTTAAAGTATGCAGAGAGAGCGCATTACACAGAAAACAAATATGTTTATTTATGATAAATAAGCTCATAACTGTCACTCTTAGAGAAGCCCAAATGACTGACAGTCTGACTAATCGCTGCCTTTCAGCTGTTTCTGTAACTTCTGCTGCTGCTTTTTGGTGTTTAAATCTCCTGAATAACTAGACATGACCTAGATGCCAACAGTCATCAGGTTGTTGAACCAGACTCTGTAACAAGATGAGATTAGTCCACTGGTGCTTTGTCTCAGACATAAATTTCAGCCTTACCACCTGTAGGTGACAACAGGAAGTGGTTGATACAGATACAAAAATAGAGCTTGGCTCATCCCTGCCCCATTTTATAATCTATGTGCTCTGGAAAACTCTCCATAAACAGAGAAATACAGTGGAAGCAATGAAGAAAAGGACTTGTGTTGATAAGGCTAACATGACTTTTTTGTGCCAATCAAGATTTAGACGTTTCAAGATCAAGTACTTCTCACTGAGTTGATTTGCTTTTAAAAAAATATGAATAAAGTTAAAGTGAGTTTAATATTAACACAATTTCCCTATGGGATGGGATTTTTCTCGGCCACTCTTTGAGCGCACTTCAGTAATGCACATCTGTCGTAAATAGCAGTTGCAGTTTGACTCCTCCTCCACCTTCTCAGTGCTATAGACCTTTTTCACAAAACCCGGAAGTACTGAGCAAACGCGTAATGCTGTTTTCGCTCATGTTACGCCCCGGCCTAGGGGAAAACCAGGACGCAACACAATTTGAGATTCCCCTCTTCCCAGCGCCCAGAAACCACCAGAACAGATAAACTTCAGCCCACAAGGTTTATTGTTCATCTCGTTAGACACAGGTTCACAACTTTGGGGTGGGTCCAGCCAAAAATAACAAACAAAAATAACTAAACCGGCAATCCTGCTCTTACCTAATTAAACATAAATTAAAACAAATCACACAATACTCTGACCTATTCTCCTACCCCAAAACAGGAGAAAACTGGGATTCTAAGGAAAAAGGCTAACCACACCCCATTTTGTGGCACGAGGTACAACAAGTTAATATGTTGGTCTGGCGGTGGGCGAGAGGAGAGTCCCGGGGCAGACTGGGAGGCACTGGATTTAAACCCCTCAGGTGCAACCAATCCACATCCAATAAACCTGTCAGCCAATCACACTCTTAACCTCTTGATTAATGCCACATACATCACACACACACACACACAGGGAGAGACAAGGTACACAGGTACAGGTATATAAGCACATTATAACACATTATGACCCAGGTCGTAACACTCATCATAAAACTGACTAATAATTTAGGAGAAAAAAGACACTAACTACAAAAGGTAGAGACAGTCTTTAAAAAACACTCAACAAGAGGAACTAACCGGACTAGAAACAAACTAACTTACTCTAAAGAGACAAACTAACTGTAACGGTGGTTACAAAAGGCTGGTGGCTGGGGAAAGAACAGGACTAGGAAGCAAGTGGTCAGGTACGGAGGGAGACACACTGAGAAACAAATGGTAGTCCTTGTAAACATGTGTAAGAGTAATGTAGAGCAGGTGTGACAGCTGGAGCCAGCTGAGGAGCGGAAACAAGAAGGCCGAGGGGGGGAACTGCGGGGACACATGCAGCACAAGATGAAAAACAAAAGTTGAACATGGAAACTAAAACCATTACTACATCACCTAACTTCTGACAGCAGGACTGTTTTCATCTTCTCTGATGATGAATAAAATTACTGAATTCCTATAGTTACAAGGACAAACATTCATAAATCAATTTTCTTACCCAGGTTGCATTATTTTATGAGCATGTCTAGATATGTTCATGTGACATGCTTGATAAATGTAATTACACCCAATGTAATTACTTTAATTGTGTATATCTCTCTTGTAAACCAAGGAGTGTTAACGTTAAGTTGTGTGTTACCTTACACGCGTAAACAAAATCGCTGTTACATTACAGCATTAAATGTTTTACATCATTTATGTTAATCTTTCTTTCCCGAAAGGGGAAACCTTTACTTTGCATGTTGGCACCTCTTTTCCGGTGTAAATGCGGAAGCTGCCTATGATGATTCTCAACAAGACGACAATTGTGTTTCCCAACTACCGCAGGAAAGAAAGATTAACAGGAATTATGTAAAATGTTAATGGAAACAGGAATTTCATTTTCAGTCTTTTTGTTGGCTCTAATGTAAAGCTAACACACTTAGCCTGTAAGTTAAAGCTAGCAAGCTTCACATACTTTAAGCTATTGCTTATACCAGTAATTGCGTTTACATGTAATTAAATATACACATGCAAAAAAAAAAACACATCAACACGGAGTCATTAAATTGGCCGTAGTTATGTTTATCAAGCATGTCCCATGATAATATCCAAAATACAACAACCTGTGTTATTAAGATTTTCCTTGGAACCACTGTTCCCTCTAAGCTGTCCACGTGCGGAATTTCACACTGCTGACACAGTCTCCGCACGCATAAATTCTGTACTGTTCACAAAAACAAACAAACAAAAAAACTAAACAATCCAAGCTGATTTGAAAATAAAATAACACATAATAATTAATTCTTAATAATTATTTTGCAATGTGAGTCAATGAGTGACTGGTGACTGGCTGCTCCAGCAATCATGAGATTCACATACATATTTACGCAGCTATGACCGCATAGTGTGACAGCTTGCTTAGCTTAGCATACCAAGTATTTTCTCAAATTGAAAACTTATGATGAGGAAATCATTCCATAGACTAGGCGGCACACTATAGTTCTTTTTACATACTGTACAATTGCAAATTGATTTTATTTAATTTAATTTTTTTGCAAATTACATTGCACATTTTATTACATTAGTAAGTGCATTACAGTGCACTTACTCTTTGTGGATTTTATTGCTTTTGCTGCCTTGTTTTACTTGTGAGCTGTGTAACAAGTAAATTTCCCCAGTGTGGGATCAATAAAGATTTATTATCTTATCTCACACAACTGTGTGCACTGCATGGGCCACCAATGCTTTAAAAATACAACAGCATAATAAATCCTTTTGTCTGTAGTTTGTGTAGGCCTGTGACATTGAGAAAGACAGACAGGTACCGGGAGCGGATAAAGAGAGGAAGAGACCTATTGATAAAAAGCTATGTCCTCTCAATTCTTTTCATGGCAGGATTACATTGAAATGCAGGACAACACCAGGATCTAGATAGCATCACCTTTATCACAGGACAGGAGGCAATGTGAACATTAGAAAAAAGCAGCTAGGAAAATAATTGGCCAGAGCAGGGGAAACGAGAAGTGCAGCAATGAAAAGATAAAGAGACATTCAACCAGCCGCCAATTAAGAGCACTTAGGAAAACATATTCCTTCTGATAGACCATCCATCCTATACGTTTTCTCTCCTTCCAAAAATTGTTTCAGGGATATAATGCATTACAATGTAGCCCCTGTGATTTGCAGAGATATGACATAGCTAAGGTGGAGATGACGATACACAATCGACCACTATTTTCTGTGTCCCAGAAGATTAAATGCAGGAGATTGTGAATTAATGTGGACGGCCGGGTATAGTCATTCACCTTCAGTGTCATTGAGGGAAATGTCAGTTACTAAACCTCTCCAAGCTGTATTATACAGACAGGGCCTTCTAGCTGTCAATCAGCAATGCAGAGGCATGTGTGTCTGCACATTATAATCCAACTGCTCTTGTCATGCAAGTATCATGCCTCACTGGGCTATAATAAAGCATCATAGGCAGACTATACATGTGCGGTGCTAGACAGTATTAACTGCCAGTCTCATCCTCTGTAATGCCTTCTTAATAAGCATGTCTATGCCCTACTGGCTTACGTAACACATGGTGTCATAGTGCATCTACATCTGGCTCAACAACTACATCAGCAACGTGCTTCTCTAGTGGCTCCATGCATCGTAAACACTCCCACACACAGACTATTTATGCCAGCATGTCTGTGTAATGCAGGATTGCTGTGACTGAGCTTTACATTTCAAGGCATTGCTGCAGCAGTAATGCAGTACTATGAGAATATGGTTGAATTACTGCAACCGGGCAGATTTCCCTGCTTGCCATAGATTACTCGGAGAGCCGATGGGACAGTCAACAGATGCAGGTAGTCTGGAAGAAACTGTGACCCCTGCTGCCTAAATAAAGGACTGCAAATAACTGCATGTCAGAAATGCCAAAACATGTTCTAAATTCAAGGAAATGAATTTTCAGCTCTTGTTTCATATTTTTGCATGCACAGAAAAATGAGAGTAAACGAGGTAGAAAATAATATTTATCGTATTTACCACTACTGTTGGTCTTCTATTTTTATGATGTGCATGGAAACTGTCGGAAAACAGTCGTATTAGTACTTCACTGTCCCCATTTAGTGGTAAGTGCAATCCCAGTGTATGGTTGTATGGAGAAGTAAGCAGATAATCAGATGAAAGGGAAGAACAAGCAGTGTGTGTGTTACGTCTTTGTTGCCTTCTGTGGACACATTTTGCGTTAATACCATTGTTGTGAGGACATTTTGGTGTTGTGAGGACATTTTAGCTGGTCCACACAACTTCAAAAGGCTTTTTGAGGGTGAACACTGGGTTTTAGGTTTTAGGGTCAGGGTTAGAACAGAGGTTAGAGTTAGGCATTCAGTTGTGATGGTTAGGTTAGGGTAAGGGGCTAGGGATTGCATTATGTCAATGAGTGCCCTCAAAATCATAGAAAGACACGTGTGTGTGTTTGTGGGATGGGGTTGTGTGGGGTGTGGGGGGTCGGGATGATGCTCAGCATTGTAAAAAGGCTTTTCACCATCTCAGGCAGTCTAAGCACGGACACTACATACTACCTTCTCGTCTGCTTAAAACCCATTGAAAACTCACCCTGGCTTGAAACCAGTGGATGGGAAGCTACCCAAATCTCTTAATAAGCACCCAGTCGAAGAAATACATTTTCATAAAATGTATAGCCAGAGAAGGCACCATTTAAGTAGTAATGTTCTGCCATCACTTCTAAAAATGTGTAACATTCAACATATTTTCAGCAATTATTCAGCTGTGCAGGTGAATGTGTTGGTTTGAGTGATGTCTTCAGTAAATGCCCCCTGTGTGGTCTCTGTAGCTCTGGAGGTTACCATCAAGGGCACTTTCAGATGCGGTGATAATTACAGTTAACTATTGATATCAGTTCTGCACAGGGACTTTGGCCACTGTGGTAAGATTTCATAAAAAAATTCACTGTGTTGTAAGGACATTTACTTCATTCTACTGTCTGCTCTCTCCATGTGATTTTTGAAAGAAAAGGACTTCAAAGAAATACAGAATATATAGCTTCAATTAGTTCTATTATGAGGGTAATTCCAGGGGTATGATAATGAAGAGTAATTATAGGATGACTTGGGAGAGAGATTATTGCCAGTGTCATTTTAGACATTGAGCTAAGGGGTGTTACTGAACTGATGAATTCTCTTTCCAGAAGGACATGAGTGCTAGATCTTGGGGTGCTGGTGACCAAAGTCATTATGGGTCCTTGAAGTTATGGAAAAAAGCAAGTCTCTCCGATTCTCTCTCTTCCTAATATCCTTTATTAGCCAGCAACCCTTCTGTCCTCTTGGGGCATTATTTTGTTCTCCAGTCTCTCCTACCTTTCCCCTTTTGTCTCACACTCTTCCCCACTCTCTTGCTCTCTGGCCTGATTAATAATGAATGAAGCAGATCATCTATCGATCCCCGCTTCTTTGTGTTAGCACAGCAGAAGATATCAAACCTGTCAGAGGATCCTAAAATAACTCAGCAAAGGGAAGGCAATGGAGTTTGTTAAATTGAGTGTAGGGGCTTGATTTTTTGTTTATGTTGGAAAAACATGTTAGATGGTTATAATCTCTGGGGAGCAATATATTGTAGTAGTGGACTTAGACCTGAACTGCCATTTCAGCTAAAGGTTGAACATCTCCCGGTAAAGGTGAAAGGTGGTGATCTGTATTAAGTGTGAAATTGAAGGTCTCTTATACATTCTCAAAGTACATTTGGCTTTTTCTTAAAGCTTGTCAATGCCAAGTTGTTGTCCTCTGGCACTCTTCTGTCGTCCTGATTCTCTGAGAAATTCTCCACTCAGCCATTTCTGCCCTGCTGGTCTCACTTAATCAATCAAGCAGATTGGTTTTGCTGTCTGACAAGGGAAGGACCCTATCGAGACCCTGATGGAGACTAACAGAGATGTATATCTGCCTGTTTTGGTTAATATCACCAGTCAACATTGAGCAGGGCTCAGTAGTCCTAGTGGGAGAGGGAGAGCTAGTGCTGGATTTAATTAAAAGTTTTGCTATCTTGATTTTTTTATGTCTCTTAGGTTAAGCTCCTCATAAACAACTGACAGTAAGTGAGATTGATTTGTACATTCGGAAAAAGTCCCTTTTTCTTAAAGATTAGGCAAGCTGCTTTTATGACCTTTATGTACCTCTGTAGCAGGTACTGCAGTTTAATGTCAGAAATCATTTTCAGGGATGCAGAGTAACTTAAGTACATTTTTTATCTGCACTGTACTTAGATTTAATATATTAGATTTAAATATGCCATCTTTGACTTTTACCTCACTAAATCAGAAAAAATATCTATCTGTACTTTTTACTCCACTACATTTCTAGCAATAAAATGTTTCACATTACAATTTTTTTTTTAAGAAAACAAAAAAATAGCAGGACAGGATTCACCTTACTAAACAAAGCGCAGGTAGGCACAGCATTGACTGCTTCCATGATCTTAATAAAAGTATGTATTTAATATGATAGTAGTGTTTAAAGTGGACCAATTCAGAGTAATTTTACTCTTTGCATACCAGCAATTCTCACTGGGTGCCAGTGTTCTGCAGAGTTTGGCCTGCCTGCTGAGTTCTGCATTCATCCTGCATGATCGTACACATCTAAAGCAAAAAATTCAAAATTCAAATTAAATAAAAAAAAATAAAATTCTGACTTTAAAAAGGGATCTTTGAATTTGGTAGCAAATTCACTCTGCGATGTCAAAGTCAATTAAACAATAGAAGAACCAGTGCTCCAAATGGTTTCTGAACTTGAAATGCTTTGCCTACTTCTTTTTGCCCAGTTCTTTGTGCTGCTGGGCTGAGAACTATGTCTCAGATGTCCCTTTTAATAATAAATTATGACCTATTGACACGCTTTTTTTGGTTCTCCTTGCAGTAGGGTTTTACTGTCACTATGGGATGGTACATGAGTGACGTAGAAGTACAACTGAAAAAGCATCAGATCAAATAGCTAAAACAGCTTAAGTTACCATCATTACCATTCACGAGTTCAAGATTCATCACCCTGCTAGTGATCCATGAAACAAAAGGCACAAAGAGAAAAATAGTCAACTGCATTTAATACTTTCAGTAAATTATAAACATTTACTGACTTTTACTTAAGTAGAAATGTCAGTGTGATACTACTTCTACTAGTAGTTTCATACTAGTACATTTTTGTTTGTGTGATTGTACATAAGTGCAGTTTTTTTTCATACTCTATCCACTGCTGTTCAGGTGGCAGCAGTGTTTGTTTTAAGCAGAGATGTCAGCTAAAAGTTCTCCACATGTTATACATCCAAAATGTCTTGTTGTTCCAAAATACTCAGGTTAAGATTTTTGAATAATGTCAAGATGGAAATATATCCACCCCTTTAACTTAGAAATCAATGTCTCCTAATCACAGTTTTTTACTGCACATGCACTGGGGGTTTCATGAAAACACTCATGAAGGTCTTTTTACAGCATCTACATCTATATCGTCTACTCGTGACTATTTGCTAATATGACCACATCTTATATTTTTTTCCAGGAGCACTTCACCCCCGAGTGTAGGTTCAAAGAGAGTGTGTTTGAGAACTACTATGTTACATACTCCTCCATGCTCTATCGCCAGACCCAGTCTGGCCGCTCCTGGTTTATTGGGATCAATCGTGATGGCCAGATCATGAAGGGCAATCGGGTAAAGAAGACCAAAGGGGCCGCACACTTTCTGCCTAAAGTTATAGAAGGTTTGTTTCCTTTATGCCATATTACTGTTATTTAAAAATGTAAATTATTAATTCCTTCTTTTAATATGAAGCAACAGTTTTTATCTTCATCTTACAGTTGCAATGTATAAGGAGCCATCACTACATGAGCTGGCCAATGAACCAGTGAGTCCCCCTCGAAAGACAGCGAAGACGTCCGATTCACCTTCCCTACAGAATGGCCGGAAAGAAGCTCCCAAAGCTGATGCCTCATAGCACAGGAGACCGAGGGTGGGACAAAAGGGCAGCAGTGACACTGGGAACACAGTCGCCCATTATGCACTAGAGGTGGCTGAGGAAATGGCCGTCACTGGCCACCACATTCCAGAAGTGCACTACATGATGCTGAGGGACAAAATCTATCAGCAGCCAAGGCCTGAAAGAGACCACCTGTCACCGCAAAGAACGAAAGCCCAGAGCCTAATGCACGGTCCTTAATTTCTCTGTCTTACCCAAGTTTCTTTGTTTCACTGACAACTTCTTCCCCACCCACGTCTTCCTCGTACTCTGCTATTGTACTGTATTTTCACCACTTATGCAATTCCAATGCTGACTCGGCATCAGAATCTTCTCCCATGAGGCCCCCTCTTGAGCCTTAACATTGGTGACAGTGTGGCTCAGCCAGCTTTCCACCCACCATCTGCCGACCAGCTAAACCAGTCACCAAGGTCAACGAAAGAGAGATAGAACCGATTCAAACAATAAAGAGATCTGCAGCAGCCTGAGTCAGGTCAGGTCAGGTGCCTTGAGGTACAAGGCAAGCAAAAATGTGAGTCAAGGAGAAAACATCAATGAAAAAAAGTAGCATATGGCTCAAAACTAATAACCCCTTTTCTTCTTGTGATTATTTTGCTATGTTAGTTTGATTATTTCAGCTAATGAACCCTTTTATGAAAGTATTGACTGCTTAAAAAATAAATATGGAAAATCGTTAGGTAACATATTATTACGATTATAATAATGTTTAAAAAACACATGAATTTCAGAGTTTGATAGAAATTTTATGAAGCTGCCAAGAAAGGCAATGGGTTAAATAGTGTCACATAAAATAAAGAATTCTACCTGGAAATATTAGCCACAAAATAAATCTTAATCTAAATCCTGATGTTAAAGATCAAAACACCTGAGCAATATTTGTCAAAAGTCAAAAGATAATTTTCACTGATAAACATATGAGTGAGTGAATGAGTGAGAGAGTGAGCAACACCTTCCTTTCATCCTCTCTTTTGTACCAGGTGACCACTTGTTCTTGCACTAGAACTACAAATGAAAAACTGGCTTGTGTTTATAATGCAGGGTGGATCAGAAACTCATGTCACCTGAAAAAGGAGCTGTGGTGTGTACTTCACTCAGCATCTGCTGTCAGCATAAAGCCAGATTTAAAGCCAAACATCAAAACCAGAAGAGCCTCTGAGCTGGAGCACTTATTATTCCGAGTATGTCTGGGTGCTTATCCACTCACCAGCTTCATCAAATCACCTTGGACAAATCAGGCTGAAAAATGACGTTTCTGAGTGAAAGTTTTAAATTTGAATTAATTCCTGTGTGAGTATGGTATCATTGTATGATTCTGTTTGGGACTGATTTCCCATACAGGGGTTAGACAGCGGTACAAGCAGGTAACGTCCACCATGTCCTACAGACTGGACACCACATTGTGTCACTGTGATATGTCTGTGAATAGGTGATACCTATCTACTAATGTACTTACTTTTAATAGTTCTTTTTTTTTTAAACACACGTAACAGTCATGTAATTTACTTGATGTTATGTGTGGGGACCAAAAAACTAATGTTTTAATTCACACCTGTTTTTTTTCAGTCAGAGGATTTGTTAGAAAGACATGCCAAGACTTGTAAGACACTGGGGCTTCTAAATGGGAGCAGTGGTGTTATTTAAATAGAGCATAGAGCACCCAAATGTATATGCATTTGCTCTGGTAAGTCAACCAGGGTAAAAAATGTCCCTGCAATGTCCAGTCAAAGTGTGTGTGGATACCACCAACAGTAAGTCCTTTGCTGTGTTGGAGATATGGAAGTCAAACTGTAAAAACGCTCATTATGGTTACTAAAAATCCAAGTTCGTGGCATTGGGAAGGCTATGTGATATTAATGGTAACATAATGTGAAGATGGGCAACAGAATGTGAAACAGGCCTTAGAAATGTGCTCTATTGAGGGTGACAGCAAGTCTGACATTATGTGCTGAATTGTAGGTCAGCACATGGAGGCGGTTATTTAGAAAGAGTGAAGGATTAGCAGGTGTATTCTTGAGGAATGTCGATAAGGAATTTCTGCAAACTAAGTGAGCAAAATCCTTGGCAGGTTTTATGCAGCATGTGGATATGATAATGAGTGAAAGACAATGGCGCATGGAAGTAACTGTACGTTATTTATGACAGGGGGTCTATGGAGGAAATTAGTTGGAGGGCTTTGCATTTTTTTTTCCATTAAGCTGTTTTCTCAGCTTTTGCAGGGAAAATATCATTCAGTTCAAATTGGGATATTCTTTTTCTTGTAGACCTACAATTCTCTGTTTTCTATCAGCCGATTCTCCCCACCCTAGTGGTTTTGATACAGCCTAGTGTGCCTTCTAACTCTGTACTATTAACCACGGCACGAAATCAGTGTGAGCACATGAGGCTTTTTTTAGCTGGGCTGCATTGATACAGATTTCATTATCTGTGAGTTCTATCTTCATGCCAGTTCATATTTCAAAGAAAATCAAAAGTCTATTCTATAAACAGGAGGCGCTTGGAAGTGCAAAGCAGCAACTGAGTAACAGAAAGGAAAGCTTGCACGCCAAAATCCACAGCACCAGACTGCAACTTATAATTACTTTCATTTCAATTTTTTTTTCTCATTTAATCATTTTGCCTAACAAATGTCAGCAAGTGAAGTATCATGGTACACTTTTAATACAAAAGATTACTTTGGTGCTGTCTAATTGTTGCAGCCTTCCTTTACAGTGCATTAGCAGATACAAAGAAAATGATCATAAAAAAAATGAACCCTCACCATGGCAAAAATGTCACTTAATCTGTTTAAATGTAAGAGAACCAATTTCCTTCATAGATTTCCTATTCACTAAAGACTAAGTACTTAATACCCTAATGCTGAGGAATGCCACAGCAAGTTGTGCAAAAGTGATAATGTAAGTAGCCAGACAAGAACAGAAAATGTTAAGAAGACTGATGCTGAATGTCAAATGAGGAGCAGAGCAGAAGTATGACATAAGACAGAAAGTTATGGAAATGCCCATGAAGTAAACGACAGGTTAAAAAGTAAGTGCAATAAAGGTAACAGAATGCGGCCAACTGAAACTTAGAGAAAGCACAAAGAAAGTAGAACAGATATTAAGAGGATCTTTGTTACTGTCGTTTATATTTTGTAAAGTGCTCTGTTTTGCCATTGAGAACACATTTATTCAGGAAGTCAGCTCCTGTAAATCCAACAGTCAGGTGGTAACTTGGAAAATAAAAATACTGGTAAAGTTTCTGTGCCCACACAAGTATATTTTCAGTCATAATCAATTTTCTTCACACATCTCTTTATCCACATCCTACAGTATCTACAGCCCATTAACTTTCTTTTCAGCAATTGAACAATTCAACAGCAAATTTTCTGTGTAGGCGCGTACTTAAAGTGTGTATAAGGTCTCTGTGTGTCTATGATTAAGAGTAAGGTAAGACAAGACAGAGAGGCAAGGATGAAAAGCAAGGGCATGAGACTGAAACAGTGATCGATAGCCTCAATAAAACACAGATGAGAGAACAACCACCCTGCGATGGGTGCAAAAATTTCCCCAAGGTCTGCCAGAGACAAGGAAATGCATTTGTTCGCAATGAACTCTGAGGCCAGTTGTTTGAATTCTACCTGTAAACTTAACAAAGACGCCCGTTGGAAAAGACCATAATTTTTTTCTTATTTCCTCAGGGCCCCCGTGCCAAGTCGGACAGATACTTTCCTCTTGTTCTAAACCGTATGAACCACAGAAGAAATATTTTAAAATCTCTTAAATTGCAGTTCTCAGAAAACACCTCTTCAAACCTTCAACTCCCAAAACAGTAAATCATTAGCACTTTACGAACACTGGGCATTGCTGAAAACAGTTCATTTATGACCAGAGGATCCCCTGCTTTATCGAAGCTAGTGGGACCGACAGGCAATAATGAATATAAAACTGCAGCTAAGGCATCACTGATGCATGAGAATAACTCATTGCACTGTAGCTACCAACATCCAGGGATCGTTTTTGGAACAAATGAGGATTTGTGACTAAAAAGACATTTTAACGACATAGACTGCAGTGTAAAAATACCATGTTTAAATATGTACTGTGTGATACTATTCTGAGTTTTTGATTTTAAGATTTTACAAAGTGTGTCATTCCTACTTTTTTAAACGAGCAGAAAACTTTCAAATGACTTTCCCCTTCCTTTTGTAAATGACTTAAAAATAAAATCCAGAGAACTAAAATCTGGCTGGAGTGCAGACCAGCAACCTAGTCATAAACCAGTCATAACTGCGCTCTGTTCTCATATGCTAGTTATATGCATTGATTGACAGGTCATCATCATAAATACTGCTGCTCATTATGTGCATATGAAAATAATGCACATCCAATGCAGTTGGTCATGTAAAAAAAAATTATTGTGTATCATTGCTCCCTCTGACAGAAGTAGTTCGATGCTAAAAATTTAACATTGCCAACGGGGGGCACAAAGAAACATAAAGGCATTATCACTCTAATTTAAATTTCTTTCATTTTAACAAGGAATATCAAAAACAGCATTCAAGTTTACTGGTTGTTTTATTTCCTACGATTTATGATGAGACGCCGCCACTGAGAATATAATGGCTTCCTAATGAGGTTGCGGGACCTGATTTCTGTCCAACACCTAAAATTTGACTGGTGCTCACCTATTGTTTAATTTTCGACAACTATACTTTCACTGTTAGTTGGTGATGATGCAGGACAGTGTTTCACACAGCAGAAATGTATCCACTACTTTGAGATTTACAGTATGTCACTAACTTTTGGAGCTGTTTTGTGGCAAATGTATTGCACAACCCAGTAAATATACAGTATAAACTTTTCCATAAATTACAGTACAAATGCATGTGTCATGTTCACTGTCCTCAGTATTTAAATATGTAAAGCATGACACTTCAACAAGGCTGAATCTCCACTTTAACGTGTACATTTTCTCAAGTTAAATCAGCATTTACTTTAAAAGGCACAGCGCCGCAGCCATAATTTTACACTTTTAAGAGTATTATTGCGTGATATTTCTCTCATTTGAGTGTGTTTCAGACTCTACCACCGTAAAACATGTTCCCCTTAATTTCTATAACAGGCCAATTGAATGGCTTTAATTACTGGAATGCTTCCATGTTACATGTATACAGTCTATATCTGATGTACTATGTCAGGTGTATCTTTCAAAATGTTCTAAATAGGTATTGTTGTTTTGTATTGTCTTTCAGTTGTTCTACTTTATCATGTTCTCTTTAGATGGAGACAGAAAACTTGTTGCACTTCAAATGTTATTTTTATTGTATTTGGTCAGTTTTACCTTTGGTCAGCATTGATGTATCCATACTGAATGGCCCCCTAAGTGAACTCAACCCAAACTGAATCCCAACATGCAACTATAATCCAACGGGGAAACAGCAGGATTATAACTCCTAAACCAACACGTGTCCTGGCATACGCAGCATTGACCTTGGTGGTCTGAAGCATTATTGTTACGCAAGTCTTCCAGAAATTTCCCACAACCTCTCTCTCCTTCTCTAATGGACTTTGGTTTTCTTCAAACCAATCGTGTTGTCTTCCAACGAACTAAAAAATACAAACATAAAAAGAAGCCATAAATAAAAATGGGCCTTGGCACTGATCAGCAGAAATAAAGCTTGAATCTTCAGCGTTTTAGACACGTCTTGGACTCCTTAGGATAAGAACCAAAAGACGCAGCAGGAACATTGCATTGCCCTTTCAATCAAGCGGCAAAGCAGGAAAAGAAGACCAGCAATATGCAAGGAAAGCTACCAGCCGGCTCTCAAGGAGGGGAAACAAAGCCAGCAGTTCACAAGCTACAATCACGATTTGTGGGCTACAAAGGCAATCAGATGTCTGCAATAATAACTGCTAATTGTCTGAAGTGACATGAGAATATTTTGACGTATGCATGTCACTGTTCTTTGGCTAATTAGGGATGATCCCCTCTCAGTATCTACAGACACAAGCCCTCAATGCACCCTCTCTCCACGTTTGCCATCAGACCTGTGTACATTTCTACAATTACTCCTACATACATTGAATGGAGATGTCTTATTCTGGAATATTATTCAATAAAATAGCATATATTTGTATGATTGTAAGATGTGCCCTTTGATGTTTTTCCCCTCTTTTCTTTGAAACATGTTTAATATGCTGAATCAATTTCTTCTTTAGTCAAGTCAAAGAAATTATTTATATTCCTCTTTCTGGATTTATCATCACCTAAGGAGATGCATGCTTTATAAATCATCCACATGCAGTTTCATATGCCACAATTTGGGTGAGCTGTCCAACTGAAGCCCAGTGTTGGTAGATGACGTTTTAACCTTCAAGCTTTAGCACAGCTTTAGCAGCCATTTTTCTAGTTTTAGGAAGCTGACAGTTTTTTGGACACTGTCAGTAAAATTGCAGTGCTACTTTATGTTTACACTTGAGGACATAACGGGTGGTGATGCTGCGATGGAATATATTTCATTAGGTGTTTCTGTTACTTCCTATCTTGTCCAGTATGCATCCTAGAGTCTGTTGGCAAAACTGGATGCATCTTAAAACCGCTATGCTTAAGAAATACAATAAAATACACACCACACACATAGCACAAAAACTTACAGTAATACACTGTATGGATTTATTATAAACTAAATTATAACTTGACAGTTAGTCAGACACAACTTTTTGCTTTTCTCCTAGAAGGAGAACTCCTCCTCCTTTTCATCAGCTGGTTTTTATTGTTACATTAGACCTGTTTGATTACACTGAATCATACGCTGCTTGCAACACAGTGAGAGTCGGGATCTTGTTAGGGAGGTCTGCGACCGGTAGTGTCATTGTAAACTTTGCACACAGTCAGTCAGAACTTTTGCCAGCCCGCCTAGGCCCCCTACTGGCCTGGGGTCATAAGCAATTGCCTGCATTGCCTGCTGGCACGGAGTACCTCTGTGCATATGGGTAGGATTTATTTAGAAGTCACGTTAGACGTACGGACGTTGCCGTGGACAATCTTGCATAGCCATTTCCTACCCATTTCAGAAGAACCCATTTCTCTTGTTCTCCCTGCCTAATGTCTCACCCCACCCCTCCATTCATCATTAACTCAATTAATAAATTTTACTGCTCTCAAGCCTCTGTCGCCCTGAACCTTATGGGTCCAACCTAGACATAGTTTTATAGTATTATCTGGGCACCATGGACCGAGCAGGCACAGAGGGTTGGAAGAGATCCGAGCTAATCTAGAAATGATCTCCCAGTCCCTCCATCAGTTGACTTCAGACCCCTCTACCACCATGGCTCCTGCACATGCTGCTGTTACCACTTGCCCTCTTCTTCCTCCATGTGAGAAGTGTCTAGTTTCCCCTGAACCATTCTCTGGAGATTCCAAGGCTTGCAGACTGGTTTTGGCCAAGTGTAGACTAAAATTTGCCTTGCACCCTTTAATGTTTGGCACAGAGCAGTCTCAGGTAGCTTATAGTGTCTCCTTGCTAACAGGTAAAGCTGGGGAATGTGGAACTGCAAAATGGGAGAGGGGTTCCAGGTCCACCTCCTCATTTGAACTGTTTGCTGAAGAATTACTTAGGGTTTCTGGTCCTATCAGGTGCGAGGTGGATGCATCACGGCGTCTTTCCAGACCCACACAGGGGAGAAGATCTGTGGGTAAATATGTAATGGAATTCAGAACCATAGTTGCAGATTGTTCGTAGAATAAATCCGCATTAGTGGAGAGATTTTACCAAGGGTTGGTAAAATCTGAGTCCCTCAAGGACGAACTTTCTTACCGAGAACTCCCCGAAGAACTTAATGCCCTTATTGACGTGCGCTCATGTGGACCATCGGATACAAGAAAGACATCCCAAAACTAGGTGCCCAGGCTTTCAGCCATGCGGTCTAGCTCCGGTCAACCTCTCATGCTAGGTTCTACCTGGTTAGCCTGTTATAATCTTTCTGGAGACCCTTTCGGGTCCAAAACTTCTTGCAATGAAGAATTACATCAATGAGTCTCTTGTGGTTGGCCTCACACTACGAATTTGGACTGTAAGTGACTCTTTACCTTTTGTTACAAAGTAGCATTTACCTTGAGGAGGATTTTGCGCAAGCTCCTGAGAACTTCTTATTTTTCCACTGACTGTTTTTTCAGCTGACACTTTTGGTTGCTGCTTTCGCCTTGGGTTGTTAATTTTATATGTTTTGGTTGCTACTTTGTTTCTGTCCTGATTTTTCTGTTCACAAGATTCTCAGGGCCTCGGCTCCACTCCCACTTGTAAGCCATCAGTAGTTATTGTAGCTCCCTCTGTTTTTTCTCTGTTAATCAATCTTTCTCTCTTGTTCATAGATTTCCTGCCCCACCCGTTTTTCCGGTACTCCCTGCCTAGTTTCTCACCCCGTCCCTCCATTCATCATTTACTTAATTAATAAATCTTTGTTACTGCTTTAAACCCTCTGTTGTGCTGCACTTTTTTGGTCCAACCCAAACACCCCTCTATAGCACCATAGACGGACTTACCTACATTCAGTGATTACATTTCACAATTCTTGCCATAATAGCCAATAAAAACAAATAAAACACCACATTGGCAGTAACCTAAAATACACTAAGTGTAATATAAAGTCATATTTCAAACTATAATAAGCACTTATGCTGTAAAAGCAAGAACCATTTCTTGCTTTGTGACTGTGATTGTGACTGTTTTGTATAGTGGAAACCTGATGATATTCTGTTTGCACAGACTTCATTTACCTCAGATTAAGTGTATACTTACGAACAGCAGCCTGCAATATTTTACTGGCAACCTATGTGAAAAATGTGCTTCCCAAATAAAACATAGGCGCTTTAGTCCAACTTATGCTGCAGTTTCACTCATGAACACCCATGTGCGTCAATTACGGATTTAATCTGCTCCAGAAAAAATTATCACCTGCTGCAGTGAAACATCAAAGGACACAGAGCAACTTGCTCAAAGCACAAAAAACTATTTTGTTGACTTTTTCAGAAAATGCTGAATTTATTATCCAAGCCAACCACATCTTTCAAGCCCAAGTCGCACCGACAAACAAACCCTCAGAAATTAGCATACAACCTGTAGCGCTTGTGATAAAACATTAACATAATTATTAGCGCGCAGGGGCAGAACAAACTGTCTTACCTTGCACAAGACGTTTCTTCTTTACTTTCTTCTGTTTAACACTTCAAGTGTTCACATTGCAGTAATAACGACACTCATATCCATCTCCCACGTCATCTTCTGTAGTGTGCGATGTGTGCGACTGTGGCGTTTTTTTTTTTTTTATTTGTTGGTTGGCAATTTCAATGTAAACACAGCAATACAATGTCTTTGTGGAAGAACTAGCTAAAAATGTGCTGCTTGCAAAACGACTACAAACACCTACAGAAGGTAGATCTCAATCATCTCTGTCCTGTATCTCAGACAAGGATGTTTAACGTCATTTTATGTGTTGCCTTACACGTGTAATTGTAATTACTATTATGAGCAATAGTTCAAAGGATGTGAAACTTGCTAGCTTTTACTTACAGGCCATAAGTAAAGGCTTTTACTTACAGAGTGTGTTAGCTTTACATTAGAATAGATGTCTCTGCACATATTCACAGAAACTTACTTGATGACGACGTGTGTGGGTGGCTGGCAGACTTGATGTTTCTTCTGTCTGGCAGAAGAAACTAACCTATTCTTGCTTCACTATACAAGCAAGAAAGATCTCACTGCAGAGCGCTGGAGTAACACGTGACCTCGCTGGCCGACCTATCATCACCGGGGAAAGCTGGTAGTGGCAAATGTGGGTGTAAAAATCACAATCAGACCCCTCATGCATAGTGGCTTTAGTATTCTAGGCATTGTAGGGTGAGATCTGATAGAACAGTAATGACATTTTCTCTAAAATTAATTGCTCATATGCAAAGAGCTTTCCATTGCAGGCTTTCACACGGACGCCGTTGGGGGGCGGGGGGGTAAGGACGAGGGCCCACGAACTTTGGGGGCCCACAGAGACTTTTGTAACAATACAATTATAAGCAGTAATGTAAAGTATATGAGATATCATAAATGTATCTATGAAAGAATTACAAAATCAGGCTAAATTTCGTCTTATTTCTGCCTCTCCGGTCAAATTACACCCCTCCTCCCATTCAGCGCATGGTTCGGTCCGTCCACCTGGATCCTCTCTGCCACCTGCTGAGTGAGATCGTCAGATGGTCAGCGGTTAAAGCAGCGATGTTCTCACGTTCAGCCAAGCGTAAATCCGGCCATAAAAAACGACAAGAAAAGTCTGACAAAGCAGAGAGAGAAGAAGGGCCGACAATTACTAACAAGTTACTTTGAATAGAAAGGTTTGTGTATTCACGGAGGACAGAGCTTCCTTTGCAGTGTAATGTTAGCGCTGCTTCCATAGCCGACACTTTAATTCGCTGGCTTATGTTTTTCACCACTGAACATAAAAATAATGTCATTTAGTAACATGTAGGATAGTTAGTTCACTTATGATGAGGTGTGTTCACCTCATATTCAGATGCAGCATCGGCCTCACCTGCTCTTCCACACGATGTTGAGGAAGCAGGTCATCAGCATGTCATTGTCTTACTTAACTCATATAATAAAATGAGTAATGATAAAAAAAAGTAAATTTATTTTTTTCTATTTCCATATTAACAGAATACTGTGGTACAGAAGATCTAGACACGTTCTGAATGAATTATGTATTTTTTAGATACGCCAGAGCCAGGATCCTCGTCAATCAGCCTGTCAGGGAGGACGTAGAAAGAGCTTTTAAAACAGCAGATCAGGCTCAAGAGAGAATCAGTAGAAGCAGCAGCACAGACGAAAGGGACAGAGGGACACAGTGGACACTGAGCCACATGACCACAGCTGTGATCAGTATTATGGCTAAACTGCAGACACAGATTTTGGATATCTAGCTTGGTTTGGATGTTGGGTGCAGGATGGGTGAGGTAAAGGGCCCAACTTCAAATTTTTTCATAGGGCCCAAAACTGCTAGCGCCGCCCCTGGGCTTTCATATCTGTTTTAGAGACATTTCAGCTAAACAATTTCATGCACACTGAAAAAAATCATCCACCTAAGCACGTCTTTAAAGATAAGCCTCCTTTCTAGCTAATAGAGAGCCAGGGATTTATTAATCAGTCTTTAACCATTGCTTTTGCACCATCACATTTATTAGATGCTTTACTTTTTAAAACTAATTGCACAGGACATAACATCATTGATTTTGTTGTTAAAAGTGGGCACCATTCTGACCTCATACAAATGCTCTCACTACTCTGTTGCTCACTCGTACGTAACATTAATGCTATCATATGATAAACATCTATGAATATGACTACAAATAGGTCATCAGTCAAATAATTCCATGTTTGAACACTGTAAACAGTGTAAAAGCTGATATTGCACATTTTAGCCTATATTTTGCAACACATGGTACATGTACAAGTTGAAACTCCAAAACTGAAAAACAACATTTACAAAACATCTAATTGGTTTGATCTACTCAAGAGTTATGTGTCTTTTCAAAGAACCAAAATGTTTTAGATGGATGAATAGCTGTAATTACTTCTCACAACTCAGCAGTTGATTAGACATTACAATCTCTCAGTGATATCTGTGGTAAATGGATGATGGCTCATGTCCCAGAGACCGTGATAATTAAGCTTCAAGTCACACTCAGAGTAGCATCTGATCCGGCTGATTGTTGTGTGCTCTGGGCTGTCACTGATGCTCACAATGAGTTCTGCTTTGAGCCTTGACCTTTTCAGGGTCAGACACCCTGCTTGATCCTCCTTGTGCTTTATGGGGGGATCTCAAATCTCATGGAAGCATGACTTGAGCATTTATATAAGATTATTCTCGGCAAACCCACACAGTCTGGGCTCAGACTGAATGGAGCTTTATGTTTCTTAATGTAGCAAATAAGGATTAAGGCATTAAACCAAATATAGTTCTCATGAAAGCTGGAGGAACCCTGAGTGTGTGCATGCTTTAATTATAAGCATCAATATGCTAAATTTGGACAAATGTTGAAAAAAGGCTTTATGTGCTGAATTTATATTTGTTTTTCTAGGCACAGAATATTTTCCAGTTCAACTGCTTTTCACTGATTGACATCGGCATCAGACAGAGGTCAAAAAGTCACAGTATATTTCATTCATTTCTACTTTGGAACAAAAGCTGTCAGTAAAAAAACTGCTGTAATATAGATTCCACAGCCACATTATTATTATACTGTTAAACCCAAATTTAAGTGACTCTGAACATGGCATGGTTGTTGGTGCCAGGGAGCCTGGCCTGAGTATTAGAGAAACTGCTCATTTACTGACATTTTCAGTAGAGCCGTAATAAAACAACAGTCTCTAGGGTTTACAGAGGAGGATCTGAAAAAGAGAAAATATCCGGTCAGCAGGAGTTCTCGGGTGAAAATGCCTGAGATCAGAGAGGAATGACCAGACTGTTTCGAAGCAACAGAAAGGTAACAGAAACTCAAATAAACAGTCTTGACAAGCAAGGTATGAATAAGAGCATCACTGAACGGACAACACATCAAACCTTAAAGCAGATGGGCTACAACCGCAGAAAACCACACCAGGAGCCACTCCCGTCACCTAAGAACAGGAAACAGGCTGCAGTTCACAAGGGCTCTCCAAAATTGCGCAATAAAAGTTTGGAAAAACATTGCCCAGACGGACAAGTAAAGATTCCTGCTGCAATATTCAGATGATGAGGTCAGAATTTGGCATAAAGGACATGAAAACATGGATCCATCCTGACTCATATTAACAGTTCAGGTTGGTGGCAATGGTGTAGAGGACAGTTTCCTGGCACACTTTGGGCTCCTAAGAACATTGTTTAAATGCCACAGCTACCTGACTATTGTTCCTGACCACATTCCTTTATGACCACAGTGGCTAGTGACTGTAAACCGATCAGCCACAATATTAAGCATTTTATCAGGGGTCAGCATAAGACCTGGTCTGTGGCTGCACAGACCCATACTCAAACAGCGGCAATGTACTGCTGTGACACCTCAAATAACAAGAAGGGATGCAGACAGTCAAGTTCTGAATTAGACTGCGTCCCTGTTCTTAACTATCCCCACGGTTCACAGTTACAGATGAATACAGCTACTGTGTCTTGTGTGAAACTACTATGTACAGTATAAAGTCACTGAATAAATCAAAGTAGGACAAAGTAGGGTTTGTTTTCAGCTTAAAATGGTCTTTAACTGTTCTTCTAGTCATTTTTTAAAGAATGTTAAGACCCTATGTGGTGTTTTAGTTACTGAACAGAAATGGAATTAAAATGGCTGTACAACTTGACTTTAGTGTTCACGGTAACCACCAGATGGCAGCATTGGATTTTAGAGTTATTTTTGTAGTAGATTAATAAAACATTTTCTTCCATTTCTGCTCAGTACATTGATGATACAATAGCACTGTGAAAGTGAAAGGGTTCAAATGAGGGCAAAACCCCTAATTCATAAGTAAAAGTACAAAAGAATAAGACTTTAGGGGGTAAAAGTAAGTACATTTAGTCAAATGCTGTACTACTCTTCGTTTTCCTTTCTTCGTGTTCAAGTTATATACTTAAAATTATTTAAAACTTAACTATTAACGCAAGATCAATCCATTTTTCAGTAATTTAATGAAGATCACTGTGAAATGTAAAATTTTTTATGTCAATATTATTCTGCTTTTTGACTGCAGCTACTGAACATCTCTGCACCTTAGTATGACTCATTTGTCCGTGATTCAAACTTTAAACAACATTTCCTAAAAGCTATAAATACTTGTCGGTTTTTTGGGGTCAAGCCGGTTCTAAAGTCACCAGTTTAATTCAAACAATCAAACTTCAATTGTGTGAGATATTGACTTTGGATTAATTGTAAACAGACTGTTGGAGAGAACTGCGGAGCGCTGACCTAGGTTGAACACGCCCTGTGATTGCAGGATAAACACAGAATAGTTCCATTCTTTATTATATGTTTCTTGTGGGATGAGTCATTTGAACGGTCAAGATACTTGTGACACTGAAAATGTTTACTCCTTACATAAGGTTTCTCACAAATATGATGACTCAGAGCGTGACTGTCAGTATCAATCTGAAGAGCCTGAGGACTGCACAAGTATCACAGTACTTTCACTGCTGACTATCCCGCTCAAACTTGTAAACTGCACGACAGCTTCACAAGTCTGTGCTTGTTAGGCTTGCCTGTATTTGAAAATTGTTATGTGGTGGCATTTTGTATGTATAAAAATACTGCATAGATGGTAACAGGTGGTCGATAAAAACCAGTCTGACTGGTGAAGTGACCCCACCCCCACTGTAATCTTGAAGCTGTCGTTCCAAGGCCATTTTCCAATGAAGAATGGAGTCAAAAGCGAAACCAATTCTTACATTTACCTTTTAAACACATTCACATTTTAAATTTACACCTTGTCAGACATATGTATGTAACTAAAAAACAATTTCCAGGAAATGTGCAGCAGAGGCAGCATTCTAACGCTAATTTTAAAAAGAAAGAAACATATGTTAAAGCCCCAGGATTTCCTAGTCTCAGGTTGTCACAGTGAACTGTCATCTGAGACCAGCAGGTGCTACCTCAGGGCACAGTGCTCCTGAAAGTACAGTTTCAGCCTGATCTTCCGGCATTACGTCTTAGATCCAACGTGTGCTGATGTGTCAGCAGAGAGGTGTTTGTTTTGATGCGGTATACTATGGAAATATGTTGTTGTAGTAGAGGTGGGGTTTGATGGTGGGGCCCACATACTGTACGTTCACATAAAAAAAAAAAAAAAAGACGTTAAGTCAAGGTATCGAAGGTTAAATACTGATACATGCTAAGTATTTTCAGAAAAGACAAAAACAAAGATTAACTATTAAATTATGTTAAAACAGTAGCTGTGGGACAAAAACACATTTTTCTCTGTGAACACTGTGCTCCACTGTTTATCTCGTTCATTTCTGGGAGCGAGAGTGTCAGGCTTACAGTGCATTCATTGGTGTAACACTTAATCCAATACAGTTTCACTTCAGGCATCAGCTAACGCAACAGATAAGTCGGTCTCTGCAGGAAAGTCCTGACTCATTCTCTGCTGCCCAGGTAATGGTTTCAATGAAATTTTTCCAGTAGCATGTACAGCACGAGACAAAAGTTCAGGGACAACTTGTTCGGCAAAGAATTTTCTTTGTTTCGGTTTTTATCATTATTGTATGTTAATAGCAAAGTCATCAAAACCAGTTTAATAACAGGCGATGTATCAAACTGTGCAGAAAGTTTACAAAGTTTTATATTTTACAATCTTGAAAGTAGCCACATTTAACTTGAATAATAGCTTTGCACTGTCCTGTCATTCATGAGGTAATTAATACGCTCAGCACTTGTTTGTGGTTTTAAAACCTAAAACCACCTCGTCTGGAATTGAGGTGGATCGTTTTGGAAAGTAGAACATCTAATCAGCACTGTGTCCCTCTCCTTCTTGGTCATGTACTCCTACATGCTCAGGCATATGTGTTGAGTCAGGGAACGTGTGTTGCTGCAGTGCATTGTGGTGACCTTGTTCGTTGTGTGAGCCTTAAATTCCCAGTAAACAGCGTCACCTCCTCCTCCTCCGTGCTTCGAGGTGAGAAACACTCATGCAGATATGATATTGGGAAAAATCGTTAGGAAATAGTTTTATTTTAAAACATAATTCCTCATGTCTTATTTCATAGTTTTAATATCTTTGGTATAAATGAGAAATAATAGAAACTACATAAAGAAATCCGACGAGAAGCTGTGACTTATCGAGCAGTGCTTAAATCTTCTCCTGTTGCTTTAACCTATTTTTCTGGGTTAACTGTTCACCTGAGTCTCAGAACCCTTGAGCCACTCCTGCTGCCGATTGTTGATTTACCTGGTTTCAGATGACTTCAAAACTCCATGTCAGAGTGGAGCTCCATTCAGTCGTGTTGACCTTTGGCAGACAGAGACTAGTGTAAGTGAGCAGTTTTATGTGTGCAGCTGTTGGATTTCCAGACAAAATAAGTTCATATTATGGTATTTATTAAGAATATTTAAAAAAAAAGTTAAAGTAGCATTGGAGGGTAATTAAACAAACACACACAAACACACTGCATGCTCTTTACATTAAATATGTAAACTGAATACTCAGACAGATTAGGTAATACAGGGTAGCAGCACTGGTTTGTATTTTTATTGTGATTAACTCAAATAAATTGCAGAAAAGCAACTAATATGTTTAAATGATGTTTAGACAATGGCTAAATCATGAATTATCAATAACTAACTTCCTTACCCAGTGCAATTTAAATTAGGGCCTTTTTTACTTACTGTAAACGTTTCATATGAGCGATCTTCAAATTTACTATCTTGTTGTTTCTCGCTTTAATTTGGAGAACTAAATTTGTCATCCAAACCAACTTCCACTAATGTGACTGCAACTTCCTATTTTTGGATCACATTTACTACAGTAGGTGGATTCATAGGTGAAATAACAATTTGAAGACATCAGGTTGCGAAAGAGTTGTTTCACATACAGAATGACTTCATACACAAATACAAAAGTAAAATTATAATTCTGTAGTTTATCGGTACATCTATTTAAAATTGCTGTCCAATAAATTGTAGGTCTTGAATTCAACCTCTCTTTTTTATATGCAATGTAAGCCAGTGCCCTTTAATATGTATTATGCCACAAATATATATATTATATATTATTTGGTATAATATAACATTTGATATATATATTTATTTATTAGGAAGTTTTAATGGTTTACAGATGTAAAATATGAGCATAGCAAAATCATAACGTGTTGATGTGTCATGAGGGTTAAATATACATTTAATTTTATGAGAGTACTGTTTATTAGAGATATTAGAGAATATTGAGAATAACAGTAATCAAATTTCAGTAAAGCAAATTAACTACTTTTTTTCATTAAAAACTCACTGTAGTATGTCATTGTTTCAACCTTGATGGGATTCTTTATCATAGAGGGAAATGTCAGCGTACGTTTCCTTCGTTTATTGTTTATCGTTTGATATGTGAAGCCGGATTTATGTCCATGTATGTTCACAGGTGTCTGTCTTGCATCATGAAACTTCAGGTGTTTTGCTGCTACGACTGATGAGCCGAAACTGCGTGCGCATCCCCGCCCACCTGCCGTGGAAACCGCCCTAGAAAAGCGCGTCCCCGCCGCTCCGTCCCCAGTCAAGGTGCGGCCGAGCAACAGGTGCGTGAAGAGTCGCGGAGGAAACACGCAGATAAAAGCGGCGTCAAGGAATAATCCCAACAACTAGAACTACCGGGCCGATCCGAAGCGACTTTGGCAGCAGCGCAGTGAGCTGAGGTGCGTCGGGGTTCGTTGACCTCACAGCAGGTGGACGTCGTCTTTGTTCCGTCCGAGTCTCCCGTGGAGTTTGAAGCGGTCGCTGGGAAATGGCGCACTCCGGGATGCAGATGCTGGGCTTCAGCCTGGCTCTCCTGGGCGTGATTGGGCTCATAGCCGGCACCATCCTGCCCCAGTGGAAGATGTCCGCCTTCGTGGGCTCCAACATCATCACAGCCGTGTCCATGTACGAGGGCCTGTGGATGTCCTGCGCCTTCCAGAGCACCGGCCAGATCCAGTGCAAAGTCTACGACTCGATCCTGCAGCTCAACAGTGAGTCACAGTCGTTTTTTTAAAAAAATAGATTTCCTGTTTAATATCTGCAGTTTTTATATAGTTTTTACTTTGTGAGTTAGTGTGCCAGCAAAGTCTTGACAAATGGGCCCAAATTGACCTCTACAATTAAATCCAAGGAAATTGTAAAAAGTAAAGATTTAGTTTCTTACAATACTTCTCCCCCCTAACAGTTCTGCTTTGTCATTTATTACCTCATGTGCTTTGAGATCATTGGTTGGTTAATGTGAATCACTTCTGCACTAATTATTTATGCATTCGCCTTCCTCTTCCTGGATGTGTGGAAAACCCCAAATGTGGGAATTGCTTTACACAGAGTTACAGGTGAAACAAAACCCGCAGGAGCTGGTGTTTAGTCAACAGGCCGCGGTCCACAAATGGCTGCTTCATCTTTGGCTTATGGGAATCAAAGTTAAAACACAGCCATTCTTTGCTGAAGACTCATTTCTAATGCCAGGACATATGTATATTTTGAAATACAGCAGCTGCTTCAGTCTCCACTATGGAGCAGCATTTTTATTATTAAAAAGTTAAACAGTTACAGAAGGCTCTGCCTCTGGGCTTTGATGTGTGCCAGTAAGTTCAGGGAAACAGTTTAAACTGACCTGGTTGTTCATTTATGATCATTTCAGCCATAAAGTCGCTCTTTTTACGACTCAACGTGTGACCGTTGGAGTCGGCGTCGAACGTGTTGGAAACTGGACCGACAGGCTGCCCTCAGGCATAAACTGCCTGTGCGGTTTTGAATACTTGCCCCTCCCTTTGTTAATCTTTATTTCTATTTGCACTTTTAGTTGCGAGCTACTGGTTGACAAAATATTTAGTTCACTGTCAAACTGGCCATTTGCTCCAAAAATCATACGTGACTATTTGCTTTTTATTTATTTTATTTAGCTTTATTATCAAAACATTTGATTGACTATCTCTGAGCACAATGTGTCTTATCAGCTGCTCAAACATGAACACAAAGCAGCTTTTGATAAAGGTTGTGTAATTAAAGCTGTGGTTAGATATAGAGCGGTTGACAAAACAACGGCTCATGATTTAAAGTCCCTGCTCGTTGGCGTTCCTCAAACACTGAAAGTTTGGGAAGAGTTCCTAGTTAAACTGAACAATGGCGGTCGAGCTTTGGCTTGGTAGAAGCGAGTGAAACTCTAAAATTTCCACCTGCTGAAAAGCGGGGCCCAGAGCACCTGAAATTGGGAGTGTCTTCCTCATAATGAAACCTGAAACCTGGTTAGACCTGTTTCTGAGTAGGACACACACAAACCCACACACCCTCTCCCCTCCTGCCACAGCCGCTTACTAGTCTTCCGGTTAGAGCCAGTTTCTGTGGCATGTTGTTATAGGGAGCGGCATTGAAATGCGAGAGCCAGGCCTCTGCAAAAACGAGTTATCAATACAACTCATTTTTTTCGTTTTAAGATTATTTTGTAGGGTTCCAAAACCTGTCACACCTTAACCCATGTGTTACGTGCTGTATATTTTCCACAATAACTGATTAACCCTTTCCTGTGTCTTTATCCAGGTGCTCTCCAGGCATCCCGAGCCCTCATGGTTGTGAGCATTATTGTAACGGTGGCTGGCTTGGGTGTAGCCTGCATGGGAATGAAGTGCACCAATTGTGGAGGGGATGACAAAGCTCGCAAGTCCCGCATTGCCATGACCGGTGGGATTATTGTCGTGGTTGGATGTAAGGAAGCTTTTTTTTTTTTTTTTTTCTCACCCCATTTTGTTGTTCCTGGTTTAAGTTTTGCTAATGTTTTTCCTTTTCTCTCCCTCAGCTCTGTGTTCAATTATTGCTTGCTCTTGGTATGCTCATGACATCATCCAGGCCTTCTACAATCCCTTCACCCCTGTTAATGCCAAGTAAGTTCATGATGATGGATTTTTAAAAATTGGTATTGTCCACCGGTCAGGTGCTGCCTCACAATAAGCTTTAGCAGTACTGTGCCCCCAAACATGTTCCTGTTGATTTTCTTTAACCTCTTCTCCCACCTGTATCGAACTATTTGCATGTGACACTTGTCTGAAGAGAATATTGAATGTACAGAGTTTGTTTTAGTTGCCCCCTGCTCTTTTGACTGACTTTCTTTCTTTCTCCAGGTATGAGTTCGGGGCTGCCATCTTCATCGCCTGGGCTGGAGCTTTCCTTACTGTAATAGGAGGTATCATGCTGTCTGCGTCCTGCCCAAGAGGCAAATCAAAGCCCAAGTACCCCATCTCCAGACCCCCCAGCGCCAGCAAGGAGTATGTTTGAACAGGACAGGACTCCGTAGTGAATGCTGAAGGAACTCTGACTTATCAACTTAGTTCACCTCAAAGAATGAAACCTTGAAAAGATGTGCCCCAGGATGTTTTTTTTAATTTTTTTTTATTTTGAGTTTTAGTTTCTTCAGGATTTACCCTGTAATGTTACTGTAATATATTAACGACATTGAAGTTTCAATTGATACCTGTTTACGAAGAGCTTTTTGGCCCTGCCCATGTCTATACAACTGCAGTATGTACTTCCTGGTTTGTATACTTGTGTAGTAAACCATCAACTTGGCTGAGACTTGGAAAGAACAAATTTAAAAGGAAACCCTGATTATTGTCAAAGTTGATTTGCTAATACACACTTAGCCTGGCAGTTATAAATTGAGTTGTGCGTCTTTCACATTGTCCTGTCATCTGAGAAGAGATTTGGCACAACTGTTTTAATGTATTTGTGCCTTATTTATATGAGCAAAACAAATCATTCAGTACCAGTGTGGACTACTGTTTTGTTCTGGTGCATAATTTTAAGAATAGAAGTGAGCCCTTTAATGTCAATTATCATTGTTGTCCAGACCCATGTTTTGAGCTATCGGCTAGCTTTTTTTTTTTTTTTTTTTTGTTCTGTAATAACTGCTTTTGCCTATGCGTTTTTTTTTTTTTTTTTAAATTGGTTGTAATAGCTGTTGCAGCACTCTTATTTTTTACCTTTTTAAATTGTAATTTGCAAAGTGTGTGTGTGTGTACATATAATAAAGCTTTTACTGTCTGTCTTTGAACTTTACACTGTAATGTTTTAAATGCTTAATATACATTTATATAATTAAACTACTTTATAAAATACTCTTTTAGACCATTTAAATGACACTTCTCTAGCTGAAGAAAGGTGTTTGAATTAAAAGCTTTACACAAATACTTTAAAAACCAGTTTGTCCTGGTTGCAGTGTTAAAGAAAACTGATTACCAAATTTGCAGTAACTGCATAATGAACAGATTTTCTACAGCTGTGCAGTATATTACCAGACAGTTTGAAATGTTACAAGAAATGAGCAGTAAAGATTTTCCCATTAAGGCAGGAACCTGAACTCAGCAGGGCTCTTCTCTCCCTGGCTGGAAGCCATCTTACTTTAGGTGGATGAGTACACAACATCATCATGGCCAACAAAACCAAAGTGGCTTTGGTTTGACTGCCACCTCGTGGTGTGAACATCCAAATGCTCATAATGTGGAAATGTGTGGATAAACTGTATTTTCACCTGAAATCACGTTTTTCCTTCTGTCCTTTTTGTGTCTTATCTCCCCTCGCTTAGTTATCAGTCTTGTGATTTATTGTTGAACTCTGGCTTTCCTTCTCTGCGCTCCATGTGCCTGCCATTCTTTACTCACTTTTTTAAGGCCAGACCATAAAGGCAACATTGATAATTTCACTTGTGATGTCAGTCTGCTTTTGCCCTATAAAGGAAGACAACTTCCTTCTAAACTTGTGATAACAAAAAGTTGAAAAATCACAGCATATGATAAAAATTGCTTATTTTTATATATTACTTAGCATTTTAAAGTTTAATCAGACTTAAGTACCATTGTGTGTGATTGCGTGTCCCTGCATAGATTCAAACCACAATTCATCTGCCGGCAATGTAATCTGTTCTCAAATGTAGGGAGAACTCCACTGAAGTGCAAAGGTCTTAACTGAAACTCTAATAGTATCTTTGCTAACTTGATGTTTGTAGTATAATACTTATGAGAAATTGGAAACAACTGTGCTCATAAACACAATGTACTTTTCTTTTACCTTTAGGGATAATAAAACTGAAGTACAGCACTGTGTCATCAGGTGACTGCACAGCTATAAAACAATATGATCAAGGGTCACAAGGTGCAATGGGAAGACGTCTTTAAAAACTGCCCTTAAAAAGTAAAAACTAAGTGCCAACAAAAGTGGTTAGTGATCTGCTCAATCATCTACTTACTAAATATGAATCAGAAAAGAATACGCTATTGACATAATAGGAAAGAATGGCTGCACACACAAGTTCTACAATGGAATGATAATATGGAAACACATTTATCTTTGAAACTTTTAATAGTAAACAGACTTGCACATAAAATCAGGGAAAAAAAAAAAAAGTCATATAACCGCATTATTCTTTATATTGTGTAAGATTATCACTCATCACTTCAGACAGTAAAAAGAACTCTACATTGTTTTTATTCAATCATTGTTGGGACAGTCTGTCCAAACCCACAGCAGATTTAAAGTCATACAAACTTGTTTTTTGACAACCTGGAATGATCGTCTGCTTTAACAGGCCCCATGCACCAACATTTACATTCACATAAGTGGTCAAATGAGCACCAAGCGTGTTGCCTTCAACAGACCACAAAGGCCAGTGATGACGAAATAAGCTGTGTCTTTTACTGATCTGACTGTGCCCTCAAAGGGACTTATGGCTTCATAAAAAACTGCTCAATTGATGGACGGTCAAACATAGGCACCATATACCAAATTGTTTTAGACAGAAGAAAGCAGGACATTTGTCGTCATGGCCTCTCACTCTACAATTGTCACAGCAGCTAATCATCCAAATCACTTCACTTGAGTTGCGATGCTGAAGTGGATAAAAGATGTGACCATGAGTTATAAAAGCTTGTTTTGTTCGCTGTTGAGAATGATTCTGAAGCTAAAGTTGTTTTGAGCTGCTTTGTTGTGTTTGGGGTTTTAATTGTGTAATGACCTGAAATTATTGGGGGCGGGGGATTGACATTGGGGGTGAGAATTTTACTTACACGTTACAAATGTAAATTAGTAAATTCTCCCCCTTGGTTTATTTAACAAACCAAGGAATTCTTCTACCCCAATGAGAAGGTGACGGAGGTGGAAGGAATGAAACATTACCACCACCCAGATCACTGTCCCTCTTATCCCTGTGTAAATGAGGCCACGCGGAGCTGGACTGACTTAGACTAAATCAACAGTGAGGCACTGAGTTTGGCTGGAGAGTTTGAGAGGTGCTATGGGTACAAACAAGTCATAAAAAGATAATAAAACTACTGTTTATTAGGTTTATTTAGCATCCTTCACCGTCTGTCTCCACTTCCACAGCTCTGCAACATCCTAAAAAAAAAAAAAGATAAATGTCAAGTTCATGGCTCAACAAAAAACAATTTAAAAATGTTTTCTTTTGAAGTTTCCTCTTGGCATCAACAGAATTCAGTGCATTTACTTTAACTGTACTTCCTGTGATGTTAAATTGTCAGGCGTTAGTGCCCCCTAGTGGTGCTGTTGATAATTAACTGGATGAAACAGACTGGATTGTTTTTTGCTAGAATTGTAATTTCAAAAGATGTCGCCGTCATAAAAGAGGGCGTGCATTTTTTGGATTTGTAGATCAGAGATAGAAGTAAATTGATTTCAAAGATCCCTTATACATACAAGTCCACAGACTAAATTATTATATTATACACCATTTTCTTTTTCAAGACCATTTGACAGCACCTTAAATTTAATACTCTACCTTGGGGTCTGAGACTTTGTAACCATGCTTCACAAAGTTCTCAAATTTAGGCTGAGCTTTAGGTAACGTCACTCCCTGGAAAAAGAATTACAATGAATAAGCAAATGTACACTTCAAGCTCACATTCAAATATTACATTTAAAAAACAGAGGCAAGGAGCTTTAAAAAAGAACCTTCAAGGACACCGACCTTCTTAACTGCTTCCATCATCTTGGCTTTAACCTCAGGAATAGATAAACTTCCCTTGGGAGTCGGAGGGGTTTTAGGTGACTTGTCACCTTTACCTTTAGGGGTCTTGTCCTGTTATGAACAAAAGGTTCATAAGGTGAGAAGGTTTTATGGCATCACTTTAACTTCAGAAAACATCCCACTATCTACTACATACAAGGCACATGCTAATCAGCAGATAAAGAGGTGCGTGTAAATAAACCCACCTGCTTTGCAGCTGGAGTACTGGGTTTAGGACTCTTGCCATTCTGTGCAGAGGCTTGTTTCGATGGTGTTGGCTGGGCTGCTTGTTTTGGCTTGGCCTGTAAAAAAAAAAAAAATGCAGCCTTTAGTGACAAGTGACCGTTGAAATTCATTTTACTGGAACTGCAAAAAGAGTCAGTTACTTCACAGTTACCTTAACTGGCGTCTCTTCCTCCTCACTCTCATCCTCCTCCTCATCATCATCATCATCCTCCCTGGGGAAAATATAAAAGTTAATATCTACACTGAACAGTAGGATGGACAATTACAGCAAAGTTTTCAACAATCTGCATTTTTTTTACCATTATTTAGAATAACTACGAAAGAAGCCCATCCTTTAACTTGCACAAATCACTAAAAAACACCTGACTGCCCCACTGATGCATGTCACTGAGATCCAGAGATTGGAAGTCAAGTTTTGCAGAAAGCTGACACTCACTCGTCATCATCCTCATCGTCTTCATCATCCTCATCATCATCCTCATCGTCATCCCCCTCCAGATCCATTTTCATTTTTTTCTGGAGGGACAAACCTACACGTTACAGTAGATGTACTTTCAACAAATGTGAAACCAGGACAACAAAGGAAGCAGAACAAACCTGAGACTTGAGAGCAGGAGATGTAGCAGGCCTTTTCTTCGATGTTTTAACATCTTCCTCCTCTTCTTCATCTTCATCATCATCTTCATCAAATGACTGGTCAGCCTCCATCACTTTAAAAAGTAATTTAGCAATGTTAAGAGGTCTTCAATTGAAACACTAGACATGCACCAACATTGAAAAAGGTCTGGTTGGCTGCACTTGTTTTCTCCAACTTTTACTAACTTTGCTATTGAGTAAACAAGCAGGGCAATCGTTATCCAAACCCAACATTCCTGCAACAAATACTCACTGACAAGGTGTTGTCCACTGATATGGATCGGACCAGAACCTGCCTTCAGGCGGAAAACTGCTGGGGGTGTGATTGTGAAACCACCGAGGCAAACCTGCAAGAAGCGTTCAAATTACCTTAACATTTGTCCACACTCCTGTTACCAGAGCAGGAGAAAAGAATTTTAATCACAGTGCTGACAGAATTATTTTGGGACTACTATAACTGCAGAAAAAAAAATGGCAGCATTACACTAATATTGTCTCAATTGTGGGGGTCTAAGAGCTGAAGCAAGTGCGTGTGGGCTTGTCTTTATAGCCTTCTGTGAACAAATTTTGTTTCAATACCATTGTTGTGAGGACATTTTGGCTGGTCCACACAACTTCATGTGTCTTTTTGAGTTTCAAGACTGGATTTTAGGTCAGGGTTAGAATTAGGTTTTGGTTAGGCATTCAGTTGTGATGGTTAGGTTAAGGGGCTCGGGATTGCTGTCAATGAGTGTCCTCACAATTATTAAAAGACAAGTGTGTGTTTTAGTGTGCGTGAAAAACACTGTTGAGGTTCACTCACACTTGGGAGGGTGGAGGGCTTGAGTGAAACTAGCGCTGCCTTGATCTTCTGACCTTCTGTGTCCTGTCCTTCCACCTCCACCATGTGAAGTTCATCTTTTGTGCTTGGGTCCACGCAGGCCTATAGAGAGCAAGACAAATGGCTTAGGGTAGTTTTCACATGTAAAACACTGATATACCTGTGTGACTGCTAGCTGTCAAGAAATCAGTCTGTAAACACCACTTTAGGCAACTTTAGTAAGATGAAACTGTCATTTTGTTAATATATTAACCAAAGTGATTTTTAGTTAAAAAAAAGTGAACGAATGCAGCCACATACATTAAAAATCTCTTATAAAAACTGAAGTTATTGTGTTGGGCCTAAAAATTTCAGAAACATATTGTCCAAACAATGATGATGACATCATCAGTAATTTTTAACAGGATTGGTCATTTACCTCACATATAAAACAAATCTCTAGATCAGCCTTCTTCCACCTAAGGAAGATTGCCAAAATTAGGAGCATTCTGTCTCAAAGCGATGCTGAAAAACTGGTCCATGCATTTATTACTTCTAGATAGGACTACTGTAATTCTCTACTTTCAGGCTGCCCCAGTAACGCCCAATCTAAAATGCTGCAGCAAGATTATTGACTAGGATTGGTAAGAGAGATCATAATTCACCTTTTCTAGCTTCTCTCTAAAACTTTTGTCTTCCCATAAATGTAAAATAGAATTTAAAACCCTTCTTCTTACCTATAAAGCTCTAAACCATTGAGTTCCAGCCTACCTCAAAGATCTCCTTCGGTCTCAGAGTGCAGGCCTACTTATGGTTCCCAGAATTTCCAAAAGGAGAATGGGAGGCAGAGCCTTCAGCTATCAAGCTCCTCTCCAGTGGAACCAGCTCCCAGTCCAGATTTAGGAAGCAGACACCCTCTCTACTTTTAAGACTAGGCTCATAACCTTCCTCCTTAATAGTTAGTTCTAGTCCTGCTGCTATAGACTTAGACTGCTGGGGGACCAACCACTGATGGACTGAGACACTTTCCTCCTCTCACCCCACATTTACATGTCACCACTGTCTGACATTAACTCTGTGTCTCCTTTTCCCCGTAGTTGTACTTCTCTCTCTGTCCCTGTCCTCAAGTGTCCCCAGCTTTGGAGCTGTGTGTCTTCCAGTGCACAGCTACTGGTCCTACTAACCTGCCCAACGTTTTCTTTTCTCTCTCCACTTTCCACTCACCCCAATTGGTCAAGGCAGATGGACACCCACACTAAGCCCAAGTTCTGCTGGAGGTTTCTTTCATTAAAGGTAGTTTTTCCTCTCCACTGTTGCCTCTAGCTGCTCAAGGGGGAGTTGGGTTTTCTCTAAATGTCTTTACAGTTTTCTCTAAATGTCTGTACAGTCTTGACTTTATTATGTAAAGTGCATTGAGATGACTTTGTTGTAAACTGGCGCTATATAAAGTTGAATTATAATAAAAATGTATCATGGTGCCTGTAATAAACAGTCAATTCTAATGACGAAGACCTGCCGTAGCATAGATACGATGGCCTCAACATTTATGAAAAAATTCTTTGAGACACCATAGAAGCTGACTAATCACATAAGATTCAGTCAAGCAGAGTATGATTTGGTTTCATCCAAGGTATTTAGGATGTCAGGACACTTACCATTCTTAGATCCAGCTGATGCTCAAAGTCGTCATCCTCAGGATTGAACAGCACTTCCTTCCCAGCTTCCAGCACACACCCTGATAATAAAAAAAGAATAAGATTTTAGCATCTAAAACAAAAACTACTACTAAAAATTTAAACACAAACATATTTTGTTTAATTAAAAAACAGTACACAGAAGTGGAATGTGCTATATTTGAAATGTACACAAGGGGGAGACACACAATATAGCAAGGGGAATTGTTCCACATGGGCTTAACACAGGAAATCCCCTCAATTTGGAGAGAAATTATGAAAACTTTTGTCTAAAAGTGCAGTTAAAAACTGAGTAATCTCCCATCCAGTTCTGAGATGAGCAAGTCTTTACTGAACATAAATGCCAAGTTTCTTCTTACGTTCTATGGTTTTAAATATACTGATTTTAGATAGATTTTGGTAAAGTGATGCGTTTGCTGCGGAAATGCATTTAAATATTATGCAATATGTTTGCTAAATCTCCTAAATAATGTCTGAAATATTCCCCAAGCTATGTCTTTCCTAACTAGTCACTGGTAATAATCCTCAACTCAAACTGTGTTAAACATAAAACTTTCCTACTAAATTCATTGCTCAAAATCTGGTCTAACTAAATTCTACTATGTATTATATATGTATTTGCATGAGAATAAGTAAAACTCTCTTTGCAGAGCCCGTTTCAGATGGGGTTATGGGATAGTGAGTTAAACAGAAAAGAACAAAGTGTTAAAATAATCCAAATCTAAATGGTATTTATTAATAAAGTCACAGATGCATCTCTAAGCTGGGCCACAGGGAAACCAAAGTGGCCGAAATCACGGATCCAGTCCACGTGTCTGAACCCACGTTGGAATGTGTGTGGTGCTTTTTTATTTCTTTATTTTTTGCGACATGTTATAGACGGTCTGATCAAACTGTATTTTAAAGGCAGCTGTTCATTAAAATGATATGCAGATGACAGCACACGCGTATTTGAAAGTCTGGCGGCCACAAAATGCGCAGTTACCGTTAGTGTTCAGAAAACAAGGGCGCCGCCATGTTGGAGGTCCAACACGTGTTTAGCTTTAAACGCCGCTCGGAACCCGCCGGACTCATTCAACGTCCAGCTGCCACTTTACACCCTCATACTGAGAAATTATTACACTTTTACTGCTGCCATATGACGACAACTGACACCTCACTTTGCATTTTGGGGGAATCGGCTCCGAACTATAGCCTGAGGTGTTCTTGTCCTGTGTTTGCTGTGAGTGGTCAAACACGAGGACAGCTGAGATGTATTAGGTGTGACAGACAAAGAGACTTTCTCTCACCGTAAAGGAAGGTCTGTGGCGCCATGGGTTCGTCGTCTAAGCCGTTCATTCTTTTCTCTGTAACTCAGACTCTGAGCTGCTGCTTCTCTGCGCTGCGAACAAACACCAAGTGCCAACCACGTCCAACTGTCGTAACACTCCGCCTCTCGTCTCCTTCTTCTTCGTCTTGCTTAAAAGAAGCTTTACGGCAGCCCGCCTCAATGTGGTTTTGTTGCTGCCACCTTCTGGACAGTTCTGTTATTGCATTGTAATCTATCCATCTTCACCTTCAGGACCGGATGGAGTCATGTTAATCTATTTTTTTTTCATGTAAATCTAATTTTTACTAAAAAACTTTTGCTGTAGTTTCTTACAGACCATCATCCCTTGTCCCTGTACCGTCTCTTCTGTCCCATACATTCTGATTGGTACCAGTACACGGTCCACTGTGCCTAATTCCTGGCCTTGTGTGTTTCCATGACCCAGTTGGATGCTGGCTTATGGTTCTGTGTGTGTGTGCTGATTGGGTTTGTGTGTGCTGTTCTTATCCGAATTAAAGGTATGTCTTCACTCCTGTTTCTGGCCCTATTTACCAACCATTTGTTGTATAACGAGCATGAATGATCCCTTTTGATTCCTGATCTCAATAGTGTGTTGCCAATCCCGAAATACTATATTGTAGAGCATTGGAAAGTGTTTGATTTATATTAGCCTTTTATTTTGTTACTGCTTTTTTAAACTTTTTCCACCTTTTAGGGATTTATATTGAATTCCAATGTCATTGGACCTACTTTAATCTAGTCACCTTCCTTTCAGCTCTACTGATTATTCTCAATAATCGAGTAGCTGCAATGCCTCAAAGTGTCTGCCTGTGGAGAACTGGTATTATTTTCCAGCTCAAGGGGACCATCTGATTTATATAATTTCTGTTTACTAAACTTTGTAGGCGACAGCATTCATTGTTAAATAAGAGCTATTCCTGGAATAACTTTTTAAAGCCCACACTGTACCTCTACATAGGCTGTATACTCACACTAAGCAGTAAAAAAGTCATTTAAATGACCCTACTATTTGACCTGAGTCTTATGTTCTATCTTGGTTGACGAACGGTTAGACGAAGGGAAAAGTGTGTCCCATTTAGGTTTTATTCTATATATTTTGATGATTTCAGAATGTCGATTTTACATAAACTGTTGTGACAAACTTTGAAATATCCTGGTGTACAGAATAAATTAAATGGACATTTGACTAGACTGTGAAGGCCAAGGATTATAACTCTCATCAGTTTCATACTCTTCAATTAGGAGTCCCTTAATGGTTTAATGGACAATGGACAGTGTGCCTTCTATAGAATTAACTGCCATATCTGTTTCCTCAATCATTTATTTTGGGCTTTGATTTCCATCTACACTGCTTTGTATTTCATTGTCAGAAAAAATACCCACAGCCACAGTCTTAAATCCACTCAGGTTTGCATACAAGTAAGAACATCTGCAAAGTAAAACAACAGGTAGTTTAAGAATTGATGTATTGTATTTAATCTTATGGCTTAGAATGCAGTTACAGTTTGTGAGAGATAACAACTCTGTTCCAAACCAAGATATGAGAGACCCGAGGCTGTGACGTCACACAGATGTACCGCACAGCAAAGAGCTGGCCCGCTGATGCAAAAAAGAACAGTGATTAATATTTTAGTGTTTAAAGTTTAAACTACTATATAGTGACAGTCTTATTATGGTGGTACTTTCAGACACACCCTGGCTCACAGAAAACCTTCTGCAGGCAGCGGAAGGAGTCACCCTTTTTCTGTCTGTACCTGTGTGGCATCACAGATTGGTTTAGATGAAGGAGACAGTGCCAAATGTCCATTATTACATATGGAGCTGTCCTCCGTGTCAAAATATCCCAAGCTGATGGTCACTGACATTTCCCTGCAACAATATCAGAAACTTGGTTTAACCTTCTCAGACAAAACGCTAATCAGAACATGAGCAAGAACTCTTTTAGCAACCACAGATTTGTGTGATCACTTTCATCACTTGCCACCATCTCTGAGTTACACCTCGATCAGCTCCACTTGTTTACAATGTGTCTGTGTCGCATCTTTCACATCACACCAATCTGACAAAGAAGTAAAAGAGCAAGTGAAAATGTAAAAGAAATAGCGGATCTATCTTTTCTCTAAACCCTACGTTCCAACATAGGCATAGAGACAAATACACACACAGACCATATAAAACCCATGATATGTACTGTTTCAAAACTGACTTTCTACTACGAGCTTTAGACAAACGTAACAATAAGCATCAGACTGACTCAGGCGGCAGCACATTCACACATCACTGCATACACATGTCACACATGACTTTAAAATCATGCCATGTCTGCAAACTAAAAGCATTAAATACATTAAATATTTCTTATGGTCAAATTCCCATAGCAATGCTGACACATTTGTGGGAGAGAAATCCAAAGCTCTTGCAAAATCATGCAATCACATTTTGGCAAACATCTTTTGGAGGAAAAAATATAATTTCGCTGGTTTTTAACAAATACTGTAGCTCTTTGCTGGTTGGGAGCAGCTTTGCAATGTAGGAACGTCTTTATCTTTAACAGGCCGAACCTTAAGAGAGGACAGACAGTGTCCAAGTCTGTCACATCGGCCACTTTGTACTGTGTGGTGAATCTCCACAGGAAGGCTAAAAGCATTCCAGTCCAGTCCCTTCGTTCAAGTCGTCCTGGGGGTTTCGGGCTGTATCCAGACCACATCTGGGTAAGACGGGTAGAGGAGGAGGGACCGGATGTATTGCAAATACGCATCTACAGGCACACACTCACACCAAGCCCTCGCATTTTCCACGTGTTTTTCTCCACCGTTTTCATTTTTCCTACATCACATTTTCAAACAGCTGCATGGACCTCATCATCATTTCATCCTGGGGAGAGACAAGTTATCATGGCAGAGCGATGAAATTAACTGCTCACTTCTGCTTGTATAAGCTGCATGTAGGTGAGGGTTAGGTTTTCATAGACAAAATAAACATCAGCACGAGTAATACATACCTCCTGGCAGGCTATTATAAACTCCTCTAAAGTCACCACTCCATCTTTGTTTTTATCCATTTTCTGTGGCAAAACATGAATGTGAATCAATACTAAAAATTAGGTAAGAAGGTATTAAAAATGTTGTCAACCAGTTCAAAGCATTGAAAATAATGTAAAGATAAACCACATAGATTAGGATTGCTAAACATTTCTAAAAATCATAAATTATAAGCAAAAGATAAAGTCTGAAGCACAATATTAAATGAGTGAATTTATACTGAATCGTATGATTACCTGAAAAAAGGCATCCACATGCTGCTGAGGGACATCCCCCTTTATTGCAGGGTAGGTGAATTTCCCCATCATGTCATATATGGCCCTGACAATTTCAGTCATTTCCTGAAAGAAGAAATGTATTCAATTTGTGGTGATGGTGCAATAATTGTCATCACTGTGTTCATCGTGCCGGCACTTGCCTCTCTGTTTATGTAGCCATCTCTGTTAATGTCATACAGGTGAAATGTCCACTCCAGCTTTTCCCTCAGAGTCCCCCGCAGCAATATAGACAAGCCCATTACAAAGTCCTGGCCGCAACAGAACAGGGTAAAAAATCGATTAGATTAGGATTCTTAAAGCATCACTGCACATGGAAATAAAGAAACGAGTCTTGTATTTTACCTTAAATTTAATGGAGCCATTATTCGCAGTGTCAAATGCATTGAAAAGATAATGTGCGTACATGCTTGCATCTATAACACAGAAATAAATGTAATTATTGTCTTCTGTCCTCACAAAGCTTTACAAAGCAATGACAGAGATTCAGAAATATTGCACTTTACCTCCATGAGGAAAGAACTGTGCGTAAATGTGTTTAAATGTCTCCTCATTTACAACTCCGCTTGGACATTCCTGTGGACAAAAGGATTGATTTTACTCCAATCACAATAACATTTTACTCTGCATTTTACTCTACTAAAATATCACAATGGCTATAAGAGAAATTTGTCCAACCGTTTACGGTTTGATGTTTGACTCCCATGTAGTGTTTTTAGTCTGACTTCTTTCTACAGTAGATCAACCTTTTAAGTTGTCCATACTTTAACTTATGATCAAATACTTACAAACCTACAGTATAACAATGTTCGCTGCCACAGAGCCACTGACATGATCTTATACACTTAGAAAATATTTGCATGTCCAGACACTGTTAATGGAACAGGAGGACGAAGTGTGTGTGTTTTAGAAGTTTGGTTTATGTATTTGAAATACACTTTAGTAATGCAACGCTGGTCAATCTCTGTGTCATCTGAAATCAGAAAGTGTAGATTAGTGTAGATTACATTCTTAAAACCACGATAAAGGATCTGCAGCTCCTGTTTGGTGAAGTTTGTTTGGGCTTCCAATTGCTCAAGACCCTCTGGCCTGTGACACACCATCGTCATCTCCAGCTCATCATCCGTTTTATCTGCAGACAAAAATAAACAAACAAATTGATAAATAAACAAAATAACAAGATATTTTACTTTTTACTCAGAATCATATTAAGACATCCACAGTATAACACGTGCTCCTCTCCAAATGTTAGAAATATTAAAGCTGTAATTTACAGGAAAGTGACAACTCAGCAAAGCATGAGAATGTCAAGTCGGCAGAACATTAAGAATCTGATTAGACAGCGGAATGGAGTTCTTTTGGAGGTAGCAAGTGAAGCAGCAGTAAAAGAGGGCAGAAGGAAGCGCACAGAGAGGTAACAAGAGAGAAAAACGGATTGGAGAAGAACTGCATGTAGTTGACAAATAGATTTCCCCTTAGGAGTTGAGGGATTTTATTAATGGCTACATGGTGGAGCACACTGGGCACTGTGGAGGCCGACGGTGGATAACAATGTGAAGATTTGTGCTTCCGCTGAAGGCAAGGGCTTGTCACGGTGACTGTCTCCAGCTACAGCAATACTAACATCCCCGCATCCGGCTGTGGCTGTGGACACAATCCACACACCAGTGAGTTCCCAAACATGAACAAATATCCAAGACAGAACAGCTACTTAAGTGCTGTCTGGCAGCGGCAGCTAGAATAAAAACCAAGAAATGAAATCTGAAGCTTTATATTAGTGTAGTGTGATGGCATATTTACACATGGTGCTGGGGTTGCTTTTATATCCCAGCTGTGCCCTGAGAGACCAGTAATACGTTTAGCCTTTTATTATTTATTTTGAGAGATTAAGTGATATTATATGCTTTATCCTTGGATGAATTTTAAATCCTGCTTAATTCCACAATGAAAGCTGACCAACAATCTAATGCACACACAGATGCCCAAACAAGCGCCAGTGTAAGTGTGTCAAGCAGCAGCCAATTCAGTGAGCCTTTAAAACAGAGGATTAAAAGAGTCCTGATTTCGGAATAGCAAATTCATTAGTAGTGTCAGGATTAAGCCTCAACACGGAAACTTGATCTTGATCTTAAATTGAGATTTACATTGAAGATCCTGTTGCTCGTTCACCTTTTAGCAATGGCCAGGAGGTAAACGTGTATGAACAAGGATAGTTTTCGGCAGTAAGCTCTAAAAAATTAATTGTTTCTACTTTAATCTTTCACACATTCTCAATCCACATTAATGGTTTTAGTTGGCAGAATTTTATATGCAGCTGTGCTGGGTGTGTGCTCGTCCACTGAGATCAAACATGATCTTTGCTTTCCCACATCTGTAGGTTATAGCACATGTGAAGCCACCTTACAGCTTTATGCTTCTTTAGGAATAATATGAATTTGAAAAAGAATGAGAAGTAAATCTAGCATTATTTTCTGAGTGTTTTTATTATATCTTATCAGGTCCTATTCTCTGATTGCTGAAATATCTACCTTTCAGTTATCAAGTGATCATACACAGTCATGTTTTGCTTTCTTCCTTCCATCTTCCCCCGAGCTCCTGTTGCAATCTCCCTGACTGTTGTTGTCATGGAGATAGACAGCCATGATAAATATGAGCAGTGGTGGTTATACTAAATGAACTGATAAAAAAAAAAGTGTCAAGCACACTTTCATTTCTTGAGGGTTAAAAGCCTCCTAATACACGACAACAAAACAACAAAGGTGTTGTTTTGTGTCAGGAGGCATTTGCTTTCCTGCAAATGCAAAAGTGTGATGGGGAACAGATGGAAGGAAATGAAGGCGAGAAAAGGAAGCAGGCAGACGCTCTGATTAGAGTGAAGGATGAGAAAGGGAGAATTAGCAAGAGGGAAAGAAGCAGAGGGTGAAGAAGAAAGGTGAGGAGAGAATAACACAGCCGAAGAGGATTATACAATATGTGTGTTTGGAAGGAAAAAAACTGGAACACAATCCCATTCATCTGAGAAACAGGGTGAGAAAATGAACATGGATTTTGAATTTGGGGTTTACTGGTAACTGGATATTTATAACTGCCTGGGGAACATTGATTTTGCTGATAATATAAATTATTCCAGACAAAATGACCCAATTACAGATTCAAACGAAAGGATTTACTCTCAGGCTGTGAAATGCTGCAGACTTTGCCAGAGCTGATTCTCATATATGCAAAGCAGGATCCTTAAGATGGACGACGCAACAGCTGCTGTGCCCATGAACATTCAGCAGCATGTACTGGGAGAAAAGAGCAGGATGATGAAATGATGGAGATGAATACAAGTGTGGGCCAGCTGGTGATGTTACAGGCAAATGCCAGGGCTATGATTTTATTAAAAACAGCAGCGTTTGTAGTGTTGGCTGTTTTGCATCACACAAAACACATTCACTTTCTTGCTGAGAAATAAAGATGAAGATGAATACCACTCTCAACACAGGCTGAAGATGAAGAAAAAAAACTGAATTTAAATAGAAGAACTTCAGCTACAAGAATTACAACTAAATGTATTTTCTATTTGAGTACCGAGTTCTCCAAGGTAATGAACAGTTCAGAACAGTAAAAATTCTAAAAATGAAGAACAATTAAGTTAGTAAAGAGACCGAGTTGTGCTGCTGACAGCAGTAACTAAATTCACCTTCAAGCACATTCAAAGTTCCCTTAGTAAAATGGTAAATTAAACTCAGCAACAAGTTCCATGTTGTTTGTGTAGTGCGGTTACTTCCTGGAGTCTCGTTTCCTTGGATCCTCCAAATGTCCAGGAAGTTCGCTTCAGTACGAAACTCTCATAAAACCACGGCCTATTTCAACACTTTTTCCTCAGATTGAACAAAGATAATAAAATGTTATGTAGTGAACCACTTAACAGAACCAGGCTGTGTGGCGTTTTTTGTTCTTTTGTTACTGGCCGTCCTCTCAAACGCTTATCGAGAAAGTTAAGGAGTGTTTTTCCTGAATCGCTGATCTATGCCACGAAGCTCTTGTACTTGTTTTCCCTGGCATGGTGTTTCGAGTTAGTCTCTGCTCTGATTCTTGTGTCGGTAATCGATAGCATCTTATCTGTCCTGCCTCCTCTCTTCCCATATATCTCCTCACAGTTGGCAACAAAAGACAAACTTTAATGGAGCTGAAAAAACAGGTTGTCTCTGAGCATCTGAAAGGCTTTTATCAAAACCAGGACGGCGAAAAACAAACACGGAGCGTCACCTTGTCTTGTCAGGTTTGGGTCTGCTGTCAGAGAGTAATTGCTCTGTTTGCTGGCTCATCAGTTTTATCTTTATCACATGCTGCTGTAAATTCGTCATTCATCTTGGCTCACTATTGTTCACAGTCTCCTCCTATGCCCCTACAACCCAGTCTCCATGACAACGGGCTTCTCAAGCATAAGGCCAGGGAGAGGTATGATATGTGAGCTGCGTGTTAATTCACATGCTCTCGCCTGAACCCTCATTTAGAGCCCGTTGCTCTTTCACTCAGGCGCTCACTCACCCACACATGGACACAAAACACGTATAATCCCGGGTCAGGGCAGTGGTTTTGCTGTCTGCTTGTTTTCAAGGACATCCTTCTTCATAAGGGTGAAGTGTGGTGCACTGTAATCTCACCATCCTGACACCAGCACACATGTTAGACCCCAGCCTCAGTATGTTGCTTGATTCCTTGTAATTCTGCGTATTTACACATCTTTACTCAGAAACGTAACTTCTTCTTTTCAGTTTTGTCATATTCTTCCATATAACAATCAGTGTAAATACACATGTACTCTGTCGTCTGTCTGACAATCACTCCACAGATATTTCAAACATAACTGTAACAGCTTTTGCACATAATAAACATGAAAAGAACATAAGAACAGAAATATATTAGGAATCCACAGTGGTAGAAATTGTCTCTCTCATTTGTCTGTTTAGTCTAGATTTGGGTTGTTCTTTTGTCATCTCTCCATCTCTCTGTGACTAATGTTGACGTACCTCTGCTTGGTCTCCTCTGCTTGGTTTGCATGGTCAAAGTGCCCACCACTGCGCCCATGTTGACTTCGTGGAAACCAGTCTGGTCAGACAGCCCAAAGATTACCAGTCCTGTATTTATTTCAGGATTTTGTCACCCTGTCGTGTTGTCTTCATCTGGGTCCGCAACCCTCTTTCTTAAAGGGGCTTTGCCCCTGCTGTGTCTTCACTGGTTTCAGATCTGTCACTCAGAGACGTCTCTCTTCTTTGAGCCGATTCTCTCGGATTTCTGATCTCTTTCACACACTCGTGCGTGAGCTGTCCCTGCCTTTCTGTGCCACTCCCTCCGCTCTCTGCCTCACTCCACTCATCTGTCAGCCTTTCCCTCTCTTTCTGGTTCCCTGCCTCTTCGTGCCCTCATGTTACTGTGGAGTGCTGGTAACTGATGCAGCACTCCGTAACTGCGCTGCTGACAAACGCTTGGTAGCCGGTTCAGGGCTTTCATTCTCAATTCTCATTCTAGAGCTCACACGTCAGTTCTTTACATGCAACGTACCTTATTTCCTCTGTCTATTTTTATTTTGTTCTTTTAACCATTACTTATTTATTTCTTTACTGCCCGTAAAACGAGCACTCACACTCACACACACACACACACATAGCACAACCCAGTGATTTATGGCAACTCTGGCCTCTGAGTGTGTGTGTGTGTGTGTGTGTGTGTGTTTATTAATTAACCACAATAGCATGGGTAGAAGTATATCCTCTTTTGTGTGGAGAGCAACAAATATTTCCGTTTATTTTCCCGCTCTGGTTCGTAAGTGTTTTCTGTTTACTGACTGACCGTGGTCCATAAGAGCTAATGACTTCCAATATATCATGGAGATGATGTTATTGCAGCCTGTCCTTGGATTTAAAATGTATATTTAAAATATAATTGCACTGATTCACTATACAACTCAGCAGAAAATTGAAATTATTAAAAGCAAAAAGAGCAACTGCTTTTTTATGGACCAATGGAAAAGCATCTTTTTTATAGTTTGTTGGATCCAAAAACAGGAATGTAAATGCTCTCACTTCCACACTCGCCTATTGTGTGTATGTGATGGTTTCGGAAAACCTCTTTCGGTTTAAAAAATTAATATACTGCTATTTTTTCAATGTCTGCCCTTGTTTCGTGAAGTTTGTGTTTCATTTTTTGTGCTTGAGCTGTAAAATCAACACAAACGCAACAAACAGACAATAAATTAAACCCTATGTTCATGTTCATTCCTTGTGTTTATGAAAGTCTGGTCTGGCCCTGGTCAGGGGATTGCAAAGCACTAAGTTGGCGGGCGTCAAATGCCGTGTGTGTCTTCGTGTGTGTGGTTTGCTGAGGGCAGTGCTGTGGTTGCCCAGGTGGAGCTGAGGTAAGAACCTAACATGCGCCAATTAATTAAACATAAATTCATACATAATTCTGCAAAACATACACCTCTCTCACGCTAGGTGTCCTACCTTTTCCTTATAATACATTTCCTTTTCACATTTGAATTTCCTTATATAAAGTAAAGTACATGTTCACCTCCCTGGGTTATTTCTTATTCTGTGCATGTGTGATATATAGTGATTTCCCACCATTTCGTTTACCTTCTTCACAAACACCCACACACACACACACACACACACACACACACCCCACAAACACACATACAATACTTACAGATGGATAAAACTGAGATAACCTTAAGAAACCCAGTGTAATCCCTACGACAGATGTTTGCCATCTGGAAGGGCCTTTCTCCACCATGTCACCCTGTGACAAGCACTAGGACACTGCAGTCTCACTTCATAATCGCTTCATTTTCTCTTTCCTAGTTCATGAGCTACTGCATAATTCAGCTCCAACACCACACACAGTCAGGACTTAAACTGTGGCCCTGTTGGAAAACGTGAAAAAACATATAATTTGGGAAAAAGGATGATGATAACTTTAACAAGTCAGTTTCCCATTAAATGTATGTAGGCTAAGGCATTATTTTGACTTTGCTTTTGGAGAATATGAAAAATATTTGGGAAAAGCCATTTCATTTTTTCATTCATTCATCCAATAATTTCCACATGAGCTGTAGAAACATGTTACATTTTGATTTGTCTAACTGAAACTGGTCTTTAAATGAAATTCACATGACGCTTGTCTGGCATGAGACGACTGTTTCAGAGCCAGTAAGTTCTTGTCTAGTCCTGTTACGGAAGAGTAGCCATCACTGAATAATTCTTTCCCTCTATTCTTCACCTTAATATTCCTCTATCAGAAACTTATGAACTAGTTTGTGCTTAAAGAGGACAACATGACAGGGACAAAGAGCCTGCATGATACTACAGTTGTTTGTTGGGTTAATTTTAAAATGTCCCACAATTATCATCACGTTTTACTGCCTATTTATTACAACTTTCTTTAAGTAATTTGTTAATTGTTGATTTTATAGAAAAAATTTTGAAGGAAATAAATTAAATCTCAAAATGTATATAACAATATCACAAAAACATCCTAAACAAAAGACATATATTATTCTAATGTAATGTTAAAAACTGTCTCTATTCCATGAGCTGGATTATGGCAAAAACACCGAATCAATGGAAAAAAAAGAAATCAATATGTTGTGACTGAGTGTAAAAGTATGAATAATACAATTGAGCACAATGACAAATACACAAGCTTGAGTATCTTTCACCTGCACAACTATGACAGTTGTGGGCTCACACCTGTGCAGGCAGAGAGCGGCGAGCCCATTTTTAAAGCCTGTGGGTGTTTCTCTTCGACAACAGGTGGCAGCAGAGCTCAGACAAAGCTGACACAACCAACAGCTTGTAGACACATGGAGCTTCTGACTAACATGAGCAAGATGTAACTGCTGTGTAACATGCCAACATGCATCACTCAGCCATTGTTACGCTATTACACCAAAAACACACATCACATCAAATGCTTATGAATCCATAAGCATAAGGGGACTGATTCTGCACGTACATATTAATTAGTAAAACAACGAGGCTGGAGAGAATTAATGTGAATAATGAAGGGAGAGGATAAGATAAAAATACATCTGGAAGAATTCAGTTACATAAAAGTGCGTAGTGAAGTGATGTAAAAAATTAAAAGCGGAGACACAGAATGTCAGCCTCAATCCGCTGCTTTTACAGAGACAGAGAATGAGAGGAGAAAGCAAAGCAAGAGTTTTGAAGGACACTCGACAAAGGCAGCTACTGTGTGTGGCTCTAGCCATAGATCTGAATCTGTCTCTGCAGTGTTGCTGCAAGGTTATGCACTTAGAGGACACATGTGACTTGTAATAGCGAGAGACAGGTGCAGCACGGGGCCCGATGAGTGGGTTTTTGTCTTCACACACACTCCTTATGTCTCGGAGACAGGACCCGAGTCTACGCAAAGGATGTGGACACATAAGAACGATTTAGATCACAGCTTAAGCAAACCTGGGATTCTTTAAAGACAAAAGATAAGCCACTATAAGATCCCACAGTCCCACAGTGTCTTATTATTATTATATCATATTATATAATTCACGGGGTGGAACCATGCTGCATGTCATGCATGGTAGTAGTGGTTAGGGGTGATAGTGTAGATGAAAGCTGCCCAGCAGTTAGTCTTTCCCTGGATCATTTAAGTTGCACTTACTGAAGAACAGTTTTTCTCTTTTGCTTAGACACTGTCCACTGTGAAGTCACAGTTTTAGAACAGCTAACACAAAGGCAGAAACAGAAGGTCAGTGCACACAACGACTCTCGTTAAAAACAGGCAACAAAAGCTTTTACGCTTTTCCAATCATCCCCGACATTACACAATACACAAGAAAATGCAAACTAAACAAACTCCAGACACCCGCTGTTGCACAGAAAAACAAAACAAAAAAAACTAAATATCAAAAAACAAAACAGACCAACCAAAAGAAATGTACCTCAAAATGAGAAATCCTTTTTTGTAAGCTATTGCTTTCGATTTCATTCTTTCTGTGTATTGTTCTGTAAAGAACACTGTAAAGAACTAAAGCTAAAATACAAAAAAATAAAAAAGTTGATGTTGGGGTGAAAATATCCCCCAAATCTAAATGAAGCTCTGAAAATCTCTGAATTTTATATATAGTCCATTTGCTCCCGTCAATTTTGCTCATTAAAATCTTACTGACTTTTTTCCCTTGTCTTCGCTTGTGTTTTATAAATGGATAAGAACTGATCACCCATTTAAGAATTCTGCGTGGGGGGCTGCACACATAAACATCAGGGATTCATGATTTTGCAAGTAATTTCTGTGTTTACTTTAAGCTTGCCAGTTTTGGGAAAGAAATGTAAAAACTGTGTGAAACCAACAAAAAAAAGTGTTAATACATTTGCAAGAGAAGACTTCTGCTGTGCTAAGAAGGTGATGATGATTCCAAATGGATTCCATGTTTTACTATATGCATCTTCCCAACTGAGAAAAACTGTAATAAAATTTCCTTTGATAGAATCAATATGATTGGTCTAGCAAAATCAACCAATTAGAACAGAAGATCACACGGCCTTTTGAAATGAATCCCAATATCCACAGCAATAATTGACAACCTGGCTGCATACCATATTGCACATTTAAAAGCAAAAAATTAGAACTTAAAAAGGTTTCCTGGCTAATATTGTGCAAACCCACAGGTGAAGAATCCCAAACTGTATAAATGTACAGCCATAAAACATGTCCATGAACGTCCATTTTACATTTTAAAGGCTGCATGGATTTGTAGAAGCAGAATTCGTTGGAAACTAGGGCACAATATTGGGGAGGACTCTGTGTCTCTCCATTTTGCTCTCAGTCTTCCCATTTACAATTCAAATCCATCTCCACACTCATCAGTTGGACACATTATCAGTCACATCTCCAAATGAAAGCCAGAGCTTGAGCGCTGTCTTGATAGTGTTGTTCAAATGGTATATTAAAAAACAACCCATCAAAATATAAGAAATAGAAAGAAAACCTGCCTCAGGAAAAAGAGGCGTATTTCAGTTCTTCTTCAGTTGGAATAAGAGGATTAGATTTTTTTCATAAAATTAAAATAACCGCAAAACATTCTCACAAAATAATGTGAAAGAAAAGGTAAAGTCCTGTATCAGTCAGTCAGGGCCGACGCTCCATGTTCAAAGATGCTGCTGAATTTGCCAAACAGGCAGAATTTCACAGTTCATGTCACTGTGCAAACTACTGGAGATGAGAGAGATTTTTCACTCAGCCTAGCATGTGTGCGTGTGTGTGAACGGGGACGTGCATGTGTCTTCTTCCGTCTTCTGCAGCGTGGATATTTAAAGGTTTCCACCGGGAACACAGACCTAAACCTCTAGTTTTTCATTGTGTTTATTTTGTTATGTTTTAGTTTTTCAAGGTTCTTAGTAAAAGCAGCGAGAGTCATGATAGTTTTTGGTTACCATGATATTTGAAAGGCAAATTTTTAACAGAATAAAACATCTGTAATCCAAAAGCAAACAAATGCAAAAGCATAACCCAATCTTGCAAATGTGTATTCTGCACATTAATCCACATATTTTAAATAGGGGAGCCCAGACAAATTCCGATGTTTCTACATTGTTATCCAAACTCTGCCCTTAACACTATTTATGGATTATAGCCTAGAATCTGAATGACATTTGGCTAAACAGCAGCAGGTACAAATTGATGTTTAACTCAAACTCCTCAATTTTACCTGCAGACACTGATCAAATCATGCATCTGAACACATGATTCAATTTCGAAATGAGTTTGTTAAATTTATGTCTTGCATTGTTTCTGTCCTCAGCTGCACTGTATTGTCGAGTGTTGCTCTTTGTGGTTCCTCTTCTTTTAAACGTGTAATAGAAGCTGGGGTATATTCACTTTGAGAACTCCATGTGCTGCTGCGTTAACTAAAAGCCTTTATTTATTTCACTCACTTTATCAAGCACTAAAAAAGAAATTCAGCACTTCAGAAAGTCTCACTGTGTGTTGAAATAATGGAATCAGCGAGTCCTGCTTTAGACAGTTTATGACTTAGTATCTTGACCAGTGGAGCCTAATTAACTCGGTGACATTTAATTATAGAATTAAATAAAGACGCAGCCACTGCGCTGCACAATGCACAAGCATCTTAACCTTAAAGTAACTGAAAGGTCGGCACTGCGAGCTGCAATCAGCAACGCACAAAAGAACCTTTGAGGAGAAGTGGAAAGCGTGAGCAAAGGCACCGTGTCAAGGGACTGGACGTTCAATGGAATTCACACTCTGTTTCATCAGCCACTCGTCCTCTGAGGCTGGGAAGGAAAAAACTAGAAGGATCAATTGAAGATTAGCCTCCTACTTCAGAAGCAGGTCTGGAATTTGGAACATTTCATTTTTTTAATGGAGAAATGGCTCGTCCGCAGTCTCTCGGTTAGAAGATGCGTAAAGTCTCTGCGGCTGCGTCCCATGACCTAGATTGTCAACTCATCCAGCCATGAGCAGGCTGTATTATTTCCAGAAGAGCACATTAGCTGACTAAGCCATCAGGTTAGAATAGATTTCTCACTCTCAGCTGGTTTTATTTTATTGCTGTTTACTGTTACAGAAGCAACTGTCAGTGATGATTTATAGTAATTTATAGAGAATACCATGCAAGCGTCAACACTTTTGAGGTAGATGAATTTTTATATTGTCTTTTTGACAGCTATACTGGACAACCACATCCGAGGAAAAAAAAAGGAGTGTAGTGTTTGAAGATCATCTGTATTATTATTTTGTTACTTCTGCAAACTTCAGGTCTGAGGAGGATAAACTTTCTATTACACAAACTGGCTGCTACTTAACTTGGGTTTATGTGTTTTCTGTATGTCTGTACTTTTTACTTATTGAGGAAATTGTCAACATTGCTGTCAGTTGTCATTATTTCCCTTTTTGTGTGTTTATGTTATAGCAGTGGATATACTTGCAGTATCTATATGTTTTCTAATCGAATATAAGCAGCTGTTAACATCGTGTGTATTAGAGGAGACAGATGGTGGAAAAATGTATTGACCAGTGTCCACAGTGAGAGTTTAAAGAAAAACCTTCCCTGCACCTCCACAAATACTCTCTATACAGCACTGTATTTGTATTTGTTAGTTTAATTTTAACTTGGATGTAAAATACTTCAACTTAAATGACATCGTCTAATTCTTCGGAGTACTGTAAGCACATTTAGAGCATGTACTTGTACTTTACGTGATTATTGAGTTGATGTATTCCTACCATTTCAGGCAAATGCTGCCTAAGGGGTGTGTGTTGATGACACATGACATCATTATTCTGCTCCTGCTGCATACACCACCTCATTTATCCACCAAAATTAGAGGGTGGTGACACAATGACTGCCTGCATTAAAGACGATAAAGACATTCCAGAAGAACAAGTCCAAGAAAGGTTTAATTCAGGAGAAATTAAAGGCTACCCGTGGGCCAATCCAGTGCTTTGAAACACCCTTAATGAGAGATTTTTGCAAGCAAATGTGGACTAATAACACAATGAACGCCACCAAAACCTTTGATTCTGTCAACCCTTGTTACTGCACCAACTTTGGAATAAGATCGGATGTGACATCTGTTTGCAAATAAAAATGTTTAAAATGTGTGAAATAATGTAGAAAATGAGGCCAAACTCTGAACATACTGTCTGCCAATATTTTGTTACAGTTGTCAGAAAACGTAAAGGCACGGATTGCAATTTCCTCGTTTTCTGCATTTATTGGTCATGAGGTGTGATCTGATTGTCACCGATGTCACTAATATCAATAAGCATAATATTTATAAGCTGATAAAATGCCAGCAGTTATAATCCTTCATGCCTCCTAAACAAACAAAGTGGTGGTGGAAAAACTAATGGCTGCATCAGGCTTCTGATGTCACAGTGTGTCAGCTGGAGTCAGTCCAAATTATTATAAGGAGAATGAGTGTGTGATTTGCATTTGCTGAAGAGGTGACAGGGTCATGTCAAAGGCTTTAGATATTCATCAGTCCACAGTTCACACATGTTGAAGTTATGTTAGAAGATAGTGAGCACCCAGCCATGATCACTCCAAAGGCACAACAAATAATCATCCACGAGGCAAAAAAGAACCTAAAGTTACAAACAGCTAAAGGCTTAAATGATTTATTGGAGTTGGTTATCATTGTTGTTTATGAGTCAATCATAAGCAAACCATTGAACAGGCACAGTATTCATAGTGGGTCGCCCTTTCTTTTTTTGCAGTACAGCAGCAGTTTGCCAAAGACCAGCCTGAAACTGCTGGGAAAAAGTCAAATCAAAGGAAATGTTTGTTGTGAAAAAAATAACCTGTGCTAACCTGAAAGCATCAACTCAAAAGCAAATTATGATGGAGGGAGCATCTTAATTAACGGCTGCTTTGCTGCCTCTGCACCTGAACCTCCTGCCATGGTGAATTCTGAAGTTTATCATCCTACAGGATCATGTCAGAGTGGCTTTATGCAAGCTGACGCTGCAGCCCCCCAAACTTTGGAATAAATCTACTGCAGACACAAAATGTGTCCACAGGAACGTCGTGATTGATATTATTGTTGCCGAGGGAAGTTCAGCCAGTTATTAAAACACTGTTGTTTCACCATCACTTTGTGCGTTCGAAAGACATGAAAAATTATTGTTACTATTTTAACAGCAGAAATATTGTGCTTGTTGACATTTGTATCTTTGGTAAAAATCCAGGTACATTACGTGACTAATAAATGCAGTAGACGAGAAAATGCGACAATATATGTCCAGTATTTTTGTAGCAGCAGCACAAAATCATTTGCACTGATGCCTTGTTAACTCAATAAGATGTTTCAACTTTTTTTTTTTTTCCTGTGGCCCTCAAAATAAAGCAGGGTCTTTATTCGAAGTCTAATTTCTTGGACCTGAAAAAGTGCCGTAAGAGAAATGCAGGTTTTGTTTTATGTAAATGTACTTCTCTGCCTCCAGGTACCAACGTGTGTCTTGATCTTCCTATTTCAAAAACTCACAAATTATTTTATCGTCACAGTTCTTGGCAGTTTAAACTCTCTTTCTGGCAGCAGAAGCGGGGGACACTTTTTTTGGAGCTAACAGTCTTACACGTGCAAAGCAAGGTCTTGGCATTTTTGAAAGGACACAGTGACAGGACACATGGCTGATGATGAATAGACTGCACTATGGATGTTGTGCGAACTGATTCTCGACCTTGAACACATGGATGCACCAGCTGCTTGGAGTACACCAGAAATCAATAGTCGCATGCTAATGGTTTCAATTTGGAAAAACTGAATAAGGTAGAAGTTGTGAGCCATAAACTGATGCACGTGTTTTGAGGTTCTTGCAACATCAACTAATTTTGACACCAAAACTGGATTTTTTTATGTCATATTTTATAAAAATGTTTGACAGGTCTCAAACATTTAATGATTTTTATGACATTCAGACGAATGTTGATCCACAATCAAGTTCAACGGTTGAAAAAACAGACTAGCTATGAAAATACACAGTGAAATAAAACCTGTAAGTGAGTCAGTGTTAGGGTAAAAAAGCCACGGTACCTTTTGTGAGCGTTCCTGAAACCAGTCTTTGCAGGGACTGGATTAATTTTTGCACCCCCTGCCTGCAGCGGCTGGTACAGCCAGCCATCCTGAGGTGGAGACCGGGCCACTGAGGATGAGACTTCACAGGAGACAATCTGGTTCCTCCAATAAATATCAAAAATGATTTGAGCCTTGCAAGTTTCTCAGCAGTGTCCTTCCAGGAGATAATGCTGCAGAGTGGGAAGGGATCCGTGATGCTACAAAGAGTCTGTCTCAGTGGGTTTTGTGATGCAGCATCATGATGTGGAGAAAAAAGTGAGAAGTGAAATGAATAATAAGTCAAGTGCAAAACGAAGTGTTAGAAGCGAAGCTTAAAAAGTGACTATATGTTCATTTAAATATAACCTGTGAGCTCACTCAGCTCAGTTTCACACAGGCAGTCAAAAGAAATGCTCACACACACACACACACACAAATGAACTGCAAAGTGGTGAAATTAAGATGCACACACTGCTGCTGTTAGAATGGCCAGAACAGCAAGAGAGTTTGAAAACAGAAACCCAAAAATCCAGACCTGTGTGTCAAACTTTTAAAAAAGCCAAGTTTGACAAGCCAGAATGAGTCAGGCGATAAATAATTCAACGGACTCCAGAAGTAGGAGGTGAAGAGCAGTTCGCCCTGGAAGTTCTGTTCATCCCAAAAAAAAAAAAAAAAAGCAGAGATCCCGGCTGTATTTGTCGGGCCACTGCTGCTCTCCTCCTCTTTGCCTTGACTTCGGTCTTGTGATATTGTGAGACGGCAGGTTCTTCCTCGGGAACAGCTTTGTGTGCGAGGTTTTTCTCGGAGCTGCAGCCCTGCGGCTGTAGTCTGTGGGGGAGCTGTGCTCGGCTGCTCTCAGCAGATCTGCAGAGATCGCCAGCAGCCACCACTGTACCCGCCCTCCACTCTCTACTCCCTCCTCCTGTCTTGCATTTGTGCTTCCTCACGCTCATTCTGGCTGAAGCTCTACCTTGTTCTGGGGCCCACACAGTTGCAAGATTGACACCCCAGTAAATAGACTGGTACAAAAAGAAGAATCCAAGGTTGGTATTAGTGGAGCCCACATATTGTGGCAAACTTTATATTAATAATTTAAATATCTTTCTATATATATTATGACAAAGAATAAATTAAAAGGATAGTGCACCACAGCATTTTACAACGCAATCTCTTTAATAGTCTATGTTGTAAAATAGTCAAACATGGTATCTGTAAATCTACATGTCTGAAGTATCTATGAACTTTTTGTCATGTTTTCATCACCTGACAGAATGATGAGAATGTTTTGTTTGCGTTCTCTATAGTATATATATTTTCTTAAGTGAGCTTATGTGTATGATTATTTTCCTATTTTTATAGAGGAGAATTAAATAGACTTATCAAAAAATCAATAAAATAAACACGTTAAATAGATTGCACTATTAAAAGAGCACATTGAGGGACAGAGCACATCCCAGAAGAGTGTCTGTATTCATCACCAGCATCATTTAGCGCCTGCACAGCTACATCTGTAATCCTGAATGCACATCTTTGTTATAATAGTAAGCAGGCAGCCACCACAGCCGAGAAATGATGATCCCTCAAACTGAACCAAAAGGTCTCTGCCAAAGTCTCATATGTATGAGCCATTGCCCGGGAACCCAGTCGACTCTATCACAGAATGACTCTAAAACAGCTTATGTAAGCTTGCAGTTTGCTTTCTGTTTCTCACTTCACTGAACTGGGGAAATGCTTGGGGAAAGCGTGACGCAGAGCTTCCTTAGTCTATTTTTCTTCCCCTCATTCTCTGTCTTGTCTATATTTAATGCCTGTCCATAGATTCTATGTATGACCTTGCAGATACATGTGTTGTGACATTTTAGAAGGTTTTAGTTTTACTGTATCTGTATCGTAAATGTCAAAAACTGAAAAAAAAAAAACATGCGAGGAAAGCCATAGCTTTCGTGGCATAAGGTAGTTGTTCACACAATCCTCCTTAGATCCCTTGGCGAGGAGCACTTTACTCCAAGAGTAAAAATAGCAACACGCAGCAAGTCACACTGTCCAAAACAAGTGAGTAATTACAGTAGAATTATCACAACAAAAGAACAATACCTGCAAAAGAATTAATGAAAACCTGTGAAAATAAAACCAAAACATTGTGGTTTTTATCGTGCGCGCATCACCTATATTCTTTTAAGAAGCTTTTATTTGTGACTCTGTTGTGGAGGAGGTGAAATGTGTTTTCTCAGGATGTGCTGCCAACCTTGAACAGACACAGAAATTGTTTATTATTTAACAGTTTTTGCAATACAGACACTGTAAGAAATTGCAATAGGGTTTTCTTGCTGAACTTTGCCTCTTTTCTGCCTTTTTTAGCCACGAGTCATACCTTATTCTTTAAATAAAATACCTTTGTAACAATCATAAAAAATACTTTCATTTATTACATTTCTTTTTAGAAGAAGCTGTGATTTAGTTTTTTTTTCTAAACTTAAATTTTGGTTGAAAGACTGGGGCTTAAAACAGTTATGTAATTGGGGTCATCTCTCTTTTTGTGGTTAATTTGGTTAACATGTGTCATTTTTTCATTAAAACTGATTTATGTTTTTGTAAATTTTGAATAAAAAATAAAATGTATTTTTAAGTATTTTTCAAACTTACAGTGGATTGAAGTGAGTAAGGGAGTCAGTACTAAACTACGATACCTGTTAAAATGCAGTTGGCTATTTTCGACCACCTTATGTATTTTGGGAAAAAAATGCCTCGACCTTCACTAAAGCATCAACTCCGTGTAACCAGGTTTGCCTTATGTTTGACTCACGCACAACCTGGATAAATCACTGTCCTGCATCAATTCCGGGCTCTTCTCTCTATAAAACTGTCAAGATATGTATGGAGCCCTCATCTCAAGCATGACAAGGGATGTGTGCCACCCACAGCCGTGAGTCAGGCTGCTAAAAACATACTTCTTAACATATATTGGCATTTCATATTTCCATTCCCATCAAAAAAGAAGAAAACAAAAAGTTTCTCGCAGCACTGAACTTTTTGGCAGCAGTACTCTGCCATCATCTCCTGCAAAGCCAAAAGAAGGTGAGGAGGAAGAAGAGCTCACATGAAATACCAGTGTCCATGGTGATGTGGAGATATTAATAAACAAATTCACACACACACACAAACCTTTGGCACTAGATTATGTAAAGTATTGTTGCCATAGTGAAGCCACGTCTTTTAGAAGAAGAAACTGCTACACATATTCCACGATACTGACTTGTTTAGCTTTGAAAATCTGTGTGTACTGACGGATCGATGTAGCCATTTATTCAGATGAGGCCGCAGATTTTTTTATTTCTCCAGGGTTGTTCAGGCTGTTCAGTGCTGCTGTCAATGTGAAAACAGCTGCTCTGTGCAGGCAGCCACAGCTGATCCCTGCGGCAGGACTCTGTTGCCTCCCAAATTCAGATGTCAAGTCTCCCAGGCCCCTGCACTGAGCATGCTCACACAGATCTGCTGCTCCATTTCCAGACAGGAGTTCAGCGCAGGGACTGATGGGACGTGGATGGAGACAGCAGCAGCTTCTTTACCAAACCCACGCACAAGGTCACACTTACACTCAAAAGCATGGAAACATACAATAACACATGCAACACATGGAATACGTCCATTTCCTCAGCTACAAATAACATTATCGAACATTTCTAACATCTAACGTTATATGTCACAAGTATGACATATAAATAATATCAGGCAATGGGGGAAGAAGTTCTCAAAAACTGTATTTAACTAAATGTACAAAGGCACAAACACAAATGTACCCACTGTAAGTAAGTACATGATTTATATTTTACTTCAAAAAGTAAAATAGATATATTACAAGTATTTATGTTATTTATATTTACTTTAAAAGAAGTCTACCGGTGCTGCTTTATGTTTTTTGTTGGGGTGGCATTAATTCATTCATGGTAATAGACAGAAATCATGGGGTGAAGCTGTCTTATGATCTGATGCTTTTTCAGATTTATTTCTAAACAGCTTATGTTTGCTTGCGACAGTAACAGTGTGACTAACAGCACTGTCACTGCCACAATAAAACACTGATACAACCACTGACAAAATGCCAAGGGAGCTGGAAATAAGATGAGAATGCACAGAATTAAAGAGCCACACAATTAAAACCCGTTAACAAGGAGAAAATTGTACAGTATGTAAATGTATGTGATTCTCTTGTAGCAATAATTTGTTCTCTGCGCCAGATTTGATCCAAGGAAACACAGTGGACGATAACCCCACTGCGCACTAGCGCAGAAAGGAGAACAGAAAAATCGGCCAATCAGTCAAATTAATGTGTGGATCAGCAGGGACCAGCTCTGTCCCAGTTCACCGAGAACTCGCTCTGCTTTACATCTCGTCCCTTTCTGCGAGAGAATGACACAGAGAGAAAAGTTAGTTAGTTTCTGCCTAAAAATAAACCCTTCCTCCATCAGTCCGGGGGTTTCCCCTTGAGCTGTGTGTGCTCCTGCACAGTCAGTGCACATGTCTGTGTACAGGCCAGACTGACTACTGCTACTGTGTGTATGAATTATGAAAAGTGTAAAGTAATGTGACTGGAATGTGTTACTCAACCTCTGATTAGAAATGTAGTGGCATAAAAAGTGGAGATATTTGTAGATAAATGTAGTTGAGAAAAAATTAGATCAATTAAATCTACTTAAGCAAAGAACAGGCATGTGAAAAATGTACTTAGGTACAGTAATAGATTACTTGTACTTTGTTTCTTTGCATCACTTATATCAGGAAACACTTCAGCTTCTGTTTTTTTTAACTGAAATAAAACTTGGCTATAATCCTGGCTATTAAAAAAAACAGGACTGGAATCGAAATGACAGCACTAAACTAAACTGCAAAGTTCCGTTTTGGCTTGAGTGAGTGAATGAAAACAAAACGAGAATCTTGAATCTGACTCCCTGTCAACTTAAAACACCACGAGGACATGCAAAACTTTAGGTCTCTCATAAACAACAAAGAAAATTATTGTAGTCATAATTATGCAGCATTACTACGTTCAATACTTGACTTTATTATGCAAAGTGCCTTGAGATAACTTTGCTGTGAATTGGTGCTTTATAAAAAAAGTTGAATTGAATTAAATAAAGTTGAATTAAACACACTGTGTCCATACTTTACCTGATGAGAACACACAGGGCGACGTAGACCTCACGATAAAAATGTTCCCGTGTCAAACAGGAAACAGAAGGATCCAAAAGGACCAGTTATTCAGCCTCCCAGCTCTTCCATATGTTCTGCCAGTGATGTAGGAGTGAAGGAAGAGCAACGCCAGGAGCCCATTTCAAAAGGGAAGCAGCACAACGAGCCAGTATCAGACATTCTCACCTGCAGGAACGAAATACCCACTGACAGGATGTTCGTGGCCATGCAGATACTCAACAAATATTTGGATTGATGACAAAATATAATTCTTTATGTCCTTGCAGGTGCTTTACAATGGATTGTACATTTTTTGTCGAACCAAGTGCTATTGCTGCTACAAATCGAAATATATCACAACCAGTAAAGGAGGAACAGTGCACATGTGGCTGAGAAAAATTCAGTTCACAAAGAAGACCAACCATACCACCACATTTCAGATGCAAACAAAATAAACCTGCAGAATATTAATAAAACACTAATGTAGCTGTTGTTAAAAGTACATCAGATTGCGTGAATTAGTTATTAATCTTTTGTTTGCGTGTGTTTAGTATGTGATCTCCCGCTAAGCCTCTGCAAAAGTCGCTCTCTGTGCAGCCTGTGGACGACATTGGTTTAATTATCCATGGCAGCTGCTGTCCGGTTCAGGTCCGCTGGGTCCGATTAGGAGATGTGGCTTCACAAACACCAGCCAGCTCGTCTATACAAACACAGTGGCAGCATTTACAGCCTTACAACACGGGCTCATTGAGGGCTGAGAGAAGCCAGCAATCCTTTTTAGAGCTTCACACCTCACCACCCACTCCACCTCCCACTCAGCTGCATGCATGAGGCGGTTTAAACACACTTAAACCAACCCTACGACGATAAATAAATCACCAAAACCCTAGTTAACAAATATGAAGATGTTCTGTCCAAACTGACTAGTGACTAGTGATTATATTAGGTAATCACTTTGGAATTTGCAAAAGCCTAAAACTAATTTCACTCAGATCATGAGGTAATTTTTTTTTTTTATCAGCAAATTTTTGCTGTGTTTTCCTGCTCGGCTGATCTTGTCCTTGTGGACAGAAACATCTCCACCTTCTCTCTGCAACATTATTGCACATTAATTAGTTTTTTTTTCTTCATTTTTCATTTTCATCTCCCAAATCTCAAAGCTGACTAGTTCCTAATTAAACCAGCAAACCTGCTAAACTCTCAGTGCAGCTCTTTGAGGACATGCTGTGGCAGTGACTTGGGCACCCGACAGCCCGAAACATGTCAGTGGATTTTTCAGGCTCCTTCAGATGAATCACTAAAGTTTTCTTTTACGCTGTGTCAAACTGAGCTGACCTGAATGATCAGAGTCAACAAGATGTTTGTGTTGTCAGGCAATGCACACCACAGAGACAAATAAAAAGGTCTGTAATAGATGTGTTCAGTATTAGTTCTGTAAATGAAGTCTGCAGAATGTAAACTGGTTCATGCTGCCATCAGGTGGACAAACACAGATGAGTCCACGGAAGCAGCACGGACTTTACTACATGTCTCACACAGAAAAAAAACAGTCAGGTTAAAGCTACAGAGATCATTGAAAATGCCTAAACATATGACAAATTACCAATAAAGGCACTAAATCATTAAAATGTGGGTCCTTATTGAGGCTTTGTTTTTGATCTACAACGCCAATTAAAACCCATGGATTCTCAGGGTAAATGACAGATTGACCAGACAGCATCACAACATACAAACCAACTGCACCCAGTTCTCTGGGGACCCCCGGGGTCTGTGTTCTGTTTCGCTGTCTTAGCACCTGCAGCTGACAGAATCACTACAATTAGCTTTTTCAGACGATTACTGCAGTGGAGCCCCACTGATGCATGTTGATTTGAGGGGCAGCAGTAGAATTATTTTGGCAGCAGTGATTTTCCCCCGTATTCAATCCACTGTGCACATAATCATCCCTGTGAAGGAAGAAAAATAACTCCTACTATAATTGTTTTCCCCATTTCATGGTATATTTTGGTTTTGCGCTGCTTTGTTACAAATTCCTAAATTAATGTCTTGATTACTGATATCAGAGCCAGAATTGCTTGTTTCTTGTTTCATTAGAGCTTTCATGTCTAATGGAGGTGAGTAAATACGGAGTGAGCATATGAAATTTGAATGTTTTATATGTTATACAGTGTGTCCATAACCACAAGGCAAACTGTGTACATATATATAGACAAATCTATATAAAGTTTTTCTAAAGATGGAGAACTCTGGTCTGTGTATAGGGGAGCACACTGTACTGTGTCTAATAATAATATTAGACCTCTATTTGCCTATAGTCCACCAAAACCTCCAGGTGACATCATTATGAAGAAGCTTTCCGTTCAAAGATGTCATACTGTTGCATATAGCGTTTTCAGTAAATGTATTTAGTAAATTTTCCTGGTGATGTCATCCGGAAGTGGATTTATATCATCAACTTGTAGCATTTAATCAGATTGGAGGTATGCATTAATATACCGTCTTTTCCAAGGATGTTTTGTTCAGTTGCAGAAACATCCAGGAGTCGCTGGGCTCAGCCTGTTGGGCTAAATCATTTTGTCACATGAAATCAACTTGATGGTCACAATTAAATTTTTACTGTCAGGGTTAAAAGAAGAGTAAAAAAAAAACAAAAAACATTTGCAAACTTTCAACCACCCATGTCTCCAGCCACCTTGTAACTTACTGAGTCATGTTAGAAACAAAAGTTATGCAACATTTCTGATATTGATACTGTGAAAATACAATTTTTTTTACTTATTAATCTGGAACTTTGGGAAGTAGGTAGTGGGGGCAAGTTTGTAGTTACAATATTTTGCTGCCTGTCAATCAGAGATGCAGCGTTTCAGCCCGGCTCATCCGGCACACTGCTTCCTTCATGTGGAGTGTGGCTTTGCCCGTCTGCGTCTTTCTTATCTTTGTCCACGTGTTTCTCAGACTGTCGGCAAACACCGTGTCCCTTTGCATAGGTCAGCTGTTTGCGGTGAAGCAGTTCTCCATAGGCCCTGCGGAAATCTCTGTTGAGAGCTGGATACAGGATGGGGTTCAGGGTTGAGTTGAAGTAGCCCAGCCACAGGACCACAGAAGAAGGAACGCTAGGGGGGGTCGTTTTTCCCTTCATGCCCATGTAAGTGAAGAAGGTGAAGTAGGGGAACCAGCAGAACACAAAGGCCCCCAGCACAGCTGCCAGGGTCACTGTGGCTTTGTGCTCGCGTGTGATGGCTGCAGTCGATGCTGCGCGTGCAAATGATGGAGTGGCAGCACGAATGCGCCGCACCTGAAAAGGATGGTTAGGAAAATGTTAGAGAAGCCAAAGACAATTCATTTCTATTGAAGAACAGAAATTAAGTTAATTTTCACAAGAATAATAATTAATACATCTCTGTCTCTGTGAAATACAAGACAATCGGTGCAATCCAGGACTGAAGGTGCAATATTGGGGCTCATCTCCTGCTCATCGAATTGTCACTACTATTACTTCTTCTTTTTTCTGGTTATCATGTTTATCTTCATCTTGTATAGTAATTATTGTGTTTTTGTATATGTGTTTTTGTATAATGCATCAAAGTCTCGTTCATATACATATGTGCGGCGAGAATACATTTTTGAATCTGAATCCTTGAGTTGTGACCTTTCACATCCCACTTTAGCGTGTTTTAAAAGATGACAGTAGTCACTGACCTGTTCTCGTGCCACTCTGAATATGCAAAGGTACATCCCACACAAAAGCATCAGAGGCAGGTAGAATAAGCCAAAGGCATAAATTAGAACATAGTTGTTATTCCATTCAAGGTGGCAGTAGCGTCCCTCCTTGTCCTCATCCTGCATGCTCCAGTCCAAGTGTTGCACTCTGTAGTCTGCTGTGTTCCAGCCCAGGTGGATGGGCACAAAGGACACAGCCAGTGACCAGGCCCAGATGGCAATCAGGGCCAGGGTCACCCTTAGAGGAGTGACTCTGTGGGGGTAGCTGAGAGGAGCTGAAATGGCTAGATATCGGTCCACACTGATTGCCAGCAGGGTCAGGATGGAGGATGTGCACAGCATGATGTCCAGTGAGATGTAGATGTTACACAGGGCCCCTCCGAGGGGCCACTTACCGCTGCCAAGCTCCACAGTGGCAGACAAGGGCAGCACCAACAGGCCTAGCAGGAGATCTGTCACAGCGAGCGACACCACGAAGCAGTTAGCAACACGCCAGAGTCGACGGCTGAGCCCCACGGCCAAACACACCATCATGTTCCCGCCGATGGTGAGAATAATAAACGACACCAGAACCAGACAACGGACAGCTGTGGAGATCATAGCGCTGCAGCTGGTATCACCATGGAAAGCCTGGACGGTCCACTGACCTGTGAACTTTCTCACCTACAAGATAACAATTGCATCCGGGCTCCTGCACACGAAGGTAATCAGCATCAGAAAGAGATCACTGAGCTGACAGCGCGTCCCAGCTACTGGCCGCTCAGTAACCGTGTCCCTGGTGAAGAACAAGAATAGTCGTCACTGTAGAACTAAAATCAGGATTCGTTGGAAGTTTAATTTTCCCCTATAAATTGTGTTGTATTTCCAAAGTAAAGTATGTTCAACCCTGTATTAAAACCAAACTGCAGCTGCCAGGATAAAAGGTCAGATTAACAAAAATGAAAATCAAAAGGTCACGTAAAAAGAATTTATAAATGAAAAATGAATGTTTTCATTTCAAAATGCTGCTAAGTATCACCAAAGGCATGATTACAGTACTACATGTTTTAGCCCTGTACAGCATATGCCAAAGTTTATTTTGTCTAATGAGCCACTTGAAGTGGGTGTGGTAATAATCAGCTGTAAATTATAACCTGTTCCACCCAGCATATGGCATTAAGCTTCTGTTTGTATTTCAAAACCAAAACAGTGCCTGTTGCACAAACAAATACAATATATAACGTGTTCCCCTGCGTCATGGAGCTAATGCAGTCGAGCAGAGGGTGAACAGTCCATGAGTCAATGTGAAATCATAATGTGCAGAAAAATTTATATCAGTTACTAAATGTGAGCAGGGAAACAGCTAAGAGCAGTGCAGCAAATCCTTCCAAAGTGACATCCGAGAGGATTTGTAGGATTTGTGTGCACTACATTTGTATCCTTGCCTTGTCCTCTTGCTTCTTGCCCTCATTTTCTGTCACAAATTGAAAAAAAGGAAAGAACAAAGGACACAGTCTAGTTGGATTTTGGAATTTTTTAATTTTAAGCAAATTTTCATACACTTACTTCATACCTGTGCTCATGAAACCAACAAAGGAAAAATGAAAGTCCCGTCTGAACATCGAGCTGATGTTTGAAACATTAACATGCAGAACAACAAGACATCACGTGTGTGACTCAAAGGCTGTTAATGTGCCTGCTTCCCACAAAGGTGTAATCTAGGAACAAGACAACTATAAATCAAGCAAAGTCTCCATACAGTCTTTTCATATACAACAGTCAGCCACTACATTAATACCGTTTGGGTTTAATTTAAAAATACCATATGTTTTTATAAAAATATGATCAATTAATAGATGCTGATGTGTCATTGTGAGGTAACAGCGTGTCGGCAGATACAGTGGTTAAAGTCAGCTCCACCTTACAGTCATCAGTCGTCTATTTTTTTTATGACCATAATCAGTATTGTTTAAAATACATTGCTGTCGTACGTTTACGTTTTATTAAAAAAAAAATCTGACTTTTACTTGGAGATTTTTTAGTTCAATACTTTTTGGATTTTACTTGGTTGTTGAGTTTGTGTACGTCCACCACCTCTGCACACAGTATATCACATTTTGCTGTGTACGGGGTTGTGTAGCTGCAGACTGCTCACAGTGGCCAAGCTCATCCCGGTCCTTCATCGTAATATTTTAGGCATATTGATATTACCATCATTTTCTTGCATGAACAATATTTATTTACGCTTGATTTTCAGTGTGACGTTTCTACACAAAATACCAAACAAAGACAGTCCAAAAGTGTCCAACTCACCTGAGAGGGTTTGTCTTTAATGTGCACCTGTTGCCAACCTTCTCCTCTTATTTCTTAAACCTGCTTTTGTTGAAACTAATTTCTCTGTCTCCTTTTTTCCATCTCTGTCTCCTCCCTCACTCCCCTCGCCTCTGATGTGACAGAGTCACATGGAACCAACATATACATTTCTCGCTCCCTGTAGTAATTCATGCATTGTTTGTTCACAAGCATTGTATTTCATCCCATATCTCCAAAACACACAACTCACAACTTCTGTTTTCGTGCAGGATATTAAACCATGCCAAGAGGCTCCTTAGATTAATAAGTAGCCTTTATATTTTTACAGCCTCTATATTTTGGTTGGGCAATGTAAAGAGAGTTCATAAGCGTGGGGGAGGTGAGCTGCTGCATGCTTTATTACCTTAAGGAGGTTTATGACAATAACATCTCCAATTAAAACGCAGCATGTGCTTGTTTATATTAAAACTCAGGTCACTGGTGGTCAGTGATTTATACAGTGTGGAGGTCTGCATAATTTCATCGAATCCCAGCGCAGGTGTTACAGCCTGCAGAAAGGATGTGCTGTACCGACACTAACCAGAGCCAGTGATACAGGGGAGCAATCCCAGGACACCCACTGACATTCTGCATGGATGCATTACATCTGACAACAATATACCAATATTCAGACTGGAGTCCAACACTACAAAGCAGAGGTAGTGGAGCATTTCACACCCCAGAACCATATGAAACAACAAGGTGACAAATATGAAGCATCTTCACTTGTGACCAGCTCTACACCACAGTAGCTCTTTTCTGCCACTTGCTGGACATGTGTTGCTACTGAACTCAGCCACTCAATATGAAAGAAAATATATTCTGATAAGTAATCAACATGAATTCATAGCCTTTAACGACAAAGTAAAAACATATTTTTCATTTTTGATAGAAAGTGGGAAGCTTCTCGACGTTGTTCCTCTGGAGGACAGTCCGAGACTTGTACCAAAGTCATTTCAGTGTTGTACTGTGACTGTTGCACGCAGCGTTGAGCCTCAGCCTGGAGTAGTCACACATGGGTACATAGCACAAGGCCGGTGGTTCGATCCCTGGCTCCTTGAGTCAGTCTGTCAAATCTGTCCTTGGGCAAGGCACTAAACCCCAAAACGCTGCTGGAGGTTTGGTGTGTGAGTGTGAGTGAACGTGAAGTAACATGTAAAGCTCTTTCAATAGAACGGATACACAATAATTAGAGCATCTACCTTCAAGAGAACAAACCATCCTCGATTATTGTGACCACAGGAACACGATGCTCTTCAGCTAATAACAGGAATTAAAATGACCTTCCGGCTGTGTTGTCTGTCAATCGTGCTTATTCACGCTGGTGTGCTAACAAGATGTGAATGTGCCTGAAGTGATGTTTCTGACTAACAAGCTTTTTCTCACTGTTTCAAGGCCTCTTGTTTGACCTGCTTCGTCTTGTTGCACTTCCAAACCTGATCATTCTTTTACCAATAAAGCGGGCTTTGAAATCAAATTCAAACAGAGACTGAGCATAAAATGCTTAGGTGGTCAAGTGCTCATGTTAACAAAAGGTCTTCTGAGAAATTAAGCGCGTCCCATGTTTGAATTGAATAGAAAATAAAAATATGTTGATCCTCTGTCTGTCTGTCTGTCTCTTTGCACAGTGCTGCACATCTAGTCAGTCACAGTCAGTCTTAGTTCATTCTTGAATAAAACTGTATGGCTTCAAATTAGGTAATTTCTGTGGGTGCATTAGTAAAATATATGTTCATATATTATGGTAATGAAATGCATAATGCTTAGTAAAAATCAGACTTTTACCATTGTAAAAATGTCCTGAGACTAATGCAATTACTAGTGTCTATGACTTTCTGCCCAACATGGCGAGAAGATCGAACTTATTACCCATAAGCAAACATATAAAAGCAGTTCTATGATACTGTTAACGTGAGCATTTACGTAAAGCTAATGTCAACATCCTGTGCTCACAGTGACGATGATGAATTTCTGAAGCACGGCTCACTGCCGTCTCTCTCACACTTAAAGATACATTTCACCCAAAGCCATAAACCCAGCGGTGGCAGTGGTTGTAATGTTATGGCATCTCCAAAGTCATTTTTCCTCTGGTGAACCTTCTTTTCCAAATTTGTAAAAAAAATAAAAATTAAAAACATATTTTTATTAAATTAAAAGTTTTGCAGTTGCTGTTCTTACACGCAGACCACTTTAAAGCAGGTCTAGACCCAAAACTTCACCTCAAATCAGATAAAAAAAATTAGGGAGAAATATTAAAGCAGAGTTTTATTTGTAAAAATAATTACAATCAAGTTTTAAACAGAAATAGGTTTCAGATACAGTTTATTGCAGATTATCAATAACAATAGGTTGCTCTGTAGCTTACTGTGATTTTCCCTTATTGTTCCGCAGTCGGAAGCTGTGAATCGGCTTCATCCTGGTTATCTTCATAACCAGGAAGCTGGTGTTCTTTAGCAAATGCATATATTCATAATGTGTAGCAAGCCCCCAAAAGAGTATGCTTTAATGAATGCTAATTTTAGTTCTACTAAAGGGTCTCGAGTTGCTCAAGTTTTATTTAAGCATGGAAACAGACAGCCTCAGTGGCCAAAAGCAAAATCAGGAATTTGGATTTGAGCAATGGTGAATGAATTCTAACAAGTGATGCAGCTTTTTCCTTTTTTGGGAGGTTGAAATCGAAATTATTAGCATCGTTATTTTTACCTGTCATATGCAAGAAAATGCACACCTGTCATGATCCGATTCATTTGAGTGGAAGCAAATTTTAAACGCAATGCAAAAGTCTGACCTAAGCAAACAAGCAAAGTAAAAATGACAAACATCCGTTTTATAATTGGCTGAATTATTTAGCCAAATTACACCACCACTTAAGGCCGAACGAAAGCTCCGGGCAATTTCCTGCTCTGTTGTGTGGAAATGCAGTCAGTTCTTCCTCCTTCCACTTCCATTGTGCTCTGTCATATTGCATATCCCAGAGGAGGCCAATCTGTCCCATCTCGGTGGATTACTGCTCCTCTAAATTCCGTCCGTGGGGACACTCGAGCTGCAGAGGGAGAGTCGGAGTAAACCCCTATTCTCTGACCTACTCCACTCCTCTTTTTCCCCGAAGGAACGCTGCCAGGACGTCTTCACATCAAGATGAGTCATTAGTTCCCTCTGTGAATCAAACCGGCAGCAATGCTTCCATATATACTGAAGGAAGAAGGAATAATCTGAAATCTTTTTATTTGAAGTATAATATGGCAGAACATAGGCCGTGTATCAGTCAAACAAGCGGATGTAAAGGGACAAAAAAATAAAGGGTTTTGCATTTGCATAATGTTACAATTCACCAGATACTTGGCACCATATATATATATATATATATATATATTGCCACCCTTAGCACTTGGCATTTGTCCAGCAGCTGTTTGTCTCCATCTAATGAGGTCACAGCTACAAGTGGTTGATTTGAGCAGGCTTACTTGACATCCACACTGCTGTCTCAGTGCATCCGTACTCCCTCGTGTTAACATTTCATTGCATTTTAACCTCCCAGTGCAGATGATAGCAGTTCTGTAAATAATATTTACTGTCTCGTCTTTGCAAATGAAACTGACAATATTTTACTCCTGCTTAAAACCCTCCCCTTGTCCAGTTGATGTTCAGTATTTCTAGTCTTCCCAACATAGTAAACACATCTGTCTCTCTCACAGCCCTTTTGGCCAAACATGATTTTGGGAAAAAAATAGAAAAGTCCAAGCACATTGCATTTCTGTCTTAACAGGCTCCAACTAGTACAAAATGCACCTCTTAGACTTTCGCCTAATAGCCTATTATTTTTATTATTATCATTATTAATAATGCTGTTGTTGTTGTTGTTTTTCTTCTTCTTCTTTTTCTTCTTCTCATATAAAACTACATGACAGATTATCAACCCTAACTGTAACACAAAGTCTGGTATGTTTGATCAACTGTTCAAATATCAGGCTTAAACGATCACATTTTTCATATCTTGCCTACAACAGAGGACATTCCTTAAAGCAGGGGATATGAGGTAGAAAATAAAACTTCTTGATGAAATGTTAACACAAAACTTCTAAACAAAATAAAAAGTTCTGTTACAGTACGTCTTCAAAAACAGAAAAAGGCATTCTTTATTATTTCAGTTGAAATATAACAACGTAAGATGGTATATTGTCGAAACTGTCAGACTGTCAAACGTAGAGTTCGGTTAACTAAAATAAAACCCTTTGTCCACACTGGGTGTCAAAGCAAGGTGAGGAATTGGTAGTGGATTTTAAAACATTCATATGATGGAATTAAAACAGATGACAAAGCAGAGATAATACGGCCGAATTTGGTTAATATCAATTCAAGGTCCATCCTGGCATCAGGAGCTGAATGAGGCTCTTCAATTTGCTGTACATTTTCATTATTACCCTGTGGTTTGTAGCAATTTATTGTTTATTGTGCTGGGAAAAGGAAAAAAACAGGCCAATTTAGTTTTCATCTAAACAAGTCTGTCACCGCACAGCAGGCAGCCTTGGGAGAAATATTACAGATGAAATGAATGTGTTTCCGATGTGAAACTGGGGGTGGACACATCATAAAAACATGCATTTTATCACGGCCTGTCTGCTTGTTTAGCTTTAGCTCACGAGGTCCAATGTTCCACCCTGTTCCGCCATTTATTACCTTTGCTCCTATCTGCAATATTTTAGGCAGCAGTGAGTTGTCAAACGATTAGCATATGTTTGTCTGGATTTCAGGCATGCGTGAATCACTGATGTCACATACAGCTTACGGTGATGCAGAAATGCAAAAAAGAAATGCTAATTAACAGAAGTGGCCTTTTCAGAATGGTGTGTGTGTGTGTGTCTGTACCACTTTTTCATGTTCCAAAAGATGTTGTTAATTTACATAAATGCAAAAAAGCAAATACATTTTTACTTAATACCAAACAGTCATAAAATAAAAAAGTGCAATAAAATAAATTAATCAGGTCGATATTTAGGGTTTTGTGTTATGATTAAATGAAGGCAAAAAAGCTATACAACAAACACTACAACATCAGTAGAAGCAAACACTGAATAGTTGCCACCTCGATGATTTGGCGATGCAACACTGAGGTGATGGAATATGCTGACTATTGCATTTGCTTAACATCAGCATTTAGCATTATGCACCACTGTCTACACACAGTCCAACAGAACTCTACTAGTCTCTTTATCAAGGAGGCATATATGAAAATATTACACTGTTGTGTCCACCGTTAATATTCAGTATTATTTTAATACAGCATAGTATCACACCCACGGAATCCTTCAGTAACCTGCATAATTGGGCCTCATTTTGCATTTGACAGTCGCCCATATTGCTCTTCTCTTTGATTCTTTAAAAGCTTTTTGGACACTTATTGCTCATGTGTTAGCAAACAAATAGTGTTTCCACCTTTCCACGTTCGCTCTTATGCCCTGTTTTCGGTCCAGCTCTCTGGCATTTCTTTCAGTGCAAAGGTGGGGAACATCTTTTTTGAGCCTGTGAGCTGGCAGCTGCCCGTGGCTTTCATACGCAGGGGCCAGTGAGAGCCATTGGACCTCAACCAGACGGACCAGTGAACCACAATAATGAGCTCGGAGTTGTTCCCTTGCAGTGGTGTTGGCAGCACTAGTAATTCTTTCACCTTACAGGGAGTCATTCGATTCAGAGTTAATATCAGAAATGTCCGTTAATGGAGAGTAATGTTTTTCATCTGCCAGCTTTTATTCCTTCTGTGATACAGTGGTCATAAAGAGTGCAGCAGTGCTTTATTTATTGCATGAGTTTGCTAATTCATTTTATTCATATCATGTATTTATACTGTTTTTAACACTCTTTCTTCTTCCCACGTGTTCTTGTGCTGCAGGTCTGACTCTCTTCTGAATTTTTTCTGTCTCTTGCACAGGAGTGTGATTAGGATAAGGACGATAAGCTGCACTAAATTGAGTGGCTTCACATCATTGGTGGACACCTGAATCACCTGTGATTAAATAAGAAGAGACAAAGCATGAGGGGAAGGAGGCTGTAGGAGCTCCCTTCACTGCCCGTCACTTTCTAAGCAGAGAATGAGTCACCCGTATAGTTTACTGTACTTCCTCATCAAGCATCATAATCTGCATAATCTCCTCTCATATCTTTGGAAGGTGATCTCCCTGAGCTCATCTTTCAATCATAATCTGAGATATCTCCTGTTCCTAATATAAGGCCTGAAATAAGAACAAAAAAAATATGTCTCATATTCTCTGTTCCAGGCACCTTGAATATCTTGCAGAAATAAACTGAACAATCGGAAATGGTTTCACAGACGATGAAAGGTTTCTTTGATGCCAGCCTATGTTCTTAGGATACGGTAGTTTGACATTGGCGACAATAGTGTGTGTGGCCCGTGTGAACTTTCATTTGGCTCTTTTAAAAGTTCAAACGCGTGTTTGATGACAAAATTGTTATTGTCAAAAACCTCCTCAGCCCAGTCGAACTTCGAAAATGAGGTTTTTAACCTAAATGGTATTTTAAACTGGTTAAATAAAAGCTAGATTTAAAAAAATCCAAATTGTTATGTGACATTTACTTTATTGTACCTACAATGCAAGACCTCATGCCCCACAACACACTGTGCGAGACCTTAAATGTGGATGAAAGTGAGTAAATGTGCAGGTGAAAAGAAATAGAAAGAGGAAAAAATGCCACTTAAAGAAATGACTTAAAGGCTTCCTTTGAAGTCTCCAGCACAGGAGTTCAGCGGCTGACTGATGCTGAAAAATCTCCTGAGGCTTAACCGACACCTCGGTATTGATTTGGTAATTTCCCCTTCGTTTTGCCCCCAGCAATACACGGAGGTAATACATTTCCAAAGAAGCAGTACAATAATATTGCTGCTGTGATTACATAACTGAGGCGCAGTATATTGCTCTTCTCTTCCACGTAGCGAGTTACACTTATACTTTTATACTTGGCTGTAAGGAGGGTTAGAACTTCTTGAAAGTCTTGAAATTGAACACTTTGATGATCACATACAACGCAAACGTAGTTTCATACACAGTGAAAGAAATACTTTGATAGTATAAGTGCACTATGTATTCCGGCCTTTACCTATATTATATTTTGTTTTATGGGCCCATTCGTTTTTGGCTATGGGACTGTGTCACTGCTGCACTCGATCAGCTCCACTTACACAACAAAGCATAGACGCTATTTATTTTCAAAGTTGGCATTGTGTTTCCTGTGCTGTACCATGACAGTATCTCTTTGAAAGTAATAGTTTATGAGATTTATTGCTTAAAATAATGATTTAACTTTCAGCATTAAAAGGAAATGTAGACTTAGTTTAAATTGACTTCCAGTTTTATTTAATGCAAAGAAATTGCTGTTGACCAACACTGAAGTGTGTGAGCAACACAGGTCAGTAGAATTATGAAGATCATAATACATAATGATCATGATCATTACACCACATAATGGAAACATTTGTTTTTCAGTTTGATTTTTTAGGATCAGTCCCATCTGTGAAAATTAACCACTTAACTTAGCTGTTCAACAACTTAACAAATCAGTGCACGAGCAGAGACCGTGGTGACAATTTGCAACGTCTTATCTGACAAGGTTAGCAGGTGTAAATCATCTGTTGTACTGTAATAAATCAGAAAAAACTAATGCTGCTTAGTTTACAGTGCGTTCATCTGGTGTCTCTTCCTCTTACGCACATGAGAAACGTGCATCAGCTGTCGCCACCGAGGTGCGTTCAGCTGCCACTTGTCGTTCCAAACAAAGCCGTGAGCAGTTGCTCTTTAACGCAGCATTAAAAGAAACGGATTAAAACACCCAGTGTTTAAAATTTTACCGACAGTGTTTTTCAGACTCTATATGCTGCATGTTTGACTGTTTGCACAAGGAAACTTTAAACGACGTGTTATGTTTTACATTTTTACAGGTTGTGGTTGTGCAGCAGAAAATTTATAAATGGTCGTTAACGCAGCTCTGGATGCATTATTTTCATTTCTAGTGGAAACTAGGTAACTCACACTGAGCCATATGCTGCAGTAGTTAAATGTACTTTGGCTGCAGAACTTTGCTATAACTTTTATTTAGAGGCATTTCAATTAAAGCATCAAAGTGTTTCCTGCTCAGAGACTAAAACCTTCATTTCATGTTGTGCTTAAAGAATTGACTGCTTACATACACTTTTATCCCAAACTCTAATTGCTCTGGTTTCCCTTGTATCGTCCATTTATGAAGCTTGAGTGAAGCCTCACGATTTAGTTTCATGTTTTCCATGTGTCTGTGCCCATGAGCGTGTTCACGTGCTGGTGCGTATGAACATTATGACTGTGAATCATGCTTCATTGCAGCCTTTCGTCATGTCATTGTTTTACTCAGAAGCCTTTTATGAAGTTCAGATTGTTTGGGGATTTGGAGACCATCCGCACAATTGGAAAAAGCATAATGAATGTGTCTGTATTTCCTGTACTCTTGTGGCCAGTTTGCAGTAGTGGAAAGGTTCAGATGCACTAAAGCTCAGGGTCTCTCTCATTCTGGGCAAATTAACATATGTAAAGACAACAAAACGGTTGGATAAATTCTGATTTATTCTTGCATTTCAAAGGTATTCGATTCAAAAATGTGTTTTATATTGCACATATACTCTTGGAAAAAGCAGAAAAGGGGGTAGTTGTAGGTGGAAATGCAACAATGCATTGACAGTGACAACAGTGCAGAGAGAACAGATTCTCAGCGTTAAACTGGAGCTTCACTTAGCCGTACATTTTAAGCAGGCATGTTGACAACAAAAGTAAAAATAAAGGAAAAGTAACATTCTCTTTTAAAAGTAAAATAAAGAAATTGTTATGGATGGTAATAGCTCAAGGTCACAAAGATCGGGAGCAAATTCAAGTAAAAAATTCAGCTTATAAGCTTTGACAATGTGCAGGAGAGTGGAACTCTACTTAATTCATAATAATCTCATTCTATGTAGGAAGGGAATAATGGAAGTCGTCTTCTGGGGCTTGTGCTGGTCATTTGTAACACAGGCTACTGGCTATTTAACAGCACAATGGTGTAGTCGAGGGTCCTACACCTGCTGGATTTTCTTGGGCAGCCATTTGAAGAGGGTCTTGCACAGCTTTTTGCTTTTGGCTTTTGACTTTGTTAAGTTCTTGATGAGATTTCTTAGCAGGCTGAAGTCTAATGGCTGGGACAGGTGCATGGACAATGAATTAGTCCCTCTTGCAGAATGATTCAGAACCTCCAGGAAGCGTCTTTCCTGCTGCCGGAAGTCGTACTCCACGCTGAACAGACAGACACGCAGGACAAAATTACTGAAACCTACAAACACGCGGATGCAAAAGAATTTATCCAATTCAGCTCATGCCAATGAATACAGATGAACGTGTCGGACCTGCATTGCCAGCTCATTTTTCATTAAAGCCCCAGAGTTCTGCTAATTACTATAAACCGGTTTTCTTCACTTTGCTTTATGTGGCACCTCAGAGGTGAAAATCTCTGTGCTGTGAGATTTTAAAGTGGTTGATCAGTTTGGACAGGAAGACAGTTCACATCTTGTTTGAATATCCTTATCTTCCATTTGGCCTTTGAGGACCCAAAGGCAACACACAGAGCAGTCAGCAAATCAACTTATGCAACATCTTTTTGTCATGCAAAATGCTTTTGAAAATAAGTAGATCAAGAGGAATGTTATGAATATTTCAAGAAAAGGCCACTTTAGGTTTTTGGCTTTGTAGAGCATGAGGCATTTTTCTAAAAGATGATGAGAAGACTTTTGGATTTCTTAGTCTCTCATAGCCTCTTTTCACATAGCTCCGGTATTTCTGGCACAATTAAATTTGTTATCGTTCTGTTTCTCCCAGCTGACGCAACAGTTCCTCTAATGGGTGCAAATCTACACAAAGTCAGTAAACTGGAGCACAACAGTCTTACATGACTGGTCTTAATACAACTTCAACAAATTGTTAAATGTGTATTAAAAGCAACTGTCAAATAATATCTGTCTTTATGTTTCTTTAGTTATATCGAAAAAGAGCTTTTGCTTCTATGACACATGACCATCCTCACATATAAACTACAAGCTCTTAAGTTTTGTTACCAAAAGAGCAGATTTACAGTGAACTGATGTCTTCAATAAAAGTGTTATTTTAAGATAAGACTACTTTGGACGATACACCTTACTTGTAAATGTAATGTGTGTTTTTGTTTTTTTGTTTTTGTTTAGCTTTTATTTTCAAATCTGCAGTCATAATTTGACTTCCTGTTTACAGCTGGTATAGAATAACACAGTTGGCCAATAGTGGAGCTACAAAAGTGTGTCCATGTAGGTTAAAAGCACTGAAAGTTGTGTGCGTTTTGAGAGGAGAATTAGGGTACAGACGAACGTTGTTAGAAACACGAGATTCAAAGAGAGTAATAGGTTTGTGAGGCCGGGACAGAACGGATGGTGCGCTCAGGCTGTTTGTGGCAACTGGACTGAATGTGGCAGATGTGCTTTTTGAAGAAGAGGGATGTGAACGACAGATGAGCTAGAGATGATGATGGGAAAAACAGAGATTCCATTTAACACACGGCACTACTTTCTGAACAGAATATTCATGAGTGCTGAATTCTCAGTGGTGGAGCGTCCAGTGAGCCTAACCACAGAGGGAAGTAACATCACTGGCGTGAAGTTTGGACCTCGATAATTTGTTTATTGTATCCCATTTAAATAAGATTATGTTAAAATAATCTTACTTTAGTTTGTTCAGCTTTTGATGTTTTATTTTATTTCAAAGCTCTTTTTTAAACCTTGTAATAAATATGTATTCAGAAAGGACCCGTGTGCCACCATTTTTTTTTTTTGTCTTTGTTTTTACCACTGGCGTTGTTGTCGTTCATTACTTTCAAAATTTTAAAAAAGCAGGAACATCCTCACACTAGCATTTTATCTTATGGCATAAAAATGCCTTGTTTGCAAATTAACAATGCTGCTAATAAATTCAGTGAAGGGGTCACTATAAATTAATCATAGGCTATTCAGGCATGACATTTTCCTCTAAGTGCGCTTGGTGAATTCGAGAAAGTCAGCCTTTATCTTTATAAGTCTGCTGCAAAAAGACTGAATCTCACACAAATGCCTAAGTGAGTAAGTGCTTTAATTTGACAGTTGCTGCAAAAGATTTACGATCTGCCCAGAAAGCAAAATGTAATCTCCCTGTGTATTCTGAGCGAGAAACAAATGAGCAGCACAGCTTTTCACTTGGTAGGCTGCCCATACACTAATTCATTAATTCTTAGTGGAGTGATGAGAGCGCGCTGGCGGAGAACTGAATCGCCAAGTGGGCCAAACCTTGCTGAATTGTGTTACTGTAAAGGTAAAAAGAAACTCAACGTTGATCCTACTCAAATTCATTATATGCTACATTTATTTTTTTTTATGTGTGAATAAAATATTTGTTCAGTACTTCTTCACATTATTTTCTTTTAATCAATATGTCACATGAGAATTCCAGAAGAGCACAGCTCACTTTGAAGTTCAGAGGCTGTGAAGCATTCTCTCACCTGTAGACTATGCAAGCAGTCTCCTGGCAGGTGGAACAGGTCTTGAGGCCCTGTCCAGTTTTGTAGCATTGCAGACTGGAATAAGGAAAAAGTCATTTGCATCTTTCAAAACTCACATCCCTTCAGAACCGTGGTTTAATTTGTTTTTCCTACTAATCCTGTCCGATGTGCATCTAGACCTCTGTTGGCAGTGCATCGTGCATTATGTCAGACAATGGTTGATTATTTGAGATATTCTGAAACATGACCTCAGAGGCAGTCACAACTTATTAGCACACTACAGTGGATGAGATTGATTGACAGAGACACATGGCCGGGAGGCTGCTTTAATTCCTGTTATTTGTCCCAGAAGAGTTATACGGCTAAATAAATCTCTCTGAGACGAGCCCTCCTGAAATGCCCAAGTAGGTTTCTGTCACACTCAGGCACACGTCCACAGACCTGTTTGCAAACTTTTATCAATAGTGCAGCTTCACACGGTTTCACTATGTAATGGGATTTATAGCAAATTAGTAGTGGAGACAAAACCAGTTTCAATAAAAATGTTATGGTTACATTAATATTTGTAATACCACAGGTGTAGATCTGGGCTCAGCACTCGTAGTGACGCCGTGGCACCCACGGTCCGACAGCGGTGATAACTCTTCTGGGATGCATCAAAAAATTTCAGATGGCACATATCGTTGCAGCGCTACACTTCTGGTTTTATCTTTATGGATTTAATGTTTAATGCCATTTGTTGTTTAAACTCACTGTGCTCTGTAGCTTAGGAGAAATACATTTTTAAGTTTGATCTGTATATGTTGGTGCAAATATATACATTAACCTGCAGTAATAATTGAATTTAAAGTGACGTAATAAGACATCCCCTTTTTATACCCAGTCTTTAACAAGTGTTAAGCAGACAGATCCGTCTCTGTGGTGGCAAACAGGAATTTGTTTCCATAGGCTGTCATGTCGTCTGGAAGCAGCTGCCAAAGGTTGAAAAGTGACAGATGTGGAAAAGATTTACTCTGAGGGAGAACAGGCTTTACAGTTTCACTGATGCCTGTGCTGCGAAAAAACAAAGTGATAAAAGGAAAATACGTGTTATCCAGGATGCCGAGATTGATCTACACTCGTAACTGTCCAATCTGTGTTCCTGTGGTTTTCAGCATCCACACCTGGACAAACCTTAGGAAGGCCCAGGTTATCTGCAGGTACCAAGGATCATGCTGGGATCAAACTGTTATGAACGCAGTGGCCTACAGCTGCCACCGTAGGTTGGAAACCACGGGACAAATACTATATGTTGGAAATAGCTGGTACTTAAAACTCAGATAACCGCAATTATTAATAGTCTTTGCACCTATTACTGTTATTTTATGTTGCATTAATGTTACATTTCACAAATTTAAACACAGGCTACATAACTCAACCTTCAGTATGAAATACAACAGCACAGGGCTAATTTACACTCAGACTATTTAATATGCTGCTAACTTTAGCCAGTTAAACGTGCATATCCACTGCAAATATCTGAGCATATATGGGTTTTAAGCAAAAGAGATACGGCATCTGTACTGAATCCTTTGACCAAAAGACATGTTTACCAACGTGTTTCTAGACATAACTGCAATGAATAATTGGATGATTAAACATGCGGCTTGTGAGGTTCCTCACTGACTTATCTTCACGTAAGCCTAGCAGTTACGACCCTAAAACAAACTCTCACCACTCATATAGTTATTGTAATTTGGGAGGATCAGGAAAATGTCCTCACAAGAACGTGACCAAACTACAGTTTGTCCACACAGTGTAATGAAGACAGGGCCACGCAAACACACACACACACACACACACACAATGTTTGCCCATGATTTAGAAAGCGACTGAGTGGCTCCGGTAAATGCAAGTGATGACTCACTGGAAAGCCAAAGATCAACGCGGCAGGACGGCTTTTAAAGTAATTCCACAGACCATATTCTGGCAGCTGCACCTGGATTGGACTGAGTATATTAATAATTCGCGAGTCACATCTAACCCTTCTGTTTTTTCTAAATGCCTAATTTGTTACTGGAATGTGATGTGAGTGTGAATGGTTGTCTGTCTATGTATGTCCCTCTGTCTGCGGCCCTGCAATAGACTGGTCACCTGTGCAGGATGTACCCTGCCTCTCACCCTACCACAGCTGGGATGGGCTTCGGCCCCCCTGCAACCCTACACACGATAAGGGGTTAAAGATAATGGAAGAATATTTTTTTTTTACCTGCTTCATGCAATTCTTTCACGTTGGTTATTATTGATATTATTACTGTCATTCTTACCAGGCAATTATATTACAGAAACTAATAGTGTTTGTTCATTGTTTGGTTTGCGCAACAAAGAAAACCGTCCAAATGGCACGACGTTATGCTCTCTCTCTCTCTCTCTCTCACACACACACACACGCACAATCTCTTACCCTCTAGTGGGAGTGTGACACATCTCCAGGTCATGGATAATGTTGAGCAGAGTGGTGATCCTGTCCTTGTTGGCTGCCAGGCTGGCCTCCACAGTCTCAAGCCTCTGCTGTAGAGCTGCTGATTTGCAGCACTGTGGGGAAGGAGGCAGCAACAGGGCTGCATCAGCTGGGTGGGAGTGAGCCAGGCTGGTGTCCTCTGGGCAAGGTTGAGGGGGAGCAGGGCGAAACTTTGCATCCACTCCTACGATTGCCTCCGCCGGGGTTGGGAAGGGTTGGGATGCCAAGTGCATTGCTGATGACGGCAGTATGGAGTTACATTCAGGGCCCGTGCGCGGACAGAGCTCTCCCTCACTTTTGGATGGGGCTCGTGCAGAGAAGGGAAGCTCTGGACCAGTGTGCGGTTGCGGTGCTGATGGTACATGTGAATGAAAGTTTTGGTGGGATGCAGACTGGGTGATGGGGACAACACGTGCACTGGTGTTTGCTGGTGATGAGCTAATGCAGTTCGTTTGTGCCACGGCAGAGGATGAGGAGTAATTGGGATGTGTCTGTTTATCTGTGTTGGATTTGAGCGTAATATTTGCATGTCTGGCTGATATACCCAAGGCAAACTGTTCTGTTTTTGAATCCGTCTCTTGGGCTGTTTTCACTGGTGGGCATGGACCACAGTGTCCCTTGTGTTTTGTTTCTGTGTATCCTTGATAATGTGCAAGCCTTTGTTGTTCTGTGTTTTTCCAACCCCGCAGACAAGAGCTGCTGGACTTAATTAGGGAAATGTAATTCTGAAGGTTAGTGACCTGTGATAGATTAGAATTTTCATGGTCTTGTGACTCATGCACAACTAATTCACTGATTTGATTATCATTGAATTTGTGTTTATCTATTAAAGATTCACTATTGAGATTCACTGTTGATTTGAGTTTGTGGGCCCCTGCATCACTGTCTGCGTTATGAGTTTCTGACACATCTACTGGCTCAGATAATGCGAGTGCAGTTGTTGTGGAGTTGTTTTCCTCATTAGAAACAACACCGCTGACCCGCGATTCACCGTGGGTTTGAGTTCTGATGTCGGTTGCTTTATGGCTGAGCCTTTGCTGTGTTGCGTCTGCTGACTCAAGCAAAGCCGCACTCGATACACTGACGTTAGTTTGATTTTCTGTCAATGTAAATGACGAGGAGCTAACGGTGGCTGGTGATTTTTTCTGACTCGTTGAGAAGTTCCTGAGGGCTACATTCGTGTACACAGTGCGGCTGTAAGTAGACGTGGAAGTGAGAGCGGTACTTGAAGGCAACTTTGCTCTGGAGTCATGGGATTTAGTTGCACTAGGTGTTGTGCTCAGAGATGCTGGAGTTACATGAGGAGAAGGTTCCGGATCAGAGGAGCTAGGCTGAATGAAGTGCCTGTGTGCAGACACAGATTTAGAATTGCGTTTAGTTTGGTCTGAAGAGTGATTCAAAGTGCTCTGTGGTTGTGGTGTCCTTGTGTTCTGTGGTGTCTTTGGGTGTACCTCAACTTTTGAGAGTAGTTTTTCTTGTGGCTTATGAACTGGATCAGGTGATGTACATGTCGGTGCAGCTTGTGCAGTTGATGTATTGGTTGCTTTTGATGAGGAAATAATTTGTGGGCTATCTGTAATTGTTGCTGAGCTTCCTTGTGCTCTGTGCAAGGAATGCAGTGTGTCATGCTGAGCATTGGATGTACTTCTAGTTCCTGGGACTTTGGCACATGAATTAGTAGTTGGGGACAGAGTATTTTCAGGTGTAATGTGTTCAGATTCAAATACATACTGAGGCACATTATATTGTGAAGAGATGTGTTGGGATGTTTTTTGGAGACTAGAATAAGCGTGTAATTGTGTCTTGTTTGGTTTGGGAACTGCGGCCATCTGTGGACTCAATGTGAGACTTGTTGGTCGAGGGATCTTACTGCCCTGTGGTGGTTTTCCAAAAGATCTTAAGCTGGCATCAGCTTGTCTCGTTTCAATAGTTGCTTTTGTGACTGTGATGGTTTTAGCATGTAGGATGGTTGTGGGTTGAGTCAATGTTGCATCACCACCAAAACGTACATGCGACAAGCTGACCGGATTCCCTTTTGAGTGCACTGGACATGCCGGGTGTGGGGTTTTTCTGTAGCTTCTCTCTTCGTTAGGGTGTAAAAACTGTGGTTTGACTGTGATGTGTGGCCTGCTTGTTCTGTTGGTGATGCTCTCAGGGATTTGATGCTGGGCGGGCTTAAGGTCATTGTTTCGGTCAGCGTGGGGCATTTGGTGATGCGTGTGGGTTAAGAGCGAGGTCTGGGTTGACTTTAATGGGCAAGAATCGGGAGTAGGACTTTTCTCCCCTGAAGTGGCAGCTCCGGTTACAGTCTGTCTCCCGCCGCAATGGCTGCATATTTTTTGTGGCATAACAAAAGGTCGGGCAGCAGATAACGGCAGCGTCTTCCCAGACTGCTCTGCATAATGACCTTGCTGTCTGGTTTGGTCTCTTCCCCGAAAGGTTGCATTCCTCGCCGGCTCTGCATCATCATTATCAACGCTAATTCCACCGATCGCTTCTGAATCAACGACGCTGCCGTTGCTGTAGCGGGCAGCAGATTTCAGTTTAGGCCCGACATGGTTTGCCTTCCCTGCAAAGTGCGGGTTGGTCTTGATTGCCCTGGCATAGCAATAAGTCCCACTACTGTTCCTCTGACTGCAGGCCACATCCTGCGAGACCTCACCTCCAAGTGCTTTGAAAGTCACTTCCTTTTTGGTCTTGGATTCCCCACTTTTCAGTTTTAAAATAGCCCTTTTCTCCCTGTCACTCTTTGTTAGCAGTAATATCTCTTTGTACTCCGTTTCCCTGGTAATGTGGCTGTTGGACGTCTGAGTAATGTTATCTGACGGCTTAGAGGGTGTATCAGTTAGCTGTACACTGTGCTGGGTAGGGGTCCTGCTGATCCCTGGGGATGTCTGAACACCAACGCTGCAATGAAGTCCCCACGGCTGCAGCAGGGCTCCTCCGGTTCTGTCTCCTCCTGTTGTCTTCCAACCGCGCACTCCAGCCAGAGCGGGGACACCTAAAACTGGAACTGGAGTTGTCAGGTCGGCCGCTCTTCTCCCCATCCCTTGTCTGACTGACTCAAAAGTCTGATTATTGGAAAAAGCGCCAGCGTTTCCACACCATTACATCCATCTAAAAGTAAGAGAGGAGCAAGTTTACAGTGAGAGGCATTTGAGATGGTGCTGTGAAAGAAATCCATGAGTAAGCAGGACAAGTGGAAACAATGCACAGGGCTAGAAGTGAGACAAGAAACTGCTTCAGTGCTGCAGAAATGAAGACTAAGTGGAGTTGTCAAAAATCAATTGTGGATTTGAGATAAGAAAGAAATACGCTCTCCTTTTCAAACTTCTTTAACATGGTGTCCGTGGATAAGAGACGCGAATGACACTCTGTTAATGCCGATAATGAGAAGATACTACTGTTGTGAAAAAGATGTGTTCTATAGTATATTAGCATTTCAAGCACAATGTTCAGATGCCGTCTGAAGGTCTGACAGCATAGAGAATAATTCATTTGTGCACTAAAATTCAAAACCCAGCTTCGGTGGTGAACTCTCTTTTCTTTCTCGTTGAAGACAGTTGCCCTCCACATTCAGCTCACCTTGGAAAGAGGCCTATAACGTGTACACTAATGTTACAGTACAGACTTCATTAAGTTAATTTCTGTGCATTTATGTGGAACCTCCTTTAACAGAAGGGACAGTGTGTGTGTGTGTGTGTGTGCTCGCCAGATTTCTTGTGCGTGCATGAGGTCATTTTAATGATTTAAGCAACAACAGGGTGATATTTGTATGGGGACTGGCATCGCTTTATTGGACAGTTACATCCCCAGTGTGAATGCATGTCTGTGTTGATTTATGATAAAAAATTTATGCAAACACATTCCTGACATTCCTCCACTTCATCCTCCCCAGCAGCCTTTGTCCAGGGATGTCAGAACTGCACAAAGACCGTTTAGTCATCCATACCTGTAGGGACTATTATTTTGGTTGTCGTGCCATCAAATGTTGACAACTTGAGCTCAAGTGACCTACGTCCGTTGTCACTGTCTAACACTAAGTGACAACCGTCCTGTCCTGTTAATACACCGTTACATTTTCCTTCACGCAGGAAAGAAAATAATAAACACGTTCCTTCGATGTTCTCCGACTAGAACTTAATAAAGACATTTCTGGCTTCAGCAGGATTGCTACCTAATGTGCAGGATGTTGTAATTCAAACATACATACCTGATTGTGTGTTTGAGACTGCTGCAAGACGTCTTGTTTTCTTGAGTCCAAATGTCAGGAGCTAGTTTTCTGCTTTTTTAAACGTCCACCTGGATCCTCAAGGTTTGAAGTGACTTTGTCTTCACATTTTAAATTCCTCAGAGTAGCTCCTGCTGCAAAGCAATGCTGCTTAAATGAGCCCCCTCGTCTGAGGCTCAGGTTCTGAACTAATGTACCTTTTATTGATCAGGCATAAAAGCAAGCTTTGTCCTCACTGCTCCTCTTGTTTTGGTCCTGCTGCTCCCATGCTCACTCCATAATCACAACACAGCAGTATGCTACAGTATGCTGCCGTCCAACACACTCTGTCCTACTATGTCTTTTTTACCTCCTCCTCCTCCTCCTCCCCTCTCGCTCTCGTTTCTCTCACCTCCTCTCCCTCTCTCTTATTTCTGCCACTACCCTCCTTCCCAGAATTCATGCATCCTGATCTACAGCGGGGTGGAGGAAGAGAGAGAGAGAGAGCAAGGGAGAGACAGAGAGAGAGGAAGTGACTTGCATCACTTTGGTAGGGACTGTGTGTAAATTACCAAGCAAGTTGAAAAGCAGGAAAGTGCATCGGCAGAAATGGTAAAACAAATATAAATGTAGACACCGCAGAGAATCTATGGAGGAAATAGAACCAAGTGTGTTTTCCCCCAATTGTAATTGATTTAAAATTTGACTGTAAACTACAATGAATTTCTTTAGTGGCAGTGAAGCACCAAACAACTACGGAATATTTTCATTTTTTCCTAGTAATAATAACTTATTATAAGTTTAAAAGCACAATGACTGTGTTTTACTATGAACACAGTGTGTTTTAAACAATATTGAATTAAATCACGTTGAACACACAGTGAGCTTGCAACTACCTGTAATGATAAAAACTTACTGAAATGTGAGGTCAAACGTCTCTGTTAAAGAGAAACAGCAGCTAATAAAAGTGGAGCTGATATTTACTGCTTTGAGTACTGGCAGCTGGTAATACAAGTACAAAAAGGTATTTCCTTCTGCATTGTAGTTGAGTAAAACAAAATAATATTCAAACACTCCAGTAAGTTCCTCAGAATTGCACTGTAGCACTTAGCACCTCTGTTACCTTGTACTGTGTAGAGTAACTCAAACTAGCCCGACATGTACACCAACAACTTAAATGTGATCTACACATCAGTAATTATAATCATAACCAAAACTCATCATAACCAAAACTATCATCTCAAATGGGCACAAAAGTAATACGTTTGAAACAGAAATACAGTAGAATTGATAATAAAGTGCACAGTGCATGCAATGGAACATTCAATTATCCGTTTTGTGACTCAGTAATCATCTTGATTAGACTGAACAGCGGTGAAAGCTCTACCAAACTGTCCCCCTGAGGCCTGTCACAGAGAATTCTCGTTCTGTGCACCAACAAAGTGTAGTGCAGTCACTTTGAGCACTAAGCAAATTAATAGGACAAGTTCTCACTAAGTCAGTGAATTTCTTTCACATTTTTGAACTTATTCTGAAATCATTGTATGACAGTTGGTGTGCATACATGACAGTTTGCCCAGGGGATTTATTGAACCTACTAAGAACCAACTGGCTGGTCAAAATGTGATTTACATGCAAATCTAAATTTAATTGGAGCTACAGTATGTTGCTTTATAGAAATATTTGTGTGTTGTACTAGAAACAGGTTCCAAAATGTGTCTTCATGTGAACAGGTGCTGTCAAATCCTACTGAGATCCCAACTCAATGAACAGCGCGGGCAGCAGTGAAATACTTGCTGGTAAAATTTGTGAGCCGACACTTTCAGCTATTTCTACTTGATTAGTACGTTTTGGAGCATTCTCATTTTATGTATTTATATAATGACGACTTCCAGACGCACTGTGCAAGGTGTGGCAGGGTAGAGCGGATTGCAGCAAAGCAGAGCAGAGCAGGGGGAGGAAGAGAGCTGGACTCTTTTTGAGTCTCTTGCTAAAGCTACATGTGGTTATTACGTTGGAATGCAGTTTTTTATTGTCCATATGAATAGATGTTTATAGCATTTTTTTCAGAGGGTCTTCTCTGAAAACACGTGGAAATTCAACAGCAGTTACCACTATCTACTGTAATAAAATGTTCCTGCATTGAAATACTGTAGGTTCATACTTGAGGATGCCTGAGTGTGCTGTTTGAGTAGATTGCACACATATTCCATCACTGCAGCCCTGCGGAAAAACAGGCTGACTTTGTAAAGAGAAAATTGTTCCGTACCCTCAAGGCGATTACACAATATTGTATCAGTGAAAATGGCTACTGCGACTTTGGAACATGGCACAAAGTTTTTACTGTGAGGGCTTTGTGTGGTTTACATTTACTGAACTCAACATTTGTGTAAAAAAGTTGGTAAAGAAGTGCGTAAATATTAGATATATGTTTCTTGCTCATATTTCTCGCCTTTGGAGTTTTTGTCTCACTTTGTCCCTGAAATCATCACTTACATTGGTAAAAATGGGCAGTGAATCAGAGGAATTAATGGCACGAATGGAACGACATGTAGTATTTTCACAGTATAGCATGCTGTTGATGACTAATCACTTAATTTCAAATTTACAAAAAATTACATAAAATATTGAACGGGAAAGCTGAATGTGAAACGGTTGCTGTAACTGGATACTGTAACTGTAGGACCCAAAAGCAGAAAGTGAGACACACCAAGAGTGAACGCATGAACTTCTAAAATAGTTCCATAATTCCCACACAACGTACTGAAACAGTAATACTCAGCACAACACTTGAGGAGATCACAATATCAACTCAAAGACAGAGACTTGGACTATATATAAACTCACTAAAAAGATTTAACAATGTCAACTTATATACTGAGACTGTAACACTCAGCTCATACTATTGAGGTAATAATAATATCCACTTAAAGGCAGGAACTTGGACTATAACTACTGAGACTATACAACAACCCCAAAACTCAACACAAGCACTTAAACGACGAAGATGAAACCCAAAGGGCGAGTGCACCGGCGACCAGTCGAGAAGGGGAGGGGCATAGAGTCCAGAATCCTAATGATGATGATGATGATGATGATGATGATGATGATGATGATGATGATGAAAAGCAAAGGGCAAGAGCAGGGAAACACACAGAAAGACCACGTCAATATAAAAGATAAGGGCAGTGAAAAACTAAAGCAGAACAAAAAACACCGAACCTGTAACAGGATGAACAGACACGGTTATACATATATGTGTAAAGTCTCATTTATACAATTGGCCACTGAGCGGCAGATGAATGTCAAGTAAACAGAGAAATTGTGCTACCATAGATACAAACACATACACACACAATGTGGGTCATTTGCCAATTTTGCTTTTCTTCAGTAGGTGTCAGTATTGCTGGAAAGATGAAAACTTGGAAGAAAAGTGGGAGTGGGACTTTGTGATATCCTGCACACAGACAGGTGGAGCCCTCACTGCAGACTTCAACAGATTCTTTCTTCCAGACAACATAAAAAAAAACTCTTTGTTGAAGGAGAAAAAAGAATGAAGTAACTGTGTGATCCACTCTCAGTCAGATCTAATGTTGTTGACCTTTTACTTTCAGCTCAGTGGCTCATAATATACTTATAGTTGCTTTGGTTTTAAACGTGACCTATGTCAGATTTTTGTTGTGGGGTTTGTTCCATTCACAGGGTCAGTTGTGCAAATGATGGATGATCCACTTCCCGTAATTGCCACCATCTGTTTTCTATCAAATTAGTCTCACACTGCAACTGCAACTCACCATGTTCATTTGGCAACTGAGCTGGACTCAAACGTGTTGTAACACTGTTGGGTGCTGCCAAAAAACAAGATGTTTATGACTTGGAAGAGTTCAACATAAGTGGCTGGGGATGTGATTGAGTGTTATTTTTCAGTTTCCCAAAAACGAATGTTTGTGGCCAGATGATTCCAGGAAGACTTTGAAGAGTGTACTATTGTCTGACTGCCAATTATAAAAAAAAATGCACAACTGAGCTATTATAAAAAAAACTGTAATAAATAACCCAGATACTGGATGTCATACAGGGAGAGAAACAAAATGTTAAACCTTTGATGTTACTGTTTTCGGCATTAATGGTCATAAATGAAATCTGACGACATGTGTATGACTGAGCACACTGCTCAGATCTTCACAGTGTCAGTTGGAAAAGTTAAATTACTTTTGGATTTAATAACTTGGGAAACCTCTTTGGCAGCAGTAATGTCAAACATCAAACCTACACAAAATGGACGTTGCTCCGGACTGACTGTATATTAAATAATAAGTCCTGCTGCATCATTTACTGAAACCTGGATGTTTTCTCTTAAAACTGACTTTGGAGGAACAAGCAGCACCGGCTGTAAAAAGTTTTAGAGAAATTGCTCCTAAACCCGGAGAAGCAAAAGTACTGAGGAGGATCGCGCTGCTCAAAGTTCATTGTCTTTGTTTGGGACACTTCAGCATGTGTATAGAAGAAACCAGAAACTCAACTCTGTAACTAGTTGACAACTCACTTCACCGAGGTGAGGACTGTGTTTTGCTTCTGTGGCTTGTGGTGTTTAGTTACCATAGTTACTGATGAAGATCACCTTGCTACACTGTTTGTCTTAGTCAGACTCACCTGTAATAAAACAGTCGGCAGAATGTTGTGTGTCTTGACTTCTGAAAATGTGTCTTAAACCAGAATATTTCTATGACCTCTTTTCCTTCAAATAAGACAAAATTGAGAATCTCATCAGGGTTTCAAAAATCAATCCTATTCTACTTACAAATACAAATAAACATGTATTTGGACCTCTGTGGTACACGAAGTGCTCACATCTTTGAGCCGTATGTATGTACGTTAAAAGAATTGTTATCAGCTTCTTAATTGCCCCTCTAAGAGATTAATTGTGTGTGGTATCAGCTAAACATACATGCTGGATTATGATCTGTGTGTGATACTTTGTGGGCTTTGGCTGCTATTCTTGAAGTATTTTTTTTAATCATTGAGCTTTCTGCACAGGATCTTTTGAGTCAACGCAGCTGGGTGCACATTTGCAGGGTCAGTAGCTACGGTACTAAATCATCTGCATGTACCAATAACCACCTACACACTTACTCTGTGACCCTTCATAGCTTTATGAAGAACGAGTGAGTGTCAGAGCTTCTTTATGAGCCAAAGCAGCTTTGAGTCTCTTGCAACTCTATGTCCAAAGTATTTCTAAAATAAATAAAAAATGTTATCAGTCCAAACTGAATAAACTGTCCCATGAAAGGAACTGATAAAAAAGCCCACAGCTCTTACTGTAACTCAAGTCGAGCCATCACACACTTTAAGATATTTAAGAAAAACTTTATTTGTGACTTATTAACAAAACACATTACCAGATTGATTAAATCATAAGAATCACTATTATCACCTTTACAATGATAAGCAGGTGTACAAAAAAGTTATTAACAGATCTGCACTGTCACAGTCGACTGGGATGTGTCACTGCCACACCCAGCGACTGAGGAACATTCACTATACACAAGCAGAGAATACATCAACTTCATTTTTTTGATGACATTTTATATATTTAGATTTTTTTTCTTCCTTTTTCCGTTTTTGTTTTCTACTGGGCAAGAAATAGATAACGGACAGTGAGTAAATGACTTGCGTTCACGACAGTGTTTGTTTCATCATCATTTCAAAGCTTAACACAAGTTTAAGGGTTACTTTTCTTATCTATGAAAATCATAAGGGTAAAAACAGAAGAAAAAAAAGGCATTTCATAGCATAACACAATAGCATTATGTATATCTAGAAGTTTAAATTCATTTTCAACAGGATAAAAAAATGTGATTATTTTAGGTTTTTCCACAAATTACTGCTTGTAATAGCGTATATGTATGTGTTATGTTTATTGATGGAGTGTGGGTCTTTCAATGTAGAGCACGTGTACCGTTTTTGAGAATGTGTATCAGAGGTATCTGTATTCTAATACGCATTTCCCAATGGAAAAACATACCTATGTATATATAGTATCTATATAGTTTCTGTTTCCTTTGCTTATAACATGCAAACAGTCACTTGGTGATCTGACAGCACATAAATACACCTGAAGGACGGGGCAGGGGGAGAACATATGTGCATGAGAGGGACTGAGCCTGATAGCAGCACCTATATACCCTTACTTGACCTAATGTTAATGCTGTTCCAGTGTCTTTTCTCTGCAGTACCAGAAGCAGAAAATTCACATTGTGAGGGGACCAGCACACTTGGGTCAGTGCAATGTGCAAACGTTTCTTCAACACGGCACTTCCCGGCAGCCTTGGTTTTAATGTTTCTGAGCAACAATTAAACCAGCGAAGGTCGAGATTTTTTTTTTATTTTGGCCAGCTGTGATCTTTCTGGTATCATCTTACATGTTGCTACCTCTCAGTAAACTGTGTGTTTCCCTTCCATTAACCCATAAATTAATTCTGCCAGCATAGTCTGCCTTTTTTTCTACTGCTGCTTAACCACATCGAACTTGCTCTTGATTGAAGCGATTTTAGTCGAGCCCAGTTGATCGACTATCTTTACTGGCTGAAGAGAAATGACTTGCCCATTTAACTCTCTTGTAGTGTGTGTCCCTACGCTACGACTGCCTTCTTTCTGACTCCTCTTCTGCCTTCATCTTGTCTCATTATATCCAGTACAGCATATTCTCAGTATCCGATGTCTTGTCAGATGTTGTTACAATGCAATGGGCGGAACCAATGGGAGAGACGACAGAGCTGTCAAGAACGGGCAATCAGAAGAGACGTTCCGGCCGAAGCACCTACACTCAGTGGAGGTTGAACCTAACAAAAGATGTCATGTCTATGTGTGTGTATCTGTATTGTTTGGTGTGGTAATATGCAAATACACAAATGCGTCTGTGTTATAACTGCACAGTTCATTGGAGGAGAGTGGCTTGAGAGATGTCGTCCAACTATGTTGATCCGAAGAAACAAGAGCAGAGGGAGGAAAACAGGCAGTGGGCAAGCAAATCCTACAAGCACTGAAGCAGTCGAGGCAGTGGTGCAGGGTTTGAAGAACAACTACTTAACATTCAAAGACAGAAGTAGAGGGATTAGGCTTGAACAGAAATGAAGCAACAAGCAGCGTTTCCTGCATCCCCGGCCATATTGTACTCTCCCGTATTAAAGCTGGTACTGGCCTTCAGTCTCGAAACAGGAATCTCCAGAGAGGGGTGCGTTCTCTTTTAGTGTATTTGTTCGTCTTACGTATTCGCGTGTAGTGTTTGTCGGTGTGATGCGTGTTCGCTTGTGTGTACGAGACAAAGTTGTCTGCTGTGTGTCAGACTGGACGTGCTGATACACAGCGGGATTAAGACCCCATTGACCTGTGCCATACTCTAATAGATGAGGGAAGGTCAGGGGCCGGTTGCATCAGCTGCACGTAGGTTCCCTAGTTATATCCAAAATAGCCACTAATCCCGATTCACACATTGCTAAAATATAAGCAGCAGCACCACAAAAACCTGTTACAACATAACCTCAGGTAACAATTAACTATTTAAGCAAGCAATAAAGCAGGTGCAAATGATACAAATTCACATAATTGCACTCACTAACAGTAAAGCAGGATTTTTTTCTGCACACAGTATTTTTTTTTATTTAGTCGTTGCATGTTATTTTGCAACTTGAAGGACTATTGCGCTGATTTTGAATGTTTCTGTCCATTTTCTCTACATATTACATATTATTGAGGACTATCGTCCACTTGACTTTTTATATTTTTCAATGTGTCTTTCCTTCTATCAGGCATAATCTGTACACTGTAAAATCTGAGAATAGCTTAACCCATGACTTTAAATCCATCATGTCTGTGATTAACTTACTAATTTTGTCAATGCTGTTGCCTAATGCAGTGCAGCTTATTGTGAATAAAGCAGCACTCGAGCTTTCAGTGTCAGTCTAATTTGTATTTGTGTTATAGTACAATGAACAAAGAAACAACGGCTGCCTGGAAGGTAGGAAAAATACATTAAAACATCCATGATAAGTCTTGAAAATGTAAGTGATGTTAGTTTGGTAGAGAACATGATTGGTAAAGAATGGACTAAAACATGCAAAGGAATTTGTATTGTCCTTTAAAGTCAAATACTATAAACCAATCATAAATTGTCATCGATCTAGTCTACGACAAATCCATACGGTTTGTACCCATCAGCAAAGTTAACAGTCTTACTAATTAGCTACTCATTTCAAATCCTATTGTTACAACTAGCTACAGCTACAGATCCCCCCCCGTCTCATTACCAATGGTACAGTCCAATTTAGTATTTGCTTATGGCAAATGAACTAGCAGTTATGAAGCCATTATTTTATAATCTAATCTGGGAACAAACTTGCGCATAGTTGGTGCAAACCAGTCCATGTCCTCAGCCTCTGCAATGTGCTATGTTACACTGAAACAGAGCTCGTTATTCGAGTGTGGTCCCGCCTGTCTCAGCCACCTCATTATATTCAAGGTGCTAATCTCATGGTACATATGCTATATGCTGTTACTTTTTCATTTTTATTATTATTAATCTTTTTGGGTTTTTTTTAAAAAAGACCACATCTCTCTGAATTTCTACAAGGCCTCCATAATACTGAAGACAAAAGCTTCTGTTTCATTTTTAGTTAAGCTTCCACTTCACCTCCAACTAGGTGAGCCAAAACCAAAACGGGGCTGCATAAAGGCAGAGATGCCAACACAGGCAGCCTCAGCTGACAATGGTCAGATACAAATATTACACCTTTTTAGGTGTTTTTGTTTTGCACTATACAAACTGGGGGGAGGCAAATTCACGTTATAATTTGGTCCAGCCTTTTGATGTAGTTTTGCTACGGAGAACATCTGTTTGCCATAAACATTAGACTTTTATAGGCCAAAAATGTGGACCAAGTGAACCAAGAAAGTGAGTGAAACGTTTGTTTATCAAGTTCGCGTGGGGCGGGTAGCCAGGCCGGGTCTAATGAGAGCTTGGCCACCGTACAATGTCTATGCAAATATGGTGCAGGTCGGCTCCCTCGTCTCTATATGTATTTGGCTTGTTTTGCGCTCTGAAATTGGGATGATGGTCGGATGGTGGCTCTGCTTTCAAATCAACCCTTCTCCTCTACTCTTCCCCCCCTTCATCTTTTCCTTTATCCTTCTTGTCCTTCTTGTCCTTCTTCTTCTTCTTTTTCTTCTTGGCCTCCTCCTTCTTGCCGAAGCTTATGAAGTCACCTTTGTCGTCCACAGGGCCCGCGTCATGGCGGATAGAAATGATGGCTGGGGATCCAGGGATGATGAAGGCTTCCGGAGGAATTTCTCCCGGCTTCAGGGGCTGAGGTGGGCCGTAGCCTTGTCCAGCGCCGTATCTAAAGTGCCAGCTGTTGCTGTTGACTCCAGCCCCCACTGGGGGAGAAAGCTCTCCACCGCCCTCTCCATCTACACAGGTATGAGGAAAAAACAAAGGGTCATCATGTGGTCATCATAACCACTCTAATGAATGATTAGTTTGAAATTTTGAAAAGCAGCATCATTTGTTTTCATGTTGAGGATTAGATGAGGAAATCTATAAGCATATTGCATATTTTTCAATTATTGTCCTGCTTGTCATATATTTCCCTTTATGTGGTGTGTGGTCTTTAAAATGTTCATAAATCTGACATATACATGTAAGAAACTATCAAACAGAAACCACCTGAAAATGGAGAAATAGCCATGGGGAGTGGACCCTGTCAGGACAGCACAGGAGGAAACGCTGTTGGGGACTAACCTTTCAACCATGAAACGTTTTATTTGGCAAATTAATTTGTATTTGTATTTGGATGTTGGCAGCACCATAATCCAAGTCAAGTGAAGCCAGAGAACAGGATTCAACCTTTAATGCACAAACCTGGATATGAAAGAGAAAGGATCCTGATAGCACAGCAGTTTGATACTGTAGTAGGCCAGAAAAAGATACGGCAAAAAAAGAAATATGTAAAGTAAAAAGAATATTAGGGTCAAAAGTTTATTGATGTTAATGATGAGAGAAAAAGGGAGGGGGAGGGAAAGGTAGTATGAGAGATGGGGGGTGGTTATTTGCAGACACGGTGCTCTCAGGCCCACACCAGTTCCCTCTGCGCTGACCTACTTTCAGTCTGGATTTTATTTAGATCAAATACAGGCCTTGCAAAAAAAAATTCTGTTTGATTTTTCTTTGTAGGCTATTTATGACATTGCTGGAGAGCTGAAATGGTTTCAACCAAAGTCTCATGGGAAGGTACGCGTTTTTGAAAATACACACTGTCCATACGCACAGTGTCCCACTGAGTCCTCATAACAAGTTCTCTGAGTATATGAATATAGAGAATATATCACATTCACAAGCTCTTTGAACTGTTGTTGCAATGTATATTACAACACGAGGTCTGCATTATTCCTGCAGAACTGCAATATTGGACTTGGCAACCTAGCAATGACACACTATTCCATTATAACAGGAACATAAGAACATCCACACATAAATAATTTGTTTTCCACTTGCAAAAATAGAACTATTCATTTTCAACACAACTAAAATTTAAATTAGCATGCAACCCAGAAGAACTAGCCATTAGTAGTCATAAAAAACCAGATTTATCTTCGCTCAGTTTTTAAGGATTTTGTCACATGTTCTACATATTAGTGTTAAAAATGCAAACTGCAACAAACTGACCCGTGTAATTTAGCTTGTTTACTGATTAGCCGGTGTGAGATCATCCTATATTACGATTAGTAGAGTTAGAGCTCTAATACCATAACGGTAGTCTGTTTCTGAGGATTATGACATTTGATGATGTGGTCTGTCTGTCTGCATTTAATCTGGGTATTAAACCCAGGAAGAGATTGTGCTATTTAAGTCCCATTTAACTGCAATCAATGGTTAGAGAGGGAAGATGGCTTTTCATGTGTAGGAGGACATCCTTTTAAAAATACAATGGAAAGATGTGCAAAATAGATGTTCTCAGCACTGCAGAGCAGAATGTGCAGAATGTGCACTTGTCATTTGAGCCAATATTGCAGTGCACCTCCATTTTACGTAACTGACACTTTGTCCTGTTACCTGATGCTGCTACTTAAAGGACAGTGATTTAGATGAAGTACTGTCAACAGTTATGGTGCACGATATTTAAACACAGGTATGCTGGTAGAAAACTAAAAGTACTATATTTCAACATGCATAATTTAAATCTGGCAAGTGTTACTCTAATGGTCGGTGAAGTTGGATTTGTGATGTATACTGTTAAGATTCAGAGGAATGAGGACTTAGAGAGAGCAGCAGCTAACTAAGCCAGGTTGTGGTTCTAGAGGAATGGTGAGGGGTAGACCAAAACACAAATCTGGTTCTTTTTGAGAGATCTTGATTTAATGAAAGTATGTCATCTTTTTCAACAATTTAATTATTTTGGTCAGAACATTAGAAGAAGGATACATTCAACTACATTGCGCAATCTACCATAGTAGAAAATACAAGACCTAAATACAGTTAAACTTAGGTTGTTGAAATAGTTCCTTACCCATGGGGTAGGTTCTTTAAGATTCCTATTTCTTTATAAAGCTTAAGAGTTCAGAAAAGGATGCAAGATGAGTGGACCGTAGTAATGCTGCAGACTGCATTATAATTTCTGTGTTCCTATCACAGCGGCATCCGATGGGGCTAGTGCAATTCATATCCTGTTCACATTATCAGCTGAGCTAAAGAGGTTGTGCGGCGTTTAATCAAGTGGATATTGTCTCATCGTTTTGGGACGTGACAGGCCTTTCACCACTTCCTGTGACACATCAAAACCGCTGACATTGTTAATTAGAATCCTGGCCCAGGTATTATTCTGAGGTATTCAAGCCAGTGTGTGCATGTGAAAAATGAATTCCTACTGAGCAGGTCAATTATGTCACATTTTGGAGGCCAAGCTTTGCTCCATCCTATGTTCCAGTTTCTCCAACGTGAGGGATTCAGTGTAACTCTGACACTGCCTCACATTAGCCTATATTTGACAGCAAACACGCAGATTATGGGGTAACATCGGGTAAGCAGCACAGGATAGCTCCTTGTGAAGAGGTTGCCATGACACCTGATGTGTTACGTGGGTGTCTGAAGCCTCATTTCATCTAACCCGACGTCCTACATTTAAAATAGGCTACGTTACTTTGTCTAGTCCAAGATACAGTTCCATCTAAAATGAACCCTCTGGTGATTTGTAACACATGCACAGAATCTGTCAGGGACTACTTGCGGTACATCACATGTCTTCTGTGTTCTGAGTTCGTACATTATACCCTCCAAATTACTTCTTGCCCTCCTTTTCTTCTTAATACCTGCCCTTGCCGTTCCCCCTTCCCGCTCCTGCTCCCTTGCTCCTTCTTTTCTCCTGTCTCTAATTCTTACATTCAGAGATGTGAGTGGTTGCCATGGAAACTGCATTCGCCCACTCCCTGCTGATGGAGGGTGCGGCTGCTGCAGCAATCTCTCAGTTAGACAGTGTTTCCAGGCAACAGGTCACATGGTGTTCCCTAGCAACAACACTACTGCAGGAACCTGCCAATTCTCTTAACCTTTCTCTGTCTCCATCCCCCCAACACCTCGCTTTTTGTCTCCATCCCCCTGCATGTCTCCTGTGCTCTTCGTCCCCAAAACTGCTTTAAATGTTACAGGATCTGTCTTTTTTAATCATGACACTCTCTTATCACTGATAATAACCCACCACCCCACAGCCCCCCTCTGGCATTACACAAATGTCTCCTCTTCCCTCACCACGGGTCACTTACATAAACACAGTTTTGAGGATGCCATATTTAGATGCATCACAGCATATCGGACAAATTCATCCTGATAACAATTCAGTGCAGACATGAAAATGTGTCATAAAAATGGTTCCACCTCAATGCATAAAAAAGAGGATGGACCTGCAGTCCAGTACATGTCTGTGTCTTACCACTGAGCCATTATTTTGCTAATGCAACATTGCCCTGATACATCTGCAGTATGCAGTGCAATCTGCTTAAAGACAATATTTGAGCAGCTGTGACCGTTCATCTATCAACTCCAAAAAGATAAATATTTTTCCTCAGAAAACTGGTGCAGAGAACCTGGAAATGGCGTATATCTCGAACAATTTCCCAGACTTCCTTTGCCCACAGTAAAAAGCCTTCACATCAGCATGTTTGCTGACAGACATTGAGACAGAATCTGTCACTGACTCGTCAAGTGACTGACTGATGCTACCCTTCCCCCTCAAGTCTCTACCTATGTTCTAATCCCCGCAGCTAGACACAAAATCAATGAATGGAAGCCAGGCTGATGGAGGGAGAGTGTCACAATGCTCCAAACACTCTCCAAATAAAAAAGAGTTCCAAAAGTCCTCCAGTCACCCACCGAAAGCTGCACGTACATTCTCTTAGTCAATAGCTCTGAGCTCATTAGCTTTCTGTGAATGATGACATCCAGGCCATTTTCAAGAGCAGCTCTATTTAAGCCCATGTTCCGCTGCAACACGTTGTCAATGTTGCCACCCACTCAGGACAACTCATTTCTTATTAAAAGCAGTTGCCATCTCAGGCTGAAGCTCCATGCTATTTGTTGCTTTTATGGGAGGATGCGGTTGTTTATTTGTGGCTCTGCACATGAGCCTTAGGCTTTTGGCAGCTCAGCAAAGCTGGAACTTACTATTATGTAGCTATTCAATTTAAACCTAAATTTTAAAAAACATAACTAATGTAACATTTTAAATGTGTGTCATTTTAAGGAACGATGACCTTCATTTAATGTCAATATACGAAAATGCGGTTAGAACTTCCGTGATTGTTTCATTACGTGTATCACTTGCCTGATGAGACTCAGCCCAGTATTGCTCTAGATACTGTCAATAAAAGGAAAGTTTGCCATGTTTGGAGATATGCTTATATAATATCTTCATATGCTTGACACCACTCTCACGTTGTTATGAAAAATATGGTAAGTAAATGTATGATGTGTGGTGACTCCTGTTACCCTGTTTATTCTTGGTAATTTACTAAGTCGCATCATTTAGACAAATATTCAAAGTGATTAAAAACTTTAGTAAACCTTTCAACAAATAACAAACATAAAGATATTTTCGAGCACCTGACTAACAGTAAATATCTGGTACTATGGATATAGATGCTTTTTCAGATAAACACATGTTTCTTATATGATATTTCTCCCACTCACCTGCAGCACTGGAGACAGTGGGCCAGTTCTGGACAAGCATCCCCTGGGCTCCCTGCATCACAGAGGACTCCTCCATGTGGACTGAACTGGAAGACAGGAAAATACTAAATAAACATTTGGTATATATGCAAACATCTGACCTCTAGTCAACAGTGATTTCCTCTTTAACTCATTTAGAATTTAAAATTATTTTCAAAATAATTGTTTAAAAAATACTTATTGTGTCATGAGTTTGGGTGTGTTAACCTCTATTTGCTGACAGCACAACAGTTGCCTCGCTGCTTGGAGCAATTAATTTGGGTCTACTGTCATATATTTGTTAAAGTCTTCTTGAAGTAAGTAGGATTTGTTCATCCTTACTGTTATTCATGCCTGTGAAATTTTAATAGGTGGTTATATTTAATAAGGTGGCAATAACAATAAAAGCAGTTGTTGCATCTTTACAATAGGGGGGGTTTCCGATTTGAAAGGGCATGTTTAATGGTCCACACTATCAGTGAAGCTTCGCTGACATCACACTGAACTTACTCGGTCAACATATGTGGACACGGAAGTGACCAGGCAGCAGGTGTGACTTTTTAACACGGGACTTGCTGTTTGGCTTTTTTGACACCTTGCTCCAACTCATCCACTTGTCTGTGTTGTGCTGTTGGAGATATGACTGCAGCTGCTTCATGTCACTAAACATAACTCGTGCTAATATTTCTGAATAATATATATATAAATATATATATATGTTTTAAATTATGCAAAGTGGAAGAGCAGAAAGGAAGATGCAGCTAAAGGTGCTGTGGTATATAAGCAGTATCCAGTGCTGAGGTCTGTGCTTGTCTTAATCTGACAATCGTCATCATTAATAACGGCAAGCAACACATATAGCCTAATGTGTTTATTTAGGTTTTTTTATTTCATCAGTGAACATACTGAAAACAGTTTACGTTTATTTGTGAAATTGCATATCACATGGTATTAATGACATGCTCTAAGAATTTCCAGCTGAACTGCGTAACAATATTTTAATATATGGTAATTATGTGTATAAAAAGTAGGACACCCTACCACGCCCAATGTATAAAAATATTAAAAATTCACTGCAAGCTCAGCTTTAACTCGTTCAATGCCAAGTGAAGTAAGTGGTATCAATATGAATCGATACAACTTACTTTTCTGTCTGCTCAATAAAAGCTACAGCTTACTCAATTAGATGTAATCCTACTAGTAAGTATTTGGGATTTTTAATTGACGATCATTTATTTTTTAAGGAGTATAATCAGTATGTTGTAAAAAAATGAAACTTTTATCAGGATTTTATTGCAGAAAAAAGTCTTACTTTTCCGTTTCTTTAAAAAAAAATGGTGCAAAAAACATTTTGCCTGTTACTGCCTATGGACATGTGCTGTATAAAAATGCTTCTGCTCATTGTCGTATGTTGGATAATATGCACCATGGGCTCTTAGATTCATTATTAACTGTGGTCACTCTTTTCACCACTGTGTAATCTGTTCTAAAGTTAACTGGACATCTTTAGGTGCCCAAAGCCTCAGTCATTGGTATGTGCTTATTTCATAATAAGGAAACATGGACGTCACAATCTCTGATCTAAGGATGCTCTGGAATTTACTGTGCCTAAAGTATGAACTGAATTTGGCAAGAAAGCATTTAGGTTTTTGGCACCTATTGTCTGGAATAACCTGCAATCAAATATTCAACTACAAAAAACTGTGTGTTATTTAAAATGTATGAAATAGCCACTGTCGCTGCTGGTTGTCTTGCATTCTCATGGTATATATTATTGTACATGGCGAGATCTCCTGTTTTCCCATTTCTATGCCAAACTTAGTTTACTAGACACACTCCAGCTGTATATCTAAAGAGGCCATATTATACATGTCAGGTTTGTTTGTTCTTTATAATGGGCCTTTATGCAGTCTTGTCTGTAAAATTGGGTAAAACGGTTTATTTTCACTCCTGTCCTTCTATGGTAAGTGAACTTTGTGGGTGTGCAGAACCAACATGCCGTTCCATTTGTAGACTGACAACATTATTACATAGGACTGTCAAGAAGAGCCGCTGGAAAGTGTTGTAAAAGTGGCAAAGCCAACAGAAACACAAGATTTTGTGATTCTATGTACGTTTAGGTCACATGTTGGAACTTTATAGGTTATTTAATATGAACACCCAGCATCACAATCGTTAAGTTAAAATACCTTGGTTCTGTTGAAAATATATAGAAAGTATTTGCCAAACTGTTCCTTTTTTGTCTATTTTTTGTGAATCCAGACAACAGTCAGTAAAAAATGCTTCAGTAACTTAAAAATTTGCGTAATATTGGAGTCAAACCAATCCAAAGGGAAACTATGCAGTTTCTATCATAGGCAGACATTCCCCCCATACAATAATAATGAATATGGCTTACTGTATGGATGATCTACTCTGACTGGCGCCTCTGCAATGCAGCACATCCAGCATCTATATCCCAAACTGCTACACACTGATTATGTTGAATAGGGATTTGCCATGAATATAAATTGTCCATGTAAATTCTGAGCAGAGGTGCTGTTGCAGCGTATGAGAATATAACTGGTGTTTTCTGCACTGAGTGATTACACAAGGAATGTGGGTCAGTAATGTTGGTGCTACATGCTGTGTGTAGCGTGAGACATTCCAGGATGCGTGTGTTAGGGTTAAGTGTTAATGTGAGCTGTCCGAATGTCTGCGTGTGTTACAGGCGCTGCCATTTTAGATATGGCAGTGGCAAATTGCAGTGATGATTTATGTTAATCCATGTCATGTTACAGTGACTTGATGACACGATGCACATTATGATACCCTTCGCACCATAGAAATTAACACTAATATCCAATTAAATCAAACTTAGACGGAGCAGAAGACTGCACAACCGAGCACGAAGCATTGTTAGCATGAAATTATGAAAATTCAGTACAAAGGATAGACATGTTGAGGAAAAACTCATTAGTCCCTGACACTCCAGCTGTGTTCATATCAAATTAGCACAAGACTTCATTACAGAAGCAAAAAAAAAAAAAAAATCATCTGTTGTTGTATCATTCGAACTTGCAGAAGGTAACTAATGAGAATGTTTACATGGTGCTCAGGAAAACTGGAGTTGTGAATAGTGTTTAGGAAGGGAACTAACTGAAAACACACCAGTTTGAAATAATACCCCAGATAAACTTTTGGCCCACATTTTAAAAACCTGCTCATTGATGTCGGAAAACAACTGTTGAATTACAGCAGCACATGTGGATCTGAAACTACTGCCGGTTGTTTTTCAGTCTAATAAGGTCTAACAAACGCCAAGGCTTGTACAACAAAGCGTCTTTAAATGCCGCCCGCAAATTGTATATATGGATTCCAAGTATGAATGGAGTCCAAAAACTTCCTCTGCTGACAGTGTTTACAACTTCTCCCCTCATCTCTGATGCACAAATGGGGAAAAATATGTAACTGCACTTGCAGATGCATTTATTTCTTGTCAAATAACAATAAAGTTGTTCAACAATCTGCAAGCGTTGCCAGCAGCTTGATCTTTTTAGCAAAGGTCATCGTCAGCTCATTTGTCCTTCATGCTTCCTGTTAAAGTCTGTAACTGGGGGGAGAGACGCTCAGAATGTAGATGACCTATATAGTATTACACTGCAGTGGAGGAGTGCTATGCATCCACTCATGGGAGACAGACAGGTTTTTCCCTAGGGTGAAGGATGGAGGTCATCTTCACACAGATGCCACAGGGTTATTAACGGCCATTTCTGATAAATGATTTGTAGCGTCTTGTTGTAGTGTATTTTTTACAGTTTTCAGTCAAGGTAAGGAATATGTTTTGCTAGATGCCATTCAGTGAACTGCACCTGGTGGTGGCACAGACCAGCTGTGGACAACATATAAGAAATAATAGGTGTAACATTTTCTGAATGATCAAGTGTTCCAAAGAAGTTAAAGACAGAAAGTGCTTACCTCTGCATCCCTGCCCTCAAAGATGCAGAATATCGCCAGTCAGCATTCGGGGCTTTTGGCTGAGCGAGGAAGAGGAAAAGCGAGAGAGAGGAGAGGAGAAAAAAGTCAAGAGAAAGATGGAGAGATGGAGAAAGAGGGAGGAAGGAGGATGAGTTCAGTTTGATCTCATACAGTGCAGAGCCAGGCTGGGCCATGGTCTCATCAATTAATCATGATACACATTCCAGCTCTGGACGTGGTGGGAACACTGCAGTCATGTCCCCCATCGCAAGCACACTCACACACACGCACATACATATTGATGTCCACACAAGGACTTGTAAAAGGGCAGGGACAGAAAGCCATATTGATGAGCTTTTGGACAGTCTCTCACTCTGTGACTCAATAAATGTGACAGCTGAGAGAGTTGTGCCCTTTGCCTGAGTGTTGGGGTGTTTAAACAGACTGATGTGTTTGCGTTCAACAGGACGGAATCTGCGAACGCACCTGATGAAAGTGGGCTGCCCCAATTTATTGCCTTTAACAATCAACAAGCAACTGCTGGGGCAACCACACAATATTATTTTTCAAATGTTTAGCTTTTTATGTAAGACAATTTTGTACTACATCTATAAGCAGTGGTACCTCCTTTGCAAAGAGCCTTGTTTTGCTGATAGTAGTTTCAGCTTTAAAGAAGCACAGCTAAACTATCATGTCCATTAATAATGATCCACTTATTTCTCACATGAGTAGGTATTGCACACATGCACTGCAAGAAATAACAGTGACGTATTTGTATTGCAGCTAATGCTAAAACAACTCAGCATCATGTGGGCTGCCGCCTTCCATTTAAAGAACGCTGAATAAGAAAATCTGTGTGTAAGACACAAACCTGCTATGGCAGCAGCAAGTGTCCCAGATAAAGATGGCACATTACGTTCCTCAGATGGGTATTTTCTGCTGGTAAACTCAGTGAGTAATTCTAATTTGCCGGGCAGACGATTTAATTTACACTGATACATTTTCCTTGATAAGACTTTCTTCATTGAGAAATATTTGACAAAATAAAATGGAAATTCATTCATACTAAGACATGCACCAATGGTGCAAGAAAACCTGGTGCCATAATTCTTGATTTGGGATGATTCTAAATCAAGCATTAACTTTATTTATTTTGTTCTTACTTTATTGTAATAGCATTTCGTTGTTTTGATAAATTTGACATAATACAGGGATTGTTGGTGAAGCTTCTGTGAAAGAAAGTCACTAGTCATACAGGTGGATATTATCTAGCAGGTGATGGCATTCACAGTTCTGCTCATCTAGGTTATAAAGAGTTAAAAACATTGTATTATCAGTCTAATGCAGCATTTAAAAGCAGAAAAGAAACATTTGCTACCCAAAGACAGAGGCACACAGGCAAACCAAGGATGTGTGACTCAAGTAATTCAAGCCAATTAACCCCAACAGCTCAAGTAACAGATTTACTTACACACAAACAATTCATACCCACATGCACAGAGAATGAGCAAGTAGTAGACACTGCATGACCTGCTGTGATGACAACTGCGAACTGAAACACAAATCTCTGAATCATCAGAAATAACACGGGAACCTTAAAAAGCATCAGGACTGACACTAATGCAGTGTGAGTGCTGAGCTTGGCTGGGCCGAGCTACTGTGGAGAGCAAGTGGGAACTCAACAAAGGGAATGAGGTCTGCAGGAATTCAGCTGAGTGCTAGCAGGGAGCAAACTTGACATTCAGGAATATCATCAGCCCGCAGCAACACACAACGACCACAAGCATTACGACAACAATGCATACTGTAGCATTAACCTTCATTTCAATTTGGTATGTTTGGTATCTACTCAAAGTGGCCATATGTTTTTGCAACTGAGTAAGCATGACGATTTGTGACGCTGTTATAAGTAAATATGTAATTATAAGATATCGACACACCTCTGGGCAGATTTGCAGGGAGGCGTCGGGCATACTCAGTCTGCGGACAAATCCACTTCCACTGGTGAAGAAGCGGTCGGCGCCGCTGCCCCAGGTGCCACTGATGGGACGCCCCGTGTTGTAGAACATGAAAGTGTCGCTGCCAGATGTGGCTGTCAGGCAGGTCTTGTAGCAGTAAGTCTTTGTAAGGGAGCCATTCCCACGCACCTCGATGTAGTGAGGCTCCACTTTAAGGTCTCTCCGAAGCACCACATTGTTATTAGGTTGCGCTCCGGCTGCGCCGGCACTCACACTGCTGCTCCCACCATCTGGAGGGGGCTTCTGTGACACACAGCAAGGGGAGCAGGACCCAGGCTGGGTGCAGTAGGCGTGACAGCGGACAATGGCCAACACCACCACGGTGACCAGGAATACAAAGGTGGTGGCGCTCAAAGCCACAATTAAGTAGAGGGTCACATTGGAAAAAAGCAATGTGCTGTGAGGTCGGATGATCCTCTTGGGGTCAGGGACCACTTTGGGTGGCACCTCCATGACAGCCACATTGATGGTGGCGGTGGAGGTGAGAGTGGGCTGACCATGATCCTTGACCAGGACGGTTAGCGCAAAGGAGGTGGAGTTGTCCTCCAGGATCCTTCGTGTTGTCCTGATCTCACCAGTATGTTCATGCACCTTGAACAAGTCCAGGTCAGTAGCTGTCTCCAGCACATACACAAGCCAGGCATTTGGACCGGCGTCTGCATCATATGCCACCACTTTGGTCACCAAGGCACCGGGCTCTGCATTCTTTTGCACCGTCTCCAAGGATCGTGTGCCATTGCCAGGAGGGTTGACTATGAGTGGTGCGTGGTCATTCTGATCCATGATGTAGATGTAGACAGTGGCGACTCGGCTGAGCGGAGGAATGCCCCCATCTTGGGCTTTGACCTGGAAGTGAAACTCTCTCAGTGACTCATAGTCAAAGGCTCGCAGGGCATAGGCCTCCCCTGTGTCGGCCTTCACAGACACATACGAGGTGACGGGGATCCCGTGGTTGTTGTCGTTGAGCACTGTATAGGTGATGCGTGCGTTCTCTTTAATATCTGCGTCTTGAGCTTTCACAGTACACAAAGAGGCCCCAGGGGCATTGTTCTCAGCTACATAGACTGTGTACGACGTCTGCTCAAACCGCGGTGGGTTGTCATTGACATCAGCCACGTCCACCTGTATGGTCTTCTGGGAGGATAAGGGAGGATTTCCTCCGTCTGTGGCACTCAGAGTGACATTGTAGGCATCGGTGGTTTCGCGGTCCAGAAAGGCTGAGGTAACCAGGGTGTAGTAATTTCTGAATGACTTGATCTTGAAAGGAAGGCCTGCTGGGATCTCTAAGCTCACCTGCTTGTTAGCACCGGAATCTCGATCAGTTACACTGATGAGGGCCACCACCGTATCAGCTCGGGCATCCTCCCTCACAGGGCTCGACAACGACGACAACACTATTTGAGGGACGTTGTCGTTCACGTCCACCACCTCTACCACGACCTTACAGTGTGCTGCCACAGCCCCAGGCCCCTTGTCCATGGCCTGGATGTACATCTCGTAGGAGTTGGTCTCTTCATAGTCAACGTTGCTCCTCACTCTTATTTCTCCAGTGTTGGTGTCCATGCTGAACATCTGCCTCACTCTCTCTGGAGTGTAACTGCTGAAGGAGTAATACACCTCTCCATTTGTGCCCTCATCCAGATCTGTTGCATTCAGTTTGATTACCAGGCTGTCTTTGGGTGAGTTCTCCAACAGTTTCACCTTGTACACGGAGCTGTCGAACAGGGGAACATTGTCATTTGAATCCAGCACCCGGATATTGATCTTAGCCGTACCTGTTTTCTCTGGCGTCCCACCATCCACAGCACTTAGAATTAACTGGTGGTAAGGCGTCTGTTCCCGATCAAGGGGCTTTTTGAGCACAAGCTCGATGTGCTTTATGTTTATTGAGGGTTTGTTCGACACCAGCGCGAAATGGTCGTTTGTGCTGAGCTGATATATGCGGACTGAATTGGACCCGATGTCCGGGTCCTCGGCGTTTTCAATGGGGTAACGAGAGCCTGGCAAAGCGGACTCGGTGATTTCCAGTTGGTACTCGTCTCTGGGGAACTGCGGCGCATTATCGTTGGCATCCACAATCTCCACCTCGACGTGGTGCACCTCCGTCGGATTTTCGACCACCACCTCCAGATTAAGGAGGCAGGTGCTGGATAAGTCGCACAGCGCCTCCCGGTCGATCCTTTCGTTGACCAGTAATTTCCCGTTTTTGGGGTTGACAATCACGTAGCGTTTACCGCTGTTCGGGGCCACCTTAATTTTTCGGGTGGCGAGCTTTCGAATATCCAGCCCCAAGTCATGCGCCAGATCACCGACCAACGCTCCATTTTCCACTTCCTCCGTAATAGAATACCGTAACTGTCCAAACGAAAGGCCACAAAACAGGGAGAATATCACACAATAAAAAGGCACAGTATTCCCTATCCACTTGCATATCCCCGCCTCAGCCATCGCAAGCTCGCAGGATCCGCAGACGGATTAAACGCAGCCTTCCGCCTCTTTAGCTTGCAGTATCTCGCATCCCAGCACCTCATGAAGGTGGGATAACCGGTCTCCCGCTAAACCGAACACCGCCGGCTCTTCCATTGCGTCGCCCGGCTCATGTGGATCCTCTCCCGCGCGCCCATATTTTTCCTTTGTCCGTTATGCGCTTTCTTTTTTTTTTTTTTTTTTTTTGTCGTCTCCGGTGCGCGCGGCTGACGGGTGTGTTTCCCTGCCGCTGGAGCTGTGAGGTTCGTCAAGGCAGTCGAAAGAAGCCAGAACAGAACCGGAAACAAGGGGTTTGTCGTTCCAAAATAAAACGACTTCAGCTTTGCGTTTTTTTCACTAATCGAAATTCAGTTACTGTACAAGTTGACGAAAATTGCAAGGGTTGTAATTATGTTATAACATGAAATGACTTTATTTGTTATGTCAATTTCTTGGAGTTTCATAAATTCTTAACTAGGTTTTTGACTCCATTTAGCATGAAAGAAACTCCCTTTTGCCCTTGGGACTATTTGATTCGATTCATATTTAATGATTTCACCACGCTTTTGTGTATATGCGTTTTAATGTTTTGCATGCTCGTTCACCACAGGTTTACTTTGAAAGCCACCCCGACATCCGTCCTCCTGAATGTGGCCGACTTGACCCCGGAGGGACCGAATCCCACCCTAGCGCGCACGCAGGCTCCTGCTGCCGTCTCTCCGCGGTGGCGCAGCTTCCCTCCGCCCTCCCCGCCCACTCCTCTCCTCTCATCCCTCCATTGCGCTGTCGGTGTGGAGGCTGTGAGCTAATAGGCGACCAACGCTTTAATGCACATCCAAAAAATATGCATAAATAAATAAAGAATGAATAGGAACCTCACAAAACGTCTAAAATGTAATAAAAAATATATGTACTCAATGACTCTATTCATCCATTCTTTAATTCGTTACATGAATTATTATAACTGTGCAGCACATGTATGAAAGACATTAATATTAAGACCATAACCCGACCGTTATAGGCTGCATTTAATTCATAGGAATCATCACTTGCTTGCTCGCACTGTTGCTCACAAAGACGGGGTCAAGGCTAATGTGCGCACTCTCCAATGTCTCCACATCCTCTAAAATTAAAACTGTAAGGAAATAAAATGTGGTGGAAATCACAGACCCGCGTTTGGGGACTGGCTTTGTCTGTGAGTAGCGGAGTCGTTAGGAGGGTTCATCTGCCGGTTTCCGTCCCTGCGGCGCAGTGGACCGCATGGCGAAAGGACAATCACAACCTTCCATCCACATGGATCCCCGTCAGTGGCAGACCTCAGACTGTCAGCTCACATGATCGTTTTTAAGATGCCCGTGGTGGACCCCCCCTGTAAAGCAGGAGTCTCATTTCCTGTCTGCATACCCCGAAGAGAAACACGATAGGTTTACACAGTCAATGGGAAACAAAACGGCTTCTAATAAGATCAACACGAGATAATATAGAATATGTAGATGCTGAGACTGATTTCGTCGATATACATGGTGGAGGAGGTTAGTTACGATCCAGAACGTAGCATTATCTGTTCATTCTTAAATTCCAGTTCTTCCAGTGATCCAGAGTACTGTGAGCAGAACATTTGGGAATTAGTCCTCTTCTGAAAAGATAAAATAAGTGATACGCAGCCAAATAACCCCACAGTCATATTTTACCCAGATTTGCATGTTGCTTGCTGTGTGTGAGTTGGCAAATCTCAACATCTCATAGGTGTGAATGTGTGTTGATGACCTGTGTATCAACAGTTTTTCACTCAGTGAAGGCTGAGATGGGCTGCAGTGCCCACCCCAAGCAGCTATTTTGGAAATATTAATATTGATGTGTGTGTGGGTTTATTAAATGTAAAGATAAAGCACAATAATGCAGTGTATGCAACATTTGTGTTGGATTCACACTCATTACAGCATTAATACAAGTTCACGATTCTTAAAATGTTGCCAAGTATAAGCTGTAATTGCTCCCAGGGTGATTTAATGAACACTTAAAGTATCCAGAATTATCCAGTGTCACGCAATTGGTGTCCATCCACACAATCTACACCCCAATTAAAGGCTTTTAGCACAAACCTAAACAGAATCTCATGTTGTTATTAAAATCCAACATGATTTTTTTGATGGCACAATACAAATTTTCGCTTTGGGTCAAATAAAGCTCTCTCTCTCTTTAACCTGGATTTAGGTTGAAAAAGAAGAACTGAATATCAAAGATTAAGGTTTTTTTTGTTTATTTGTTTTTTTGGCTAAATAAAAGCTGTTCACAGACACTAACTGGCAAAAGTTCCCACTGTAGCTTTACTTCTCAGTTGTTTGGACCCTGACACTGACCCGGATTGTGTAGCGTCACAAAAACGTTGTTTGTCTTTGAGTTCACAAAATGAAGATCTGATGCAGTTGCCAACAAACATTTTGCACCCAGATAACTGAGAAAAAACTGTACAGATGTTGGTTAAGTTGTTGTTTACCTGGTCTGGAATACTAAAATATAATTCAGTTAAGATTATAACTTAACTTAGATGGATGTAGTTAGATGTTTATGGGTTAATTAACAATTTATTTAGTTTATACTTATAATAATCACTTGTGTTGGTAAATAGTGTTATGATATCTAGTTACATAACATCATAATGTAATCTATCTCTGTTTAAAGCATATTATTTAAAAAAAAATAAATTGTCAATGCAAGCCAGTAATACTTAGGCAGTAAAATACTGTCTCATAAAATACTAGCCAGAATGATGTTAAATAGCAACATTCTATGCATTAATATGAAACTGTTTTCTATTTGAGTAAAATGTCAACATTATAAATATCATCAGTAGTATACATGCTAATGTGTTGACTATTAATACAGTTTTAACCTTAAAACAACTTTTGGAAAATGTCTTTAAGTGTCTTATCTTTAAATCTTTATAAGGGATTCTCCTGGAAACATATTGAAGGAGCAAGCGAATCATAAAAAATGAGACTAAACAGGGATTGCTAGGTCAGTAACCACAGCTCTCTTGTGCAAAATTTGGGGTAGAGCCTAGAGATAACAGCAATCAGAGAGTGAATGATTTAACAGCCATGGTTTCATGGAGCAGAAAGGACAGTGGAGGAATCTCACTGAATATAGAGCACACAGCTTTTAGCTGAGTAACAAGGAGCTGTAGCTGTGCAGCAACATCTCGGGATCAGCACACATTCACTGACAGTGAGGAGTCAGTACCAACGTTTTACTTTGAAAAGGACGCTGCTGTATTTAAGGCAGAAGCTACAGTCTGGGAAATCTGTCTAACACAGACAAGCAAAGTCGGTCACAACAGCTGGCAGGGCAAGCCTGTCCCGATAGCCTTAAGCAGAATAGATCACTGGCTGAATGCGTCTAATGGAGAGGAGCCATAATGTCTCCTTTGAATAATCTATGCAGAGTCAGCTGGATCACTAAGACGCTGTCAGATGGAGTTTTATAACATGATTTATCTGACTCAACATCATCTTATACTTGTACAGAAAAAAAAGAAACACGTACATAATGAAAATTACAGGGAAGTTGAAATGAGGACCAGGAAAATAAAAAGGAGCTTTTAATTTAAATAGTTTTAGATCACAGAGATTCATCTTCATCTTATTTGTGTTCAGACTTAATGGTGCTGTTAATAGTAACTGGTAATACTCAAGTTATACAATTTACAATCCATTTATAATATTATATTAGATGAAATAAAGTCATGTGCTTCCATTTGTGGGGGGGAAACATCCCCCAACCTCCCAGTGTTTGAGCCTGACAGAAGCAAACTCAGCAGATTTGCTGAGATTTTGTTCTACATTCCATAAACAAGAAGTGACAGACCATGCAATCCCATTCAAATATGCGCTGCCAATTGTTCACCTGCCTGTTTAAAGGAACCATTTTAGATTTGTTGCTTAAGTCTCAGAAAAAGTGTTTCCATAGCAACAGCAATCTGATGAATATTGCAGTGGCAGCTGTAATCATCATTCTAAAGATTTCCATACACTGTCCCTAAAACATTTACATACAAATATTACAAAAGGCCAGTGCAAGCCAGTGTAGCCAAACAAAATAATCATAATATAATAATAATAACAACAATACAACAATAATAAGAATTATTATTATACCATTATTATTGTAATCAGAATTACAATAATAATGTCACATAATAATAATAGTAATAGATGGAATGGTTGTGGAGGGAGCTGCAGTGTCTTTAAGCAAGTCTGAGCTTCAGCTGTGAGACAAACAATAAATAAATAAAATAATTTTTACACATACTGTAACTTGTTAAATGCTCTGTACTATTAAAAATTATAATGGTCCACCTAATGAACTATGTTCTGAGACATTTTCTGTGCTCATGCTTGCAAGCAGTCATCTAAAACAGCAGCACAAATTGGCCAACACAGACCAGTGCATGAGTGACCCCATGGCAAGGGCAGACCACACATAGATGACCAGCCACAGGCGTCACTTAAGATGGAGCCCAAACCCCACTGCACTTTACTCCATCACAGGGTTCCCTCAGACTGGCCAACAGATTCAGACCTACATTCTGCTGTGATTGTCAAGCCATTTTTTTTAGTTCATGTGGACAAAAATCAATATACAAATTCCATATATCTATGGTAACATGTTGCTGCCACAATTTTTTTTTTACTCTTTTATAACGAGAAGGTTAAAACTCGATAATTTCTCTCGTTAGAATAAGTAAAAATTCTTGTTTTAACAAGAAAAGTAAAAAACAAATTCTCAGGGTGGCAGCAAAACCTCTTTAACTTTACTCTTTCACTTTTTTGCAACTTCAGTGCAAAGCTCTAGGTGACAACACTCATGACCATATTGAAGGGCTTCAGTCAGCTGATCTGACTCACTCATACAAATGGGTCAAGCTCCCCACAGCCTGTCTCACACTTTGACTGATGCTGTCGGAACGGTAATAACAACATGGGTTTATAAGTAATGTGAAAGTGAGTATTTGACCACATTTGAAGTCATGGTTTTCATTTCTGCATAACTTTGTCTAGCAGAAGAGGTTGGTCTGACATGACCTAAATATATCAAAAATCCATACAAAAAAAAGAACTAAAAAATGAAACAAAAAATAATAAACAGGAAATTGACCAAAAAAATAATGTGGACAAAGCGGAAATGCCAACATCACAAAAATGAACATAGACTAGTTTAAGATTTAGCGTTTACATTCGTAATTTTAGATAAAGTCCAAAGTAGTTTCCCTGAAGTCCAGTAAACAATAGCAAAGCACACTCACTGCATCCATGCCCTCCTGTCTACCAGCGGAAAGAGAAGCAGTTTTTTGATTTTGAGTGAGGTTGACTTAATGTGGTTATTATTAATGAAGCCTGAAGATTGGAAATGGACACAGTGATGCAGCCTAAGTGCACTACAGAAAAGCTCCACGCTATTTCAGGATTTCATCCACTCTACGTAATGCAACAGGTCCACTGGCTCCGAAACAGCACCAGATACTGTTATGATGCTACCGATAATAAATCATCCTTCAATCCATTGCCTCATCTGACCATGTTTTCCTCCAGATGTTTTTTCTTCACGTGGTCACCTCCAACATTCAGTGGATCTTTAATGTGTATTTTGGAATGAGGAACTGCTGCCTTTCAGTCCCTGTTGATGTGAAACTTGCTTGACTGCAGAACGTGAGCCTGGTCTTCCAGCAGTAGCCAGTTCATAGCAGGCCTGTGTTTTTCATGAGTTCCTGTCCTCCCAATAATTTGCATTTAATTACAGTCTTTGAACTGCAATCTGTAGTTGTTCAGAAATGATTCTAGAACCGATTTTATAATCTGAGTGTAGCTGAGTATTTGTGTAATTTCTGAGCTAATGTGAAAACCCCAAACTTTTGTACATATTCTTAGGGTTTGGTTTTCATTTATTTATAAAGATGTATGATGTACAATAAAAAAAATTAAAATGAAAGCCATGTCCATGATCAGTGTATGCAAAACTCCAATTGCAACTGTGTATAGACTGTGTTAACCATCACAACCAGCACGTCCCATTCATTGATTTTGTAAACCGGCCTGTTTCTGCTGCGGGTCATTGTGGCGCTAACATGCACACTCCGGATGGATCACCAGGCCATGACAGGGCCAACACGTGGAGGTTTTATTAGACCTGGCCTGCCTGTTAATGAGAGAGCAAATGTTAATCAAACTGAATTGCAGTTTAATTGAATTTTGCTCAAGCTATTTGAAACAGTGAACGGCTTTTCAAATCTGCCCTACATACAGTACTACACGTAAATCCATGGTTCTGTGGGCACAAATGACTGAAATAAAACAGTTGTACACGCAACAGTTTTGGAGAACAACCTACAGAGTGAGTTATTTAACAGAAATAAACCAGTATTGTGCAACAGCAATGAATAGCACTGGTTCTCAGCACAACTATTAGAGGATGTAGCCACAGGTGCACTGCTTATTACCACCGACCTACTTCTGATTCTTTAAAAGCACAAATAACCAAAAGACCTCAAGGCGTTCACTATACTATACAGCCAATTCTGAAAAGTACTGGAGTGAGTTGAACCCATCAGTTTACCATCGTTTTAACATCCTACATGACATAAGACATTTGGAATTTACCTGATCTCTGCATTACTTCTTACTCAAGTTTATGATTCAATCTATAAATTGCAGCTAAGCATAAAGCCGTGTAGAACCCAATGGAAAAAAATCTAGATTGTGTAACTTTATTCCATGTTGAATGATCAGGTTGGATGCTGCTGCTTTTTACTGAATAACTAGCTGCCGCACATCTTCATTGTCACACGCTGAAAAGTTCTGTGTGGTCACAGTGAAGCAGAGACTGTGCACTGGGCTTTTACTAATCCTGACAAAGCTATTATTTGTCTGATTCTGCAAGTTTGAACTGCAGGCACATCTCCTTTATTTACTGTGGTTTTTAATTTCCAAGAATTAGTGTTACAGAGAGAAAGTGGGTCAAAATGTGTGCGGGGGGTTCAGGGAGAGAGAGAGCGTCAGAGTGAGTGAAAGAGCATTTGTGTCACATTCCAAAAGTCACTTTGGGCAACTGGGGGGTTTCATTTGTCACAGACACACAGAGAGACAGATTAAAAAGCTTTATTCAAACTAGCATGATCAGGCAGAATATTTAAGCCAAAAAGCAACATCAAAATCCGACAATTAACTAGACTTAAAAAAAAAAAAGCACAGCCACTCTCTCCCACACTGACTTTGATCCACTATCTGGAATGGAACTGGATTAAGCTTGATGCAACTCTCAAAGCATACTGTACAATCTGAAATTAGCAAAGGAAAAACTGAGCTGTTTACACTAATAACAAAAAAAACAAACACTTTTACTATACCGAGCACAAGCACCTCCTGTGCCATTTGATCACAGTGAATACAGAATATATCAAAAAGGTCTACTGTATAAAAAACACAAAGTATAAAGCAGTTCAGTTTACTGTAAATGCATCTACTGGTTCTAAAGAGAACGTCTGTTCTGAAACCAAAAGGCTGAGTCCCTGTTCAACAACACCTAAACAGTCCAAGGTGGTATTTAATCATGGGGAAAACTGTAATTTGTAATACTGTAAGAAATGCCATTATTTCATTCATCAACAGTCACAGACATGCGTTTGTGAATGCAGAAGGCACACAAGGAGCGGATCGTATGTGCAAATTATTAATTCTTCAAACACTGTTGGAAACAACTGGTTCAGGCGTTGATTGCACATACAATATGTACTCCGCAGCAAGAGATCTCTCATTTAGTGACATCTTTAGTCTGACAGACAGACAGCCAGCTGTGTTTATGTCTGAGCAGCCTGGTGTAACGGTAAGAGAGGAAACGAGAGGTTAGATTTCACAGAGTCGGAACACGTAGCTCGATACATCCAGAAAAATCCCATCTTCACTGCATTACTGAGTGAGTGCTGCGATCATGTTTAGAGTCAGTGCATATTTCAAAGTGCTGTCATCTGCTTTTTATGCACCGTCTAATAGTTCAGCAGAGCTTTTATTTTTTTTTTTACATGCAGAGTTAGCACTCGAATACTGCAACTATAAATAACACTATGTTCTCCTTACAATCCAATTTCCTCAGCTCACCCAGTTAGATTAAATAATTTAGCACCCTAATGAGCGGTCGTATTAAGCTCCTTGTTTCTGAGAAATGAAAGTCCTGGGCTTCACAGCAGTGCAATAGCACTGCCTTCGAGGTCAAGAAAAGCACTCTTGTTTCAGTTTAACTTATGTACACTATCAAAACCACATCATGTGCACGAAACTACAAATATGCAACACAAAATGCCATAGAAGAAGCTCACAAAAGCAGCATTAAAAGTTAATACTTAAAATATCTATAAAAACATCAAAATTCATAAAACAACATCTTGCCTGGATTCTATATTCCCTTATACCATGGCAAAGATAAATACTGTACATTTTATCATTCATACTCTTCTTAATAAACAGAGTATTTATTATTACAAAATATGTTTTTTTTAATTGCTCTGTTACTGTTTTTTAATGAATACAATTTGCCCTGTGTGCAGTTACTGAATGCAGTGAATGTTTGATTTGCCAGTTTAATAAGCCTGCAAAATGCTGTTTAATCAGAGAGCATAACAGCTTAAGCAGTGATTTTGTTTCTTGGGAAAAATACGTCCTAATTGGCGTCTGTCCTGGCCCCACTCTAGCTCGCGATGCACCAACACAGACCAGAAAGAGGAGACAGGTTAAAAACAGTGTGGCCCAGATTCTGAACTTCAGAATTTTCAGATAAAATCAATTCTAGTGTCTTTGTGTCACTCCAATATTATCCAGGCCAGAGATGGTACGTAACTAATCACTTTTAATCAAGGGCTGTACTTAATTTTGCTGTACTAATATTTTACTGGAGTATTTCCATTTTAGGCTACTTTACTTTTAATATTTTGTGAAAACAATGTGCTTTTACTCCACAACATTATTTTAAAAACCTTAGTTACTAGTTGCATTTTTCTGTAATTTACAATCCTAATATAAAATCTTACTAGTTAATAAATTGCCAATAATCCTGTCAGTACATAAATTGGTTAAAATCTGATCCAATTCTAAGAGCTGATATTTTTAGTTCCACAACAAATTGCTAGATAACTGCGGAACTTATTTTAAAATTATTATTGTAACTTTTACTTTTAATTTACACCCTTTACAGTTTGTTGATTGGATGTTCATGTTGACGACAGGATCAACATCCGTATTTTTTCAAATGGACAGTTTTCTTAGTGGAGTTCTCGTTCTTTTGTGTTTGAAGTGTAAAGTTTGTGTACTTAGTACCACTTCTAAACCAGGCCCTGTCATACTTTTACAATATGAATCGCACACCTAAAGTTAGTTACGATATCCAGTGATCTCATTAACATTTCTATAGAACTACAAAATCTACAACCAAATGAAAAGAAAATTCATCTCCTACGTTTGTCTGTTTCCCTTTTATACTTTTCTTTCATTCACTTTTTTTTCCACGGTCACACATTCATCACTGTTTAATACAACAAAGACTGTAAAAAATGGCAAATTCACTGCTTATTTTCACTGGAAATCTACTAGTAGACACTATGAGCCTTGATCAACAGCCGAACTCAAAAAAAAGAAAAACGAAAAAGAAAAGAAAACACCAAGCGCAAAGCCTAAATAAATGACATAACCAGCTACAGTTAAGTATTAGAGTATCAGATTTATGGAAGATTCATAATCACCCTGATTTATCTGTGTATTTTTGATTAGATGTTTTGGATTTCTGCTTAAGAGATGTTGCATGATGGTAACTTATATATATGTATGGTGAGCTCTGGATGGTTTGGAGTACTACAGCAGGCAATGTAATCCCTGGAAAGAAGGCAAACGTGTCCACGGAGGAGCTTCAAAGCACTAAGAAGGGAATGATTTACCACATGAGGCCACTATAGTCATATCCAGATATTCTTCCTTAAATGGTTTCAATGTCCAAATACTTTGAACATGCAGAGTCATGCTTAGAAGAGCGAAAAAAGGTGTAAAGCTGAGGTGCTTATTGGTTGATGTTTGTATGGGGGATTGGAGGAAGCAGAGAGAACGAGTTGGTGAATAGGGGCATGAGGGAGGACAGTTGTTCTACATCTTCTTTGTGAGTCACAGGGAAGAAGTTGAGCCAGAGACCCCGGTGAAGAGATGATTATATCATGGCAGTTCTCTTCTGGGTTCCTGCTAAGAGACAGAACATAGAATTAGCCACAGCAGAAAGTCGGCCTCAGTGTCAACTCCGTATGGAAAGTCCTCACTCATGCAACAGTGGATCGTGACTGGTTACTGCCACCGTCATTGACATGTCGTGGGGTTTCGGAGACAGTCAAATAAAAGGGTAAATCAATAATGCGTTTCTATATTTGGTCGTCTAGATTTGCCGCTGTTTCGGGGTATTTAGAATTTCACTAACTTGCTCGCAGAAATCAGTCAGGCTAGTATCCAGAGCTGGAATATAAAATTAATAACGCATGCACAAGCAGGCATCACAATGTGGGATTCACTATCAACTAGGCCACTATTCGCAGGGCTGTTGCCACAGATTTTGAAACAGGGTCCAACAGCTTGTTTGCAGGGTTGTGGGCATAGTTGATCCAGTCACTGCTCTCAGGTACTTTGCATGCAGACAACCTATTGAGGACAATTCAATCCATAATCCGTTTTTCTATCTGTGCCATCACTCTGTCCTGAATATCTGCCAAGCTAGCCAGATGTGCACATCACAAATCTGACCTGTAGCCAATTCTATTCTAATCTGAGCTCTCAGTGTAAGCTGACAGGTTTTCTCACTTGAGAGATTGGCCAATTTAAATTTCGGTGCCCACAATAGCATTGCAGTGGAGCAGAGTGTTGGATTTGTGAGGGACGTAGACTGACTGGTGACAAACGGACATTATTCATTCAAATTAATCATTCTGCTCAATTAGATCTGGAAACAACATGTTTGAATTGGGAATTGTGAAGCAAAATGAAATAGAAAATGTCTACACAAGTATAGTGGCTCTACAGAATGTAGTTAGCAACCAGCATACCTCCAGTTGTAGAATGGACTTCCTTTCATTTTGAGTACTTAAGAACAGAAAAAAGAGACAAGTTCAGTGATGCGTGTGAAACTCAGACACTCCAACTCACTCTCACAATACATACACGTTACACGCCCTCTCCATACCCGTGCATTAATGCATATTCATATTGTTTAATCTTTCGGAGCATCACTTGTTTCAGTTTAGTCTGCAGGTGCAGCTGCACAAAAAACAAACACCATCTGGATCCGTATCAGCAGGTCTAAACTGATTAGAGTCTACTGTGTGCTGAAGCATTACCGGTGATTCCACAGACCCCCAGCACTGTGCATCTCACTTTGTACAACAACACATGTTGTCCTCGAAGAGAACTCCTCCACGTCTGGGTTTCTTTGAAGCGCTCCCCCTCTTACGCCTACAAGTTATGCTCTGAGTGAGTGTTGTGCATCTGCAATAAATGACCTACATTCCACATAAGACATCAAACAGTGGCACAATTTCAGACTGGGGTGGTTTTTGGCCTAATTATGCAAAAAAAAAAAAGTGCAGATAAGTTATTTTGTTTTGCTTTTGACAATAAGCACATCACAGTCTATGATATATTTCAATTCAGTTCAATAAAATAATTTGACCTAATGCAGTGTTTGCACAGCATCAGCATAAGTCACCATTCTTGGTTTCTACTCACTCGGATGTTTCATTGTACCTCAGTTTTGACTGCTTTATATCTATGCTGTATATATAACTCCAAAATGGTGATAGATTTTGTTGGGAAAACAATAGTACAACAAAACAGTTGTTGAGCTGCCATCGGCAAAACTAATATGACATGTGAGACCTTTTTATACTACGCTCCATCAAAACCTGCCCTTTAAAATGATGTGTCCCACCTGCTCATCAACCTTGACACTTGACACCGAACCACCACCAAACCCAGCTGCCGCTCCATTGGTACATACCTCCAGCGTTGACGCTCTGGAGTCTGTGGTCTCGCTTGGCCCTATGCTCCTGGGTATACTGGACACAAAATACCCAGCTCCTTTGGGGATTATGGGCTGTCTCACCACCACTTTGCCTTTCCTGGTCTCTGCGAGGAACAAACTGTACCAGTAGGCATCACTGGAGATCAGGGTTGAGTCTGCGATCGTGGAGCTTCTCTGGCTGATCACGCTGTTCCTGCTGATCACACTGTTCCTGTTGGCCGGGGGCATCTTAAGGGCCTTGGGCTTTGGTTTTTGACACTTCAGCACAATAATAACCAAGATGGTTATCAGTAGCAGAAATGACACGGCCCCTAAACCAATGACCAAGTACAGATTTAGGTCTGTGAAGACGTCATATTCTAGTGGCAACTCTGTAGTCTCTGAAAAGGACATGACGTGTTCCACTGTCGATATCTTGATGGTGACGGTAGCAGAGAGAGCAGGATCACCATTGTCTTTGGCTACAATTACAAGCCTCTGTTGTCTCGGGTCTCTGTAACTGAACATTCTTGTGGTCCGGATTTCACCATTGTATTGATCCAGGCTGAAGAGTGTCGCATCGCTGATCTGCAGGAGCTGGTAGGTGACCCTGGCGTTTTGCTCGGAATCTGCATCGATGGCGATCACCTTGGCCACCAAGTGTCCTTTATCTGTGGACCTCGGTATCACCTCCTCTACAACAGAGCCCTGCGCCCGCCAAGGTGACACTATGAGCGGAGTGTTGTCATTTTGGTCCAGAATGATGATGTGAACTGTCACATTGCTGCTCAGCGGGGGAACACCAGAGTCCCTAGCCTCGATGTGGAAAAGAAATTCCCTCTCTCGCTCATAGTCGAAGGTCTTGAGGGCATAAAGATCTCCATTCTCAGGGTTGATGGAGAACAGCATTGACATGGACGTGTTAACAATCTCCTTCTCCATTATGAAATAAACCAAGTACTGGTTCTCATTTAGATCTGGATCAAATGCACTCAGAGAGGTCAGCAACGCCCCTGGCAGATTATTCTCCACCACATGGATTGTGTAGAAGGATTGTGGGAATGTGGGAGCATTGTCATTGATATCTAGGATCTCCAAAGTGATGGTCTCGTTTTCAGATAAGGGCGGCGATCCTTTGTCTGTCACCCTGAGCGTGATGTCATATTTGCTTATTATCTCTCTGTCCAGCGGCTTTGAAACTAGCAGCTCAAAGTAACCCTCCGAGGATTTGTTCAGGACGAATGGTAAGGTTTTCTGCTGATTCAGGGTGAGCTCCACTTGCCCATTGAGCCCAGAGTCCCTGTCGCTGACACTCACCACTGCAATCAGTGTCCCCACAGCGACGTCCTCACTCAGAGAACTTTTTACAGACTTGATGGTCACCTCAGGGTAGTTATCATTCAGGTCTGTGATGAACACCATTACTTTACAGTGTCCTGACAGAGGGTTCGTCCCTCGGTCCTGGGCCTGTATGTGCATCTCAAAGTTTTGACTCTCTTCGTAATCGATCACGCCCTTCACCTTGATTTCACCTGAGTTCGGATCCAGCGTGAAGAGCTCCTGAGTCTTCTCTGAGGTGTACAGAGTGTAGGAGTAGGTCAACTGGGAGTTCGGGCCTTCATCCAAGTCTGATGCGTTTAAGGTCATGACCACTGTTCCTGCGGCCGAGTTCTCGGAGACGTTGACTGCAAATACCGGCTGACTGAACACGGGGGCGTTGTCATTGATATCCAGGACGTTAATAACGATGCTGGCCGTGCCGGAGCGGGGAGGCACCCCTCCATCCACGGCGGTCAGGATCAAGTTGTGGGCTGCGTGCTCCTCTCGGTCCAAATTGCCGCTGAGCACCAAGTCGACGTACTTGGAGCCGTCGCTGCCGGTCTGTATGTCGATGCTGAAGTACTTGCTCTCACTCAGGTAGTAGGTCTTGATGGAATTCGCCCCCACATCCGCATCCACGGCGTTCGTCAGTGAGAACCTCTCGCCCGGAGGAGTTGCCTCCGAAATGTCCAGCTGCATCGTCTTCCTGCGAAACAGAGGCGCGTTGTCGTTAATGTCCATGATTTCGAGTTCGATGTTGAAAATGCGGATGGGGTTCTCGAGTATGACGTCCATTTTCAGAAAGCAGGAGGTGGTCTTGGTGATGCAGATGCTCTCCCGGTCTATCTTCTCCCGGATTGTCAGCTCCCCGGTCTCTTTGTTGATGTCCAGGTAATTTTTGCTGTGGATCACGTCGAGCTTTGCCCTGCGCTGCACCAAACTGCGAACGTCCAGACCCAGATCCGTGGCCAGGTTGGCGACAAAGGAGCCCTCCTCCATCTCCTCCGGGATCGAGTAGCGGGTGATGGAAAGCGCCAGTCCCCACAGAGTCAGAAACGGCAGGGCGGCCGCGAGCAGCCGCGTCCGTGAGGGTGCACTGATGCCCGCCATTGTTAGTCGGCTTTCGGACGCTGCGAGCGGAGCGGATCTCACGGTGACGTCGTCGTGGAGAAGCGGAGCGCCGCGGTCATTCTCGTCGCCACGAGTCGTAGCTGGAGCTGCAGCAGCGGGCCACGGTGTGATACGGCGGAAGGAGCCGGGCTCGCGCGGTGTTACTCCGCAGGGGCGGACGCAGCGTCTGCGGAGGGGGGGCGGGGGCCACTTCATTCTGTGGCGGCGGGGGGGGGTTCGAACCACGGAGCTTTTATTAGTATTTGTGTATTTTTCTACAAAGCATTAAAGATTAAATCAAGAGTTTGTAATAAAGAATGGACCATGATACTATTGACACTAAAATGATGGATTGTTACAGTATTTTATTGCTAAGTCCCACAAAACTTGAGGAACTACAGCAGCTGGAATTATACAAGTTATAGAAGAAGAAGGATAATCTCTATCCGTCACATTTGCACATGCATGTTACATTGAAATTTGTCCCTGTATTTTATCCATCCCTCTGGGGGGGCAGTGGGTTGATGGAGCTGGCGCTGGGTGTCCCGATATTAGATTAATTTAGAATTTTAGCTTTTATGTGATTGCGTTTATACCTTAATATGTTAAAAACATACAACACGGTTTCATTTGTAGCAGACAACTCACATTTTATCAGTTCCTAAAGTACTGGCAAAGAAAGTAAATGGAACAACTTTCTCATTTTGATCTGCTTTCTTTTAGGGGTTAAATGCATATTTAAAGATGTTTGAGTCTGGCAACTGACACCACTTGTTAAAACCTTTCACATTTTATTGTTTTTACATAATTCTATATTTTCATAGATTCAATTCACAAAAAAAAACTTTACAAGTTAAGGTCAAAGCCTCACATTTTTTTATAGAGAAGAACGACCAGTTCCTCTTTAATCATACAGTGATTGAATTAATCCAACTATGGAAAAGAAAAACTTGAGAAGAAAGATGTTTTTTTGGAAGCAACCTCCAACAAAACCAGGCTCAGGGTGGGCAACCATCTGCCTTGAATGCTGAGTGGAGAAATGGGAAAGAAAAGAAAAGAAGAGCAACAACACACACACACACACACACACACACACACACAAACACTGGACAAGTTGGTCGGGCCAGTAACTTTACATTAGATCCAATCTGTGTGCAGTGTCTTATTGGAATGATACGGTACTTTGAGGTTTCTGAGATTCGTCAGAGCCAGGACGTGTGATACCTTTCGTTGCTACTATATTTCAGGTTTAAAGATTTGTTTTCCCAAAGTAAAGGATTCAGTAGATGACAGTCCTTAATGTCCCTGCCCTTTAGCACCATCCAGTGACTGCTAAGAGAATCAAAGAAACATCTGCACACTCAAACCACACCAAGTATTAATTTATTTGAAAGGTTATTTTGAATGACTTTACTCATACACTTTTAGTGTGAGTCATCAGTGTCGTTTCACATAATTCAAATTCAAATCCACTATCATTATATATACAGTGGTTGGACATATGTGTTTACTTTTTAACCAAATTGAAGAGAAGGAGGCATATTGTAATAGCCAGTATATTGTAATAGCCCAGCACTATAATTAGGTGTAATAACTGTTCCAGTCATGTTTTTTTATGAAACTGCCATCAGCCACAAATAATATATAACAAAGAGTATTACCTAAAGGTGTTACCCTAAATTTTTTTTACAGATTTATATGTTTGTAAGATTCTATTTTTGATTGTATGTAAAGATCCAGACGACATATGAAACAACTTGAAATGATTCGTTCTTCCTTTCTTTTTTTCTTTCTTTGATTATGAAAAACCAATCTACTCTAATTTGAATATGATGCCAGCAATATGTGTTAAAAAGTTGGACAGGGGCACCTAAAGGCTTTAAATTTTGTAATGGTAAAGCAATAATTGTAATATAAAAAAATTAAATCTGATGGAACATCTTACATTTAACAGGTATCATTAAAAAAACATGGCAAATGAGATAAAAATAAAATACTATTATTAAAAATACTGTACTCTCTTTGTATTGTTTCCAAATTGGGTGTAAAACAACGTGCAAATCCTCACATTCTCTCTTTTTTAAAATTTTACAGTGTCTCAATAATTATAATTAATATTTTATTTTAATAATAAATCTAGCCACAGTGGTTGCAAGCCAGTAACTTTTTAATAATTATATTTAATGTATTGTGTAGTTGATTTCTAATTTATTTAATGTTATGCATTTTTCATTTTATTAATTCAATTTATTTGTGTATGCATTTATGTTTTTATTTATTTTGTATAAATTTTTGTATCTCTTGCTTTCAAGTTGAGCTGAAGACAGAACTTGCACTACACCACATCTTTGACATTGTTTCATATAAAAGCATCAGCTGGAGTCACCCACCCACCTGTTCAAATGATGTGTAGAGCAAGTGAGAGACGGTGTGTTGGGAATCCTGCCTAACACAAGCCTCAAAGTAGGACTTTAAACTGTTATACAGCACTGGTGTAAAGTATGTTAAAAAATCATAATACGGTCCTTTAACAAACACATTAATCAAGCTAATTCATTCTTTAAACTTCTAAATACAGTATATAAACGAATATACATTCACAGTAATTTCACAGATGAATAGAAATGACATAGGAAATATAATGGTGACGCAAACACAGAACAAATGATAAAGATGGTCAGTTTCCACAGAATAGTTGGACAAAGGCGCCCTCTAGTGGAATGAATAGGGAAAGGCTTGTCTTGTGGTAGAATTGAAGATAAGTCTGGGATTTATTATCTGTAATTATGGGTGTATACAGCAGTTTAGGCAATGTCTGTATGTGTGTTTTAAATTCCTCGTCGATAGAGATTTTTTTTTCCTCAAAGCTTTTTTCCCTCCGACTTGATCTTCCGAGTTTAAAATCCATTCCGCAACTGGCTCTTGGCACTCAGCTTTTTGAATATGAGGTAGTTCCCTAAGGCAATGAAACCTGAGATTAACTCACTAATCTGTTTATTTCATTTTATTTATAGCTCAGTTAGAGGAGAGGGATCTTGCTGATAATCTCCACAGTTTTGTACAACCTGGGGTGATGCTGACCAGAATTTCTATGGGAAAACTGCCTGAAATTAGACAGTGAGATTGTTATTTGGTGTCACAGGTTTGGGACCTCAGTGTCATCATCTGTGCACAAATTGATTTTGTCAGAAAATGCTTATTTTGAATAACATTAACCAACCAATGCTCCTGCCACATTTTGTCCACTGACCCTGATGCCATGAGATCATTTTTGAGTTCATAAATCTTTGCAATGCTTACTTGTACCTAAAGTATTAGGTTTACTTTAACTGCTTTCCTTTTATTGATGTGAGACGGATCCTGCTTCCAGCACAACAACATTAATAAATGTATGGTTGTCCAGTAAAAAAATACAATTACAGAGTTGAGGACATTTTTATTGTCATTATATTTATTTATAGACTATATACACTGTGGTTAGATGATTAATAGCATCTGTGGATTTACTGTACAAATTTTATGCAGAGATCACACGTGTGTACTGTGAATTATCTCTTCACACAGAAGCTGCTCATGGTCAAAAAAATGCAAAAATGTACATGTCTGCAGTAACATTCCAGGAGCTACATGATTTTGCCTTTGTTATTGCTATTTGCTTTGCTTGTGCATTGTGCCTGGATTGCTCCTGGACTTTTCACATGCAAATAAACGAGCTGCACTAACATTAACTGACATTAACTGAACGACAAACAAATGTACCTGTAGCACAGCTCAAACTGAAACTGGGCTTATGAATAAAAATCAAAGTTCAATGTCGCTGTTACATTTTTTTAGACCAATATTTCAAATATATCAGCTGATTGAAATTTGTCTTTCAACAGCTATCAAAGGCTACCATAGCTGTACAGTAGAAAGATATTCTTTGTGTAAGGTGACTGCTAAAACTTTACACAACTTAATTAAAACCATAAAGTTATTCAGAACCATCCTCCAAACAAATCCATGTCATCAATTGTACCACTGATATTCACTGCTGCTTGGAAACAAAAACCTTTTTCTTAGTGCTTCTCGTCACTGCCTCTAAACTAGACGGCAATGTCCTGTGGTCTGCTACTTGGGGAACCAAACCATAACTCCAAATAGACCTCTTTCATATCGCTATGTACACAAATAAAAATATGCTTGCTGCTAGTAGTGATACAGTTTTCTCCTGAAGAAGAAATGTATAGGTATTATTGGAACTTGTTAATGCCATATGAAACATACGCAAGAATACAGTACAGTTGGTGGATCATTTGAAGGTGACTTTGCTTATGAGGGCATCGTCTTTGTCCAAAGATTGTCCATAGTTTGAAATAAATCTCTTTTTCTTCCCAAATGTGGAAAACGTGTTGTACACGTCCAGCTCTCCTCTGGGTGTCGACTTTGTAGTGCTGTATCCAGATGTAGTGCCAGGAATGTACACGTTGTGTTGGTAGTCTGGTATCTCCGAATGAGGCTGGGCGTACTTTGGAGTCCACGAGTAGTTAGGAACTGCTTCCTCTTGAAGAGACATCTTGCAGTCTGTAAAATGTGCATAAATTCCAGTTTGTATCAGAAGATTATTTCTGCAAAGACCTCATATTTGCATACAGTATGTTTGATCCGAATAAGGTGGTTTTAAAAGCATCTTCTTAAGTTCAGCTTTTTCTGAGAAAAAAAAAAAGCAAACACCTCTTGCAGGGACTTAAGTAATCCTCGTGTTGCCGCATTAAAATCCCTTCAATATTGAGGCCTGGCCTTATCTACTTTTGGGTTTACCATTTTATATTTCAGACTAAATCCCCAGGCACTGCCACACACGGACCCCCACACTGCCACCTCCTCTTTCATGTGAACAACAATGAGCCAAAATTGCACAACTGTAACCACCTACATACCATTTATATGGTTTCCCCAAGTCCAGTAGTGTGGTGCCACAGAGCAGGAAAAGCCGTTCACATCGTATTTTTGCTGCCGTGAAAGAGTGCCCTCCACATTTGCTGAACTATATCTGAAAAGATAAAGAGGCAGGATAAGCATGTGTTTACAAATTGAACCATGTGCAGATCTGTGCAAAAGTTTGGATGAGTGAACGTTGGTCTCCCTTACAGCATTTGCAAAACACACAACTTCTTGAATTTAAACTTAATTGTCTTTCTTGCATTGCCATCATTGATGACAATTGCAGTGTCAAGAAAGTCTAAGTCTGCAAACTCGTTGTAACACTCGGCAACCAGAAGCTCCTCAAAGTAACTTACTCACAGAAATGAAGCCAATTAATGTCAACAAAGCAGGTGAGGCTATAAAAAGATTCAAGAGTCTGTGAAACTTGAAATGACTTCTGTCGTAAATAGCGTTAGGAGATGGCAGTCGAATGGAAGTTAAAATTCAAAGCGAGATGTGGAAGACTGTGGGGAAACTGTCATGGAGTCAACGTCTGCAAAGCAGCATCCAGATGACTGGTTTTGTACCTATTGTGCAGTGAGCTCCTTCACCATGAGCTGATGGATATGGGCAGAGGGGATTTAAATTTAAGGTGTAATTATAATTTATGTCCCACCACAATTTTGTAGCAGTTGCAACAAGGCAGAAAAGAGGATGAAAGTTTTTTGGGTAGGATTTGTGGTTCTGATTACTGTATTTGAGAGTTTTAAAAATGGTGTATTTGCCATATCCTTAATTGAAAATACACAATTGTATATAAACAACAACTAAACAAAAATGCAGTTTATAATATCTGGACAGGTTTTACATTTGGCTGTGATCGACTGGTTGTGATCGATTGATTGACCAGTCAATCAATCGTGGAGTCAGTGGTTTCAATCAAAATGTCCTTGAGCAAGACACTGACGCTGGAGTTGCTCCCAGTGGGTCAGGTCAGCACTTTAATGGCGTGTGTGTGTGTGTGTTTGTGAGAGAGAAGCACAACTGTGAGGAATTATGCCTGGTAAAGTAGAAACGTGTGCAGACCCTTTATCGAATTCCAAATATGTCAAAATATTCCTCAGAAATGTCTAGATGTACTTCCGCCCAAAGGTTTGACTGGAGAGCAAAAACATTTAATGAGAACAATATTATGCCAACTGTTGAGCTGAGCATGGAGTTGGAAATATTTCATTCTGCTTTGGGACTGCATGACAGCCAGTGGCACAGGAAACACTGCAGCGATACATAAAAAAGAATGGATTTCACTAAATCTACATGCAGTCAGTCAAGAAAGTGAGTCTGGCATCTAGAACAATAAGCGCAGATATCACAATGAACCATAAGAAGCTTATGGAGAATGTATGTCATATGTGTGAATAATGCATTTACCTCTTGTATGCCGAGTTGCGCTGGTTCTTGGTCCATGTCCAGTCCTTGTTTGAATACTTAAGCTGTAAAATAGAAACATAAAAACCTAAAATGTCTCACTTGGGTTGAATGTATATCGTGAGTAAATCCATTCATTCATTATCTGTAACCATTTATCCAGGTGAGGCAGACAAAGACAGACAATCTCACACCTACAGGCAATTTACATCCACAAAATACAATTCATACATATGTGAGGACATAAAAACCGTGTTGTCTTGAATGCATTGATACAGCTGTAATAACTTTTGTAGTGTTGATATTATTACTGTTTGTCAGCCTACATGCTGAACTGTGACAAATGCATTCGTGCGCCCCCAGTGCGTAAAACGCATCGTGACATTTGCCCCCTGCAGGCTTAGTCATTTCTGTGTGACAGAGGGGGTCTCGATCTCTAAGACCTCCGTGCCTGTGTTGAGATACCTCCATCGGGGTGGGGGCTCTGTTGTTGCTCATCTCTTTCCGGTCCAGTGTGCTCCAGCCAGAGGTCAAGTAGTCCGTGCTCTTGGCGTTGTTCTGCTGGACTGACAGGACTGGGCTACATGGCTTGAGGAACATGAAGTCACTTTTGGACGATTCCGGTGTCAGGCACATTTGGTAGCAGTAGACCTGCGGGAGCGCGCCCTTGCTGTTGGCTTCCGCGCAGCCGGACGCGCCTGCGGACATCCGAACATTCAGATTGGACTTCTTGAACACCTCTGTGGTGGTGGTGGCGGCGGATTCTGAGCCTGAGCAGCAGCAGCATCCGCCGATGGAGGGGACGTTGGACTCTCTGTTGGACGGCCTGCCCTTCAGTCTCCGCACTGCCACCAGGACAATTATAGCCACGAGAAATATGAAGGATATTGCGCCCAGAGACACGATTAAGTACAGGGCGAAGTTGGAGCTGTGACGGGGGCTGAGTGACAGGTCGCCCAAATCGGGCTGCGAAGCTGGCAGCCTGTCAACCACTGACAGGATGATGGAAACCGTGGCCGAGAGCGGCGGCTGCCCATTGTCCTTCACCAGAATGACCAGTCTGTGCCTCGTGGGGTCTCTGTCCGTCAACGGGCGGATCGTCCTGATTTCGCCCGTGTACAGAGCGATGCTGAACAAGCTCGGGTCCGTCGCTTGGAGCAGCTGGTAGAAAAGACGCGAGTTCTGACCCGCATCCGCGTCCACCGCGTTGATTTTGGCGACGAGGTAACCGGCGTCCACCAGCCGGGGCACAGGCGCGCCGGGCGGCGCGGTGCCGTTCTGGGAAACGGGCGACACGATAAAAGGCGCATTGTCGTTTTGGTCCAGAATGAAGATGTTAACCGACACGTTGTTGCTCAGAGGCGGAAATCCGGCGTCTTTCGCCTGGACCGTGATCTGAAAGTTCTTCAGCTGCTCGTGGTCAAAGGATCTCAGCGCGTAAATGTTGCCGTTGTCCGAGTTTATGGAGACGTACGTGGACACCGGCATCCCCTGTATGTCCCCCTCCAGTATAGAATAGGACAGATACGCATTTTGACCAGAGTCTGGATCCAGTGCGCTCACCGAGCAAACCGACGCGCCCGGCGCGTTATTCTCGGTCAGGTACACGGTGTATGACGGCTGCTTGAAGCGAGGCGCGTTGTCGTTCACGTCAGACACCTGCACCAGTATGGTTTTGCGGGTGAATAGAGGAGGGGAGCCCATGTCCCGGGCGGTGAGGCTGATGTTGTACTCTGCCACAGTCTCCCGGTCCAGGAAATCACAAGTTACTAAAGTGTAATAGTTCTTGAATGACGAGTGGAGCTGAAATGGAACTTGGTGCGGAATTTCACAGTCCACGTTTCCGTTTTCACCCGAGTCTTTGTCCGTGACACTGATGACAGCTATCACCGTTCCGGGGGGCGCGTCCTCCTGCACAGGTGTGGACACCGACGTTAAGACCACCTCGGGAAGGTTGTCGTTTTTGTCCAAAACGTTCACCAGGACTTTGCAGTGAACGGCCACGGCCGAGGGGCCCTTATCTTTAGCCTGAACATAAATTTCATGCATCCTGGCCTTTTCATAATCTATGACTCCTTTGACTTTGATTTCTCCGGTGCGCGAGTCCACGCTGAAAAGCTGGCGCACCTTGATGGGAGCGTGGCCGCTGAATGAATAGGTGATGTCAGCGTTGGGGCCCTCGTCCAGATCGGTGGCGTTGAGCCTGATGACCACGGTGCCTTTGGCTGCGTTTTCATCCAGCCGAACTCTGTAAAACGACTGGTCAAACACAGGCGCGTTATCGTTCGCGTCCAAAACGGTGATGTCGATTTGCGCAGTGCCCGATCTCTCCGGCGCGCCTCCGTCCACCGCCGTCAGCACCATCTGATGCGAACTCTGCTGCTCTCTGTCCAGAGGGTTTTGCAGGACCAATTCAGCAAATTTACTTCCATCACTGCGCGTCTGTATGTCCAGAACGAAATGCTCGTTTACGCTCAGCAAGTAGGTGCGTAGCGAGTTGGAGCCGACGTCCAAATCCTGCGCGCTCTCCAGTGGGAACCGGGATCCAGGAGCAGCGGACTCGGATATGTCCAGATTGAACTCAGTCCACGGGAAACTGGGGGAGTTGTCGTTCACGTCCAGAATCTCCATCTCCACCCTGTAGAGCTCTAAAGGGTTTTCTATGACCACCTGCAAGTGGAAAGAACAGGACAAACTCTGGTCACACACTTCTTCACGGTCGATTCTTTCATTGACAAACAAAACTCCATTTTCCAAATTGACTTCCACATATTGTTTCTTGGCACCGGAGACTATCCGGAATCTGCGCGCAGAGAGCTTGTCCAAATCCAAGCCCAGGTCCTCCGCGATGTTGCCAACAAAAGCTCCGTGCTCCAGCTCCTCTGGGACCGAGTAGCGAATCTGTCCCCAAACTGCCTCCAAGAAACAAGTGAACAGCGCAAAACGGCGCATCATGTGCCATTTCCCACACGGTCTCTTCTTCGCCCCTGGTGTGTCCATCTGTAGGCTGAAGCAGTGCCGCAACTCCCACCGAGGACTGTGTCCCTCATATACAGCAGGGTGATTAAAGCAGAATTCTGCAAAATATAGTCTGGAATAAAAAAAAAAAACAAACTTGGTGGGACTGGAAGAGCGGCTGTCTACCGGAGAGAAAGGAGACGAGAGAGAAGAAAAGGATGTGCAAGGGCTAGTAGCCTGTCTCAGATTAGTGTGTCTGTGTGTGTCTGTGTGTGCGTGTGCTTATTATTGGCCCTACTACTCTAACAGGAGGGGGGGGGGACGGAACATCTGCTTGGATAATCCATCCTGCCCACCAGCTCCATCAAATTCATGTCGCAGTCTCCAGGCTCCACCGCAGGTCAAACGTCCTTGATTCAGTTTCTTGTGTGTGTGTGTTCGTTTATAGCATAAGTTTTGTATCAATTATACAAACAAACATTCTGTAGCAGCCCCCAAAAAGTTGTGCGATTTATTTTTTAATAAAATATAACAAATCTTCATTCCCGTCAACTGGATATTTGGAATTAAATTACAGTATTGGAAACTTTTCAATAAACTGCAATAAACTTCTTTGTTTGTTTCATTAGAGAAAGTGATAATTTCTTTATCAAGTCAAAGAAAAGTTTCTACATTGCTCACATGGACTACACTGTCACATCACCATAAAAAAATGAAATCCATATATTTCTAACCTCATTAAAAATCCTCATGCATCTCTGAATACTGAATCTATGTGCGGTGTTGGATTACAGTCTGTGAGTTGAAAAACTTTCCCTGTCGATGAACCTCAAAAAATCCCAATACCACCACAGTATCTGTGTACAACCTATGAACACTCACACACACACTGAAGAGCTGTGTCTGTTTGCCATCCACCTCAGAGCATTCTCCACCCGTTCGCACTGAACCAGTTCCCTGGTTAAAAACTGAAAACACAATCTGTCTGCAGGAATGAAACTGCAGCAGATGGCAAGGTTTTCCATGGGCTCATGCTCTTTTTAATTAATGGAATGGAGATTAGAGGGCTTTTTCCCTGGATCATTAGTGAACAGAGGAATTAAGACATTTTGTGAGGAATAATCCCAAGGCTATCGATGTGATGCACATGTGGTTTTCTCTCAGTGGTCATATTGACCTGCTTTTCACAGCCTAAGTGCACAGCATCACTTACGCACTGCAGAAACTAAGTAGCTGGGATAAGGGGACACAACCACCACATTTAGGGATCAAAAATACAAAAGAGATTATCTTTCTGTCACTCTCCCTCCCCCCCTCTCTCCCTCCCTCTCACATACACACTGGTTCTCTCTATCCCGCCTTCTATCTCGCTCACTCAAGGGCAAAAGTAGAATATCAATCCCTTTGTCTTTAACTACTTTCCAGCTTAAAAAGTGTGGGATTAGAATAGGTTAGCCTACATTCTGCAGCGTTTAAGTGCTTTCAGTGGGAAACAGTGTCATGAATTCCACTTTAATGTTCAAATGCCTGTACTGAAGCATTGTCTACATGCCACTAATTATTCTGAATTTCATTCCAGCTCACGTGTAACACTGCAGATGTTTTGCACCAACTGGCATGAAGACTTTTCACGTGATTGCGTACTGTTCTACTTTTTGTCCTGCAACATAAAAATACACATCTTAAATTGCTTTTGTATTAATGACATTAAAACGGAACTCATTAAAAAGCAAGTAGATGCGTTGCATGTAGCAAGAAGACAAAGTCGGGTCTTCATGGTGGCTTGGGGAGGGAGCCTTCATATGTAGGGGGGGGTCAGAAAAAAATGGATGGCTTGAATTTATCAATTGCACTCAGTAGCATAAATAACATTACCATGAAAAGGGCTCTTGGCTTCAATTTGGGTTTTCCATCTGTAAACATAGATTTTCATTAATAAATTAAGCAATTCAATAGTCTGCAAAAATCCATTTAGATATTACTTCATGCGCATGGATGATTGTGTTTATTATTAAAGTCTCTGTTGCACCAAGTAAATGCTCTTTTTCCTTTAGAGTACTGGAAAATCAGTGAGTGAAACAAGTGAGGGGTCCCTCGTCCTCATTGGATTTTCACAGAAATCGTCTTGATCATCACGTGGATATTATGCTAACAGGTGTTATCAATAACTCAGGAGCCGCAGATTGTGCTGTCTACAAAGCTTTGCAGTTCTCGCTCTCCTCAGCACGCGGATTTTCATGAGGTCATCACCTGCATTATTAAACTAGGTTCAGTGTGTTTGTTGGACCTTGACATGAATGTCAGTGGAAAGGGGGACAGGTGAGAGCAGAGTTGTTATTGGAGCTGTCACATGGAAACTTCCTGACACTGACAGTTGGCACAGAAAGCCTGTGGAAACATCAACACTAAATTCTTGTCTGGGCAAGCCACTGTCACAGGAAAGTGAAAAGCAGCGGAAAGAACCTGTTTCTCTCTCTCTCTCTCTCACTTTCACTTATTTCCATTTCATATTGGGAGAAAACTGCTCAAAAACTTCTTTCCGACTTACTCGTGGCATGCAATGTGATACGGACTCGCAGTTGGCACCCGCTGTAAACAGTCATGCCATGCACAAAGTCCACAGAAGGCAGCTGATGGGAATATGATGCTTTGCAGATTTCCCTCCTAAACTGGTAGAGTGCTGCACGTCTTTCTTATCAAGACTGTCTCAGCTAAAGCCGAAAATCCAATGGAAAACTTTCTAATGTGCCAAAAAAAGCTGAAATAATGGCTCAGCCGGAATGTTAAGCACTCACATCCTGGCTCCAAGAGATGCAGGAGGGTCATAAGCAAATCAATGAAATAACTTCTTTTAACATTTAGACCCTCAGAGTGGACACTTGATAGAATACCGTAAGAACCTTTTGTTTCACAAATGGCTAAAAGTAACAAATCTGTGACCCTTAATTGACATTTTTACCATTTGTAACTGCGTGCGTAATGGTTTATTTAAAAGTTAAAGCCATTACTGTTAATATTAATGACTCAGCAGCGTTTAAAACTGCTGATTTGATGGTTTATCACAAAGTGAGAATCTTGTGATCTTTTATTAATGACCTACTAGCATTTGAAACTGATGACTCACGGATTTCTCTCTGTCTAAGAAGCCACCATGTCAACAGTTATAATGTTGTTACACTAAATCAATATTAAAGGGTAATGTCTCTAACTTCTCAATTATTCAACAATTCTGCATTTAGAGATGGTATTAAAATTGTTAATAAAAGGTTTCCCTCTTCTAGTCATCTGCAGTTGGAAATGCTAATATACAATTAATGAAGGGTTCTTTCAGTAATCCATCCCATCTGCAGGTTTAAATGTTAATTAAGCTGTAAATACTTGGATTCTACTCCGTATGTTCTAAAACTCATTTTCAGAGGGCTTGCAGGGTTTATCCTGAGGAATAAGGAAAACTACAAAACAACCCAAAAGTTGCTTTTCTTATTGGTGTATAACGAATCTCTAAAGCATTATTACATTTGCGTAAAAAAGTTTTTTGTCAACATTTTCCACTCGATTTCGTAGAAACATGTTCCATTTTACTGTGGAGAGGCTCCTGTGACACAGACTCACCGTAGAAATATTCACCTTGGAGGTTTTTCAGTGAGGCTCGCCCTTGTAACCAATCAGAGGAGGGCAAACCCTGCGTGGCAGTACTGACATGAAAGGGCACCTGATGATGCCACTGGACGCCACAGCATCAGTATTTGACACTCAGGATGGATAAACTATGAGTTTGAACTAACACGATTTCCAAATGCTTCATATTGTAGCTTTAGACAAAGCTGCTTAAGCAAATTTGTTGTCACTAAGGCCTGATTGTAACAGAATTTATGTCAAAAATCGAAATTAACTTTTGAAACAACCAGCCCATGATCATGGCTGACTTGAAGTCAGTGCCTTCTGTCACTGTGAACGGGGGGGGCAAATAATGGGCAGGTTTAGGGTTACAGAAAACTGTAAAGGGAAGCTGGTAGTAGAGGTTTCACTCCCGACCATTCAACCTGAATACGGTATTTACAGTAATTTCCCAGGTTCTGATACTTGCAGCTGAGAAACCGTGGAAGAAATGGCAACATGCACACAGCACCAGATAATGAGGACATTTATGCATACGAGATGAGAAAGAAAGTAGCTTTTAAAATACAGACTCTGAAGATTACAGAGTAATTCAGGTCACTGGCGGATAAGGAGAGAGCAAACAATCACCCCACCAACAAGCAGATGTCTCTGCATTACAACACGCCAACACCATGCGTCGATACAGAGACTGCTCAGTCTGTGCAGCAGTGTCCTGTTTCCCAAGAGAACAGGCTGTTGGCCAATTTGAGAAGCTTCTCCTGTAAACAGGAGTGAGACTGCTCTCAACTGACTGCGACCCACTCTGTTGACCTGTGATAAAGATTTGGTGGTTCTGTTTTAATATTTGCAGCTTATTTTTGCAGTTTATTCAACAACATTACAGTTGTCATTTCGACAACCCCACTCACTCAAATGAGAGACTTCACAGTGTTGTTCATTACATTATCAGCCTTTTTTTTACGTCACCTTGAATAGAGTATTTGAACCGGTTCATCTATTTGTGACACGACTGAACAAAAAACACTTCTCAGTTCAATATTTTTTCATTTGAAATACTTTACAGTAAATTTTGCTCTGTAATTTAAATGCTCTGCTTTGCCGTGTTTGGCCGAAGCTTTGTTAGTTTTGTTAAGTGTGGATTTGTTCTCAACATTTTCATTTTATTTTCATCTTCATTTTGTTCACATTTTAATCCAGCAGCCTGTTCTTTCATTTATGGCTTTAACCATCTCTTATCTCATCCCCAATAAACCCAGACCTAATAATTATTAACTAAACATATGCAAGTGAATCTATTTTCTCGCTTCTTCTTGCTTTTTCCGAGCAACATCATCCCTTTAGTGACATATTTTTCATGTCTTGTAAATGTGTGTCTAATGTAAGTTCATGTAAGAACTTAAGAGAAAAAGGTGAAGATAGTCAACACAGGATATAGTTGCTCTGTTAAAACACAGACACAATGACAGGGACTGTAATGGTTTTTATAAACTGGCCATAATTTGGATCAGAGTTACCTTTCAGCCGTGGCCTCAGCAAGTTTTCAGGCATCATCACTGCACTCTTATATTGTACATTGTATTTACTGATAAAATTTGGACTGAGTAACCCAAGACCAAGTGAAAATGTCAGTTTTCAGGTATTTTCTGATGTATTCAGATGATTTGCTTTGGTAGTAGAGATTAAAGTCTGACAGTTTTTTTTTCTCGTGTCTAAAACTTGATTGGAGTCCATCTCGCAAATGAAAGGTCTCACAGATTAAACTGCATGCACCAAGACATAAACAATTCTTTCTTTAAATTATTGTGGCACATAGATTAGATCAAGGGGTTTTTAAAGCACTGTGTGTTCCCAGGGGCTCTGCTGCCTTTAATTGTAAAATGGAAGACGTTCGGACCACCGTGATTAAACTAGAGTTTTCCATGTGGTTAAATGTGTCTGAGCGGCCCTCAGTCAGGAAGTTGACTAAAAACCTCTTGAAACACTCATTTTATGGGAGATTCAGAAGAACCAGCCAGAACGATTAACTTAACCCTAATCAAGACTTTGTGGTTATGGCATTTAAAGGACTATGGTGAAAAAAGATTATCTTGCCTGATGAGACAAACATTCCAAGCAACACCAGCTACCGAGGCTCAAATTGCATCCAGAGTCGGTTCAAATGTCTTTAAAAAAAATTTTACCTCATCACTATTGGTTTGTGGATGTAGACTGATGGGTTAAAACTGCAAGTTTGTCCATTTAAAATAACTTCTACAACATGTTCAAAGTGGGCAAAGAGTAAAGGGGGATGAATGACATACTCTGAAGCCACTGATGTAACAAAAGATTTCATGAGTTTCTGAGTCAAAGATTTTGCATGGGATGACTGTGGAGCAGGAAGTAGAGCAGAGTTTGATCCCTGGCTTCTCTGACCACATGTGGAATTGTCCTTGAGCACGGCACATAATTCCAAAGGTGAATGCTGGCCAGCTCCCCAAACGGTGTGTGTGTGAGTGTGAATAGGAAGCAGTGAAAAGTGCTTTGGGTACCAATAAGTGAAGACTATTTGCATTTTCCTTACTAGATAAAAAAATAAAAAATAAAAATAAAAAATCTTATAAAGTGTAACATAAAAAACTCTAAATTTTAGGCCTTAAGCATTTTCATTACTTAGAGAAAATAATAATGAGTTTGTGGTTAAATGTCTGAGTAGCAGTGCATGAAACTCGAGTTAATGACCACAATTTATCAACTGTGTCACTAATGGTGTGATGAAAAAAAAGTATTTTTTTAATCTAAACATACACCAGTTACCAGACAAATTGTACACGTCCATCAGAGTCTCGTGGTACCTGAGAGACCAGGATTTGTTGTTCCTATGTCTTTTGCTGTGCTCAGGTAACCCTGAATAGAATGCATAATCCATAAAATCTGTGAACTGTCCTGCTCAGTGCGAGATACATTTCAATTTAAAAGAAACATTTGAGCTTGGAAATATTGAGGACTCGCAGCACAAATATGAAGACCTAAAATCAGACAGAGAAGAAGTTAGGAATTTAAATTTAAATTCCTTGAGAAGCAAGTGCATGCGCAGAAACCTCTAGACACAAGCAGACATTGAGGAAAACATTAAGTCTGCTCAAGACTTAAAAAACTATTCCAACAGAATCTCCAGCAAGAAATCAGGGACATAACTTAAAATGTTCGAATTGAAATGGTGGATAAATGCAGGAGAATTAAATCTGACACATCATCATTGAGCCAGAAAAATAATGTGCTGGAGCAGAAGGTTTAGGATCACTTGAAGGAAAACTTGAAGGTGAAAGCAGAGTGAAGGAGCATGAGCATCACGCCCGGGATCAACACACCATCAGTCTCCAACAGCAGATTCAGCAGACGACAGAAAGAGTGAAAGACGAAGAAGTGATGATGATGATGATGTATGATGATTAAGCATTACAAAGGGGACGAAATGAAGCACAACCACAAACTCGAATGTCAAGGAAATGAAACAACAGTCTGAAAAGTTAAAACCAGGGCTCAAGAGAACACTCGAACTGAAAGCTGAGACAGATGCAGTTCACAAGACAAGGGACAGCCTGTCACAGGAATTCCAGGAGCGTCAAGATAAGGTCAGCCTACAGAACGCTTTGCTTAGCAAATATATGCTAATGAAATCAGCTGAACACACCATCAACAGCCTGACAGCAGCAAGAGAGGGGACGTCTGTCCTCAAAAGGAGACATTCAAAAGCGGAAAAAAAAGGCAACGTCTGATACAAACAACACCCAGGAAGAGAGGGAAGAGGTTGTGGACGCCCTGCAGATGTAGAAGGAGCTGGCTGGTGCCCCCGCAAAGGGCTTTGAGCTGTGTTGGAGCTGCCGCGACATTAACACCCCCTGGTATTTTATGTTGTGGTGGGCACGGGTCACCATTCGGAGGATGTGATGCTGGCCACGATACACAGGTGTCAGAGCTCTGTCCGACACCAACATCCACCGCGTGGATGTCATGTCATGGCTGATGGGTGTTTTTATGAGTTTACTCCAGGTGCTCCAGTTTTCCCCATCTAGATTAATAAAATCTAATGAAAATATGACATTTGTGGTTTTGAGTGAAATGTCTTCATGGCTCACTAAGAAATGTGGTGCATACATACCAGCTAGTCTTAAAGGTTAATTCTAATAACTTTGACATTTTATTTCATAAACTCATCTAGCAACACCGTTAAGTCAAAATTTGAGCTTGTCCAATAAATGTCTTTACCAGATGTTATGTGCAAGTGAACATTGGCATTGATGAATTTTAGCACGCTGATATTATTTGGCTAACATTTAATGGAAATACATCACTGGATGTTTTGTGTTAGAAACTCTTGCCAAGTCTTATATGATTTGATCATATTTGGTTAATTATTTTAATTAATTAGTTAATGTCACATTAGTTTGTTTGTGCTTGTTTGTCTTTTTGGGAAGATGTTTACTCTTGACAAAGTTATCACAGCTGTTGTGGAAAATCTAGAGAGAAATGTCTCCTTCCCATCCAGAGATGAGAAGACAACGTGCATGGATCTTTGTCCACAGCGAAATCCATGTCACCTTGTAATATCTCCATGTAATATGCAACTAAAAGTGTTATATGAAGATGAAAAGTGTTATATGTATGGACATTTCATACCAGTGCCAATACCAAGACACAGTGGGGCTCATCAGTTTATGGACCTCCCAGTCAAAGTTTTATTGTTTATCATTTCAAACCTTTGCTGCAGTGTCTGCATCTATTGTAAACACTGTGTTTACTTTTCACAATTTTTCGCCTTCATACAGATTTTGCCGTGTAGCTCACAGTATCTTCAATTTGTGAACACTGACACAGTCCCCATAACTGTCTCTCTTCTCAATCTGTGGAGATTTGAGTTTAATTTATTCATAAAGATCCATATGCATTGTGCTAGAGTATGTGAGCAAATATAAAAAATATTTTCCATCGCTAGTCGTTTCTGTTTCTTTACCTATTATTCAAAGTGCAGATTTAATCAGCGGTGGATTCTATGGATCTACACTGCATGTAAAAGCTGTGATGCTGTGCTTTACTTGATATTAAAAACACCAAAAACTAGTTATGAATTTATTCCTATACAACATCAAAACTGAATTCAATTTTCCTTCATATCTTTTGTCATTTTTTTCCCCTGCAGATTTAACACAGCCTTTAAATTGGATTCACAGTGACCAAAATGGCTTAAACATCTTGACTTTCAGAAACATGCGGTGAAACCGTGAAATGGTAATACAGTGTTATGACACAATGATATAATGCCACACATAAGTATTTCACAAGCTCCTGCAGTACGGTGTTACATGGGATCCCCGGGGACCTAAAGCAAATATTTAAAATGCAGCCCGTATGATGGTGAACTGAAAAAGGCAAACAAACAAAACCTTGTATTCTGTGTTAGTCCATTTATGTTAACCAAGGCCACAGACAGTCAGTGTAAAATAATAAGCAAAACAATGGGTTTTTGACCCACGCTTTCATCAGTTAACACTGGTGATAAGTGGGAAAACATCTGTGGGCTTTGAAGAAAATTACATTCGGTAAGATGCGCTGGCTCTCATAAAAGTGTTGTATTCCTATAGGGCAGAGCAACAAGCGGATGAGCCCTTTATTAAAACAATACGAGAACAGTTTGCAGACAAGCTTTGCTGTAGAAATGGAAAATTTGCTGTAAATATACTAAAAACAAACACACAGTACAGAGAATGAACACGTAAACCGTACAACGGCCGTTATTACGACAATATATGAGCCAATATAAGTTAATAATAAAACATCAGCAGTTTATTTTAATGCCTGTGCTGTGCCTCTCTTATTGTAAGATGAATAAAAAATTGAGTAGAAATAACTGAGGAGGTTTTTATGTGAGATAACGAGAGGTCAGATTCACAGTGCCGCTGAAACTGAATTGGCCTTGACTAAATTAAATTAACAGATAAACACTGAATTTAATGAGAAGAATATTTAAGAAAAATATAGTGTATTGCACGGTCAGTGGATCGGTGCCTTGTTCCTGTGTGCACATTATGTTTTAATACTTCTGAGGAATGCATTGCAGCCATGCAGCTTGCTTTTTATCGAGTATGTTGAATTTTCACTCTTGTTTCTTGTTGATGAATTTGAATACATTTTAATAGTCTTTAACGTTAAATAAATCTCCCACTCACCATACTGTCACTTCCCGAATGAATCAGACATCAGTCATGTAGACGACACACATTATTAACTTTCACTGGTAGATGAGTGATTTGACGAATGTGCAGCTCCTGACGTGCAAGTAAGTAAATGTATTCTAGTGTTTGTTTTTTCATACTGATGATTCTCTTCATCCATCGCAGGCTGGTCCCTTCATTTATTGTCTAGAATAGTGAAACCATTTTTATTTGTTTGCTCCAGTCATTTCATTGTGATGGGTTTCTGTCAACTAGTCAGGGACTCGTACGTCTTCACAATCCTTAGTTGTTCTCTTCTGACTTCAAGCTTGGTGAGTGGCAGTGCACTCGGTGACAGCCCAATACCAGAAAGGTCCTCGGCAATTAGTGTCATATCAAATAATCCCAGTGTCAGTGCGTGTTGATTTGATTCATGTGAGCACTGTTTGTGTCAAATTTTTCCGTGCGAGGTGCCATGAGTAAGATGTGCAAGCCAAACCGCCGCCTCTGTGGTTCTTATTGTGGAGTGGAGCCTGGCAGCAGTAAGGAAAGTACAAGCAAATGCTGTCAACTTTTCCTTAATAAATAAGGTTAAAAATCCGTGCAGTGAAACGTCACTGCGTGCTGACCGTTGCTGCCTGTGAGGACATCACGAATGAGCCCCCCGTTTTTGTCTTTAGCCCATGTGCCAGTCACCATTAATGCCTGTTGCACCAGCATGACTTTCCCCTCTGCCTGACACTCTCTTGTACTCAGTCTACCCTCAATTGCTGTCACTTGTGTCCTAAAGGCTGTCATCTCCACTTTGTGCTCCATTGCCACCATGTCTTCTCCACTGCTCTATTTTTCCCAGTTCAGTCAGGCTTGTGGCTGTTTGTCAGTAGAGGCTGATAGCCCAGTTATTTGGTTTAGCTGTTTGCCTCCCTGTTGCTCTGCCACTACATTTTGGCTCCAGTGAGACATTTCATTATCTGTCAGTGCCTTAGCAAGACGCCACTTCCTACAGCACCTCATTGTGCTCCATTTGCTGAGCTAGTGACAACCTGTCTTGAAAATTTGAGACAGTACAAGCAAACATTGCTTAGTGAATTTTGGCCCTAAGATGTCAATAATCACTGTTGATTTTGGCCTTTTACTCTGATAAAATCCCTTAATGTGCTCCATAATTTGAAGTGATGTCTGCCAAGAATGCAAGACAAAATCATACCTGTAGAGGTCAGCATCTGTCTAATCTTTTTTCTGATGGAAGGGGCATATTATTTGGACAGATGCGCTCATGATTTAGCATTTCTGTTTTGGTTTGTTGTATTAAGTATGGCACACATATAGCTCTTATATTCCAAACTCTCCACATACAACTTGGCACAGGACAGTATCCCTCCTGAGAGCACCAGTCCATTTACTTCAAGACTCCAATCTTGAAAAGCTCTTTAGAAAGGGTAAATATCTTATAAAAAACACAGAACTTAAAATCACATAATGAATAACAGAGAATAAATGTACTTTACCCTCCATTTCACCTTTATTACAAGACAAGCAACAGAGCACGAATCCAGCCTGTTTCTGCAGCACACACAGAGTTCAACAACGCTGTTATTTAGGACGGATGCACACATGCCATACACAGCACTAACAGGACTAATGCTCCTATGATTCAGGGGTAAATAAGGGTCACATTTTGAACATTTAAGGGTTTGTTTAATAATCATCTGTAAAATACAAAATACTAAACCATGTTAAAACAAACTGGTAATAACCAATAGTTAACTTCAACATGTTAGAAATTTCAGCATTACCTACAGTTTTCTTGCATTTACTTTTTGCAATCACTTTTTTGGCCTCGTTAACTCTATAGTTTGCATTTAAATACAGCTGGTATAAATCATCACACATTTTTATTTCTCTTTCCTTGCATAAATATATATTTTTTTGCAGAACCTCCCCTAGTCAAAACACTTTTTACATACTGAACATGAGTGGATCACAGGATGAAGACACTGGTAACAGAGGCTAATTCGACAACAGTTGGAAAGGTGAACAGCTTGAGAAGAATTCACATAATAATATTCACATAATAATTCACATTTATGAGTCAGTTCCTTTTAGTGTCAGTGTCGTACCTGTGCCATTTTCACCACAGCAATTTAATAGTTCATCAGTTATTAGGCAGAGCTCGTCAAAACCAAAATGCCCTCTGGAACTTGACATTTCTCAGTATAACATTCCTGATTAGTCACTGAAATAAGTCTTGTTTAGATATAACAGTCCACTTTTCCCAAATGTTATTTCTCCTCTCTGGTTCATCTATTTAATTATAATCAACTCAAATGTCCCTCAATCCCTCAATGTAAAAAAACAAATACATGTCAAAATTGCCAGTTTAACAAGGTAAAGACTAACAAACTATAATAAACCATCATTGCAATCTAATTTGAGTCATTTCCATGGCTGATTACCAAACTGATACATTTTTCAGATCTTGTCCTAGATGAACATTTTATTGCTCCGTGTACTAGATAAATTTGGAAATAACCCATTTGACACGTGTCTAATTGGAAAGGTCAGAGTGCAGGGTTGCCTGTACTGCAACAGTCTGGGCTTCGGTGTCATGTTCAAAGGGACTGTGTAGTGCGGCTCTGTTATGTAGATGTCGTATCAGTCACCCTCTAGTTCCCAGGGCATTACACCCACAGGTTGCTGTAGCAGAAATCAGAACAGCAACCTTTCAGTCATCAGTCAGTATCCGTACCTCTGGGCCAACCTGCTGCCCCAAGAGATTTGTCATTGCCAGCTGTCAGCAGGACTTTGGTTTTGAAGTGCTAGTGAATAAAATGATAAACTCCTCTGCCACTGTGTTATAAGGTGCCTAGGTATTTCATGAACATTCCAGGCCAAGCTGACACAGGGTTTATAGTTTAAATGAGACACAAACCAATGCACCGAAAACTCTGGTGAGCTCGAATGGCCAATTACATGAATGTTGGTTCACAATGATGCGCAGTATTTACTCTGTGGAAGCAGCTAGTTTAACAATAGTGTCATATTGTTTGAAACCAGAGTTTTAGTGAAATAGTTTGACGTGTTTTTAGTAGTAATTTTCCAGGACATACTGACAACCCCAGTTTACCATCACAACTGTTCACTTGTTAAACAAATAGATTACAATTGACATTGACATTGTTGCTCCTTAGAACAGGTCCATCAGGTCCATGAGGGGCAGGGGGTAATCAAAATCATATATAAAAAAATACATACATACATAAAAATGATCAACTATTAAATAGAATCATGGTTTGTCTTTTCACATTAGTGAACGGGGCTGTGGGAGAATGTCAGACAATAAATGCTGGAAGCACTAAATCAGGTTATTGAGAAAACTTAAGACCTTATGTAGAAAATGTTGAAAGTTAAATTGGATCCATAATCCCAGAAATATTGGGAAGCATTTCTTTCTGTAAAGCAAAACACAGAAGTGGAACTCTTTTCTGTGGATAAACACAAATGATGGTTCAGCACGTAGAGTTTGTACGAAGCCAGTCAGTTGAAAGATGTAGTTCAGGTTGGAGGGCTAGCTGAGTAGGCGGACAGGTATTTGGGAAGAGGCTGCGGAAGCGGCGGGCAGAGCCAGTGGAGATGGACTAATTTCACCTCCCACAAATCCTCAACAGTTGATTGCCTGGGTGGGCAGTGTCGGAGGCAATCCTCCCTGCCCTCCTCTTAGCTCTGGCATTAGGCGACTGCTCAGTGGAGAGCAACTGGCCGGCAATGACCCTCTCAGCTGGATGACACGCTGCCATTTCTTCCCTGGAGCAACAAGAAATGGAGCTGTGACAGACTGCAGAGGAGATCGCGATGGTCTTGATTGTTGATCTTTATCCCTGGACAGGATGTGTTCTGACATGTTTATCCTTCTCACTTTTTACAGAAAAAAAACACACGTGTCCGTACACTGAAGATAGTTTTATTTGAGCTAGCTGGTGATGATAGTCAGAAATAAATATTTGAGGGTTTTTACTGAAGATGACCACACTGACTAAAAGCGAAGCATTGTTGTTGTTGCTGTTCAGAGCTCCTGTTTGGTCTTACTCACATTCATAATTACTCATGATAAGCAAATAAATACCTGCCAAATATTTCAAATAAGATTTTAAGCATTAAGTATTAAATATTTTAAGTGGGGCTGCATGTGTTAATGAAATATCTACTGCTAGAAAATTGTACACCTTTTAAAATGCTGGATTATATCGTTTAATATCTAAATACTTAACTATAATTAAAAAGTTCACGTTTTTCATAATAACTTCATGCGCAATTACTAAAAACACAATATGGCATTTTTCGCCATGTTCCTATATACAGCCAATTTGTCTGCATAAACAGACTCACTGCAGCATCTAACCATCTGCTGCAATATTTGTATCCAGGTATAACATATCTTGCCATATATATGTCTCACTGGAATGCTACTTTCAACACAAATGTTTGCAAGCATGTAACAGCGATTTAATAGCTGAAGTTTCAAACTCAAAGCTAATATTAAACTTTTTTAGAGTAATGACAAAAAAGTGAGCTGCTGTGATTTTGACAGAAGTTTAAAATCCACGGCCTTCTGTGGTCGTGAACTGACATGTAGAGGATTATCTACAGGCTCTCGATGAGATTATAATTTCAACATCATTCCAAATTACTCACTCTCATTTCGCTTGATTTTGAGCTCTTACTAAATATCTGACGCATGAGTACGACTCATAAATCTTGTACATCAAGTGCACATCAAAATCTCACTGAGCGAGTGAAGCATTCTCTGCTTGCTTTCCCAAACTCCCAATCCAGACTAACCCGCATCAACAAAGAAAAACAAACGGTGGTTATCAAGATGATGCTCGGTGATAATAGTTTCACCTTCTCTGTTGACCTAATGGAGGAAATCAAAAGCAGGGACTCAAACAGTCCGCTGAATCGATATAAAGCACTTATCATGATTGGCCACTGCGACAGGGACAACAGAGTTAAAGCTGCTACGGTTGTTAGTTTGCTTTTATTCCCCACCTTTTCATCTGTCTTCTTTCAAAGAGTGATCCCCGTTAAAAAATGCATCTATGCACACCTTCAAATCCTTTACAGCCTCGCATGCATTGTTAAGTGGATCAGGGGTATTAATCTTTTAATACAGTTCACATCAAACACTGAGGAACAAAGTGGGCTAACTCTAAATTAGTTTTGATGCAGCTGTCAGGTATGATACAGTACATACACTGCTATCCCTCATCTCTCTCATGGAACATGGCCAGCAGCCTCGAACATGCCATCAAGTACAAGTGTCCATCTGCCAAATGCTGAGCACTTGACAGTTCATCAATGCTGATGCTATTAATATGTGTTCCAACACAACAGCCCAGGGACAAGGATTGGAAAAAAAAATTAAAAATTAAACTCCTCAATAAGTCAATCTGTTGTTCAGCATTAAAAAAACACAATTACAATTAACAGACAGGGTGCTCAATCAGCTGCCATTATAGCAGTGACTCCGCAATTATCACAGAAATACCTAACGAGGTAATTTCCAAGTCTGGACAATCATTAACTGTACATTTCATTTTTCAGTTATGACCGAAGGACAAATAATTTACTTGAGATTTGTGTGTGTGTCCTAATGCATGTGAACAGCTGCTGTGGATTGAAAAGTGCCGACTGTCCACAATATCTCGATCGGGATAGTGAAGAAGACACTGGATGTGGCTTCAGCGTGTGCTATCCAGATACGTTTGCAGCAGGTCCAGGTTTCTCATGGACCAGCAGCTTAGACCAACAGCTCGGTTAGTTCCGAAGCTTTTAACTCGATGTTCTCAAACAAAGCTGCACTCAGTCAGTGAATTTTTGGCAAGTGAACGCAGCCCTTTTAACAGCTAATGTATGCATGATGTGACACTGGGCGCTGTCCAATAACATCACAGAGCATTTTTATTGGACACAGGTCAATTCCTCCAATGATGTTATTTAAGTCTCTTACAGTAATTCAGTCCTGATTAGACGAGGTAATTTAGGCAACTCTATGATTAAAACCGATGTAAAACAAAAACATCACCACATAAGCGAGTATCACTTTTAGAAGAACAAGCACATGTACTATTTACTTTAAGTCGCTGCTCTTTTTTAATTCCAAACTTACTTGAGCCCCTGATGGGAAAAATGCATTGAGAATCCCTGCTACCTATGCGCTGATGACATGTCTCAGTAATACAAGTTGCATTTATCTCCACTGTTTTAATAGCGCCTCTCCATGCCAACCTATCTGATGACATCACTGGGTAATGCAGCTCTCTCCCTTGTTTTGCCTGAATTGAATTCTCATGTGATGCAATTCATAGCAATGACTTTTATACTATTGGAAAATAAAATAATTACACAAATCTAAAAATAAAATAAGAAGAAATTTAAGCGATTTGCTATATTGTCTAAATCGTTTTATCCTTTTCGTGCTGAAGTTCATAAACTGCTTCAGTTTTGTTTAAGATGTATAGCAGTTTCACACTGTCAGCAGTCACAGTTTTTCCAGTTTACACCGGGCACTTTATATTTGGTTCTAAATTGAACAGATAATTTTAATGAATAACAAAAGCATTCTACTGGTTTTGTGGGAGGCAGAAATAAGCAATTACACTTGACAGTGTTTATGTTCAATCAGAATAGAATTATGTTTTTATTTATCTTTATTATCCGTCATGTAACTTGCATAGTTATATTTTGGCCCACCTTTACCTTCCTATAGACATTTTTATGCAAATCACTGTATAGACTAGAGTATCATTAGTTTCAAAAGATGTGTCCTCTTGTAAAAAACTATCAGCTGGTGTCATAATAGTTTCAAAATGTTTTAATAAACATTATTCATATAAAGTTGAAGCTGCAGATAAGCGCTGGATTAAGACTGTGGGACAGTCCTCCCTGTTTTCGGCAGCCCTCCCTTGATTCGCTTCAGGACAGCTTTGCTTTACTCTTTACACTTTGTCAGGCTCCGCACATCTGTTCCAGTAGCTCTTCTGTGATTGGTCAGAAGAGTGAACCTTGAGCAAAATCTGCAGATTCAAATATCTCTGCATTCCTGCCATTGCTGCTTGATGACACCGTGTCAAGCGATACTTCGACAAGACAATCACCACCTAGAAATATGGAGCCTATTTCTGATAAGAAAATATGTGAAAAATGACATATACTGCACAAGAGCTTTAACTTCAGTCGTGTAGAGTAGGTTTTAAATGCAAAATAAAGTGTGAAGAAGTCAGCAGGTTGTTAAAGGAAAACTTCACCAAATTAATTTGCTTTCTATGGGTTTAGTTTAGGTGTAAATGTACATTAAGACCTTTAAACGGCCGCTCTAACTTAGTTTTTGATCATTAGGAGCTGGGGTGTTGTCATCTTGGGAAGTTTTGAAAAAGTTGGATGGTTACAAAAAAAAACAACAAGATGACATAATCTGATCTGAAGGTTCCTTCAAATGATGATGTCATCTGGAGGCGTTTTTCAGACAGAAGTGTACTGAAGGTAAGTCTGAGGGAAATTTAATGGCATTCATTTATATGTAATACTCCAACTAGAACCAAAAGAAGCAAGTTCAATACCAGCGAAGGCGTCCTTTGATGTTTTCATGTGCAAATATCTTTTTAATCAAAATTGGATGTCTTCTGCCGTTATATGTCCAGTATATTTATTTTTACTTTGCAGCATTTTAGCCCAAACATTTCTTTGAGGATGAATTAAATTTAATCTGATCTCATTGTCAGTTTGTAGCTGCAGGTGGTGAACATTAATTAAGCTGTCAATCAAAACTGTTTTCCCAAATGAAATATTTTACGTAAGTAATATTCATAATTTTACTACCTTTCATGAATTGAACAGTAAACATGAAAAGGACGGAGGTGACTCAGATTCAACAGGCAAATTTAATTCTTGATTCAGGCTGAATTTTTTTTTTTTTTTCACTTATTAACATCCCTGCCACAAAAGATGTCAGCATACAGTAGAGCTCTGCTTTCCATTTTGTAGGAAATGTATTACTTTATAATCAGACCAAACCTTTTAAAATGTCCAATCTCATTTTTAAGTGGGTTGCATTCTCTCAATGAGCTCTGTCTTACAGTCTTAAAAATTCTGGGCTTATTATGTTCTCCATTTCTGGGCAAACTAATGACAAATTGAAGCCTCATCAGTTCATTCTGGACACTAATGTTTATGTACCAGAGGTATCATGTAAACATATAAACCATGGTGGTTTTAATAATACCATCGAGGACAAGGGTCAGCATGGCGACTCCGAGCAGTCGGCAGCTGCACGGGCCCAGACACGATGTGATAGACTATGTGCAGAGGAGGTAGAATTGCACAAACTCAGTCTGAGACTCCAGTTAATTTGATAAGTTGAAACATCATCTTTAAAAAAGCATCAGCTGATCTCATGCATCAGTTTTCAGGTATTCCTGTTTGAGTTAATATTTCTTTAATGTTTTGCTGCCGTGTGTCATACTGTGTGATATATAGTTTTTCCATGTACACTGAGCTCAGCTGTGGGTTGCGAATATCGGGCCTGTCACTCACTAATGCTTCTCTTCTCAGTTAACGGAGGTTTTGAGTTTTAGTTACTCTGATTATCCACGTGTGTTGTGGTGTGTGTGAGCTAACATAACAAGCCTTTCATGAGCGCTTGTTTCGCTTACTTTCATCTACCTAATATTTGAAGTGCAGATTTAATGAGACCTGCGCTGAAAACAGTGAATTCATGGATCTTTATCACCGTCAGGGTTTTCACGTGTTATGTTGCCCCCTGCAGCTCTCAACACAACTGTGGTTGGTCTCTCGCAGGAAACACAATTTTCTAACTTACATCCACTTGTTCAAGTGTCAGTGTGTATCAGTGGAAACCAAACAGCTGTGCCTGTGTGATGCACGAGTAACTTCATGACCCTCTCATACCTTTTGCTGGTGCTCAGACCATTTGCTCTGACACCTTTTACGGACTTAAGTGTGTGTGACATCAGGGGCTCCTGCTTCTCCTGTTAGTAAAGCTGAAACTAGTAGTTTCCAAGTTTCCAGTTTGCCAGTTAATGACAGCAGGTCAACGTCAATTCATTGAATTAAACTAATGTGGAGTCAAAATAAAACTTTTTGTTGCCTGTGTGCGTGCGTCTGTCTATCTGTAAATCAGCGGAGCAAATATGACACAACATGCTGTTTTTAAGTCCATAAATTACATACATCAGGTCCCTGTTGAGGGCAATCACTCAATACATTTATGGAAAAAACGTCAGCTGATTTCACATCAGTTTCACAATCTCCCACTCAAAGTTTTATTCTTATGATTTCAATAAGTTATTCAGCTCAGTGTACTGAACAAGAACCTACAGCAAGAGGATGATGAAAAATAAGATGTGTCAATGTCAGCTGGCTGATATATTTATTAAGTATTTGATATCTTCTGCTGCTGTGTAGCCTATAGTACATACATAGAATATTTACTGCATCTGTGGCACAAACATGTATTTAAGGATGAATTAGGTTCATAAGGCTGTGGAAATCATTAGGCTAATTCAGAGCTTTCTTGTTAATCTATAAATTAAAATAATACTAATGGCATAATGTAATGACTTAATTTTTTTTCTCATAGCACCTGTTCTAACAACAACTTCATTATTTATTTGATGCACAATTTACATGTTTATTTAAACAAAACACACATGTCATTTTTAAACTGGAAAAAACCTAATAAGTAAAAAAAAAACATAAATTGTGGTTTGATTTTGATTGTGACAGCAGTCACAATGTCAGAAACAGGATATGAGTCAGATATAGAACCACATATAAAAGTGGCTTTAAATGCATTATATGACTGAAAACAATTAATGAAATTTGGTTTGTCCAGTCTTCCATGAAAAATCCGACCTCAATGACCTAAGGACAAAAAGGCTGGATTTAGGCAACGTTGTCATGTAACGTGAATGTAGAAGTTCAGTGTTTCAGTGAAAGGACGACTGTCAGTTGAGTTTATTAAGAGAAAAGTCCAGTTTTGACAATACAGGGTGGTTCTTCTTGGAGTAAGGGTGGAGTAAGCAAATGTGATTTCTGAAGACCTTATAAGAAGAGTTATTGAATCTCACCAGACAGAACAAAAGAAAAAGGGCTCGTACAAATGGAGAACATTCGACACCCCTGTTATTCTCCACAGTTGACAAAGATCACACTGTAGTAAAGGTGTGTAATAGTCCATTTTGGAATAGCTGGCCAAAGTGCTGAACTTCATCCTATAAAAATGCTTCGGAAGGACCCGAAACAAGCAGGGTCATGCAAGGAAGCCAGCCAGCATCCCTGATTTTTTACTGTAACTGTTCTGTGAGGTGGAGAAGGCTGAAATATCTCCATTTACTTGTAGCTGCAGCTAAAAAAGCAGTCACAGCATTTAGTGAGGGCACAGGTTCACATACTTTTGCCACACACACATTTTTAAGATTGAAAAGGTTTCACAATTAAGAAAGATTTTTTTTTTGTTTGTTTTTGGTCTTGTGCTTGTTCAGGTTCCATTGAGGTAGTTTTAAAATCTTCAGTGAGAATATGAGAATGTTTTACTTGACATTCACGCTTTCAGAATGTTGTCAAAAGGGTCGACGGACTTTTAAGTGCCACTGTAACTGCTGACTTTTTACATTCTAACTCAACACTTGAACGTGGCCTTAATGTAAATGTTTAGTATTGGGAATAATTAAAACTGCTTTTAAAATAGCTGATCAAGGTTGGGTGACACAGAATGACGGGGAAATTTTCAATCTCAGAATTTGGCTTTCGGGACTAAGTGAACTAGCTAAATGTAGCTGACATCCACGGGGGAATGGCACCAAAGAAACCATTTACAGTGACAGAAGGCTGATGATTTGTGTTTTCTTCTTAGGTGCCCTCAAGAAATGTCATCTATATACAGTGTAGATAAATCACCATTTCTTCACTGTGTGTGTGTGTGAGCATTCAGAAACGTCCTTAAATGAAACAATCTAAAATGTCAGTGCAGCATGATGCACGGATACCCGGTTTTAGAGTTAGTGAGACAAGGTGGAGACAATTCTGCAAGGATGCTATTGGTGACAATCGGACGAAACTCTGAGGGAATCTTTGCCGGTGAGGCGATTTGGCCCCAAGAAATGAAAAGTGTAATTACTGTTTTAAATTTATAACCTGACAGAAAGTCTTTTATAGATGTTCAGTGTTTTTTTTAAAGTTGGGCAAAATATGCATGGTGACAAATGGGGCAAGTGTATTCATTTCCTGTCGTATTATTAGAGATTAGGGACAGTTAGATTCACCACTCTCTTGTGGACCTCATTGGCTTTAACATAATTGTATCTTCTTGCTTTATGATCTAACTCTATGCGATCAGAGAAGCATGTCTACAAACTGGGTCAAAGATTTACCCCTAATCTTAAAATGTAGCTTGTGAAAAGGGTTTCGTAGAGCAAATATGATCAGAGAAGGAACAAACAGCCATCTGTACTTCAGAAGAACAGTGTGCTGTAGTAACTAATGAAATCCCACTAAGATGAAATTGTGATAATCAGATATAAGTTGAGGTTGCCATATATTGCTTTAGTGTTAAAGATTTAATATGCGTTTATAAGGCTTATTGAGGTAATTAGCTGATGTTGTCCTTTTATCAATATCTATACTGTGCTGATCAATAAAACCTCTACTTTTAGCATGCGAAAGTCAGTGGAATTAATCATCCTGGTTTTAATCACTGGAAAAAAGCCAAGTGAGTGATGAAAGAAAAGCCATTCATTGTACTTGAAAGCAGAATAAATGCAGTGATTGGATTGATTAATTTACTTGTTTAACTGTCAAAGCAGAGGACTCGGTGATAGGAAGAACCGTTTCAAATATTCAAAGGGGTGAATGTTCTGGTGAAACACCTATTAATCATGGCCATTTTGTCCGAGGAGATGAATTGTGGCGTCGGTTTGCTACGCACACTGCCACAGAATCATTAGCTGCTACAGTCACTCAAACCAGAACCGACATGGAGGCTAATCAGCAGCCGTAATGGACACACTTCATAATTGTCAGTCTTTTGCAGTATGGTAAGGAGACCTAAGCTGCGGAGACTGAGAGCACGCTATGAACTGCAGGCAGCTTTGATTACACGAGCTGAGAAAGTAATGTGCCTATATACTCATTATTTTACCTCAAGACTTAAGGATTTTCAACATTTAATACCACAGTATTTTCAAAGTACAAATGTCGTCCTATTCTTATAGTTAGTGAAGCGAAGTGAGTTCCCTATAATTAAGGCAACTTTATAGGCACTGTTCCCAGGCGAGTGTATGTACGAGTACCTGTGTTAGATGTTTCATCTTTATTAGCCAGAGCATGGTAAGCCTGGCTCTTCATGCACTAATCCCCAGCTAAAGAAACAGCTTTCAAGGAATTAACATCAAAAGTAAAGCTTTGCGTGCCGGCGGGGGAGCTTTCAACAGAGCCTGCCTCAACTATCTCCTAAGTATTTTCAGAGCCTCTGGGATGAAGTGGAAGTTAAGTTTAACTTGCTCTGTGTTCTTCTGCAAGTCTTTGACCTTGTTCTCAGGTCTCTTAATAATCCCTGATATGTCTGAATCCGTACAGCGTTTGGGGCGCTTCCATGGGGCACTGCCAGAGGGCGAGGATTTTGCACTGGGGCCCATTGCCCTGTATTCGCTTTAACCACAATTCCTGTGATCAGTGGGTTGTGGTACAGGTGCTGTTGAAGTTCTGGATCAGCACCTGACAGACATGAATTAGCTAAAGGATCGCCTACTATGCCAAGCTGATGTATGAATTTTCATATCCACATGTAGTATACGTCTATTATGAGCCTCTCATTGTGTCCACAGTGAAGTTTCGACAGTTCTGTGCTGTTGCAGAGATGATATGAGTCTATAAGTCTGATACCTGGCATGACCACATTTCCCCTCTAATTTCCACTTTATTAAATTCATGTTTCTACTGACCTGTCATCTGAATTGTACGACCTGAGTCTCGGGTCAGAATTGTGATTGATTAATGACAGTAAAATGACCAAATGTATAGTAATTTTTAAACCGATTTCTCTGAAGTTATTTTGCAAGCGTCATTCCGATAAATCTTGTTTGAGTAATTCAGAGTAATCCTTTTGCATGCAGTTTCCATTTTGCTTCATGTTCGTAACAACAACTGTCTATAGAAGATTTCTTTTTGTTTTATCTCTGAAAATGTGACATTGTAAAGCGACACACTGAATTCCTGCTTCCCAATGAGATGGCTCTTTGGCCATTGATGATTGCTTCCACAGTGCTTGGTCTTTCCTACGTCCCCATAACTCATTTACTCTTTCATAGACGGTGACAGCTTAGATTGAGCTAAGGGACAGTGATGACGGATTCATTGTGTCTTTCCAAAGTACAGTTGGATAAAATGACATTGGCAGCTTTGCTTTGTAGCTCAAAGCAATAGCAAACAGCATAACTCCCATCTTGTGAGGTCACAATGAATTCTCCATGGTACAATAAATTGCTTGTCTGCCTGATGTTAACATCCCATAAGACAATCATCAGACATTCTTTTTTCTAAATCCATTTATGTGTCTTTCCTAAAAGAAGTGCTGTGTATTTATTTTGTCACATGTCACACAAGCTGTGGGACTGTGAAACAGGCTGAACTGCAGGTCACGTCGCAGATTCTCCATTATACACTTATGACTAGGTGAGGTAGTTGGACTGGGACACTGCATTATGAATAAATATGGCTTGATAGTCCCAGACTATGAAATGGTCTGCCAAAGTACAAGAAGCATTTTCAAGGGGGCAACATAGTGCATATTTGTACAGCCAGCAGAATTTTTATCACATCACGTTGGAATTATGTTATAGATTACATAATATGTTGTGGGGGGGGAAACCTTAATGTTCACATACATAAATATACAAACAAGGGTTTAACGTTGCATGCATTCAAATTTGGAAGAAAAGATGCCTTGACATTTTGAATCATACAGGTCTCCACGTGAACACTATGTTTATGTCTGCCACTCCTTCACATTTTTGGGATTTTCTTATAACCTAAGTTCGAATTTAGGTCAATGTGGATGTACTGTAACTGTACGCTCTTGACTTTATTATGTAATGTGTCTGTAGATGACTATGTTGAGACTTTTTGCTACGTAAATGAAAATTTGAATTGATATTTTGTGCTATGCATAGTTAGGACTTTTGAGAGGAAAGCATGCACTTGTGCGTTAGTCTTTTAAGTGTCTATGCAAAGCCAGCACAGTCCGAGCTCCAGAACCTGAAGAGCTCGAGTTGTAATAGCAGGTCTTTTAGCCCCTTTTATACAACCACTTCACTGAAGGTTCACTACGCCGATATGCCAATAGGGCTGAGCCTTCCTGAAAGGTAGTCTCAGAGCTGGGGTTATATTGCTTTGCCTCCTTTATAAAATTCTCAAGTTCTACTCAGGCATCCACACAGCTGCCTTTAACATATCCAACTCCGTGTTTCATTCATTGAATTCACTTTTTAAATGTAGTTACACATGACAGAAAAAGCCTCCAATAGAGCTGTGCCATATCATATCAAATATCAGATTTCACTGATGATTCCACTCTATGATACACACTGTAATACATAAAATGTGTCACATTGTGAAACCTGGTATTTGCTTTTGAACCATTACTTTGAAATGGTTTGGCAACAACTAACAGACTTTTTTCCTTATCGCCCAACCTTAGCATCCACTATCCGCCTGTGTCTAGTGTGATCTGAGACTTATTAGAGGTTCAGCTGCACCGTCCCCTGATCCCTTTGTTCAGAAGGTGTTCGTCAGCCATGTGTTTTTGGCCTTGAGAGGCGAGGGAAAGGAGAGCACGTTCTTCTATTGATTAAAAGAAATTAACATTGGTGTAGTGGCCACTTTCTATTATATCCTTCTTGCCCTTTCAGCTTGTCTGTACCTTTTGATACATTTTTATTTATTATAAATCCACTGTGCATCCATTTCAAATAAAGAGTCACTCACAGCCCACCTAGAGTCAGACCGACAGTTTGATGCTTTCTTATTTCAGAGTGAATGTAAATACTTCCTGTTACAGTTTAGAAACATATCTTAAAAAGAACAGTTCAAACTAAATAAAATGCAAATCCAGGAAATATAAGTATACCAAAAGTCAAAATTAAATAAAAATATATCATAAAAAAGGCTATGATGAAACAAACTAAATCTACCAGGCTGCCATTTTTTGGTTATGCCTGACTATAATATTATAACACCAGAAGGTGCCCAGGAATTTAAATATGTTAAATAAACTCTCACGAAGTCCTGACACTAAGAACCCCAAAGGTCTACGTGAAAAAGTACATTTTAAATTGTTCTACAAACAATACGTGTTTAAGCTTTTAATCAGCGTCCAAGGTGCAGGCCACAGGGGGATGGGAACATTTCAAATATCTGGTACAGCCACAAACCAACGGGGATTGATTCCTTGGTTAATATGATGAAAAATACTGTGTGCCAGTATGCAAATTACTCAATAAACATATATAGCCTCAAGATTTCTTTATGTAAAAGTTTTATTAAAAAATAATTTGCTTGTAATCTATTTTCCCAGGTACAGGGCCTGTTCTCTTATACTACTTTTTTAAAAGTCTGGCAGACAAATCAGTTGCTGGTCGCATTTGCAAAAGTAGCCTCAGGAGTTAATAAGCTCCAAACCTTTTTTACCCCTAATTATTATCATTACATTCAGCTTTTATGAACGACATGTTTGAGTGAACAGTGACTTGTAAATATTAACGTCTATGGGGTTGGATGACTCCAGTCTTTGTCCAGCCTTGATATTACTCAGTTCGTCATAGCTGTCCTCTCACAGTAGAACTCCAGTAAAACTAAATATGAACAAAATCTTTGACCATAATCATTTTCTAGGCCATGTCGTACTTGATGTTGTGGTTGATGTAGATTCTTTTACTTGCCTTGTTCCGCACTTGTAAGTCGCTTTGAATAAAAGCATCTGCCAAGTGACTAAATATAACTACTAAATGTACGCAAATTAGTTTGAGTCCCAGTCACGTCTTACATGTGCACGGCCATCAGGGTAAATCTGGCCTCAGTGTTTGAAAGTGGTGTATAACAATGTACGTGTTAAAGTTCAAGTTATACATCAGGTTACTAATGTGAGGGCATCGGTACCTGTGTAACGTGAACGCTGGAGTGGCTTTAGGCTGGAAATGTTTAGTTCAGTCTAAATAGATTGAGGCGCCAAAAACCTTGCCACACTGGTGTTAAGCAATGTGGCAAGGTTTCTGTTTAAAAAGGGCTTTTATGTGCTCCCACTAGTTATGCTTTCATAATTGCTGAATTACCTGCCCGTTGGTTATGGAAGAAACAAGAAAGTGGACATGGTGGAATGTAGATAGCTACTTGGCTGTTTTTTCTTTTATTGTCAGATGCCAGTAGGTAGGAGACTTGTGGAGGTGAAGGCAGGGTTACAGACAATAATGTCCAGAGTTTTCCTTATAACTGCCCTCATGTCATAAGCTGCATTTTGGAATGATTAAACATTTTCTTGTGCTTTTCAGTGATTTGGGCCCTTCTACTTTAAAGCCTGTTTGCTCAAGATGGTAGATCAACTTTGGACTGAATATCAAACATTATTTGCTGTAACCTAACTGCTTTAAAGTCACAGTAAGACGTGAAAAATAAGCCTGTTTGGTGAAAACATTGTTCATAGACAAAGAAGATGTGCAGAAAGGTTCAAGAAAAGAAATGCAGGAGAGCTGTTTTTTTAAGCCGACTTATGATCAGGGATAAATGGTAGGAACTAGTGTAAACTAATATGTTGTTTTGATAATAAATTTAAAAATGAGGCAAACATTGCTGCATGTTTGAGTTTATTGTAAACACTACTTGTCTTCTTATGGTGTGTTGGTGAAGCTGAAGCCATGATAAGCTTTTTTTTTTTAATCTGCAGTTTTTTCTTCTGACCTTACTTCATATGCATATATACTTTGTACAGAGTCAAAATAACATGGGTTATGTTTTAAAGCTAAGCAGGTGAAAAGTGTCTTTTGGATTTAATATAAAAATCTATGTATCTGACTGCAGGTCAGTGAACCTTAGTGATTGTCCTTGATCGCTAATTGGTACCGGATAATGGCCCTGCTTCTGTGATTGTTAACGTCTCACTAAAGAGATAAAAATTAAGCGCTGTAGGATGATGTGCTAACACAAAATCACATTCTTTAACTGTTACTGAGCAGAGCCGAGGTTGAGTTCAGTTCTGATGACTTGTAATTCATTAGAAGAGACAGACTTGACTATAAATTTGTTGTTTGTGGCTCCAGATAACGGTACAGGAGCAGCAGTAGTTTTGGATGCACGCCGTTTTTCCTTTTCGTCAGCACGATGCACTTAACAACCCATTGTTTTTTTCAGGGTAGGCATTCAGTCAGGGTTTTTGTAGAACAATAACTATGTCTGAATTTGGAACTAAAGACACCACTCTGTATCTCTTTCTCTTCAGGTGAGGCCACAAGGCTTCACCACTGTGTTAAGGGCACAGTTATATTAGCAGACATAAATGTACATGTGTTTAGGTCAGTTTCAGTGGTTTTAATGGAAACAAATGCAAAAGAAAGAAAGCAGAGCAGTGTACTGCTCTACATCAGCTTGTCTTATATATTTCTAGGCTGACTTTAAATCTACTTCTCATCTTTTCTAACACTTTTGTGTGATTTGCTGATAGTTGTTCCACTGCACTGGACCTGCACTGGAAGCAGATGGAGGTGTACCCTCACATTTATTGGCTGTGGTGCACCTGGAATGGAAAACATGAGAACATTTGCCTGCATGGAGTAAGCATTTTGTCACAAAAAAATTCACAATGAAACCATAAAAGACACAGAAACATGGGGTTGTCAGTTTAAGAACAAATGACTAAAATTCCAGCCAACTCCTCCCTAAGTCTTAGATTTTATGACACAGTATAAAATTCCTTTAATATCAAAATGTGCCATTAAGTGTAAACTGCTAATGCAGCATAGTTGTACATCACTGTTATGTGGGACACTGGGTTGCAGTAATGTAACAGAATGACTGTCCCATAAAACCAAAAAAATGTATATGGGAGGAAAAAAAAACCTTGTTTTCCCACCTCTGGGCAAGACTCTTTTAAAAAGCTTTTTAAATGAGTCTTGCCCTTCTGACTAATCAGACAAAAGCAATGATTTTTTGCCTACAAGTAAGCTGTGTAACAAGATCCCAACATCTTATTTACTGCAATTTGATAACTGTGGCTACTTGAAGGGCTGTGCACAGTGTAAGGAGCAAAGTAAAGCTGGGCAGAGCAGAGAGGACTGATTCCAAGTCTCAAGGGAGAGAAACCTGACACACAGAGACCACACCACAAGATGCAAACCCTTTATTGGCAGTAGGAATCAGAAACTACAGTTGGAATTAGCCGAAAAATACAGAAATGTGCCACAAATATTTTGTATCACGTGAAGCTCCTTGTTCATTGTAAAAATCATAATTCTAATTATTTTCTTCAGTATTGTGATCATGGTGACTTAGGTTCTGTTAATAAGTAATCTTACCGGTGGAATTCCCTGACCTTTAAATCAATATCATTCACAAAGTCTTTCATGTTGTGATTTTCTGATGCACCTGCTGCACTTTCAGGTGCAGAGATGATAAGTTATTTGGCCTCTGCAGCACCGCACTGAATGTGAACTGAAACACTGGAGATGTAAGAAAAGTGAAGACCTTCAGCTTTAACTCACACAAAAGCGCGGCAGTAACCTTTCAGGAATTAAAGGCACTTTATTACACACAGCGACATTTTTGTCGGCTCATTAACAATGGAAAATGACTGAGGAGCAGTTGCATGGCCAGGTGTGGCCTGTTTTTCTTTTATTATTGTATGACTTACCGAGCAGATTCAAAGCCTGGAGGTGGTTGTAAGTGTTACATTTGCATTTGGAAGCCGTTCACTGGAAATCTGAACATGAGTGAAGGAAGCCTTCAAACAAACAAATAAATCAACCGGAGAGAGAGCGAAAAAACACTGGGATTGGACAATACAACAGTTGGAGGTTTCATAAAATGAAAGTATTGACTGGCAGCTCAGCAACAGTAAAAGTCCTGGAAGATGAACCCTTTCACCCTTTTAACGTCTAGTCTGTTGAGGAGGCTGGTGAGTCATTGTAAAAGTCCAAGTCAGGTATCAAGTGTCCATGTTGTTTTGAGCGTTTTCTCATGTCCTGCCACCCAAAGTGTTTTTGCCTCTTAATAATTCAACACATACACTGGATTTTACTACCATCACTCCTGTATTTACCAATATACAGTATCAGCATCGATTAGTGGTTTTTGAAGTCAATAACTGCATTGAAGAAATACTTATTTATAGAGAACAGTTCTAAATTGCCAGGCTACGTAAAACTACGTTACAAAAGTATCGACAGAAAATATATTGAATCAAAATGGGCTCAGTGCAGAAAAATGTCTCCTGCAATGCACATTATATCATTAGATTATTACATGTGCTTTGATGCAAAAAGCAGGATTTTTTTGTTGTAGTTGACTGAGGTGGAGCTCCCTATTTATTTATCCATCTGCAACTAATAATTATTTTCATTATTGAGTAATATGCTGATTATTTTCTACGATATCAGTTTTGGGTTTTAAAAATTCTGTTGGGTTTTTTACAGATTGATCTACCTTCAACACACAACAAGTTTTCTTTAGTCGGGCCCAGAGTCGGGAAAAGAAAGATTAATATTTAAATATCCACAGTTTTTCTTTAGGGGTTACATTCATAAACAGGACACACTGATCTGAACGATAGGTGAAGATGTTTCATGTGCTCCACCTTTAACTTGTCAGATGTTGACAAAAATGTTTTTTAAATTATGTAATGAATTTTAACTTGTTCACCAGTCCCAGATCGCAAGTTTTAAAAGTGTCTATGTGTGCAACTCAGTTGTGAATCGAGGCCAAGTTGCAGACTTGAGGCCCCTCAATCTCAATTTACAACAAGGTGTAAAACACAGGAAGAGCTTGAGAACAAAAAATCCAGAATAGGCTGCTGTCAATCACCTAACAATCAGTTCTGGAATTAGATTATTTTGACTGATGAAATGAAGATAGACTTACTAAAATGAAAAACTAGAATGAAGGGAAACGAAAAGGAACACCTCATAATCCAAAGCATTTGCAGTGTTGGGGCCTGGCTTTGTACTATCAGGCTGCCTGTGGAACCAAGTCACCGGTTTTTATTGATGACCAGACTGCTCATAAAAATAACAGGATGAATTCTGTGTTTATGTATTAAGTGTATAGGGTTATACAGTCTGCTATGATTCAACTGAATTCTGCAAAACTTACAGGACCCTTCTTTATATTGCAGATAAATAACGACCTTAGCCATACAGCAAAGTTACACAAGACTTTCTCAAGGCAAAGCAATGGGATATTCTTCACTGGCCAAGTCATTCACCTGATGTCAACCCAATAGAGCAAGTTTTCACTAACTGAAGAAAAGACTGAAAGAAGAAAGACCCGCAGAGAAGCAGCAGCTAAAGAGAGAAGCAGCGGCAAAGCCTGGCAAAGCATCTTGGGGAAAGAAACCCACGTTTGTCCGTGGCCATGGGTTCCGAGTTAGTTGACATTAGGGTGTGAGGAATATATACTGTATATCTACTGGAAAACAGACTTCATAGCCCCCAGAATCTACTCCAGAGACTCAGGATCCAACTTTAAACGGCAGCACAGCAAGTGACAGAAACAGATGCTTTTTCAAAATTAAGCCAGCAGCAAGTGCTCAAGGACGGGTGGATGCAGAAACACACCTTAACTCGTCCTACAACAAACAGCGAGCACAGTAAAAAATGTTCTGCTAAAGTTGTAAAAATATATATCAGATAAAATCTCTACACCTGAAAGTGCAACAGGTGCATCAGCAAAAGCAAAAGGAACAAAAAAGTCTCCTGCAGTCTCCATCCAAGCCTTCATCATTTATTTATTTAGAATGTTAGTGATTTAGATGAATTATGTTTTTTTAAGGCTAAAACCAAACAAACAAAAAAATCCACAAGTATTAAAATGTTTAATACACAAATTATGTTTCTGTAGTCAGTAAATATTTGAGTCAAATAATTGTGAACATAATGCCAAAAAATAGTTATGATTTTTCTTTTCGATAATCTAGCACCTCTAAGTTTCAATACTTTCTCTGCATTTACCCCAAACATTTCCTTGCATTCCACTGCATTTCCCCGGCTTGTGAAAGCTGTGAACGATGCTTGTTGCTGTCACACTGAACGGATAAGAGGCGGTAGAAACACCGGAAAAGCACGTACAAACACACTCGATTTATTAGCTCCACTAAACTGTCATGGTACCTTTAGTCTCAAATCCTTGAAAATGGGAGCCGTGACACTTTACATCCTGAACGCAGAAGTTGAAATTTGTGAAAATGTTTAGAATATAACTGCTCAAGGACCATGACAAGCTCACATCCTTATAGTATCTAATAATCTACAGTATTGTATTGCTGTGAAATTCAAATGTACAGGCGACAGTGACTGGACTGTTCCAAGTGTAAGTGGAGTTCATTCAAAATGTAGATCAGGGGTCTCTGATCGTGGTCCTCAAGGACCCCTGCTCTGCTTGTTTTCAATCTACACCCAAAATTGTCTGGGAAGCTAGAAGATACCACCTTAAATGAGGGTGGAGTGGAGGAAGGCGAAGTGAAACGGACTCTTTAAGCTTGGGATTGAACCAGGTCTTGGTGATGAGTAGTGCAGGGTTGGGTAAAAAACAAGCAGAGCAGGGTTGCTCGAGGACCACGATTGAAAACCCTGCTTCTAAAGCAAACCCCACCAAATGAATTGAGTTCCGGCTTCGACTTAAATTGGAAAATATATCTTCAGACTGATTAATTCAGCAAATAATAACTCTCCAGTCATGGTAAAAATAAATCATACTCATGTCAAAAATGTCGCTTGTCGAGAACATTTTCATTTTTGTGAAAACCCATCAACGTTTTCGACAGAACTCTTCCAAATTTACATTGGAAATTACATCAATAATATTCTCATGTATAAATACAGTATCTGAATTGTGCAGTACTGTGAAGTCTTTCATCATTTTCCTTTCCGCCACGGTGCATTAAGTCATTCACAATGGGCACCACATTTCCTACAACAAAAGTAATTTCCTAACAACCAGAAAAACTGTACATGCCATTCATAGAAACATCCCAAACACTTTATCTATGGTAGATCATTTAGTTAGTCATTATGAAAAAAAAAAAAAAAAAAAGACAAATCAATTGATTTCTCAACGAACAAATAGATACATTTTTAATACTAACCATTAAATTATAATAAAAATCTGAGCAACTGCTGACTTTTCATGGATGCATCTACCCATTATTATTTATTCTTTACAGAGATATTTGGGTGTTTTTTTTAAGCATGTTTAAACCATCATCTTTTATGCAGCAAAGCCCCTTGTTGCATTCACACTTGGATCAAAGCCTGGTAATCCATAACAGATGCTCCACTAGAGTCGTATCCTATTCAGTACACGACTCATTCAGCTTTAATAAACCCAGTCTGGGTTTAACACCATGCTGTGTGATAGACGGGCATATTGCTGTGACCCTCTGGCCTTTGTTGTTGTCCAGAGGGACGGCAAGACTCTTTATTTATGATGTGGTTTTGAGGTAAATATAATTGCGTCAGCTGGTGTGTTTGACTGACTGCATTTAGGTTCAACTCGACGTCATTGTGGCCTGAGCGATTTCTTACCACTGGGCCATTTTCATGGGCTGATCTTGACCACACATGTTTTTAATTTAGATATAACATTTTTTAACAATTGTAGCAAATGAAAATATCTTTGTTTACTTTGTTCCCAACTGTAAGTTTTAAAAATTGATGTTAAATAAACGTTTCCAATGGCGACTGTATGCACAGTTGTTTCCATCTCTGCCACAGACGCTCGTACTGGTCGTCTTCGGTCCCCTCGCTTTTTGAGTGACAACAAGGCCAAATCATTTCTCAATAATGATTAATCTGTAGAGATCTGCTTTCACACTGACATGAAAAAGTGGGTTAGGGTTAGTGTCATGAAAGACAAAATAAATTTATGATTCACTGTTGTGAAGATAATAACAGGTGGGGACTCCCCAGGGTGTGAATGCTTGTTATAGGCAGGTGTGTACCGTAAGCAAATGTTGTTCAGCGGTTTCACAGCCATATACAGAGTAAAGAATCGCAACATTATATAAAAAGTAGATGAAACATGGCAAACTCACATCAAGCGCACACAATTTCAACTGGTTTTGGTAGATTCCAGCCTTTGGTGGAAGAGTAACAGCATGTCAGTCAAGTTCAAATGCATGTGTACTACAGTATATATTTTCCACACGACTTTATCACACAACTAATTATTGATTTTTATTGAAGACCCCTATTCCTGTTTTTATTACAGCACTCTGCCTCTTCATTACCACTTCTAAGACGAGTGGGAGGCAAATGCAAATATTGCTCTCCTCATCTTCACATCTATCAGATGCGGTTGTTTGATATGACTGCTCTTGCAATGATTTTGGCATTAGAAAGTCATGCTATTAAAAAGTATAATGCGCATGTAGTGATGAAGAGCAAGTAGAGACAACTATATTTATCAGTTTGCAGTTATCAGTGAAAAGAATGTTTAGCTTGAAAAGGGAACAACACATTTACATAATGTTTGCATATGGTTTGACTATTTATCTGTCAATATATGATTGATATGCAATACGGCACGATTAAATATACTTGCAATATAATTAAGCTTAATACTAGTAAAGTAGGACTGCAGAATATCTGTTTTAGTGAACTTTTTTGTTTTTCTCCCAATAAACAACCTTATGAAGAGCACACAAGTTAGTTTGCGTCTCCGGTTTCCCCCTTAACCTGCACACCGTTAATCACATGGCTGAGTGGCTTGGAAAGTTCACCCATCTGTTGTTAGTGAATCCAGATCCATTTGATGTCGTCTTGTTTTTGTGTAGAGAAACTTTATAACTTTCCACAGAGCGAGAGAGAGAGATCACACACTGGTTCGACTTCGATTTAACGGACGCGGGAAAACAAACTGGACGTACGTTTGCACAACCGACCGCCAACATTTTACAGCATGATTTTTAAAAACACATCTAACAATTATTTATTCCATATAATTCCATATTTAGACAATGATTAGTTATTTTTGCCCACATATTCGTACTATGACACTAACAGTGAGTACATAACATGAACTCAACCCCACATTTATTCATGGTTTAATCTTCTCTTTTAAAATCATTTGACCTGGAACCAAATAAACGCTTTGACCAGAGCTGCTGTAAAGGATTTGCTGTCTCTCTGATGGCCTTGTTTTTATTTTACAGTAACAACGCTTCGGACTATCATATAATATTGATAGTTAAACTGCAGATCCCAAATGCAAATGCCATGTTTGAAATAAACACTGAACCTTTTTGTTAACTTCAATTAACTGATGATTTACTAATGTGCAAAAACACATGATCATTGAACATAGGGTCATTATGGCAAATGTAATGGCTGTGAGCCCACAGTTGTGAAAACACATTTGAATCTCTAAAGGCTTTGATTACAAAAAATTTTAATATTTTTGACAAACCTTAAAATAGGATAGTCCCCGCTGAAAGCAGATCCTGATTTTTTCATGTCAAAATTGTTGCACTTGTGTACAAGTTGTGTTACAGTCCAAATATGTAAATATGAATTTGACTGCTAATAACCTGCCGATTTGTCTGCAACAGTGTGCAACAGTACAGTGTCATTTGCCTGCAAATCCAAATAACTATGTGTCCCTGTCAATGATATTACTTCATAATTAAAAATAATGACCACCTTCATGAATGTGTGCGGCACCTCTACCACTGTGGAGACATTTGTTTGGACACTGCCACTGTGTGAAGGCCTAATGATGGTTTGGCAAAACCCAGATTACAAGTGGCATGAGAAGACATCATTGGTGAGGCTAATTCGTCCAATCTGTTACAGACTATCTTGTATTTTTATGGACATTTTAGCTTACACAATAACACTGTAGATGGCAAATCAGAACTCAAGGTACAGTATAAATATGGTCCCCCATTATCTCTGTATTAAAAGGAAAGCAAAGCAAAAATCTTCGATAAGCACTGTAGCACCTTTGATACAGATTTTCTAAGCATCGAAAAATAAGGTCAGCCTTGGGCATAGAATATTTTATATTATATTCAGTTATCAGTCATACTATGTTTCATTAGCGTTTATTGTTCAGGTAAAGTAAAAATCTCACTCTATTACCAAGCAGAACATCATCCTTGCTCTTTTTGAAAGGTGCTGAAAATATCTAGTCAACCTATAGAATTAATTTGCAAAATGCTATTGGTAGATTAGTAGTATCCATATCCAAGCAAAGCACTCAAAACTCTACAAATGTCCTTTATAGCCAGTAAGTGTCCCATTTTTAGACAGACACATACAGACGTCGTTTATCTGTTGAGGTGAAATAGTAGAATTCTATTAAATACATAAAGTAGAACTTTATTTATCCAGTTGTTTTGTTGGGGGGGGGGATATTCTAATTTTTAGTCTTTTTTGTAAATAAACAATGAAAAGGGGGGGAATACTTTTTATAGAAGCTGGATGACCGATCACAAAATCTGCAGGGCTACCATTTTCAATAAATCTCTAAGTATTCCTTTTTAAGTGGGCGGTTATAGTTTGGTTGCTTGAGCTGTCTCACTGTGTTTATGGTCAGGGGAAATAATGCTTTGTAACCATGGCCACCAACAGAGATTTAGTGTGAGCTGCCAGTCCACATTGGCAATGTTATGACTCAGTGGCTGCTGCGGCAGAGACAACGAATTCTCCTGGAGAACGCCGAGAACAAACAGGACACTGGGAGAGAATATCCGGGATGCATATAAGTGCGAGCGGCACACATTTCCCTCTGTACGGCAGGATGAAACGGGCCTGAAGAGCTGTGATTTATTGACACTGTGGAGGGGCCTGACAGGCACGGCTCTCATTAGACAGACAGAGTTTTAATTAGTGGGAGCACAGCAGTGATGCAGGTGTTTACTTTTGCTGAAGAAAACTATGCCAAGAGCACAGGGGCTCACACGGCTCTCAGAGAAAGAACAGCGTGAGAGAGATGCTATCGCGACCTCCGAAGGCTTTAACGACACAACCAGAGTAAGAGAAGAAGTACTCAGGCTGCACGTTCACTCCACCGAAGGGAAATGTTTTGCGACAACGTGCAAAACCTACGCGGCATTTACCCATCAAACGATCAGCAATCACATCTATAATCAATATTGCTCCCATGTGCGTAGTGTAAATAAACCTTCATTCCACTGCTTCAGTTTAATGTGTTTTACTGGAAGAAAATGTGCAACATATGTCACCCTAGGTATGTGCATCCCACCAAATATTAGAAATTACTGAGATTAAAAATTACTGATGAAGCGTTTATCCGTAACACATGCATCACTTTGACAAGTGTTTATGTCATGTTGTGTTCTCATAATACCAGGTGAACCACGAGCTCGTTCGGCTTTTTCCACTGATGTTGGCTCATCGTTTCTCCAAACTCATATAATCAAATTTAACTGTGTAAAATTGCTTAAGTTCTTACTTGTCGTGTGTATGCTGAATAAGCTGCACTGAGCTGTAAAGCAAACCTCCTCTACACAGGCTTAGAACACGTTGTAAGTTCCCAGAGGACAGTTAATGGAGATAAAGCAATTAAAATAAAGCAATATATCTTTTTTTTTTGGTTTGTTTTTATAATTGTGCATCTATTTTTTACCACCTTTAATTTTACAGAACAAGTTCGCCTTACTTAAGATCTATTACTTAGGAAAACAAGTTATGATATTCTCATTTGCTTATTCCAGAGCTATTTAAAGCCTGACTTCAACTGCAGGTTTATTATGGGTATAAAGATATCAGCTTCTACTAATTATTGTGTAAAATACAGTTGTGTTGTGTTTTGCACATGGAAAAAGATTCTGTAATTGATGCACAACCAAACCTATTTGCTGAGACAGTACAAAATGACAAACAATCATCTGAAAAGCATCTCATTATTACCAATGTAATATTCATTATAGCACTGTTGTATTAGATGCCACTATAATACAGATAGTTAGTTACCTGTTAATTACTAACTCATGTTCGGCTTATCTGTCACATTTCTAACACAATGAGAATGAAAGTAGACATGGCAATGATATCATAATCAGATTCAGGCTCTTTAGGAAGGTAGTTTGCCTGTGTGCCGTCTGTGACAGCGGGAGCATGTCAGAAAGATGCCTGCACCATTGATGAATAATTTCAAAACTGAAAATGTTCCACTAAAGTGATTTATACCAAAGTCTCTGTAATGTAAATGAATCTTGCATAAGAAGGTGGGAGGAATGTCTGCTTGCTTTCTCTCTATCATTATATTTCTGTTCATTAGGATTTGCTTCGTTGGGTAATGTCACTCTGAGGCTGTGTAGCGACTGACATGTTTGATGTTTGGATTAATGTCTGACTTGGTGCTGGGAACTATATTGATACGATATCTACTTGGATACAATATCTAGTATCCATGGAAGCAGACCTGAATCCTGTGAAATTGCACATCCATCCAAGAGGTCAACAGCTACATTTGTCATCTGCAGACGACCACGGTCCCTCCGCACAGAAAAAAAAATACCCGGTGCTCTTCCTGCCGTGGGTATAGATGATATGTCTTGAAGTTTAGCAGCTTTCATTTTTTCCGCTCAGTTTCATATCAAAAAGCGATGTGCACGTCAGACAGCGCCTTTTCATTTAGAAAGCACAGTGGCTAAGAATTCGTGCAGCATTTTGTGTGTTACGCACTAATTGCATTTGGTTGTGTTGAAAAATGACAATTATGATTACAATTTATCATGAAATTGGCAGGCCTTGGTGAAGCTTCAGATCACTGGACGTGATTTTAAGTGATAGAAATCTTCATCAATCACTGATAAAAATGAAGAAATGGACTTTGCTATAAAAGAACGTATTAGTATGAGAAAGGAAAGAAGTCCGGGACAACATCTTTTCACTGTTATTGAGCTTTAGTGGTCAGCATTATCTGCATTACTCAGTGCTGGAACTAAGAGCTGCTCCTCATGGGCATTAAGGCTCAATAATGACTACGCTATTACTTGGTTTCTGTATTATTCATGACTTCCTCATTATACAAGCAATTCGTAACAGTGAGCATCACATTTCTGTCCACGTGTGTGCTTAATTGTGAGTATGCTGACAGTGAGGAAGAATCTGAGGCATCTGGTGGAACAACTGTTTACCCTAAATTGTATATTTCCTATGTGTGATAGCTACAGCCCCTGAGAATATGAAATGTGGGATGTCACACAGGAGTTTTGGGGAAGCAGACACAATCTCTGCAGTGCAGAGAGAATAGAAAGTACATCTGCACACTTTTCAAAGCTTGTACCTGTGTGTGTTGGGGGAGAAGCGTTCACTTTCATAATGTTCTGTTACAACGTGCTTACATTCTTTTAACCCAGCAAGATTTTGACATACGCCAAGCTTGTCATGATGAGATGTTTAGTGTATATACAGTATGTATATCACGAAAAATAAGGTCTTGTGCTATGTCTTTGTCACATCAACAACTGTATTAAATGTCTGATTCATAACACAATATTGATATTAATTTCGTAGAAAGGCATTGACGATATCATCTTACAGCTTCTTGCTCAGACTAGTGTGTATGTGTGTTGGAGGGTAAACACTTTTTGCAAGATTTCCGTCTTGATTCCAGCGTCTAAGAAGAGAATTATCTTGTTCTGGTGCATGTGTGCATCACCTAATTAGAGTTATGACAAATAGGAGGGAATCAGAAGGCATTACATTGGTTAGAATTAACCTGCATTTCTGACTTTACATATATTTTACATTAATTATCCACCTTTGGGAGTTTATAAAACTGAAGTCTTTTTTTTTTGGCAAATGATGAAGAGGATGAGTGTGAAAAGGAGATTAGTATATAAATGTACTTTGCATCAGCACTGTATAGATGGAGAATAACATATTTGTAATGAATAAACATGTAACTGAGCAGGATCATATCTGTTTAAAATACTTATGTTTAGTAGAATGATATGCTAGTGTTTGTTATTATTGTTTTTTTTAGGTTTTAGATGGAAAACCAATTCCACAATCCGGGGTAAAATGTAAATGAAAAGAGAAACCAACGTTTGCAAATCATTCGGAATCCACTTTTGATTGTAAATAGTAAGAAAACGACATATTCAACACAGTAAATGAGAAATGTGATTGTTTTTCGAAAATGTATGTTTGAATTTGATGTTTGCCAAATGTTTTGAAACAGTTTGTGGGGGGGGGGGGTCTTTTAAAAACAAGGGTCAAGGGTCAAGGTCCAACGCCCTGAAAATGAACGGCTGGTCAAACAGCTGCAAAATTAAAATTTTTATACAATTGCAAATAATTTGTGGAGGTGTATTGAGGCATTTATATTAAGGGTGCTTACTACTCACAACTGCGCTGTGCAAACTAATTCTGTGTTTGTGCTTCATCATCGTGAAGTGCCAGACTTATAATTAGTGTCATCTACGTTTATTGTTTACGTCGGTTCAATGTTTGGTTGTTCGTTCCTTTTCATGCATGAATGTCTATGTTTAAAGCTTATTTAAGATCCGGTCTGCAGTAATCGCCTCTCCCCGTATTTTGGGTCATGTCAGGTGTTTTTGATAAGTTAATTAGAAGTCACTGAAACCTAAACTTTAGACTCAAAACACCTACAGTCTTATAAAAATATTACTGTTGAGATGATATTATTCTATGAATGCTCTGCATTTATACAGAGCTGTCGTATCTGTTGGAACTCAAACCGCTCTGCTTCTTATTTACCCATTCACACTTCTATGCAGCTGGCCAACACTCGCTGTCAGTGTCTTGCTCACACTTTGACAAGTGACTGGTAGAGCCAGCGATCGAACCAACAACCAACATCTGCCATATATAATTGACAGATGATGACAGTATATGTTAGAGTCTAGATGAATCCCTGCTGGAGTTTTGGGAAATAAGGGAACAGTTCTTCTATGGTTCTACACAGGTGCTAGAGGGTGAACTATTCTGACTTGTGTGGAATTTTGGTTTCACTCTTTCTCTTTGTACAGACACCAGCTATGGAAACATGGTTACTGGGCCCAGTGAGGTACTGACATCACTCCGGGCTAACAGCCAGAAGCCGTTAACTGAGTGTGATAACCTTCACTCAGTGTTGCTCTTTAAAGTCGACACATCTGTCGACAATGTGCTTTCACAAGTTGGACAAGTGACACTTTGTTTTTTTCAGTTTTAAATAGCTTTACGTATGGGTTTGGTGCGGTCCACAGGCTCGCTTTACTTGAATTTTGTTATCAGCTGATGCTGTGGGGATGCATTATCACACGGCATGGAAAACTTGCACACCTCTGAATGCACTATTAATGTTTTGAAGCAAAAACTGTTTATTTTTTTAGGAAGGCCTAAAGATTCTTTGTGCTAAACTGGCCTGCCTGCAGTCCAGACCTGTCACTCATCGAAAACATTTAGGGCATTATGAAGTGAAAAATATTACAAAGGATGCCCCAACTGTTGAGTAGCTGAAATCATATATCTAGCAAAAATGGAAAAACAATGTTGCTTTCAAAACTGAAGCTGCAGTTCTCTTCAGTTCTTAAACCCTTATGGAGGGTCTGGTAAAAGAAGAGGGGATGAAACACATGGGAAAACATGCCCCAACTTTTCAGAAGAACGTTGGCATCCAAATTTACATGATCATATATTTTACAATAAACACTGAAATGTGCCAATTTCAGTATCTGGTGTGTTGTCTTTTCCTATTTACAATCAAATATGAGTTTCAAATGATTTGTAATTCATGGCGCCTCTAAAGTGATTCTTTATATTTTCCTCAGCATCCCAACTTTTCTGAAAATGGGGTTTTGTACTTGACTCACTTTAAATTGTTACATCACCCACGGCAATTTGTTAAATGGCAGAGAATATGCAGGTTTCTTAAAAAAAGACGTTTATTTCAAGCCCGTGTGATTGCTGTACTGATTGCCTCTACTGTATTTAATCTGTGTACTGCTTTGCACCAACCACTATTCTGAAGTTGATTACAATCATGCCTGTTTGCTTGTTTTCTGTGTTGTAAGGCCATCTCTGCCGCACCGTCCCCTGTAATTTTCTTACAAAGTGCAAGAACACAGACAAAGCTCAATTGGTGCTGTTAAAATACACCAGCAAAGTTTTTGATCCCCTCATTACTTCTTGTAGTCAGTAGATGTGGGGATGTGCCAGGTATTTTATAGGAAAACTTAAAGGGGAATAAGAGTTACAGTGAAACTTTACGGAGGCTTTAATTTCTTAATTTTTTTCTGTTTAAAATCTTTTGTACAAGGTGAGACTCCAACTTTGAGCTGCCACAAAAACCACTACAATATCAAGAAGATTATTGAGCATTGAGGCTTGTGTGCTACTCAGAAAGAATTTCTCAGCGACAGAGAATTGGACTATTGTAATAGAAATGAGAAAGAGATGCTTTCATTTAAGTTTGTTGTGCTAAATATTTCTAAAATGTAAGATACCGGCAGTGCATTAAAAAGAGACCAAAACAGTTTTATTTTCGACAAGTTAGAAGTAGTGCTAGTTATTATACATTTAATCTTTAGGGACAAATATGAAAAGCTACTGGATTCTAAGATGAAATTCTCTGGACACCAACTAAGCAGCCAGTGGGCAAAAACATACAACCAAACAACTCACAATCATGTGCTCATTTTCAAATCCCACAAGTGAATTATTGCCCTAAAATAATGGAAGGGAGAACACGACCTTCTTTATGAAATGGATGCAAGGGTGTGACAATTCTGCTCATTGTTAGCAGCCAGATGAACTCTGTTGCACGTTTGCCCTTTTGTAAGGCCACAGAATGTGCTCATTTATTTTTGTAAAATGGTTACTGTGAAATAGTTTACAGTCATTTTACTCTATTGCCACGTACAGACTGTATTTTCATTGCCAGCATTGTTACTGTTTCTTTACAGAACCCATTTACAAAAAATGTTACAGTGCAGTGATTTAGTTTGGGAAAGACATGAGTCAAGGTTCCAACAGGCTCAACTGCTGCATTCCCTGCCCACACATGACACATGACGCTGCAAGACAGGAATATTAGAGAATTTATTACATCTCTCTGGTCCACGTTACACCGATTAAGTAAACAGTAGAGTTCTCTACAATATGTAGATGGATCCAAGTTATGGCTGCCTACAATATGCATTACATAAGCTAATGTCATCATTCCCATCAAATTCAGACAATCTTCACAAGTGCAGGGAATTATTGAAAGCTAGTTTACATTCACTGCCCATCATATTTTAGGTACAATATGCCTTTTAAGTAAAAAAGTCAATGCATAAAGAAATTATGGATCTCTAAATAATAGATCAACGAAATGTAAATTTTGTATCAGTATATGGTTACAATCAGAATAACAATGATGTTAGATTGTCATTTAAGACTCGTCGAACACCTTATGACAAACTAATTAGAACTTTGCTGCAAACACTAAACACAGTGCATCTTGGCCCTTGTTCATAAATAAAACTACCATTTTAATGCGACTGTGATTTTCAGCTTTAAATTATTCAAAGAAATGTTAAACTGTCCATGAAAAAAACAGGTCCCCCCCTCCCTTTTAACCACATGGTATGATCCTTGTCTGTCTCACACCTGATTAGCCGCACAGCAGGCGTCATTCATTTGGTGGACAAAGTGCCTGTGACAGAGGAGTATGGCTAAAGATAATTCTGTTGCGCTGTCTTGTATTAATTAAGAAAAACAAAAACAAACAAAAAAAGAAAGAAATTAGGCTCTTACACGGGAGACGGCTCCATTCTTCCATCGAATGAACTTGAATGACTTGTTTGCAAGCAACACATCACTAATTGACAGAGACGTGTGGCTGTGCCACAAAAATCTGTGCTGAATCTGAATCTCTTCAGCTGTGCGATGACAGTAGATGTGTAAGTAATGAAAGATTCTGCAAAAAGCATTAAAACATAATGTTAAAAAACAGGCAGTGTAGGACAGAGAGACGCTAAAAGGGCCACGCTGGATTGTACGAGTGACTTTTAGAAAGTGTGACATCTTCGGGGAGCAAACTGTTGAGGTGATGTGTGACCGCGGTCCCAGAGGAAAAGCTTTCGTACAGATAGTATCTAGGGTGGAAAGAAATGGTGACAGCTCGTCGTGACCCTTTTCTCACTCTGGCATCATTCCTTCCTGTTTGCTGGTCAAGGGTAGCAGGAAGGAGGGGTTCTGCTCAGCAGGTGAGGCAGCGCATTGGAGCCGCAGCTCAGTACTTGGCAGAAACCTGCGGCAGAAGTCTCTAATTAAAATGCAACAGAAATGAACCAGACTTTCTTATCAGGCGCTTTGCTTTGTCAGTCACACGGAGAAAATCCTCTATCGACTTTCTTGAATGGCTATAAAATCCTAAACACCAGATACCTTTGTTTAATATTACTTTTTATATCTATATGTTGGGTAACATTTATTGTCATGCAAATACTGTTTGATTGCCGTCCCTCGTAAAATCGCCTCGTCTTTATGCTTCCCTGATTATGCTGCATTTCCACTAAAGATTAATTCAGCTCCTCAGCCTCTTACATGCAGATCAGAAAGCCACATTACATCAAACTCTCGTTTTGCCTCCCTCCTCAGTTCTTAATCTCTCTAAATGTCACACTGTTTTGTTTTTGTCCTTATTTTAGCAAGTTACACCATTAACCTGAGCACACGTGCAATCGTTCTTCCCAGTCCATTGGTTTCCCCTTTTGTCCATCCCTCAGAGCCAAATGACTTCTGTGGCTCCCAATTCTCACACTTCTTTCAAATTACTGCCAACCATCCCTCCTTGTTGGCAGCTGGACAAAATTTGGATTATTAAATGCATTTGTGAGTTTTAACCACGTCCTGTACTGCTACTCCTTCCCGTGAAGTCCTGTCTTCAGATCTATCCAGCAGGTCTTATCGATTCATGTCTGGTCTCAGTCTTATACAGATAACGTCACCGTTTTGGAGAGTTGAGCTTTAGTTTTTTAGGCATTAAGGCTTTAAGGGAAATACGTCTTTGGATGTTTACTGTTAGACTTGATTGACGTGTTTTCTTGTTCTAACCTAACTCCCCTCCATGCCTTCCTTTTTCCCTCTGCTTCTTTTTTGATTTTCGGGATTCAAGGTGAATGCGGTAAACCAAAATCTAGGCTTTAAAACATCTCAGCAGAAACCTCTGGGGTGACATCAGTGGCTGCATCAACATTTCGCTGTATGCTCACCAAATGATCATCTACCTCCCAGTGCATCCATCTGCATTATGCCTCCGTGGGCCCAACTTAATATAGAAAATACAGTATAAAAGTTTGTTCATTCAAAACAATATTTCAATTCATACTTTGCCCCTTTATTTCTTAGTCATGGCTCTCTGAGGTGACTTAGCCTGACCCCGTTTTCTTTTCATTACGACTTAGTTTGTGGCTTAAGCAGTTTAAACACAGATACGGCTTATTGTAAAGCAGAACTTCTTCTGCCAAAACCATTTTTTTTAAAGCTTAAAATGTTTGTGTTGAGTTAACTCCTACAGTCTCACCTAGTGTAGGACTAGGAGGAACGTATTCTTTTCATTTGATGTAAATTTATAAAGCAGAGTACATAGAAGAGAAGCTGAATCTTCTCATACTACTACAATTAGTCATTCAGCAGGTGCTTTTATCCAAAGTGACTTACAGCTAAACAGCAGACACAAGAGACAACTTGGGGGTCCAGTGTCGTGCCCCAGGGACATTTTGATTTGTAGTCAGGAGGAGCAGGAGTTGAACCACTGACCCTGTAGTAGGTGGACAACTGCTCTGCCAACTGAGCTACAGACACCACACAGGAGGAAATCTGTTTTTGCAAAGAGAAGAATAGAAATTCTAAACTTGACCATGGATGAGAGCGACTCTAGTTGTCTTACTGTTACCAGGAAATTTTATGTTCTCTTCCCTAAACCCCACTGACAGACAACCTGTGACAAGCGTGCAAAAATAAAAAAATCTTTTTTAAAAAAGCTAAATATGTACATGAACATATTTAAACAACTGCAGAATATCATTTTATGGGTGAGACAAAGGAACAATCATCAAGTGAGAGATAAACTGACCACATTTCAATAGTTTACAGCTGTTTGTTGTATGTGCTAGTCAGTGCTCTGTGCTGACAGTAGCTTCACCCATGTCTGACATAAAAGAAACAAAATAACAGAACCAGAACATTTAAATATACCCGGGTTTTCAACATAACACGAATTATATACATTTATCATTTCTTATGGCCTCGACCCATAGTGCCTCTGCAGTAGCTGGTTAGTTAGCCGGTTACAGTTTGACTAATAGTTTTACGAACTGCTAACAGATAATCTGTAAAATCCACATATGGTTCACTGACCCCATTACAAATTAGATTTACTGACATAACGTACAAAATTTGGTGGCGCTTATGAGATACAATTGACCCACTATTGGCAAGTTTGATGGATTTTTGTTTCAATTAAGCTGTTATTTTAATTTCCAACCATTGTGTCATAGAATGAGCATACAGCCATAGCACATACGGCAGCAATGTAATCTACACAAAGTCATCTGCTTTTAATGATTTTATTATTATCGCAATACACATACACAGTAATCAGTATTAGAACTAGTATAACATTTTTTTTCCACACAGTAAAAATGTGGAAGGTTGTAGAATGCTTTTAACATGACATTATATTATGAAATATCTACTTTAAACTCTGACTTTTCTCAGGTTAAAATTTTTGGTCTTTACAAAGTTCATAGATTGACTGTTAAATGTAATAAAGTAAAGTGGAAATAGAGATGCTGCATCTCCATTAGTGTTGCATGTATATTATTTTTAAATAAATAATTATTGCTACTACTACTACTTTACATTCTATAATATTGTCTTGTCAGTTGAAAGTTGTTTTAAAAACATAACAGCATGGAAGATACTATCAGCATATTGTATTCTTATTGTTTCAGATTTTTTAAAGATGCTGAAAACTACAACAGCTAACAGCTGCTGAGATGAAAATGGAGATGATGCACTTTAACACTAATACATTGAACACTCTTGTTCTAAGAAGTAGCAATACTGTTCGTGCTGCATCGAAAGAAATTAAATAATAAATGAATAAATATGGGAACAGCTGTCGCGGAGTCATGGGAAGGTCAAACTTCAGTCTCTTTGTCTGCTGCCCACTTTTCTACCATCGGTGGGAACAAGCATGAACCTAAAAAATCTGCTAGTCTCAAATTAGCCAACGAACTTAGACTTTTACTTCAGCACCGCTCACATTTAGAGTTTCCATCTTTACAACACTCGACTTGTTTGTCCCTAACATGGTGTAACGTGTCTAGGGTGTATTCTTTATTCGTATTTATTACAGGCTGATATTTTAGTAGTAGTCTAAAATAACTCTTTTTTGACATATACATTATGCACAATATTAAACAGAGTTAAAACCAGCCTTTTTTGGTCGTTTAAACTGATGAATAACAGAGAGGATTGTGAAAACCCTGAATGGGTAAGGTCTTTAAATCAATTTAGATGGGATAATAGTTTTCAGTCCTGTGATTTGAAATGCTGATGTGGTTGACCTTTTATTTGGCCTCGGATCAAAGGAATGAGGTTGAAGAAATTCTAGTAGGAACAATATAAACCCTCCTTAATGTGTTCTTAAATTTCATTCTGCTGCTCTCAAGAAAACCCACAGAATATTTTATTTCATTATTTTATCACATTTATGTGGCCCACCGTAACTGAATGAATGAACTGTGAAGTGGAAGAGTGCATGCTTTCTATACATAACTCCTTAATAAATATAATTAAATCAAATAAAACAGAAAGCTTGAAATACAAAGACAGTGGGGCACCTTAGAAGCCTGTTGTTTGATCCATGACTCCTCTCCTTGTACCGTAGATCCAGCATCTCCAGCATCTCCAGCATCTCCAGCAACCTTTGGGTGAGACACTGAACTCCCAACTTTCTTCTGAAAACTGTACGAGGTGCCTTGGTCTTGCTTGCCAGACTTCACCATCATCTGTATTTGTGAGAGAACAATTGTAAAGCACGTTGTCCGTAAAGGTAGAAAAGCTCTATATAAGTACCATCCATTTACCATTTAGAGTTCTGGCAGCCTGATATTCAAAAGCTCTGAAGGGCTGTAATCAATTATGACATTGTGAGATTGTTTTATTGAAGACCTTAAGGTATGTATTTTATTACTGTGACTTTTGTATGTCAACTCACAACATGTTGGTTTTCCGTCACAAAGGAAATTATTGCCCTGTCTCATTGCCTCAAAAGATGTTTGAGGTGGTGTAAAAAGTATGGATCTTACTTAATCTTAACTGCCGAAGAAAAAAAAGTAAAGTTCTGATTAACTATTTTCAAACCACCCGCTTCATATATACATATATACACTTTTTTATTTTACACACTGTTTTTTCCAGTAAGTCCCAAAAAGTCATCCATGTATGTGCACAAACAATATTTCTGCGGAGACAGTGGACATAATTACACATTTTCAGGCCCTGTCACCCAGAGTTTAAAATCTGCTGCATAAACTGTTTCCTTCAAAAATTTTTGTCACTTAAGCTGCAGCCTGTGAGTCAAACGTCCTTTGTGGTGAGTGAATGTGAATCATTATTCATTAATCATCATTCTTGTGCACCAATCACTGATGAGCTCTTGCACGTGTTAGTAAAATTTGATAAAAATCATGCAGGTAGCAGTTTCCCATTGTTAATCAGTGCTGATTGTCACTGTAGCTGGTTAAAATGACCAGGGGCAGGTCCTATCAGCTGTCGTAAACTAATGCTAATCCCACAACTGGAATTGATACAAGGCCAAAAGGAAACATGTTGTTGTCATATGTGGTTGTGTGTGTGTGTGTGTGTGTGTCCTCTTTGCAAGCTGGTGAGCAAACATGCTTCCACACAGCACCACTGTGGACACTGTGGAGATTAAATAAGAAAATTCAATACTGGATTCGGGTTGGATAAATAACTGGGCCCATAATTTGTTTCATTCAGGGACACCGGCGGCGCCAACAATAAATGTCAGCATAGATCCCTGCCGTCATTTTACTATCTCGTATCTCCCATTGGCTACTGCTGGACTCTTAAATACTTGCTTTGTCTTAAGTTATACAACTTACTGTATCTCCGAGGAGCCTCGGTGCCACGCACTGTTTATTTTATTAATTTCCAAGCGAGAAAAATGTCACTTTTTTGGATGTTCTCCAAGTTGCCCATTTCTTTTCCAGCTGCTATGGTTCGAGTACACATGTGTAAGCCAAGAACACCGACATCATCGAAGAGTTTGACTGCAAACTGATTGGACTGGGAGCATGGAGTAAATAAGCATAAATGGATGTCTCCTTGGAAAAGCATGACATTTTCCATCATGCCAAACCTGCCTTTAGTGTTTGATTAATGTCCCGTTTGTTCATTTTTAAGGTTCAGTTATTTAAATGGACATGATGAATAGAATTTTTCCTTGATTATTGGTTTCACACTGAGCTTGTGAAGTGGAGCTTTTGGGCCTCGGTTTCTTTCTCACTTCATCTGCTAAGTGCTGAGGTGCATGTTTGGACCGTTTTTTGTGCATACCGTGGAGGGATAACGAACACCGAAAAAAAACATTGTCATTAACTTAAATTGTCACTGCTTTGCATCTTTGCTTTGCTTTACTGACCCAAGTAACTCTGTGGTCACTATAATAATTTGTTTTTAATGGTCCAGTTGTTCCGGCTCATATAAAATTTAAATAAAAACACAGTGATGACCCACAACGTAAAGCTGATCTGTGTTTTTCAAGACGGGTTTTCAGGACAATAGTTTAACTGAAGTTTATATGAACATTAAAAAACATGTTTTTGAGAATAAAAACTTAAAACTCAGTTAAACCTTAATCATAGCAGCAACTTTGTCAGTATCCAAAATGCTCTTTTCACTCATGCACTTGCACATCACTTTTCATTTTTACTTTTTAAAAATTGTAATAATAAAAGTATCACAATTCATTTACATGCATTATGTTGTGAGTGTACCGTTATTTCACTTCACTTGTTGTTCATAATTTGAGATTTTTTTACAATGGGTTGTTTAAATAACATAAAGATTTGCCGTGTTTGCAAAGACACCTTGCAGTTCACTACAGATGTTAAAATAAATGCCCGACATGATTTCTGAATGCTGAATGTGTAGGTATCATTGTGATTTTGTGCCTGTTGCATCCCGATTAGCAGTGCAACATGCTTTTACTGCTGAAATGTGACAGTGCATCCATGCATGTCAAGGTATTTGTGTGCTGTACAGTTCCCTTTGTTCCATAACAGCATGAGTCAGTTGTGTGGAAAGACCAAGCTGTGGCGGTTACAGTTTTTCAATAATTAATAATGAAAATGTAACTGTTACATGTGACACACTGTCACTTTAAAGAGATTGCCCCTTGGGGTCATTCCATAGTAGTTGTTCTTTTCCTTATGGTAACAACACGTCTGCTGTTTAAAATTACAGGGCATATATTATAGATTATAGTGCTGTCATTTAAATCCAGCTTAAAAGTGACAGCTTTTTCCTGGCATTTTTCTGACTGAGCAGCTTTTTGAATGTGCTCCTGTCTCGGAGCTATGGACTGCTGAGTTCAAAAGGAATGCTGTATAAGAGTACGCTCCTTTTTTTTTTTTTTTTTTTTTTTTTTTTTTTTTTTTTTTTTTTACCATAGCCTTGTGGTCAGCTCTTTCAGCAGATGTACTGTGTGACATGCAGCCTGCAGTATTGTTTTTGGTACAGCAGGGCAGCAAGCTGTGCTGCCCACAGGAGCACAGTTTGTCATTCCAGTTCCTGAAGGTTGGTTGGTCAGTGTTGGTGCTTCAAGCTCAGAGAAAATGAAAACAAGATAAGTCCATTCAAAAAGTGTGTGGCGTACAGTATGATTATTATTTGAGTCAAAAACAAGAGAGGGTAAAACGCCACAATACGTCTGTAGTGTCCAACGTTCAGTGCGTGGATATTCGGTCTGATGGGGAGGAAGCAGAGTCCTTACTAAATCAAATCATAGTGAATACTGTGTAAGAACAGTGACTGAGTTCTCGTGTGTTGGTGTCAGAGGCTCGGATAAAATCCTCTGCAGTGACTTTGGAGCAGTTTGAACCGAAGCAGTTTACAGTTTTTGCTATATACATTTCTCTCATCACTGACAATTTTTATTCAGAATTTTCATCAAATACTATATTATTTTGTTAATGGCATTCCAGCTTTAACTTTTTTGGCATTTTCCATAATTATAATGTCACATGTCACAATTAGTATTTAAATTTTAATGAAATATTATTTTATGAAGGACTAAAGGCAGCCCTATCAACAAGTTACACTGCCACTAATTACTGGTCTTTTTACCTCAAAGTTTAGGCATGCAACTCGGCTTTGATAAATTGGCCAGAGGCGTAGGTCTAACACCAGAACCTAATTTTGCCTAGACTTCCCTCGGGCGACCTAAAATTCAATTAAACATCACTGTTTATTGAGGCTTTAAATATGGATGTTTTTAAAGGAAAGTCCAATGTCTTTGAGACCTTTGTAGGAGTTTATTGTGGTCTTGATTTAATTAGAATTTCCACTCTGCCCAAGTGCAAGACTTTTTATTTAGCTTTTCTTCATGGCTGGACTGTGCCTGAGATCAAAGAGCACCTTTCCTCGTGGCCTCGCTTTCAAAGTTAGTTGAAAATTCTGAAACTGAATTTCTGTATAAGCCCTGTTGCATCTGCTTTCTTTTGACATAACTAGCAAAACACTCAGTGATCTCCCTTTTGCTTTCATATACCAGATGTGAGCTATTTTTCATCATGTGATGCAACTGTACAGCAGTCAGGCTGCAGGACATTTGGAAGAGGGATTGCCTATATTATTATTATTTTTCTTTACAACTATTTTTATTGTCTCGACTGTTAATAATTTACTGCTAATACCAGTGTTTTGGGACAACAATAGGAAAGAGAAATGACTGGCCTTTCTTTATTACGACAGATGTCTAAAGCCAATTTGTTGCCCGTCACATATATTTTTTTGAATGGATACCCATGGGAAACTCTTATCAGATGGATGTTTTCCAACAGCTTTGTGGAGACTAACAGGCTTGGAAAAGTCAACCATTTACCTCAGCCCAGAGGTTTGGGATGGTTCTTTGTTTGTGAGAGCTCAAAGGCTTAGAAAGGCCAAATGCTTATCATAGACCAAAAGACCTTTAAGGCTTTAAGGCCACCTGCTCACAAAATAAAATCTGTTTTGTGACTCTGCTGCTTGTGATTAATGCTGCTGTGAGCTGACAAAAAACGCATCAACCCCGTCTTTAACTTATTCCGGGAAATCGTTTCACCTTCTTACATCTTACATTTAACTATTCATTTTTTATTGAGCAAATATTTGTGGTAAAGCCAGTGGCTTCCATGAACTAGGATTCAGTGTTTATTTCCATTAAAACCTTCATAGCTTCACCACAGGCTTGTAACAAATATAAAATTTTTATGTAATTTCTTTGTGAAATTGTCATATTGCAATATGTATGGCATAGATAGAATTTTACTATTTCTGTGCTCAAGTGAAGCAAAGGCCTTTTATGAAGGATCTGACATTAGATTTTACATCTCCATAAATAGCCATTGCATATCTGAATCCCCTCCTCGATTTCAAGGTTGCTTGCTGGCATGTGTGGTATTTTTCTTGATCAAAGAGATATCCAGACTGCCCTCCAACCTGGTTGTCATGGGAACAGGTGTCACATGACCTAAAGTGAGACAAACTTTGGATGAGAGAGGATTGGCTCTCTGGAGGGCGTCAGTCCCCCTCTCAGTTCATCTGACATGGTTACCTAGGAAACAAGGCTGTGAGACAGGAAGCTGAGAGGAGATGTAAGCTCTTGTTTGTTTGGATAACAGCGAAGAAGCTGCCTGGACTCCAGGCATCTAGGGGGTATGCAATTAGTTTGAAGATTTTAAGCATACAGTGAAATACTTTTGTCTGTGTGTCTGTCTGCCGGCCTATTGATCTGTCTCCTAATCGGGAGAGAGAACAAAAACAAATCCTGAGATCATAGCAGTGAGAGGAAACAAGTTGGTGTTCCCCTTCAGATGAAAGACCACCGAAAATTATTAGTTTAATACCAAACAGCAAGGTTAACAGGTTAATAAGGGAGGATGTTTGATGCTCCCTGCAGCCCTACATGACTGATGCTCACATTTGATTTGGATGGCACCAAGAGCGGCTCTGACAGTCTCTCAACAACAGTGACAGCCCATATACTGATGGGCCAGTAATCAGGTTGCCTTGGGATGTTTTACAGGTCCCACTGGCTGTCAGTCATCCCGAACTATGGTCACAGTTGGGCCTGTGTGTTATTTATTTTGCGCTGTTGTGGTGGGAGAGATTATATAAGTAATCACTCAGATTGGTTTTGCATGGTAGGAGCACTAACAATAAAGTTTTTTTTTTTTTGGCTGTTCACTCTGGACGAGCCTTTTTTTTTTTAATGAAATGGAATCCGTGTCATCACCACATGTTAATCATAAACCTTGTTAAACCTGACATAGTCGCTTAGCTCAAGAGCTACGCTCGCTCTCGCTATGCAGCCCCTTGGGGCGACAGCACACTCACCGGCCAACTTTATGTTCTGTGTTTTTTTAAATTTATTTCGTAGGAGTATCTGGACAACAATAAACGAAAGATCACTTACTTTCTTCACCTTTTCCCTTTCCTTTCATTAAGAAATGTGAATCCTGCTCCGTGGTGAGCCATCAAAAGAAACATCCAATATTGTATCTTAGAAGTGTGCTGCTGTGTGCAAGCACAAGTTCAATAATCAGTGACCCAGTTATTTTAATTGCTTATCCACAAACACAAAGAGGAAAAAAGATAAATAGCAGAGTGTTGTTCCTGCACCAGCATCTTATGCCATAAATAAGGAGGGTCTCCCCATTAACTAGCATGTGATCAAGGCATTTCTCTTGCACACAATCATGAAAGAGAATATATAAACAGCCTAATATCCCGAACTATTTTCTGTGTAAAAACAAAAGGGTATAATTCACGAAGTAATTCAAACACATTCTGACCTAATAACGGAAGAAAGAGAGCTATCCAGGATTTTCAAGTGCTCTGCAATAAAAATACACTTCATTTGCTGCTATTTTGTGAAACAGCGTTTTTATATATTTTTTGAAGTTCAATTTCAACAACACTTAGACAAAGTGGCAGAGACGTGCACGCAGCTGAAGAGGCAGATTTCTGAATGCTGTCGTTTAGCTGTCAACATGACAAAACTGTGGAACAACGTGCCTCAGTAGCTAGATGTGCTGCATCACTCCCGTTTGTGGCCTGTTTCACTTCTAACCAAGAAAATAAGTTGGTGCCATAAACGTGTTGGCACGGAAATGCCTGACGCAGCAAAACCACTGAGCAGCATTGACTACCGCCAGCTAATCATGTGCTTGTGTTGCTTCCTGCCCGCAGTTTGCAATCAGTTCACTCAATTTAGTATTTGGACGGAGGCATTACAATGTGGCTTTAGTAGCTCGAACCCACTTTTTCAGCCTGTCAGTAGGTGATTTAGGATTTGGCATTAAGCCTCTGCCATATCTAACCCCTTTTCCTGGATACCAAACTGGATGAATAATTTCTTAATATCTGATAGCAAAGAATCAGATTAATTAAAATCATTGAAATGTTACATGTTGATCCTGACAGTCTGCTGAGAAAAAGTTCGCCTTTTGTGAGAAAGTCGTACTTCTGTGTTGTTTTTGGAGGTCCAGCAACAAGGGACAGCAACAGTGTGCCAAATGTTATCATTCAGTGTTTTGTATATTTATGCATATTTTTGGGGAAACTCGGATTTGTCTTGCTTCTGCTGCACTAAATGATGGGAATGGATATTTATAGTGTAGGTATGAAAACAACACACTGGTTAAAGAGCATAGATGACATATGTTCAACAGTTGGATTTAAATGCTGTACCAGGAAATGTCTGCTGCAAATATGGACTACTTTTAATAATAACATGCATTTTTACAACCCGTTAGTTTATACAGTATATGCAATTCAGTGAACTTAACTTAAAAAAAAACATAAAAAATTTAGGATGGGAAACTTTATAAACACATATTAAATGTTTGATTTCTTTTGAAAATATTGTTTTCACAGTATATCTGTTAATTCATTTATTCCATGACAGCACGTCAAATATCAAACAGAGGTTTCACAGTTGTCTCATTTCTGACTCAATAGTAAAGGGAAGAAAGGTAGAAAGATACTGAAAATAAACAGTTAACATATTTTAAAAGACATGTGAAGCCTCCATTTGTCATCTCACTTTTTATTTTTTTGTCATTTGCTAGACTTTTTTCTGTGCATATGTTTCAATAAAAGAATTAAAGTGCAAAGATAACAAAAATCTGCCATCCCAGACTTTATCAGACATAATTGACATTTGCAACCTTTACCGTGCTCCCTCCAGGCCTTGTATGAATGGGCTGGCATCTGGATTGTGGCCTGTGACATTTAGACAACAGTTAGAGCAATTTCAGAAGCCATTAAAGCACTAGTTGTTGTGATAAAGTCTTTTTTATTATCTTAACAGATTTCCAAGAAAAATGTCAATGTTTGGAGTATAAAATGACAGAATTAAAATGGCTCAAAATCTGTGAATAATTCCTATTCAAAAGCCAATATTTACCATGCCAGATATCTCACTAATTGTAACCACTGGAACCTTGTATTATAAATCCCAGTGCTTTTTTAAATGCAGATCATGTGATCATGATTATCAAATTTGCCCTTTTGGGACAATTTAGCAAACAGCTGCTTGCTGCTGTAAAGATTTGATGAGCAGTTGTACTGCCAGCTGTTGAGACCGTTTACAGTATTTTTTTAAACTTAAGACAGTTTCACAAAATGGAGATAATCAAACAGGATCTCACCTGCGTGTGTAGTGGAGCTTTATTAGTTCCAAAATTATGACGAACAAAACAAACAGAAGAACTAATCCATGTTTAGGGACAGCTATTGATAAAGCGGCTACATTTTCAAATGTGCTGACATGGATTAGATGGGGCTTTATAATCAATGTCACCAGTGCATGCCACTGTAATAATACCATCATCAAGTGCATGGTAATTATAGCCGCGGGCTCCTCATTGATCTCCGGGCAAAAAGGGCTGATTACCAGCTGCAGAATAATAGCTAAACCTTTAACCTGGACTTGAATCAATAAACCTACAGGATTCCCCCATCCTGTGCACCACCACTGAACCCCCCGTTAGGCAACACGCTCATGGAATCATTTCATTGTCTTCTTCCCCAGGAACTTGCTGTATTAAACAAGACAGACTGTGATGAGCTGATTGTTCATAATTTTAATTACATTCAGGAAACCAAGAAAATCTGGGTATGGATTAATAATTCATGTTTGTTTTTGAACCAGCCTTGTGAAACTGGCATTCATTAAATAATGTATGACTGTGTGTCTTTGATAATAGGGTTTGCATTAGAAGTAATATGCTTTCTTTCATTCCACAGGGCAGATTCTTGCCTGGGCTAGTTATTGTGCAAAAATTGATTTCCCTAAAACCTTGTGTGCCAGAAGACATTAGTCAGCGCTGTCTGGGAGTCAGTGCTGTACATAAGGAAGGGCCCCACATATTGCCATTGCAAGGTGAGAGATTTTTTTTTTTTTCTGTCTCATACGCAGCCTTGGTAAGTCTGATTTCTGCTATAATGAAGAGAAATTGTGGAACAAAGAAATCAATAAGATTTAAAAGTATGCAACCTTCTGCAATGATCAGGAATCTACATTTTGAACTGGAATTAGAACTTGTTGACTGTTGAGCAGGATTCCAAACATCCAAATGGAATTTCCTGCTACTAAGTGGCAAAAACACGAACCTTTAACAATTAGTACTTAAGATGAAGCCTGCTCACCGAAGCCTAAAGGAAAGTTGTGATGCACATATAATTCACTAATTCAGGTGTAATTTCAGCAAGAGCTTGTTTTAATGAGTGTTCAAACAAAGCAGGGAATTAAAATGATCTGCAAGTCTCCAAGCTTGTGGTGTCACTGGAAAACAAAAGTGTCCTGTGGCAGGGGGACTATTTGTGTGAATACACCGAGGTGAATGTAAGCGTATGAGCCTTGCTGCTAATGAACAGCGGTGTAATGATGTGACTGTATCTTTTATCACAGTTAAAATGAACGGAATTCACCAAACCAGTTTATATTATGTTTTCCGTCTCAGAGACAAAGGTTTTTTCCCCTGTTGTGACATTCATCAAAAGTATATTATATTCCTCAGTGTGAACAGAGGCTCGGGAAAATGGCTGGATTTCAATTTGACATTTGTAGGCTTCATGATATTTTTGGATGCTCTGATGCAAAAGAAAACATGACAAAGCATTGATCATTGTTTTTGTTATAGACAAAGTGAAGGGGGAGAGAAGAGACTGACAGAAACAGATTTTTGTCAAAACTTGTCTTCATAATATGCCACGCTCAAATTCACAATTACAAATGCATTGACATAGAACTGGTTCATTTTCCCCATTTATTATTTCAAAGCTGAGATTAATCACATGGAGGGAAATAATGACTAAACCTAATCACAGACTTCTGCTTCTTGTTCAGCAGTAATTGCAGTCAGATTGGCTACCCAGCTATATGATTTATGACAGAACATGATGGATATTCATGGATTTTGTAATTGGTGCATATGTTTATTAAAATGGCTGTCTGGGTCTGACAGTATGAAAAGGTAAGGCGAGAATCCAAATAAGGACTGCATGAACATTGCTGCACTTACAAAAGATCAAGATAAAAGATCCAAATTTTGAATTGCACTCAAGTGAATCAAAATGGATCAAATGAATCATGCGCTTTGTCACATCTGTATTGTTACCTTTGCCTTCGAAACCATAACAAGTCTTAGCTAAGGAGAATGAAAAAAAATGTGAAAAAAGTGAAAATACTTTAAAAAATAGATTTTGAAAACTCTATTTGCTTTACTTGTTGAAAGTGCTGCAGTTAATTCACACAACACACATTTCACTGCAGTCAGGGAGTGTGGTAGATACTCCATGAGGGAGCAGGTGTGTGGTTTTGTCTGAGTTGCATCGTGTGGTTTACGGTCAGAGGCACAGGCAGGTAGGACGGTTAGACGGTAGATGGGTTGATAATGTAAGTGGAACTGGATTTGCAACTCCATTTTAAAATGTCAACCAGCATGGAAAAAGATTTGAAGTAAAGAGTAGGGTGGACGTGCAAAAAGGACTCAATCATCATTTATAAAGATTTCAACCACGGTTGCATGCACTGTTTTTAATTATATATAACATATTTCCAAATGGGGGGGCATATACTAAATCTACAGACACTAATGACTTTACTCTTGTAAAGGTTATGTGCAGATTAAATGTGTTATTGCCGCCATTTTGCTGGACATGTTGGGTAAAAACCCACAGGGCTTGGCTAACCAGTATCAATCGACCTGGTATGGGAGCTGACATTGGCACGGTTCCTTCAAAGTAAGGAGGTGGATACTTAGCTTTAAAAAAAAAAAAAATCCACCGGTGTAGACTACAGGAATTTAATATGGATCATTTGCAAAGGTCAGAAGCCTGTCTAGTTATGACACAATAAAGAGAATAGTTATGTGCAGCTGATCTATCCTGTTTTATTCTGATAAATGTTGATATAGTGAGCGATGGTAAATGTGAATGTGAATGTAAATGTGTCCATCATAACTTTGAATATAGACAATTGGTGATTTAATCCAATGGAGGTTAAAGAAAGAAAATATTACAAAGCGTTAATTGTACATCCTGATGCATTATGTACTGTGACCAAAGTTAAAAAGGAAGCCTTCAGGCTAAATGAAGAAACCACTAATAACCTGTTTATAGAGCAGATTAGGACATAATCAAGATGACAACATTCTAACTGAAAAGATATTAGAGGAGAGAACATTCCAGCTACAGTTGGCGGTGTTACAATACACTGAGTAGTTTTATAACAGAGGATGATAATGGACACAGACCTGCAAAGAAAGACTGAAACAAGCAGCTGTGGGCGAAAAATTACTTTTACCACAGAAATGTCAAACCTCTTACAGCAAAACATCACAACAATTTAAACATTTATCAGTGAGTTGGCAATTACCTAAATCTATAACTCTTAGATATTGTTGACCCCCAAATAATTTCATTCATAGCTAGGAGAAAACTTAAAGAATTTATTCAAAATGTACAAAATATTTTGCATTTCTCATACAGTCTGTTGAAAGTCAGAGCAGATCTGCGTCTATAAGTGGTTCCTCGCTAAGCCCATTGTGTCAGCTTTCAGTCTCAACTTTTATAATTTAAATCTTTGGGGCATTGGACACCCTGGACTGGTCTCCAGTTTCTCAGATGGCCCAACACAGAGAGACATGCACAGACAGACTGGGGCCAACTATGGGAAGTTTTGCGGACAAGAGTCCTTGAGCAAGACACTGAACCCCCACATACTCGCTCCCGGTGAGTGTTGGTCATGTAAACTAAACACAGAAAGGCCAAAACCGTCTAGTGGTAACCATTCTACCATAGAAATGCATCTTGTGGGAAAATTGATTTGAAAAGGAAGTGGCCACCTTCATGTTGACCAGGTGGCTCTTCCACTAAGTTACATAGGCCAGAATAACCAACAAACCAGCAAATGAAATCAACTATAGTATGTGATTTCATTAGAAACCAAGACCTATTCTTTATAACAAGGGAGTGTAAAATTTGTTTGAATTGATTTAAACCATTGCTGTGCTAACCAGCAAATGCTTGTGTAAGCAGCAGCTCAGTGAACCCGCCCATTCCAAAAATAAAATCACTATGGACCAACTCAATGCCACAATTCAAAAGGCTTTTTATTTTTCTCTAATACTGCCATCAAAATTTGAGATGAGTATATGGGCAATGTAAATATATGTATAAATACAGTACATCAATTTTATTCATCCATCTGATTTCTGTATTCATTCAACTGAAGGGCTGACTAATTAATGAGTGAAATGTTGATAGTCCACATGGTTTAGCCTGTACAGACCAAATCATATCTGACAGTGTAACTCGAGTCATCCTGCGTGATGTTAATGAGAATAGCAACATATCACCCAATGCTCCTTAAGATGATATATTAATAGAAATTATGGAACACCCAACGTCAAAATGAAATTTGTTTGCGTGTGGGTGTGTGTGGGGGGGGTATTCATCAAAGACAATGTCAATCATCTATTGCAGCTTGAAAAACCATGTGAAGTAACAAAAGAAACAACACTATGTGTAGATAAAAAAATAACATCAAAAGGCCAACAAAAACCCAGTGTGAGAGTATAATATTACAAAACAAAGAAATAAATAAATAGAATCCTAAAGGTCACCTACTGTCTTATGGAACATCTCTACCTTGATCCAGTAAATGGAGTGGGCTCACCGGACTTTTACAAAAAATAACAAACTACACAGTATTTCAAAAATAATTCTTCTCATCACAGCCAAGTAAATAATAAAGTTCTATATCCTTACATGCAAAAGTGAACATGGATTTGGCCTAACAAAGGCACGGCTTCCTATATAAATGCAGACATAAGATACATCGCAGTATGTTATGCTGCTCGCATTGTAGGTCATTAGGTTGGAGGCATGGAAGCCTATTTACGTCTTACTTGCCTCTACAGTAACTGAAGGCCAAATATGCAATGAGGCTGGTGAAATATGAAGTTGACATCAATGCTGAATTAGACTGCTTCTCAAAAAGGGTCCAATATGTATGTAACTTGAATATTACACAGCAATTCAAGGGCATTTTTGTTTATTGTTTTGCATGTCCTTGAGACGTCCAATAAACAGTAATGTGATTTGTAGTAAAGGCCGGCATGCACTGAAATTGAATGTAAAAAGGTCATAAACCGAATTGGGTTTATGTGAAAATTATAGCAGAGTTGTGAAACCTGGTAAAGATTAACCTGGTACAACCCATTGAAGAAGGTTCTTGGTCTTTCGGGTGTCCTTTTCTTGAAGTTGAGTCATGTCAACTGAACGTCTTTGATTCTTAGTTGGAAATCTTTCAGTACTCACATAACTGGGTCTCTGAGCCAACTTTCCTCAGACTGAAGAAGCTGCTTGGATGAGTAGCAAAACATTTCCAGCTAAGAAGAAAGAAGACCAGTTGGCTGGTACAGCCTGCTAAACCTCACACAGAAACTTGGTCTGTAATAAAACAGTAATGACTTCAACTGTACACTCGATTTTAAATCTGTAAATCTACTTTCAACCGGCTTGTCTATGATTCCAAAAAATGAAAAGATAGTGTAAAAAAATACAAATAAATAGAGAATCTATCATGACACAAGATAGAGCAATGCCAAGCTGTAAGCTGAGGCTAATTAAAGCCAGAGGTCCAGATGTTTGCTGCTGCCATTTATTAAACATATTCCTTTGGCAGTTACAGCTTCCTGCCAGCATGAAAGATTTTGACTCCTGATGAAATGAAATTTAGACATCAGTTCATGCTTTCTGGCCCCCCTCATATGGGTGGGGGTTAAGGAGTATGAAGGCGCACATAACGTTAGTGATGATAGCCAATGGCGCCACGCTGCAGTGAAGCTGATGTCAACATACACAAAAATTATAAAATACTATAAAGTGTTTCAACATCCATCTTTCTTAAACATATTAGGATTATTACCTGCTGATGTAGAAAGTTGTGTAATTAGGCATTTTGGTGTTTGTGCCCATGTTGATGAGGAATGAGCCACTATCGCAGGATTGAATGATGCTTCACATCAGGTAGGTTGGCAACCCATCAATCTGAGAGGCTCAGTCCAAAACTAGTGAATTCAACAGCTTTACGCAATGAAAGGGAATCAACGATGGCTTCATGGATGGGTACCTCTGTCCAATGGTCTCTATGAATTTAATTTTACATGTTGTGTGTGATTTTGGCTCCTAAATACCAAAGATTACCTGCATAATATCAAACAGCCCACGCAGTTTTTCACCTTAGACTACACGCCCACCAATTCACATGGCGTTTTTACCGCTTCCTGCCTAACAAAATGGACAAACTGCTACTTCTAACAAAAGGACAAATATGGACTTCGGACCTTCTGCTGCTTGCTGCTTCACTGAAATCCGGCTCAGTGCATTCATCCCAAACAAAGGACTGTAGCTCCTGGGCTTTCACCTGTGCTGAGCTAAATGTGACAGAAGTGACGGGGAAAACTAGGTGATGTAGAAATTGTTTCTATATCAAAGTTTACTGACGTGGTGGTGTAAAGTAGATCCTGCAGCCCTGCCTAGAAAATGAATAAATTTTAAACAATTTTATTCTTTGTGTGAATTTGCTTCATTCTAACCCATCAATGTTTACATCCCACTTCACACATAAGAGGCCTGCTGCAGCAATTAGCTGATTAGATAACCACCTTAGAGCAAAAACAATCAGCCACCATTTTTATTGGACTTGGGGACTTTAACAAAGCAAAGCTAATCTGCCTAAATATCGACAGCACATAAAGTGCCCCTGCAGAGACCAGCATTCACTGGATCCTTGTTCAGTTCAAAATTGTAACTGGAATGTTTTTATGATGTTTTAAACTGCACGGTTGCACAGAATTCACAGGAGATTTATTGAATTCATTGCTGTGATTGCAGCATCTGAAATTCCTGGAGGGACAGAATATTCTCGTTGTCTGTAGATGATGCAGTTAACATGGGACTGCGTCACATTCTAGATAACCTTAACGGCCCTGGGGTTGAGGTCCTGATGCATTTAACACCACCATTTCAGAAATCCCATCACCCAAACTCTCCCAGCTCTTTCTTTCTCCATCTGCCAGTGGATCACCAGCTTCCTAATCAACAGGACACAGCAGGTAAAAATGGGGGAAGTCATCAACGGATGCTCCCCAGTGATGAGTCTCTGTTCTCTCTCTGTTCTACTTCCTCTGCACAAATGACTGCACCTCCACTGACTCAGCTGTCAAGCACTACAGTTTTCGAACAACAAGACTGTTATTGGTCTCGTCCAAGACAACGACAAGTCTGCATAACAACTGGAAGTTGATTGGATGGCTGTGTAGTGCAGCCCAAATAACCTGGGTGAGTTGGTGCATGTACAAAGCACTGGGCTGTCAAGCCAAAGACCCAAGTTTGGTTCTTGAGTCTTGTGTCTACCCAGATTCAGGCAAGACTGGGTAGGGTTTAGAGAATAATTGTGGAGTTGTTTAAAAGTAATAAAAGACATTTTGTGTCAAATGACGAAATGTTAGATTCCCTTAATGCTCGTCCCACCCTAACCAGTTGCCCACTAATCTCAACCATAAAGTGCTTTATTAATGCTGTAGTCACACAAACTGGACCTTGTACTGCAGGCTCACATATTATTCCAAGTCAGAAAACAGAACTGGATATTTTGGCTGATGTAGTATACTTGGCCAACTTAGATTCTGACGATCAAAACATTCTTCAAAATCATTTAGTTCTCATGCCTTCAATGTTGAAGTGCTGCATTGATATGGAAGTTGCCAATCACCCTGGTGGATGTTTTCCTACTTTTTAGCTTTTGATTTAACTGCAGTCATAACAATATGGCCAGGCTGCCCATCTCTGGATACTATGCTCAACACTACATATGTATAGCAGGACCCTTCATCCGCCCAGTGCAGTCTGTCTAGCCATGACTTTTAAAGACTGGGCAGTTCACACATAAAGACTTGTGTGGTTTTCAGCAACCATCACAGATTTTCAGTCTTTGAGAGTCTGAAAGCAGCACTCACTGGTTGACTGAGTAAACTCTAGGCAACACACCTAACGATAAAGTTCTAGAGATAGACAGACTTGGAAATTTTGTGTGTTCTTGTGCCAAAAAAAATATACCAGCAACTTTTTTATTTATTCTTTTTTCACAGTAGAATTTGTGGCAAGTGGCAAGTTCCCACGTGGAAAGGTGAGGACAATGTGAAGTATAGACCCTACATAGAAACTTTTAGAGTAAGATAAAGGCAAAATATTTTCAGCTTAAGCTGTAGTTGCTTTATGTTGCCCTCAGTTGTGACATCGTTAAACATCAATATCCTGTAGATCTGGCAAGACTGGCAGCCACTGAGGCTTAATACTAAAGACTGGAATGTGTAGACAGCACACTTAATTTCTCTGCCCACTGTCAGCACCAGCTGAGCCAGGCTGGAACTGAGCAGCCAGGCCATCATGACCAAATCAGGTTCAAAATCAGCTGTAAAGTCATTAAGTGTTTGGTGACCTTTCCATGAGTTTGAAGATAAAGCAAAATATACCTATGGAGAAAAACAAATTTGTAGGTACTGACTTGATTGATTTATAGTTTTAACTTTTATATTACTGTACATTTTTGATGATGCTAGATACTGGTCCCATGCCTAGACCAGTCCTAAAACACTAGTTCTTTTGTTTGGAATCTCTGTATGAATTCCAACTGTGGAGGAATTTTCCATTTACCACCATAAACACAAAACATCTATCATCATGGATACTGTTCATATTTTACATGTATATTTCTCTGTAAATACCCAGTGTCCCTCAAGCAATCAGTGTGCGTTGGAAAATAGATGGAGAGATATTGATAGTTACATCAAAAGAAATGCAGTTGTTTGGGTATAAGAAAGACATTCATTTTATGTATTTAGAAATCTTTTTATTTAGATTTTTTTTTTATTCTTTGCACACATAAGCAGATAAACATCATGTCAATATACGGTTCTACATTCACAATTAACATTAAACACAAATTAAGCCATTAGGTCATGCTGTGCCCCAACCTTTCCAAGAACCAAAAGTCATGGTCTTCCTTTTTTTAGAATGAATGTCTTGTTCCATTTTACTCTTTAGCAGTGTCTGCTATAGTTTTGTTTTCCAGTCTTGTCTAGTCCAACCTTACCTCTGAACCTACAAACAGTTTGGGAAATCTCCTATCCCAGTTTCGAGACAACCCCCGGAGGCATTGGAACTGATGCACTGTGAGAGGCGAGAGAGAATTTGTCTTTTTTCAGAATCTCTCAGCAGGCCACTCTGCTTCAGTGTGGAGTCACCCTAACTGTGAACGTGTTTTTCCAACCCTTATGCACCACATTCCTTGTACAATACATCAAAATTAAACATATTTGAAGGCTAGGAAAAAGTCACACTAACCTAACTCCCCCGATGACTTTAAAAGAAAAGCGTGTTTGTCTACTTTCCAGAAGAATGGTGCAGTAGGCAGCAGGGACATTTAACAAAAACAGTTCGACTGATTTTAAAAGGAACTCAAACACTGAACATAACTTTACCAGAACCAATATTGATAAATACATTTATAGATACAAAGTCAGACATTTAAGTTTAAGATTTTAATTAGTTAAAAAAGATGGATTCTGATTCAGAAATATTGTTTCCAAATTAAATTGCTTCATTTATTTATTTTTCTTTGTCCTTTTTTTGTCCTTAGTACTTTGTTTAATAGTTACCATGGAAGAGACAAGTAACATGGTCCACCTAGGAGACGTTGTGGTAATATTTCATGCGCTATAAACATTTTGCATTAAAGGTTCTCTAGTTTTGTAAAGTCTAAGCCATCTTTAAATTATTAAGCAGCTAGACTGGTCTATACTGTTAATGCTCAGTGTACAACATACCAACATATGGGTTAAGGATCTTAATATAATTTTCTGACCAATTAATAACCAAACTGACAAAACTGGGACAAAAAGATTTGATCATTATTAAAATATATGAGTCAACAAAACAAACATTACAGCTATGTTTCTTCATTGAAAGCAGTAGAAATCTGTGTGTGGTGATTTTTTAAAACCTGACCTTCTTCTCCAATTCGTAAACAGGAGTACTTTCTGAAGTCAAGATGCTTAAACTGGATTCTGGTAGTGGTCTCACTCGAAACCATGTTTGTGAGTCCTCCAGTTTTCTTCAAAATAACTTCAAGCATTTCATATTAAGTCCACATTCCCCTTACACAGTAACATCTCCAAGGTCAGTGTGAGAGAAGTCAATTTAGTTTTCAAGAAACCTGTTCCCTGTGCTGTGGTTGGTAAGGTGGACAAAATATCCATCTAGGATTCTAAAAAAAAAAAAAACAGCTGTTTGGAGAGAGATTTCCTTGGACAGTATGGACGTCTTTTAACAGGACACACTTCCCAACTGAACTTTATTCATTCATTTATTCATACAATAAGACATCATCTCTCATTTCTGCTATCGATTGACCTGTTCTTTCCTGAACTGCAGACTCTTACTCTAAGCATTTTACACATACTATATGATCCTGATATTAGATTAAAGTAGATTGTACAAGGACAAGGCAACAGAATGCAGTTTATCAATCCAGAAGTGCAAAAAGCATTGCAAAATATACAGTGTATAAGTTAATATGTAAGATAGGCGCTTTTATAATGTATAATGTACCTGCAGAACAACTATGGTTATAATATACAGGTGGAAGTACTATAGACAAATAATATTCAGATGGGAGTACTGCGGACATAATGTAAAGGCACAGCTAAACGTGTGTTATTAGATGTTAAGTCTCAGGAGCCTATACACTTATTTAACACTTATTTACAAGTCAGTATTTGCAAATTGTACCATTAGTACAATAGACATTAAAAAACAATGGATAACAAAAAAAACAAAAACAACACAGTTGACAGTGCAGTGTAATATTTGGGACATGAATGAGTAAAATGAATGAGGAATGGACCAGTGTGTGAGATGGAGACAGTTTAATCATTGTATGTGCAGGAGAGATGAGTGTGTATGGGAGTGAGGTCAGCGGGGGGCAGAGTTCAGTAATATAACAGCTGTGGAAAAACGCTGTTTCTGAGTCTGGTGGTTTTAGCCCGCAGGCTCCTGAAGTGCCTCCTGGAGGGAAAGAGGTTAAAGAATCTATGGGAAGGATAAGAAGAGAATGCTGCGATCTCAGCGCAGGCGGTATTTCGTCGGGAAGTCCTCAGTGGATGGATGTGGAGTCCCTGTGAGTGCCCGGCTGAGCATCAGCCCTGTGGTGCACCGGTGTTGAGGATGATGGCGGTGGAGCAGGTGTGGCCTGACCTGACATGCTGAGGTCTGCTGGTCAGAAAGTCCAGTATCCAGTTTGAGATGAAGCTGTTGATGCAAGTTTAGTGGTCAACTTGGAGGGCATAACTGTGTTGAATGCTGATCTCAAGTCATCAAACAGCATTCTTGCATATGTGTCGTTATTGTCCAGATGTGTAAGCACAGATTGCAGTGCCGCGGATGCTGCATCCTCCATGCTTCATTTTATACAAATTGGTAGGGGTCCAGAGCGGGCGGCTGGTTATACTTCAGGTGTGCCAGGACCAGTCACTCAGAACACTTCATATAATGGGTGTTTTGGCACTAGCACAATAGGAATATTTGGGTGAGAAACACGCCCTGAGCACGTGTCCGGTGTCCAGCCTTGCGTGCGTTGATCTGTGAAGGTGAGTGCGAGTGGCTGGTGGTCTGCAGAGCGAGTGGCCTCGGTTGCTGTCTCCTTGTTGTCCCGGGTGAAGCGAGCATGGAAGTGATTTAGCTGGTTAAGGAAGTGTTCCTCTACCTTTAGCTTGTGGCGGTGATTGGTCCTTTTTGGCGTGATTAAAAGACTCACTTGTTTTGAGTGAGGTAGTTCATGTAGTTGTTTCATTTCATGATTTAATTAAGTGTATTTGACGAGAGGATTTAAGTTTTCAGAGAAGTTGGCAGGAAGGGAGCTAGTTCGCTCTCAATGAGTAAAATAATCTGCAAAGTTCAGGCTGAGAGATTTGATTATTATTAGATCTATAAGACTAAATTGGACCAAAAGTCCTTAGTCCCAGAGAAAGAGCTCTAAAGTTAAATTAGACTACTGACAGTTGACATCTAATATTAGATATATAAACCTTTCACCCTCTCCTCTTATTAACTGCCAGTCACATTCAGCTGTTCACACTCAGATGATTAAGATCTGACACACACACACACACACTTTCAGCTTCTGCTTTTGGTTTTCCCACCTTTCACTTAGCCCCGCCTACTCTCACCCGCAGTTTATTTTGTGCAGTGACTCCTTCACTATTTAATCTGAACGGACTCATTCCAAACCAACTCAACTATGTTCATCTTTGTTTTCATTCAAAAGTCTCTATTCATATCCTCTTCACCTCTGTATCAGTGATTCAACATTTGACAACCTACTGCTATGTAACAATTGTAAATGTTGATTAAAAAGAGACAAATTGCAACCAGGAAAATTTGAAATGAAAATGAAAAGGTTTGTATGGGGAAAGAGGCAGATTCCACTAACGATAACAAAGCAACACACACTGCAGTAATTTACTAAATTTCAGTCAACTCTGGAATAAATTAACCCCTTTCAAAATCCCTACATCCATTCAGCATTTTGCATATATATTCCCAATTGCTGCAAATGTAATGGTGACATATAAAAGCAATCCCCACACCTACCCCAGACTGGATATGCCAACTTCTGTTTCTATATTTTAATGTTTTAGCTTTACTTTCTAATTGCATGGAGGTATTATATTACATACCTAAAAATCTTTATAAAGCTTAAAACCTCATTTTTTGTTCATCTGACCCCATTTCTTGCTTTAACTATTTTTGGCAGTTTACCACAAACACAAGGGATTACCGTTGTTTTGCAGGTGTTTACTATACTTATGGGCTTGACTTGAATGTGTTTAATTAAACAGATTTTTCATTGTTTGCCCAGACACCGTCAAGGTTAAAAGTCCCTGCATGCGGATCAACCTGCGCTCTCACAGTGCCATGACTGAATCCAGCTAAGGCTTTCTCACCTATCTGCCCTGTTCCCTTGTTATATTATTTCCATGCCTGAACAAAGATTGTTGATTGATTTTTTCTCTCAACCACTCAGTGTGACCCTTTTTGAAATCAGTTGACTTTGAGAAGTTTTTTTGAAGTCCAAGATTAAAGGCTTTTTTTCTTGCAATAATGCAGAACTTGGAATAAAATCTTGATAAATGCACTAAGAAGCTGTGAGTCTTTCTGGGCTCAGATGAACTCACAAAAAATACAGATTTAGGATCCTGTCACTCGATTTTCTATCACATGTCCCCATAAACCAGTTGTTTGTGCTATTGGTTTAATAAC